>OX371264.1:16315251-16971096 GCA_947311025.1 Lypha dubia | reverse complement strand
ATTATTTTAATGTTTTAATATTTAGAAGGTCGAGAAATAAAGTTTCCACAATAACATCTATAAATATGTATAATACAATAATTAAACCACACTTCGAATACGGATCAACAATTTTGTACTCCAGCTGTAATGATCAACAGATCTCACGACTACAGAAACTTCAGAACAAAGCCATGCGTGCAATACTAAAATGTAATCGGCTAACATCAATCAATTTTATGCTTAACACCCTAAAATGGTTAAATATTCACCAACGACTGCAATTAAATACAATTAATTTTATTCAAAAACTGAAAATGGGAGAAGCACCTGATTATTTGAAGGAACATACAAGATACGTGAGAGAGGCACAGCCATATAACCTCAGAAATGCTAATGACTTTAGACTACAACAAGCTCATACAAATGCAAAGAAGAGAACATTGGCTGACTTCCAAAACGTTCGTATACAAAGTTTGTATACAGTATTGCTACTGTATTTAAATCACATACATATGCAAAGTTCCGAAGCAATGCAACAACTATAAAACCGATGCCGTGTTTGCTTTCTTCCTGCGTTAAAAATACTTGGCGGCGGCGTTTTGAAATGGTATACATTGTACAATTATTGTACTGCGGCGTTATGAAATATGATGCTTTGTTCAAACACAAAGCAATTGACGTTTTGGAAGTCAGCCATTCTTTTACAAAGGACTTAGGCTGTACAATTTGATGTCAAATGAAATTAAAAATGAACAAAATGTTATATTATTTAGAAAAAAAGTTGTAAATTTTATTAGAAACTAGCTGATCCCGGTGTACTTCGCTACCCCCTCGTTATAAAATAAAATGAAAAGTATTTATATATATGCTATTGTGACGATCGGTCCAGTAGTTAAGCCTATATTACGATTTTTAATTTTCCTAAAAAGGAGCGTGGTCCCATCCACTTTTCTCCCGGTACATATTCCAATTTATGCCAATACCATATGTACCAAATATCATCGACATAGGTCAAAAAATGCCCAAAATATGGCGATTTAAATTTTTGGGTTATATGGGTGGTGCCACTCCTCTTTGTCCAATCCCGCCCATATTTGCAGCAGCCCTAAAAAAATGCACACCAAACCGACGTACCAAATTTTGTTCAAATACCGTTTTCAGGAGCAGAAATAATAGATTTTTAATTTGTGGTTTGTATGAGAGGTACCACGCCCCTTTGTCCAATCCCGCCCATATTTGCAGCAGCACATAAGAAATGCACACCAAACCGACATACCAAATTTTGTTCAAATACCATTATCAGGAGCAGAAATAATAGATTTTTAATTTGTGGTTTGTATGAGAGGTACCACGCCCCTTTGTCCCATCCCGCCTATATTTGCAGCAGCACTTAAGAAATGCACACCAAACCGACATACCAAATTTTGTTCAAATACCATTATCAGGAGCAGAAATAATAGATTTTAATTTGTGGTTTGTATGAGAGGTACCACGCCCCTTTGTCCAATCCCGCCCATATTTTCAGCAGCACATAAGAAATGCACACCAAACCGACATACCAAATTTTGTTCAAATACCGTTATCAGGAGCAGAAATAATAGATTTTTAATTTGTGGTTTGTATGAGAGATACCACGCCCCTTTGTCCAATCCCGCCCATATTTTCAGCAGCACTTAAAAAATGCACACCAATCCGACGTACCAAATTTTGTTCAAATACCGTTATCAGGAGCAGAAATAATAGATTTTTAATATGTCGTTTGTATGGGAGGTACCACGCCCCTTTGACCAATTGGACCGAATTGTAAATCTAAACCATCCAGGGACCAACTCAAATACACACAAAAAATTTCATCGAAATCGGCCCAGCCGTTAAGGAGGAGTTCAGTTACTAACACACTTTCAGAAGAATTATATATGTATATAAAGATAACTTAGTTCAGAACAATTAAAAATTTTACTATTAACATATTTAACATAATGTAAATTTCAAAGTATTAAAAATACTACTCATTATTAAATAAAAAAAAAAAATATTTTAGTTTGAAACATGAGGAAATGAAAAAGTTTTCGAAAAAACTTTAAATAAATTAGAAGGGTTTATAAATTTTGAAAACATAATGCTATTTAAATATTAATCTTTATAATTTATTTTGCCCTTTAGCTTTATATACTAAATGCCTATAACTCTGAGCTACACTATCAGTATCTGCTTTGAAGTTAATTCTTTTTTCTGGTGGTATATTAATTATCTGCAGCATTTCTAACATATATCTGCGTTTATATATATTTTCTGTATTTAAAATGGATATTTTTTCAAAATCTGGATAGTGAGCTGAATCACGACAGTGTAAAGATAATGCAGTCTTTTGTGATGATGTATAGTTTCTATATTTTAAATTTGTTTTGTGTCCAGCTAATCTAGTTTTAAGTTTGTTTTTTGTAGTACCTACATAGACCTTATTACAAATTTCACTATCATTTCCTTTACAAGGTATTTTATAAACTACATTAGACTTTTCTAATTTATGTAATCCATCTTTTGTTTTGCTAAACAATTTACTTAACGTGTTACATGATTTATGTGCTATTTTATATCTGTTAGTATCGAAAACATCTGACTTTTCTAACCGTTCTGAAATTATAGGAAGGTATGTTAGAGATTTGTATATTGTCGGTTGAGTTACTACATCCGTTTGAGTATTTCCACGTCTTCTATACTGTCGTATTAAATTGCATGTTAGACCGATTGGAAAATCATTCCTAACCAATAATTCCTTAATAATATCCTTATTCTTCCTGTGGAATTGTACGTCACTAATAGTCAAAACTTTATCTATAAGATTCTTCGCTGTATTAATAATTATTCTCTTTGGGTGCTTTGAATAATAATTAATAATTCTACCTGAAGCTGTTGGTTTCCTATACCAATCCACTAACAAATTATTGCCATTTCTAATTACCAATGTGTCTAAATAAGGAATCCTGTTATCTTTTTCTTTCTCAAATGTAAATTGTATATCATTATGAAATAAATTAAATGATGTTAAAACATTCTCTATCTCAGAATTTGGAATTATACAAAAAATATCATCAACATATTTTGTTATAATTCTTGGTTTCACCGACAAACTACCTAAGCAACAATCTAATAATTCTTCCATAACAATATCAGCTATTATTGGAGATGCTGGAGATCCCATAGGAAGTCCCTTCTGTTGCATATATGATTTTTTATCATATTGAAAAAATCTGTTATCAACAATGCAAAATCTTAAAATCCTTAAAAATAAGTCCTTTTCTATATTAGTATGTTCTGCAATCTTATTCCAATTCGCTTCTATAACATTAATCGCTAATTCTACAGGTATACTTGGAAATAATGAAATAACATCAAATGAGACCAATATTTCATCATTTTCCATTCCTACATTTTTTATCTTTTCCTTAAATTGAAAAGAATCCCTCACGTTATATCTTGAGTCTTTAGTTAAATTTTCTAAAATTCCTGTAATGTATTTACTAAGTCCATAAGAAGGTGAATTTATAAATGAACAAATCGGTCTCAATGGGAAACCTTCCTTATGGATTTTCGGAACTCCATATAATTTGGGTGCTGTAGCTATATTCGTTACTAATTTATTTTTCTCTAAAGGTGTAATTAATTCTAATCTGAAAAGTTTTCCTACAATTTCATTATTTACCTTCTGTAATTTGCTTGTTGGATCTTTTTCTAAAATCTTATATGTTGAGATGTCATTAACAATATTTTCCATCCTCGAAACATAATCAAGTCTATTCATGGCTACTGTTGTGTTTCCCTTATCTGCATTTAAAATAAGTACTTCCCTGTTATTCTTCAAAAACTGTTCAGTATCATGTACCTTATTTAATACAAACTTATCTCTACCAGTCAGTTTCATTTTGTTCATATGGTCATCTATTATGGTTGTTAATTTTGTTCTAGCTATTTCCTGATTTTCTTTTCCTTCTATAGTCTGAACAAGATCTTCTCCGTCCGATATCATTTTTAATACCGGAAAATGTTCTTTTCTAACTGGTAATGAATATTTTTGTCCTAATGAAAGAGTCCATTGAATGTCTGTGGGAATGTCTACACCTGTCTTATTTACAAACCACCCCTGATTAAATTTTATTCTTAATTCCCTTCTTTGTAAATTTTGCAAATTTTCAAATTTCTTTATATGTACCTGCTTTAATCTATTTGTTAATGAATCTGCCATTATGTTTTCAAATTCAAAAAACCTTTTCATTTCCGCATCACTCAAACATCTTCTTAATCTAATTGTAATAAAATGTATCTCCCTTTTTGCCTCATTTAGTAATTGGTGTCTATCTTTAATTGCCAAATTCAGAATTTTGTTGTGGATGTTTTCCAAATATCTCGTAAAAGTTTTTTGAACATGTATATGAAAAAGATTGGAAATGTTTTTAGTTGAGTTTTTGACAAACTTAGGAATAATACCTGAATTTCTGCAGCGAATAAGGAACGTTATATTCGCTTTAAATCTAATTATCTTATCCCTCACTGTTTTGAAACGGTTAATTACCCTTCTAATCTCTTGGTTTTTCTTCAAGTAATTGTAATTCATAATTCTTAAATTGTAAGTTCTGTTTTCTTCTATTTCAGCCAAAACCTTTCACTCAATTCTTGATAAATAGACGTGCTCTTCTTGTTTTGATTTGTATTGCTAATTTTTCGACCTTTTCTTAAAGTTATTTTTATTTGATTGATGAGCTTGAGGTCAATTTTTTTTTTTTTATAAAAAACGTTATAAAATTTTATTTATCGATATTTCGCTACTCCTTTGTGTAGCTTCTTCAGGATTAGATTTTTAAGTAACAAAAAAATAACAACAATATTTTAAACAAAACAATATTCGCTTGAAATTGAATTTTTTTCCGGTTTTTGAAATAAATTAAAAATTGTTTTTTATATTTCAAATGGTTTTTGAATTAAATAATTTTTTCCAAGTTGTCAATTGAAAAAAAAAATATTTTAGTTTGAAACATGAGGAAATGAAAAAGTTTTCGAAAAAACTTTAAATAAATTAGAAGGGTTTATAAATTTTGAAAACATAATGCTATTTAAATATTAATCTTTATAATTTATTTTGCCCTTTAGCTTTATATACTAAATGCCTATAACTCTGAGCTACACTATCAGTATCTGCTTTGAAGTTAATTCTTTTTTCTGGTGGTATATTAATTATCTGCAGCATTTCTAACATATATCTGCGTTTATATATATTTTCTGTATTTAAAATGGATATTTTTTCAAAATCTGGATAGTGAGCTGAATCACGACAGTGTAAAGATAATGCAGTCTTTTGTGATGATGTATAGTTTCTATATTTTAAATTTGTTTTGTGTCCAGCTAATCTAGTTTTAAGTTTGTTTTTTGTAGTACCTACATAGACCTTATTACAAATTTCACTATCATTTCCTTTACAAGGTATTTTATAAACTACATTAGACTTTTCTAATTTATGTAATCCATCTTTTGTTTTGCTAAACAATTTACTTAACGTGTTACATGATTTATGTGCTATTTTATATCTGTTAGTATCGAAAACATCTGACTTTTCTAACCGTTCTGAAATTATAGGAAGGTATGTTAGAGATTTGTATATTGTCGGTTGAGTTACTACATCCGTTTGAGTATTTCCACGTCTTCTATACTGTCGTATTAAATTGCATGTTAGACCGATTGGAAAATCATTCCTAACCAATAATTCCTTAATAATATCCTTATTCTTCCTGTGGAATTGTACGTCACTAATAGTCAAAACTTTATCTATAAGATTCTTCGCTGTATTAATAATTATTCTCTTTGGGTGCTTTGAATAATAATTAATAATTCTACCTGAAGCTGTTGGTTTCCTATACCAATCCACTAACAAATTATTGCCATTTCTAATTACCAATGTGTCTAAATAAGGAATCCTGTTATCTTTTTCTTTCTCAAATGTAAATTGTATATCATTATGAAATAAATTAAATGATGTTAAAACATTCTCTATCTCAGAATTTGGAATTATACAAAAAATATCATCAACATATTTTGTTATAATTCTTGGTTTCACCGACAAACTACCTAAGCAACAATCTAATAATTCTTCCATAACAATATCAGCTATTATTGGAGATGCTGGAGATCCCATAGGAAGTCCCTTCTGTTGCATATATGATTTTTTATCATATTGAAAAAATCTGTTATCAACAATGCAAAATCTTAAAATCCTTAAAAATAAGTCCTTTTCTATATTAGTATGTTCTGCAATCTTATTCCAATTCGCTTCTATAACATTAATCGCTAATTCTACAGGTATACTTGGAAATAATGAAATAACATCAAATGAGACCAATATTTCATCATTTTCCATTCCTACATTTTTTATCTTTTCCTTAAATTGAAAAGAATCCCTCACGTTATATCTTGAGTCTTTAGTTAAATTTTCTAAAATTCCTGTAATGTATTTACTAAGTCCATAAGAAGGTGAATTTATAAATGAACAAATCGGTCTCAATGGGAAACCTTCCTTATGGATTTTCGGAACTCCATATAATTTGGGTGCTGTAGCTATATTCGTTACTAATTTATTTTTCTCTAAAGGTGTAATTAATTCTAATCTGAAAAGTTTTCCTACAATTTCATTATTTACCTTCTGTAATTTGCTTGTTGGATCTTTTTCTAAAATCTTATATGTTGAGATGTCATTAACAATATTTTCCATCCTCGAAACATAATCAAGTCTATTCATGGCTACTGTTGTGTTTCCCTTATCTGCATTTAAAATAAGTACTTCCCTGTTATTCTTCAAAAACTGTTCAGTATCATGTACCTTATTTAATACAAACTTATCTCTACCAGTCAGTTTCATTTTGTTCATATGGTCATCTATTATGGTTGTTAATTTTGTTCTAGCTATTTCCTGATTTTCTTTTCCTTCTATAGTCTGAACAAGATCTTCTCCGTCCGATATCATTTTTAATACCGGAAAATGTTCTTTTCTAACTGGTAATGAATATTTTTGTCCTAATGAAAGAGTCCATTGAATGTCTGTGGGAATGTCTACACCTGTCTTATTTACAAACCACCCCTGATTAAATTTTATTCTTAATTCCCTTCTTTGTAAATTTTGCAAATTTTCAAATTTCTTTATATGTACCTGCTTTAATCTATTTGTTAATGAATCTGCCATTATGTTTTCAAATTCAAAAAACCTTTTCATTTCCGCATCACTCAAACATCTTCTTAATCTAATTGTAATAAAATGTATCTCCCTTTTTGCCTCATTTAGTAATTGGTGTCTATCTTTAATTGCCAAATTCAGAATTTTGTTGTGGATGTTTTCCAAATATCTCGTAAAAGTTTTTTGAACATGTATATGAAAAAGATTGGAAATGTTTTTAGTTGAGTTTTTGACAAACTTAGGAATAATACCTGAATTTCTGCAGCGAATAAGGAACGTTATATTCGCTTTAAATCTAATTATCTTATCCCTCACTGTTTTGAAACGGTTAATTACCCTTCTAATCTCTTGGTTTTTCTTCAAGTAATTGTAATTCATAATTCTTAAATTGTAAGTTCTGTTTTCTTCTATTTCAGCCAAAACCTTTCACTCAATTCTTGATAAATAGACGTGCTCTTCTTGTTTTGATTTGTATTGCTAATTTTTCGACCTTTTCTTAAAGTTATTTTTATTTGATTGATGAGCTTGAGGTCAATTTTTTTTTTTTTATAAAAAACGTTATAAAATTTTATTTATCGATATTTCGCTACTCCTTTGTGTAGCTTCTTCAGGATTAGATTTTTAAGTAACAAAAAAATAACAACAATATTTTAAACAAAACAATATTCGCTTGAAATTGAATTTTTTTCCGGTTTTTGAAATAAATTAAAAATTGTTTTTTATATTTCAAATGGTTTTTGAATTAAATAATTTTTTCCAAGTTGTCAATTGAAAAAAAAATATTTTAGTTTGAAACATGAGGAAATGAAAAAGTTTTCGAAAAAACTTTAAATAAATTAGAAGGGTTTATAAATTTTGAAAACATAATGCTATTTAAATATTAATCTTTATAATTTATTTTGCCCTTTAGCTTTATATACTAAATGCCTATAACTCTGAGCTACACTATCAGTATCTGCTTTGAAGTTAATTCTTTTTTCTGGTGGTATATTAATTATCTGCAGCATTTCTAACATATATCTGCGTTTATATATATTTTCTGTATTTAAAATGGATATTTTTTCAAAATCTGGATAGTGAGCTGAATCACGACAGTGTAAAGATAATGCAGTCTTTTGTGATGATGTATAGTTTCTATATTTTAAATTTGTTTTGTGTCCAGCTAATCTAGTTTTAAGTTTGTTTTTTGTAGTACCTACATAGACCTTATTACAAATTTCACTATCATTTCCTTTACAAGGTATTTTATAAACTACATTAGACTTTTCTAATTTATGTAATCCATCTTTTGTTTTGCTAAACAATTTACTTAACGTGTTACATGATTTATGTGCTATTTTATATCTGTTAGTATCGAAAACATCTGACTTTTCTAACCGTTCTGAAATTATAGGAAGGTATGTTAGAGATTTGTATATTGTCGGTTGAGTTACTACATCCGTTTGAGTATTTCCACGTCTTCTATACTGTCGTATTAAATTGCATGTTAGACCGATTGGAAAATCATTCCTAACCAATAATTCCTTAATAATATCCTTATTCTTCCTGTGGAATTGTACGTCACTAATAGTCAAAACTTTATCTATAAGATTCTTCGCTGTATTAATAATTATTCTCTTTGGGTGCTTTGAATAATAATTAATAATTCTACCTGAAGCTGTTGGTTTCCTATACCAATCCACTAACAAATTATTGCCATTTCTAATTACCAATGTGTCTAAATAAGGAATCCTGTTATCTTTTTCTTTCTCAAATGTAAATTGTATATCATTATGAAATAAATTAAATGATGTTAAAACATTCTCTATCTCAGAATTTGGAATTATACAAAAAATATCATCAACATATTTTGTTATAATTCTTGGTTTCACCGACAAACTACCTAAGCAACAATCTAATAATTCTTCCATAACAATATCAGCTATTATTGGAGATGCTGGAGATCCCATAGGAAGTCCCTTCTGTTGCATATATGATTTTTTATCATATTGAAAAAATCTGTTATCAACAATGCAAAATCTTAAAATCCTTAAAAATAAGTCCTTTTCTATATTAGTATGTTCTGCAATCTTATTCCAATTCGCTTCTATAACATTAATCGCTAATTCTACAGGTATACTTGGAAATAATGAAATAACATCAAATGAGACCAATATTTCATCATTTTCCATTCCTACATTTTTTATCTTTTCCTTAAATTGAAAAGAATCCCTCACGTTATATCTTGAGTCTTTAGTTAAATTTTCTAAAATTCCTGTAATGTATTTACTAAGTCCATAAGAAGGTGAATTTATAAATGAACAAATCGGTCTCAATGGGAAACCTTCCTTATGGATTTTCGGAACTCCATATAATTTGGGTGCTGTAGCTATATTCGTTACTAATTTATTTTTCTCTAAAGGTGTAATTAATTCTAATCTGAAAAGTTTTCCTACAATTTCATTATTTACCTTCTGTAATTTGCTTGTTGGATCTTTTTCTAAAATCTTATATGTTGAGATGTCATTAACAATATTTTCCATCCTCGAAACATAATCAAGTCTATTCATGGCTACTGTTGTGTTTCCCTTATCTGCATTTAAAATAAGTACTTCCCTGTTATTCTTCAAAAACTGTTCAGTATCATGTACCTTATTTAATACAAACTTATCTCTACCAGTCAGTTTCATTTTGTTCATATGGTCATCTATTATGGTTGTTAATTTTGTTCTAGCTATTTCCTGATTTTCTTTTCCTTCTATAGTCTGAACAAGATCTTCTCCGTCCGATATCATTTTTAATACCGGAAAATGTTCTTTTCTAACTGGTAATGAATATTTTTGTCCTAATGAAAGAGTCCATTGAATGTCTGTGGGAATGTCTACACCTGTCTTATTTACAAACCACCCCTGATTAAATTTTATTCTTAATTCCCTTCTTTGTAAATTTTGCAAATTTTCAAATTTCTTTATATGTACCTGCTTTAATCTATTTGTTAATGAATCTGCCATTATGTTTTCAAATTCAAAAAACCTTTTCATTTCCGCATCACTCAAACATCTTCTTAATCTAATTGTAATAAAATGTATCTCCCTTTTTGCCTCATTTAGTAATTGGTGTCTATCTTTAATTGCCAAATTCAGAATTTTGTTGTGGATGTTTTCCAAATATCTCGTAAAAGTTTTTTGAACATGTATATGAAAAAGATTGGAAATGTTTTTAGTTGAGTTTTTGACAAACTTAGGAATAATACCTGAATTTCTGCAGCGAATAAGGAACGTTATATTCGCTTTAAATCTAATTATCTTATCCCTCACTGTTTTGAAACGGTTAATTACCCTTCTAATCTCTTGGTTTTTCTTCAAGTAATTGTAATTCATAATTCTTAAATTGTAAGTTCTGTTTTCTTCTATTTCAGCCAAAACCTTTCACTCAATTCTTGATAAATAGACGTGCTCTTCTTGTTTTGATTTGTATTGCTAATTTTTCGACCTTTTCTTAAAGTTATTTTTATTTGATTGATGAGCTTGAGGTCAATTTTTTTTTTTTTTTTTTTTTATAAAAAACGTTATAAAATTTTATTTATCGATATTTCGCTACTCCTTTGTGTAGCTTCTTCAGGATTAGATTTTTAAGTAACAAAAAAATAACAACAATATTTTAAACAAAACAATATTCGCTTGAAATTGAATTTTTTTCCGGTTTTTGAAATAAATTAAAAATTGTTTTTTATATTTCAAATGGTTTTTGAATTAAATAATTTTTTCCAAGTTGTCAATTGAAAAAAAATATTTTAGTTTGAAACATGAGGAAATGAAAAAGTTTTCGAAAAAACTTTAAATAAATTAGAAGGGTTTATAAATTTTGAAAACATAATGCTATTTAAATATTAATCTTTATAATTTATTTTGCCCTTTAGCTTTATATACTAAATGCCTATAACTCTGAGCTACACTATCAGTATCTGCTTTGAAGTTAATTCTTTTTTCTGGTGGTATATTAATTATCTGCAGCATTTCTAACATATATCTGCGTTTATATATATTTTCTGTATTTAAAATGGATATTTTTTCTAAATCTGGATAGTGAGCTGAATCACGACAGTGTAAAGATAATGCAGTCTTTTGTGATGATGTATAGTTTCTATATTTTAAATTTGTTTTGTGTCCAGCTAATCTAGTTTTAAGTTTGTTTTTTGTAGTACCTACATAGACCTTATTACAAATTTCACTATCATTTCCTTTACAAGGTATTTTATAAACTACATTAGACTTTTCTAATTTATGTAATCCATCTTTTGTTTTGCTAAACAATTTACTTAACGTGTTACATGATTTATGTGCTATTTTATATCTGTTAGTATCGAAAACATCTGACTTTTCTAACCGTTCTGAAATTATAGGAAGGTATGTTAGAGATTTGTATATTGTCGGTTGAGTTACTACATCCGTTTGAGTATTTCCACGTCTTCTATACTGTCGTATTAAATTGCATGTTAGACCGATTGGAAAATCATTCCTAACCAATAATTCCTTAATAATATCCTTATTCTTCCTGTGGAATTGTACGTCACTAATAGTCAAAACTTTATCTATAAGATTCTTCGCTGTATTAATAATTATTCTCTTTGGGTGCTTTGAATAATAATTAATAATTCTACCTGAAGCTGTTGGTTTCCTATACCAATCCACTAACAAATTATTGCCATTTCTAATTACCAATGTGTCTAAATAAGGAATCCTGTTATCTTTTTCTTTCTCAAATGTAAATTGTATATCATTATGAAATAAATTAAATGATGTTAAAACATTCTCTATCTCAGAATTTGGAATTATACAAAAAATATCATCAACATATTTTGTTATAATTCTTGGTTTCACCGACAAACTACCTAAGCAACAATCTAATAATTCTTCCATAACAATATCAGCTATTATTGGAGATGCTGGAGATCCCATAGGAAGTCCCTTCTGTTGCATATATGATTTTTTATCATATTGAAAAAATCTGTTATCAACAATGCAAAATCTTAAAATCCTTAAAAATAAGTCCTTTTCTATATTAGTATGTTCTGCAATCTTATTCCAATTCGCTTCTATAACATTAATCGCTAATTCTACAGGTATACTTGGAAATAATGAAATAACATCAAATGAGACCAATATTTCATCATTTTCCATTCCTACATTTTTTATCTTTTCCTTAAATTGAAAAGAATCCCTCACGTTATATCTTGAGTCTTTAGTTAAATTTTCTAAAATTCCTGTAATGTATTTACTAAGTCCATAAGAAGGTGAATTTATAAATGAACAAATCGGTCTCAATGGGAAACCTTCCTTATGGATTTTCGGAACTCCATATAATTTGGGTGCTGTAGCTATATTCGTTACTAATTTATTTTTCTCTAAAGGTGTAATTAATTCTAATCTGAAAAGTTTTCCTACAATTTCATTATTTACCTTCTGTAATTTGCTTGTTGGATCTTTTTCTAAAATCTTATATGTTGAGATGTCATTAACAATATTTTCCATCCTCGAAACATAATCAAGTCTATTCATGGCTACTGTTGTGTTTCCCTTATCTGCATTTAAAATAAGTACTTCCCTGTTATTCTTCAAAAACTGTTCAGTATCATGTACCTTATTTAATACAAACTTATCTCTACCAGTCAGTTTCATTTTGTTCATATGGTCATCTATTATGGTTGTTAATTTTGTTCTAGCTATTTCCTGATTTTCTTTTCCTTCTATAGTCTGAACAAGATCTTCTCCGTCCGATATCATTTTTAATACCGGAAAATGTTCTTTTCTAACTGGTAATGAATATTTTTGTCCTAATGAAAGAGTCCATTGAATGTCTGTGGATAAATATATATTTTCTGTTTATAAATACAGAAAATATATATAAACGCAGATATATGTTAGAAATGCTGCAGATAATTAATATACCACCAGAAAAAAGAATTAACTTCAAAGCAGATACTGATAGTGTAGCTCAGAGTTATAGGCATTTAGTATATAAAGCTAAAGGGCAAAATAAATTATAAAGATTAATATTTAAATAGCATTATGTTTTCAAAATTTATAAACCCTTCTAATTTATTTAAAGTTTTTTCGAAAACTTTTTCACTTCCTCATGTTTCAAACTAAAATATTTTTTTTTCAATTGACAACTTGGAAAAAATTATTTAATTCAAAAACCATTTGAAATATAAAAAACAATTTTTAATTTATTTCAAAAACCGGAAAAAAATTCAATTTCAAGCGAATATTGTTTTGTTTAAAATATTGTTGTTATTTTTTTGTTACTTAAAAATCTAATCCTGAAGAAGCTACACAAAGGAGTAGCGAAATATCGATAAATAAAATTTTATAACGTTTTTTATAAAAAAAAAAAAAAAAAATTGACCTCAAGCTCATCAATCAAATAAAAATAACTTTAAGAAAAGGTCGAAAAATTAGCAATACAAATCAAAACAAGAAGAGCACGTCTATTTATCAAGAATTGAGTGAAAGGTTTTGGCTGAAATAGAAGAAAACAGAACTTACAATTTAAGAATTATGAATTACAATTACTTGAAGAAAAACCAAGAGATTAGAAGGGTAATTAACCGTTTCAAAACAGTGAGGGATAAGATAATTAGATTTAAAGCGAATATAACGTTCCTTATTCGCTGCAGAAATTCAGGTATTATTCCTAAGTTTGTCAAAAACTCAACTAAAAACATTTCCAATCTTTTTCATATACATGTTCAAAAAACTTTTACGAGATATTTGGAAAACATCCACAACAAAATTCTGAATTTGGCAATTAAAGATAGACACCAATTACTAAATGAGGCAAAAAGGGAGATACATTTTATTACAATTAGATTAAGAAGATGTTTGAGTGATGCGGAAATGAAAAGGTTTTTTGAATTTGAAAACATAATGGCAGATTCATTAACAAATAGATTAAAGCAGGTACATATAAAGAAATTTGAAAATTTGCAAAATTTACAAAGAAGGGAATTAAGAATAAAATTTAATCAGGGGTGGTTTGTAAATAAGACAGGTGTAGACATTCCCACAGACATTCAATGGACTCTTTCATTAGGACAAAAATATTCATTACCAGTTAGAAAATAACATTTTCCGGTATTAAAAATGATATCGGACGGAGAAGATCTTGTTCAGACTATAGAAGGAAAAGAAAATCAGGAAATAGCTAGAACAAAATTAACAACCATAATAGATGACCATATGAACAAAATGAAACTGACTGGTAGAGATAAGTTTGTATTAAATAAGGTACATGATACTGAACAGTTTTTGAAGAATAACAGGGAAGTACTTATTTTAAATGCAGATAAGGGAAACACAACAGTAGCCATGAATAGACTTGATTATGTTTCGAGGATGGAAAATATTGTTAATGACATCTCAACATATAAGATTTTAGAAAAAGATCCAACAAGCAAATTACAGAAGGTAAATAATGAAATTGTAGGAAAACTTTTCAGATTAGAATTAATTACACCTTTAGAGAAAAATAAATTAGTAACGAATATAGCTACAGCACCCAAATTATATGGAGTTCCGAAAATCCATAAGGAAGGTTTCCCATTGAGACCGATTTGTTCATTTATAAATTCACCTTCTTATGGACTTAGTAAATACATTACAGGAATTTTAGAAAATTTAACTAAAGACTCAAGATATAACGTGAGGGATTCTTTTCAATTTAAGGAAAAGATAAAAAATGTAGGAATGGAAAATGATGAAATATTGGTCTCATTTGATGTTATTTCATTATTTCCAAGTATACCTGTAGAATTAGCGATTAATGTTATAGAAGCGAATTGGAATAAGATTGCAGAACATACTAATATAGAAAAGGACTTATTTTTAAGGATTTTAAGATTTTGCATTGTTGATAACAGATTTTTTCAATATGATAAAAAATCATATATGCAACAGAAGGGACTTCCTATGGGATCTCCAGCATCTCCAATAATAGCTGATATTGTTATGGAAGAATTATTAGATTGTTGCTTAGGTAGTTTGTCGGTGAAACCAAGAATTATAACAAAATATGTTGATGATATTTTTTGTATAATTCCAAATTCTGAGATAGAGAATGTTTTAACATCATTTAATTTATTTCATAATGATATACAATTTACATTTGAGAAAGAAAAAGATAACAGGATTCCTTATTTAGACACATTGGTAATTAGAAATGGCAATAATTTGTTAGTGGATTGGTATAGGAAACCAACAGCTTCAGGTAGAATTATTAATTATTATTCAAAGCACCCAAAGAGAATAATTATTAATACAGCGAAGAATCTTATAGATAAAGTTTTGACTATTAGTGACGTACAATTCCACAGGAAGAATAAGGATATTATTAAGGAATTATTGGTTAGGAATGATTTTCCAATCGGTCTAACATGCAATTTAATACGACAGTATAGAAGACGTGGAAATACTCAAACGGATGTAGTAACTCAACCGACAATATACAAATCTCTAACATACCTTCCTATAATTTCAGAACGGTTAGAAAAGTCAGATGTTTTCGATACTAACAGATATAAAATAGCACATAAATCATGTAACACGTTAAGTAAATTGTTTAGCAAAACAAAAGATGGATTACATAAATTAGAAAAGTCTAATGTAGTTTATAAAATACCTTGTAAAGGAAATGATAGTGAAATTTGTAATAAGGTCTATGTAGGTACTACAAAAAACAAACTTAAAACTAGATTAGCTGGACACAAAACAAATTTAAAATATAGAAACTATACATCATCACAAAAGACTGCATTATCTTTACACTGTCGTGATTCAGCTCACTATCCAGATTTTGAAAAAATATCCATTTTAAATACAGAAAATATATATAAACGCAGATATATGTTAGAAATGCTGCAGATAATTAATATACCACCAGAAAAAAGAATTAACTTCAAAGCAGATACTGATAGTGTAGCTCAGAGTTATAGGCATTTAGTATATAAAGCTAAAGGGCAAAATAAATTATAAAGATTAATATTTAAATAGCATTATGTTTTCAAAATTTATAAACCCTTCTAATTTATTTAAAGTTTTTTCGAAAACTTTTTCATTTCCTCATGTTTCAAACTAAAATATTTTTTTTTCAATTGACAACTTGGAAAAAATTATTTAATTCAAAAACCATTTGAAATATAAAAAACAATTTTTAATTTATTTCAAAAACCGGAAAAAAATTCAATTTCAAGCGAATATTGTTTTGTTTAAAATATTGTTGTTATTTTTTTGTTACTTAAAAATCTAATCCTGAAGAAGCTACACAAAGGAGTAGCGAAATATCGATAAATAAAATTTTATAACGTTTTTTATAAAAAAAAAAATTGACCTCAAGCTCATCAATCAAATAAAAATAACTTTAAGAAAAGGTCGAAAAATTAGCAATACAAATCAAAACAAGAAGAGCACGTCTATTTATCAAGAATTGAGTGAAAGGTTTTGGCTGAAATAGAAGAAAACAGAACTTACAATTTAAGAATTATGAATTACAATTACTTGAAGAAAAACCAAGAGATTAGAAGGGTAATTAACCGTTTCAAAACAGTGAGGGATAAGATAATTAGATTTAAAGCGAATATAACGTTCCTTATTCGCTGCAGAAATTCAGGTATTATTCCTAAGTTTGTCAAAAACTCAACTAAAAACATTTCCAATCTTTTTCATATACATGTTCAAAAAACTTTTACGAGATATTTGGAAAACATCCACAACAAAATTCTGAATTTGGCAATTAAAGATAGACACCAATTACTAAATGAGGCAAAAAGGGAGATACATTTTATTACAATTAGATTAAGAAGATGTTTGAGTGATGCGGAAATGAAAAGGTTTTTTGAATTTGAAAACATAATGGCAGATTCATTAACAAATAGATTAAAGCAGGTACATATAAAGAAATTTGAAAATTTGCAAAATTTACAAAGAAGGGAATTAAGAATAAAATTTAATCAGGGGTGGTTTGTAAATAAGACAGGTGTAGACATTCCCACAGACATTCAATGGACTCTTTCATTAGGACAAAAATATTCATTACCAGTTAGAAAAGAACATTTTCCGGTATTAAAAATGATATCGGACGGAGAAGATCTTGTTCAGACTATAGAAGGAAAAGAAAATCAGGAAATAGCTAGAACAAAATTAACAACCATAATAGATGACCATATGAACAAAATGAAACTGACTGGTAGAGATAAGTTTGTATTAAATAAGGTACATGATACTGAACAGTTTTTGAAGAATAACAGGGAAGTACTTATTTTAAATGCAGATAAGGGAAACACAACAGTAGCCATGAATAGACTTGATTATGTTTCGAGGATGGAAAATATTGTTAATGACATCTCAACATATAAGATTTTAGAAAAAGATCCAACAAGCAAATTACAGAAGGTAAATAATGAAATTGTAGGAAAACTTTTCAGATTAGAATTAATTACACCTTTAGAGAAAAATAAATTAGTAACGAATATAGCTACAGCACCCAAATTATATGGAGTTCCGAAAATCCATAAGGAAGGTTTCCCATTGAGACCGATTTGTTCATTTATAAATTCACCTTCTTATGGACTTAGTAAATACATTACAGGAATTTTAGAAAATTTAACTAAAGACTCAAGATATAACGTGAGGGATTCTTTTCAATTTAAGGAAAAGATAAAAAATGTAGGAATGGAAAATGATGAAATATTGGTCTCATTTGATGTTATTTCATTATTTCCAAGTATACCTGTAGAATTAGCGATTAATGTTATAGAAGCGAATTGGAATAAGATTGCAGAACATACTAATATAGAAAAGGACTTATTTTTAAGGATTTTAAGATTTTGCATTGTTGATAACAGATTTTTTCAATATGATAAAAAATCATATATGCAACAGAAGGGACTTCCTATGGGATCTCCAGCATCTCCAATAATAGCTGATATTGTTATGGAAGAATTATTAGATTGTTGCTTAGGTAGTTTGTCGGTGAAACCAAGAATTATAACAAAATATGTTGATGATATTTTTTGTATAATTCCAAATTCTGAGATAGAGAATGTTTTAACATCATTTAATTTATTTCATAATGATATACAATTTACATTTGAGAAAGAAAAAGATAACAGGATTCCTTATTTAGACACATTGGTAATTAGAAATGGCAATAATTTGTTAGTGGATTGGTATAGGAAACCAACAGCTTCAGGTAGAATTATTAATTATTATTCAAAGCACCCAAAGAGAATAATTATTAATACAGCGAAGAATCTTATAGATAAAGTTTTGACTATTAGTGACGTACAATTCCACAGGAAGAATAAGGATATTATTAAGGAATTATTGGTTAGGAATGATTTTCCAATCGGTCTAACATGCAATTTAATACGACAGTATAGAAGACGTGGAAATACTCAAACGGATGTAGTAACTCAACCGACAATATACAAATCTCTAACATACCTTCCTATAATTTCAGAACGGTTAGAAAAGTCAGATGTTTTCGATACTAACAGATATAAAATAGCACATAAATCATGTAACACGTTAAGTAAATTGTTTAGCAAAACAAAAGATGGATTACATAAATTAGAAAAGTCTAATGTAGTTTATAAAATACCTTGTAAAGGAAATGATAGTGAAATTTGTAATAAGGTCTATGTAGGTACTACAAAAAACAAACTTAAAACTAGATTAGCTGGACACAAAACAAATTTAAAATATAGAAACTATACATCATCACAAAAGACTGCATTATCTTTACACTGTCGTGATTCAGCTCACTATCCAGATTTTGAAAAAATATCCATTTTAAATACAGAAAATATATATAAACGCAGATATATGTTAGAAATGCTGCAGATAATTAATATACCACCAGAAAAAAGAATTAACTTCAAAGCAGATACTGATAGTGTAGCTCAGAGTTATAGGCATTTAGTATATAAAGCTAAAGGGCAAAATAAATTATAAAGATTAATATTTAAATAGCATTATGTTTTCAAAATTTATAAACCCTTCTAATTTATTTAAAGTTTTTTCGAAAACTTTTTCATTTCCTCATGTTTCAAACTAAAATATTTTTTTTTCAATTGACAACTTGGAAAAAATTATTTAATTCAAAAACCATTTGAAATATAAAAAACAATTTTTAATTTATTTCAAAAACCGGAAAAAAATTCAATTTCAAGCGAATATTGTTTTGTTTAAAATATTGTTGTTATTTTTTTGTTACTTAAAAATCTAATCCTGAAGAAGCTACACAAAGGAGTAGCGAAATATCGATAAATAAAATTTTATAACGTTTTTTATAAAAAAAAAAAAAATTGACCTCAAGCTCATCAATCAAATAAAAATAACTTTAAGAAAAGGTCGAAAAATTAGCAATACAAATCAAAACAAGAAGAGCACGTCTATTTATCAAGAATTGAGTGAAAGGTTTTGGCTGAAATAGAAGAAAACAGAACTTACAATTTAAGAATTATGAATTACAATTACTTGAAGAAAAACCAAGAGATTAGAAGGGTAATTAACCGTTTCAAAACAGTGAGGGATAAGATAATTAGATTTAAAGCGAATATAACGTTCCTTATTCGCTGCAGAAATTCAGGTATTATTCCTAAGTTTGTCAAAAACTCAACTAAAAACATTTCCAATCTTTTTCATATACATGTTCAAAAAACTTTTACGAGATATTTGGAAAACATCCACAACAAAATTCTGAATTTGGCAATTAAAGATAGACACCAATTACTAAATGAGGCAAAAAGGGAGATACATTTTATTACAATTAGATTAAGAAGATGTTTGAGTGATGCGGAAATGAAAAGGTTTTTTGAATTTGAAAACATAATGGCAGATTCATTAACAAATAGATTAAAGCAGGTACATATAAAGAAATTTGAAAATTTGCAAAATTTACAAAGAAGGGAATTAAGAATAAAATTTAATCAGGGGTGGTTTGTAAATAAGACAGGTGTAGACATTCCCACAGACATTCAATGGACTCTTTCATTAGGACAAAAATATTCATTACCAGTTAGAAAAGAACATTTTCCGGTATTAAAAATGATATCGGACGGAGAAGATCTTGTTCAGACTATAGAAGGAAAAGAAAATCAGGAAATAGCTAGAACAAAATTAACAACCATAATAGATGACCATATGAACAAAATGAAACTGACTGGTAGAGATAAGTTTGTATTAAATAAGGTACATGATACTGAACAGTTTTTGAAGAATAACAGGGAAGTACTTATTTTAAATGCAGATAAGGGAAACACAACAGTAGCCATGAATAGACTTGATTATGTTTCGAGGATGGAAAATATTGTTAATGACATCTCAACATATAAGATTTTAGAAAAAGATCCAACAAGCAAATTACAGAAGGTAAATAATGAAATTGTAGGAAAACTTTTCAGATTAGAATTAATTACACCTTTAGAGAAAAATAAATTAGTAACGAATATAGCTACAGCACCCAAATTATATGGAGTTCCGAAAATCCATAAGGAAGGTTTCCCATTGAGACCGATTTGTTCATTTATAAATTCACCTTCTTATGGACTTAGTAAATACATTACAGGAATTTTAGAAAATTTAACTAAAGACTCAAGATATAACGTGAGGGATTCTTTTCAATTTAAGGAAAAGATAAAAAATGTAGGAATGGAAAATGATGAAATATTGGTCTCATTTGATGTTATTTCATTATTTCCAAGTATACCTGTAGAATTAGCGATTAATGTTATAGAAGCGAATTGGAATAAGATTGCAGAACATACTAATATAGAAAAGGACTTATTTTTAAGGATTTTAAGATTTTGCATTGTTGATAACAGATTTTTTCAATATGATAAAAAATCATATATGCAACAGAAGGGACTTCCTATGGGATCTCCAGCATCTCCAATAATAGCTGATATTGTTATGGAAGAATTATTAGATTGTTGCTTAGGTAGTTTGTCGGTGAAACCAAGAATTATAACAAAATATGTTGATGATATTTTTTGTATAATTCCAAATTCTGAGATAGAGAATGTTTTAACATCATTTAATTTATTTCATAATGATATACAATTTACATTTGAGAAAGAAAAAGATAACAGGATTCCTTATTTAGACACATTGGTAATTAGAAATGGCAATAATTTGTTAGTGGATTGGTATAGGAAACCAACAGCTTCAGGTAGAATTATTAATTATTATTCAAAGCACCCAAAGAGAATAATTATTAATACAGCGAAGAATCTTATAGATAAAGTTTTGACTATTAGTGACGTACAATTCCACAGGAAGAATAAGGATATTATTAAGGAATTATTGGTTAGGAATGATTTTCCAATCGGTCTAACATGCAATTTAATACGACAGTATAGAAGACGTGGAAATACTCAAACGGATGTAGTAACTCAACCGACAATATACAAATCTCTAACATACCTTCCTATAATTTCAGAACGGTTAGAAAAGTCAGATGTTTTCGATACTAACAGATATAAAATAGCACATAAATCATGTAACACGTTAAGTAAATTGTTTAGCAAAACAAAAGATGGATTACATAAATTAGAAAAGTCTAATGTAGTTTATAAAATACCTTGTAAAGGAAATGATAGTGAAATTTGTAATAAGGTCTATGTAGGTACTACAAAAAACAAACTTAAAACTAGATTAGCTGGACACAAAACAAATTTAAAATATAGAAACTATACATCATCACAAAAGACTGCATTATCTTTACACTGTCGTGATTCAGCTCACTATCCAGATTTTGAAAAAATATCCATTTTAAATACAGAAAATATATATAAACGCAGATATATGTTAGAAATGCTGCAGATAATTAATATACCACCAGAAAAAAGAATTAACTTCAAAGCAGATACTGATAGTGTAGCTCAGAGTTATAGGCATTTAGTATATAAAGCTAAAGGGCAAAATAAATTATAAAGATTAATATTTAAATAGCATTATGTTTTCAAAATTTATAAACCCTTCTAATTTATTTAAAGTTTTTTCGAAAACTTTTTCATTTCCTCATGTTTCAAACTAAAATATTTTTTTTTTCAATTGACAACTTGGAAAAAATTATTTAATTCAAAAACCATTTGAAATGTAAAAAACAATTTTTAATTTATTTCAAAAACCGGAAAAAAATTCAATTTCAAGCGAATATTGTTTTGTTTAAAATATTGTTGTTATTTTTTTGTTACTTAAAAATCTAATCCTGAAGAAGCTACACAAAGGAGTAGCGAAATATCGATAAATAAAATTTTATAACGTTTTTTATAAAAAAAAAAAAAAAAAAAAAAAATTGACCTCAAGCTCATCAATCAAATAAAAATAACTTTAAGAAAAGGTCGAAAAATTAGCAATACAAATCAAAACAAGAAGAGCACGTCTATTTATCAAGAATTGAGTGAAAGGTTTTGGCTGAAATAGAAGAAAACAGAACTTACAATTTAAGAATTATGAATTACAATTACTTGAAGAAAAACCAAGAGATTAGAAGGGTAATTAACCGTTTCAAAACAGTGAGGGATAAGATAATTAGATTTAAAGCGAATATAACGTTCCTTATTCGCTGCAGAAATTCAGGTATTATTCCTAAGTTTGTCAAAAACTCAACTAAAAACATTTCCAATCTTTTTCATATACATGTTCAAAAAACTTTTACGAGATATTTGGAAAACATCCACAACAAAATTCTGAATTTGGCAATTAAAGATAGACACCAATTACTAAATGAGGCAAAAAGGGAGATACATTTTATTACAATTAGATTAAGAAGATGTTTGAGTGATGCGGAAATGAAAAGGTTTTTTGAATTTGAAAACATAATGGCAGATTCATTAACAAATAGATTAAAGCAGGTACATATAAAGAAATTTGAAAATTTGCAAAATTTACAAAGAAGGGAATTAAGAATAAAATTTAATCAGGGGTGGTTTGTAAATAAGACAGGTGTAGACATTCCCACAGACATTCAATGGACTCTTTCATTAGGACAAAAATATTCATTACCAGTTAGAAAAGAACATTTTCCGGTATTAAAAATGATATCGGACGGAGAAGATCTTGTTCAGACTATAGAAGGAAAAGAAAATCAGGAAATAGCTAGAACAAAATTAACAACCATAATAGATGACCATATGAACAAAATGAAACTGACTGGTAGAGATAAGTTTGTATTAAATAAGGTACATGATACTGAACAGTTTTTGAAGAATAACAGGGAAGTACTTATTTTAAATGCAGATAAGGGAAACACAACAGTAGCCATGAATAGACTTGATTATGTTTCGAGGATGGAAAATATTGTTAATGACATCTCAACATATAAGATTTTAGAAAAAGATCCAACAAGCAAATTACAGAAGGTAAATAATGAAATTGTAGGAAAACTTTTCAGATTAGAATTAATTACACCTTTAGAGAAAAATAAATTAGTAACGAATATAGCTACAGCACCCAAATTATATGGAGTTCCGAAAATCCATAAGGAAGGTTTCCCATTGAGACCGATTTGTTCATTTATAAATTCACCTTCTTATGGACTTAGTAAATACATTACAGGAATTTTAGAAAATTTAACTAAAGACTCAAGATATAACGTGAGGGATTCTTTTCAATTTAAGGAAAAGATAAAAAATGTAGGAATGGAAAATGATGAAATATTGGTCTCATTTGATGTTATTTCATTATTTCCAAGTATACCTGTAGAATTAGCGATTAATGTTATAGAAGCGAATTGGAATAAGATTGCAGAACATACTAATATAGAAAAGGACTTATTTTTAAGGATTTTAAGATTTTGCATTGTTGATAACAGATTTTTTCAATATGATAAAAAATCATATATGCAACAGAAGGGACTTCCTATGGGATCTCCAGCATCTCCAATAATAGCTGATATTGTTATGGAAGAATTATTAGATTGTTGCTTAGGTAGTTTGTCGGTGAAACCAAGAATTATAACAAAATATGTTGATGATATTTTTTGTATAATTCCAAATTCTGAGATAGAGAATGTTTTAACATCATTTAATTTATTTCATAATGATATACAATTTACATTTGAGAAAGAAAAAGATAACAGGATTCCTTATTTAGACACATTGGTAATTAGAAATGGCAATAATTTGTTAGTGGATTGGTATAGGAAACCAACAGCTTCAGGTAGAATTATTAATTATTATTCAAAGCACCCAAAGAGAATAATTATTAATACAGCGAAGAATCTTATAGATAAAGTTTTGACTATTAGTGACGTACAATTCCACAGGAAGAATAAGGATATTATTAAGGAATTATTGGTTAGGAATGATTTTCCAATCGGTCTAACATGCAATTTAATACGACAGTATAGAAGACGTGGAAATACTCAAACGGATGTAGTAACTCAACCGACAATATACAAATCTCTAACATACCTTCCTATAATTTCAGAACGGTTAGAAAAGTCAGATGTTTTCGATACTAACAGATATAAAATAGCACATAAATCATGTAACACGTTAAGTAAATTGTTTAGCAAAACAAAAGATGGATTACATAAATTAGAAAAGTCTAATGTAGTTTATAAAATACCTTGTAAAGGAAATGATAGTGAAATTTGTAATAAGGTCTATGTAGGTACTACAAAAAACAAACTTAAAACTAGATTAGCTGGACACAAAACAAATTTAAAATATAGAAACTATACATCATCACAAAAGACTGCATTATCTTTACACTGTCGTGATTCAGCTCACTATCCAGATTTTGAAAAAATATCCATTTTAAATACAGAAAATATATATAAACGCAGATATATGTTAGAAATGCTGCAGATAATTAATATACCACCAGAAAAAAGAATTAACTTCAAAGCAGATACTGATAGTGTAGCTCAGAGTTATAGGCATTTAGTATATAAAGCTAAAGGGCAAAATAAATTATAAAGATTAATATTTAAATAGCATTATGTTTTCAAAATTTATAAACCCTTCTAATTTATTTAAAGTTTTTTCGAAAACTTTTTCATTTCCTCATGTTTCAAACTAAAATATTTTTTTTTCAATTGACAACTTGGAAAAAATTATTTAATTCAAAAACCATTTGAAATATAAAAAACAATTTTTAATTTATTTCAAAAACCGGAAAAAAATTCAATTTCAAGCGAATATTGTTTTGTTTAAAATATTGTTGTTATTTTTTTGTTACTTAAAAATCTAATCCTGAAGAAGCTACACAAAGGAGTAGCGAAATATCGATAAATAAAATTTTATAACGTTTTTTATAAAAAAAAAAAAAAAAAAAATTGACCTCAAGCTCATCAATCAAATAAAAATAACTTTAAGAAAAGGTCGAAAAATTAGCAATACAAATCAAAACAAGAAGAGCACGTCTATTTATCAAGAATTGAGTGAAAGGTTTTGGCTGAAATAGAAGAAAACAGAACTTACAATTTAAGAATTATGAATTACAATTACTTGAAGAAAAACCAAGAGATTAGAAGGGTAATTAACCGTTTCAAAACAGTGAGGGATAAGATATAAAGCGAATATAACGTTCCTTATTCGCTGCAGAAATTCAGGTATTATTCCTAAGTTTGTCAAAAACTCAACTAAAAACATTTCCAATCTTTTTCATATACATGTTCAAAAAACTTTTACGAGATATTTGGAAAACATCCACAACAAAATTCTGAATTTGGCAATTAAAGATAGACACCAATTACTAAATGAGGCAAAAAGGGAGATACATTTTATTACAATTAGATTAAGAAGATGTTTGAGTGATGCGGAAATGAAAAGGTTTTTTGAATTTGAAAACATAATGGCAGATTCATTAACAAATAGATTAAAGCAGGTACATATAAAGAAATTTGAAAATTTGCAAAATTTACAAAGAAGGGAATTAAGAATAAAATTTAATCAGGGGTGGTTTGTAAATAAGACAGGTGTAGACATTCCCACAGACATTCAATGGACTCTTTCATTAGGACAAAAATATTCATTACCAGTTAGAAAAGAACATTTTCCGGTATTAAAAATGATATCGGACGGAGAAGATCTTGTTCAGACTATAGAAGGAAAAGAAAATCAGGAAATAGCTAGAACAAAATTAACAACCATAATAGATGACCATATGAACAAAATGAAACTGACTGGTAGAGATAAGTTTGTATTAAATAAGGTACATGATACTGAACAGTTTTTGAAGAATAACAGGGAAGTACTTATTTTAAATGCAGATAAGGGAAACACAACAGTAGCCATGAATAGACTTGATTATGTTTCGAGGATGGAAAATATTGTTAATGACATCTCAACATATAAGATTTTAGAAAAAGATCCAACAAGCAAATTACAGAAGGTAAATAATGAAATTGTAGGAAAACTTTTCAGATTAGAATTAATTACACCTTTAGAGAAAAATAAATTAGTAACGAATATAGCTACAGCACCCAAATTATATGGAGTTCCGAAAATCCATAAGGAAGGTTTCCCATTGAGACCGATTTGTTCATTTATAAATTCACCTTCTTATGGACTTAGTAAATACATTACAGGAATTTTAGAAAATTTAACTAAAGACTCAAGATATAACGTGAGGGATTCTTTTCAATTTAAGGAAAAGATAAAAAATGTAGGAATGGAAAATGATGAAATATTGGTCTCATTTGATGTTATTTCATTATTTCCAAGTATACCTGTAGAATTAGCGATTAATGTTATAGAAGCGAATTGGAATAAGATTGCAGAACATACTAATATAGAAAAGGACTTATTTTTAAGGATTTTAAGATTTTGCATTGTTGATAACAGATTTTTTCAATATGATAAAAAATCATATATGCAACAGAAGGGACTTCCTATGGGATCTCCAGCATCTCCAATAATAGCTGATATTGTTATGGAAGAATTATTAGATTGTTGCTTAGGTAGTTTGTCGGTGAAACCAAGAATTATAACAAAATATGTTGATGATATTTTTTGTATAATTCCAAATTCTGAGATAGAGAATGTTTTAACATCATTTAATTTATTTCATAATGATATACAATTTACATTTGAGAAAGAAAAAGATAACAGGATTCCTTATTTAGACACATTGGTAATTAGAAATGGCAATAATTTGTTAGTGGATTGGTATAGGAAACCAACAGCTTCAGGTAGAATTATTAATTATTATTCAAAGCACCCAAAGAGAATAATTATTAATACAGCGAAGAATCTTATAGATAAAGTTTTGACTATTAGTGACGTACAATTCCACAGGAAGAATAAGGATATTATTAAGGAATTATTGGTTAGGAATGATTTTCCAATCGGTCTAACATGCAATTTAATACGACAGTATAGAAGACGTGGAAATACTCAAACGGATGTAGTAACTCAACCGACAATATACAAATCTCTAACATACCTTCCTATAATTTCAGAACGGTTAGAAAAGTCAGATGTTTTCGATACTAACAGATATAAAATAGCACATAAATCATGTAACACGTTAAGTAAATTGTTTAGCAAAACAAAAGATGGATTACATAAATTAGAAAAGTCTAATGTAGTTTATAAAATACCTTGTAAAGGAAATGATAGTGAAATTTGTAATAAGGTCTATGTAGGTACTACAAAAAACAAACTTAAAACTAGATTAGCTGGACACAAAACAAATTTAAAATATAGAAACTATACATCATCACAAAAGACTGCATTATCTTTACACTGTCGTGATTCAGCTCACTATCCAGATTTTGAAAAAATATCCATTTTAAATACAGAAAATATATATAAACGCAGATATATGTTAGAAATGCTGCAGATAATTAATATACCACCAGAAAAAAGAATTAACTTCAAAGCAGATACTGATAGTGTAGCTCAGAGTTATAGGCATTTAGTATATAAAGCTAAAGGGCAAAATAAATTATAAAGATTAATATTTAAATAGCATTATGTTTTCAAAATTTATAAACCCTTCTAATTTATTTAAAGTTTTTTCGAAAACTTTTTCATTTCCTCATGTTTCAAACTAAAATATTTTTTTTTTTTCAATTGACAACTTGGAAAAAATTATTTAATTCAAAAACCATTTGAAATATAAAAAACAATTTTTAATTTATTTCAAAAACCGGAAAAAAATTCAATTTCAAGCGAATATTGTTTTGTTTAAAATATTGTTGTTATTTTTTTGTTACTTAAAAATCTAATCCTGAAGAAGCTACACAAAGGAGTAGCGAAATATCGATAAATAAAATTTTATAACGTTTTTTATAAAAAAAATTGACCTCAAGCTCATCAATCAAATAAAAATAAAATAGTTAAAGAAATACGTTCCCAATTTAGAGAATTCAAAGTATGTATTTACCAAAAATAAAACGCAAAATTGTCTGTAACTAAAATATGTCTGTTAATGACATGACATGACATATTTGAAATAAAGACATACAAGAGTATGTATATTTGAAATTAAATAATTAAAACGAAATGTTCCCAATTTAAGGAATTCAAAGTATTTTCTAAATAATAGTAAAGCTGTTCATAAACAGAATGTGTCACATTTATGACATGAAGTGGCATCTTTGACAAAAAGACCAACATACGTATCTTTGAAATAAAATAATAAAACTAATACTTTCCACATTTAAGGAATTTAGAATATTTTCTATGCAACAGCAAAACTGACAGTAACTAAAATATGTCACATTTATGACATGACATGACATCTTTTAAACTAAGACCTAAATATGTATCTTTGAATAATTTAGAATATTTTCCTTAAAAAAACTGTAAAACTGTCTTTAACAAATATATGTCACATATATGACATGACAAAACTATAAAAGAATATTGCTGCTTAATTTATTATTACGTATATATTTAAAAACATTACAAATGGTTTTTTGTGTATTTTTCTTTAATAGCAAGGGATTTGCTTGACATTGTCATGTCACTATTTAATGACAGCACACTTTCCATAAAGTTTGGAGAACAGATCGTCTACAAAAATTTGAATGGTATTAAACAATGATCATATCTAACAGGCACATGTATTAATGCAATTCTGCTTTTTTATTCTTTTGAGCAGTCAAATATTACGTCGTAAACAACAACACAATTCGTCATACATTGAAACTTACACGAACAAACCATACATAGCAGCCAAAGAAATTAGCTAAAGCATGGTACAGTATATGTACGTATATATATATGTTTACCTTGACTACTAACATTAAATAGGATTATTAAATTTCTAAACAAACTTATTTAAGCTTGTCATTAAGCATGTCGCATTTATAAGACAAAGTTATGACTAGAAAAAATTCATTGAACAATTTTATAAATCATGTGATTAATTTACTTCACATATTATTTTTTGAAGACCAGAGACTTGGATTCATGCAGGTCATTGTCACTATAACGGCATAATAAGTCCTATATCAGCATTTCGTTTTTAAGTTTAATTTTGTAAAAATTTTATTCATGTAAAATGAACAGAATTTCAAAACAAACCCAATAATATTTCTTTTCTCATGTCACTAAAGATGTCAATTTTCTTTTAAATTCAAATTAAATACTCTGTAATAATTTCATATTCGTTATTGTTCTCACTTTAATAGTGTCATATCTTTTGTCACATTTTTGACATGTGATGGACATATTTGAAATCCATTTATTTAAATAAAAAAAAAGTGCAGAGAAACGCTTTATAAATTTCTTTACGCACGCCAAATCACTTTGAATTTGTCGATGGTATTATTGTGTCACTTTGATGACAAAACCAGAAAAATGTCAAATTTCATACACATTATAAATTAAGTTTTGTATTTAAAATTTCTATATTAAGCCCAAGTTTTCACATGATTTTTTATGTGAAATTTGAAGCAAAACTTTTGCAAAAAAAAAACAATGCATGCCTAAAATTGTTGGTCACTACAATGATGACAACGCTGAAATTTAATTTACAATTAAAATTGAAAAAATTTATTAATTTTTCTTTATATGTACTTTAAAATGAGTTGTCATATGTCAAAGGTGACATAGGTGACACTTTATTTAAAAGGTGAAGAAAAATTGAGGTCACGTTTTAACGGTAGGAGATGGAGTGTATTTTGTTCTTTGGGCGGTCCTCTAGTGGTATCATAGCCACCCTATCAGAGCATAAATCTCAAATCGCACAATTTTACATCTTTTTTATCAATATCAAAAATATTTTGTTGAGTAATTTAATATGCAGCTCAATATGCGTCTAATATGAATGTTTTTGTTGGTTTTATTTAATTCTTCCTTTTGTAATTCCATTAATTCAATTTTGTGCGTATGCTGATCGTCAAGAAGACATTGCAAATACAAATGTTGCCACAACTTAATGCATGTTTACAAGACGAAGCCTGAAAGAAACAATTCCATTTTGTGATTTCCTTGTTGTTGTTTTTTTTTTCTGTAGTACCTCTAAATTTTTGTTAAACAATATTATTTGTCTGCGGTGGGATTGTCACTTAATTGTTGTATGTACTCTTCTATGTAATAGACATGTGCCTATTAATGTGTTCACACACTGTAAAATTATGCAGACAGCATTACCACATAATTGACATGTGTTGGTTGTAATTTTGTTGCTTTGTTGCTGTTGGTAGCTGAAATTATTTTAATTTACTTAAAATATATCAGTCTTTGTGTTATACTAGATAATTACAATGATTTGTATCAAATGTTTGAAAAGCGAGACATAATTAACAAAAGAAGATATTTAATTGCTAAGATAGTTTGATGATTAAATACTCGTTTGTACTTAGAAACACTGCTATAGATGAACAAAAGTTTTACAGTATTTTAAATCTAAACCAAATTAAATGCCTGTCACATTGACGTCATACAATGAAAGGCTGTCAAAAAGAGTTATAAATGTAGAATTTCATATAAAATTTACTTTGAATTTCGTTGTCATCTTTTAGTCATTTGAATGACGGAAGTAACTCTAAAGATGATAATTGTTTTTAAAAGACACCAGACATTTGTCCTGTACTTCCAAGACATGCATAAATGCATGATCATGTACAAAATGCAAATCCCACAGGTCATTTGAAAAGTCACATAGAAGACCAAATGCATATTACCAAAAAAAAATTATAAATCAATATTAATGTCATACAAATTAAACGGTGTTTCTGGTCATTTATTTCAATAATTTTATGTGTAGCAAATATTTTCAATATTTGTCACTTTTACATGACAATTAAGAGAAATATTATGAAAGAATTTAGCCTCTAATTATTTTGTGCTATAAACGTATGTATTTTAAATTTTTCTTTATAAACGACTATGAAACCTATTTTTAAAATGTAATGCCATAATTGTGTCATATTTATGACAATAAAAGAATATATAAATACGTTCATTAATTTCTCTGCTCTCCCAAAATGTCATATCTGTGAAGAGCCTATTAAAATTTGATCTATTCCTGTTTTTCATGTCATGACATTATTGTGTCACATTTTATATTTTTCATAATTCATTGTGATAATTATGACAGAATTTAAAGAAATTTTAATGGATAAGCTCGCACTTCGTTAAGATTTTAATTAGTCAGATTTTCTTTTGTCACTTTTAATGACATAATAATAGTTAAAAACGTGTCATGACATTTGTCCTACGTCTTGTTGCGAACGATCAACTTAAATTAATAATTTTAAATTATAAACTTTAACTTGAAAATGGTGTTTAAAATCGTTGTCATGTTTGTGTCATATTAATGACCAAATAATATTGATAATTTTATTGCTTAAATTTCGAATGTGCCATTTAATTCAAATAAATAGACTTTCAAAAATACTATTAGTCCCAAAAATTCGCTTGTCACTGTCATCAACATAAGCATTTCACTTAATATTGTCACACAATATTGATGGCTTAAATAATGCTAAAATCTTTATGGAAAATATTTATATTTGCCCGTAAAATTTTTAATCAAAAATAGATATTTAATTATAAAACAAAACATATGCTAGAAGATATTTTTAATTAGTTTAGTTTGCCATCTCTTTTTGTAGATGAATATTTTTAACAAATACAATTTACGATTGCATTAGCAATCTAACAAAATGTTTTTACTTTCAGGCCATATTGAAATAAAATCTATTGTCACTGAGTAAATTCAATTATATATTTAAATTTATATCTATGGCAAATATTCAGACATACATACATTCATACATACATATTCGTACACAACATTCAAGCCCTATTTATTTCATCGATTAAACAAATGACAACAAACGAAAAATGCTGGTTGTTGTCTGAAAGGGTTGCCGGTTGAATGACTTCTTTATTATTGTGTGTGTATTTGTTTATGTGCATTGCGACTACACGATTGGTGTCATTAAATTTGTCATTCTTTATGCTATTAAATATATAAAATTCAATTTCCAATACAAAACTATAATTTCCACACGCACGCACTATGAAACCTAATAAATAAATCCAACCAACAAACTTAATTATATGGATTTAGATTTGGTTATATTGTATTATTTATTACATATTTTATTTTAAATCTATAATAAACTGTATTTAACAACACAAAATAGTGTGATAATAATAAAGTGGATAAAGTCGATAAATTTTATTAGAAAAGTTTTGCGTGCAATTTTATTAAAAATTTATATTAAATTTACTGATTTTTCTATAGAATTGTCTGCGGTTTGGGGCTGAATGCAAGCAAATGTTTTTAAAAACTGCAACATAGCAGAGAGGAAAAAAAAGTAGTCTTTGGGTAAATATTTTACTTCTTTTTTTTAATTTTTCATAAACAATGTAAAATATGCAAATATATACTAATAATAAATCAGCATGAAAAACAACATCAATGGCGGTGGTATAATAAAAATTATTTTAAAAAGCCCTATAAAAATATGATAATAGATGCCATTATGTCTGTATGTATAAGATAATAATATAAAATATTATTCTATTATCATCTTATAACCTTGTAACTCTTCTGCAAATGTAGTCTTAACCGCATTGTAAACTCCTTTGAAAAAAGCAAAACTACAACAAATAAAATAAAAATTTTTATAGCTTTGCTGCTCTGAAATTTAATTTAAAATATACAATTATTTTTCACAACAAAAAAAATTTTTCAACAAAAAATTTTGTTAGTTTAGTTTTTGTCACACAAATTTAAAATACGAAAAGTATCATATTTTGGCGCATTATGAAATGCATAAATGGAACAGATACATATACTTCACTCACGCAAATTACAGATTATCTATCAATATATGAACATTTTTCACAACATGACAATTTGTCACTATATGACAATTTGTCACTATATAACAATTTGTCACAACATGACAATTTGTCACTATATGACAATTTTTCACAACATGACAATTTATCACTATATGACAATTTTTCACAACATTTTAAATTAATAAGCTAGCGGATAATTTTAAATTGTTTCTATATGACAACTTGTTGAAATATGACATATAATTAAATGTTGAATTGTAACAACAAACAAAATACCGAAATTGAGTAACTTTGACACAAAACGACAGCGCTTTTAATAATATAATGAATTGTTTTAGCATTACAAATAGTATTTTAAAAAGACGTACAATATGACAGCTTATAACAATATGTAATACAAATTGTCACTATATGTTCTCACATGACAAATTCTTACGATATAAAATATTCTTCATTGTTAAAATATGATACGTTGTCACCATATGACATATTGTCATCATTTGACATGTTGTCATTTTATGAAAATTTTTTACAAAATTACATGTCATAAAATTTAAGCTTGCAAACAGCACAAAACCTGAAAATATACAAAAACCTTTAAAAAATCGAAAGATTTCACAGCCGGACAAGTAGTCACCGTAGAAAAAAATTTTTTTGCTAAAATTAAAATCTTAGGAATGAAAAATTTTCAATTTTATGTAATTTGTCTCAAAACATTACAAAAAATATAAGAACATAATCTGTCACATATGTACAGTACCTGCCACTTGGATAAGGAATCACATTTTTTAACTTTAATTAAGTATATCTCCTAAACTAAAATTCAGAATAAAATAATTTTTTGCACAACAAAATTTCAAATTGTTGGCTTTAGTTTCCTGAAGAAATAAAAAATATACATATTTTTATTATACTTAAATTATGCATTTATTTAATGATGTGTATTTCTGTGGTACTATTTCGTGTGTCACTTGAATAAGAAATTCTTTTAATAATAATCAGGAAGGCTATGATTTGAATTTTTTTCAATATAAACCGCTAGAGAATTTTTATTTTGATAGTTTTTAAATAGTTTTTATTCAAAATGGGACGTGGTAAGGCTCTTAATAACTCTGAAAAAGAGAAAATTCTGATTTTGAAATCTCAGGGTCAGAATCCGGTACAAAGAGGAAAGACAGTTGTGTTCAATTATTTAAATAACGTGGAAAGATATGGAAAAAAAACATGAAAGGGCGAAAATGGCAACAACTCCAAAAGAAAGACATTCTTAGAATTGCATCAAATTTTACCATGTCGGTATCAAAAATACGTTAAAAAAGTAATTTAAAGTCGTGCCCACGACGAAAACTGCAAAAAAAACCACCACTTAATAAAAATCGCAAATCACAACGTCTAGTTTGCCAAAAAAACATACAATGCCATGGTCCGACAAATGGTTTAAAGTTGTATTTTCCGATGAAAAAAAAGTTTAATATTGATAGTCCCGACGGGTATAACTATTACTTCCATGAGGAGGAATTATTTTTGAGCCGCAAACACAGTCGAGAGGGCGGAATAATGGTATGGGGTGCCATTTCGTATTATGGTACCATAGAATTGGTTTTTGTATCCCACAAAATGACTGCAACGACTTACAAAAACATTCTGAAGGAAGCATTTCCAAAATTTAATGATTTCTTTGGACCCATACCTTGGACGTACCAACACGACAACGCTCCGATTCATACTGCCAGAGCAGTAAAATAATGGATTTATCAACAAGTTGTTTAATTTTTGGATTGGCCCCCATATTCACCAGACCTGAATCCAATGGAAAATGTCTGGGGTTGGCTTGCAAAAAAATTTTATGAAGGAGGAAAACAATTTGAGACGATAGAATCCTTAAAGGATGCAATAAGGGAAGCATGGAGTTCAATTTCGCTAAATTACTTAGTCATTATATATTTCGATGACAAATCACATTTTTTAGGTTATTTCTAAAAATGGTTGCAGTACTCATTACTAATTGAATGCTAGAATATAATAACTTTCATTTTTATAACCTAAAATTTAAAACTAAATTACAGTTTGCTTAGTTTTAAAATATTCCTTATTCAAGTGACACACGAAGTGTATGTATGTAAGCATATACAAAATGCTTTATTTAATCGCTTTTAAAATTATTTTCGTTCAACTCTCAATATTCAGAAATCTTGATTCCTAAATCTCTCTATAATCTTGCCTATTATAGGGTCTACATTAAATAACTCACAATGTCGACAAAATGGATTTTCATTTTACATACATAAAAAAACGAGTAAAACGTTATCCAACCGTAGTTTAATAAATTTGCTAGGACACCGCAGTAAAAACTAAAAGAAGACACACTGTCAAAGAATGGCATGCAAAAAAAAAATTCACTACCACAAGAATTTTTATGAACATTCAGAAAGGAGAAGAAGGTAGGCTTATTAATATTTTATTTGTATGTAGGTAGTACGTATGTATGTATGTATGTATGTATGTATGTATGTTCGTACTTATATAACAAGACTAAAAATTACATAAAATATTCACTACATTGTCCTCTTTCTATCTCTATCTTTATTATTTTTATACTACAACTACTATGACTACAAACATAATGAATAAATAAATATAAAAGAAAAATTGCTACAACTTTATTAAATCCATACTATCCGTTCAGCTACAAACTGAATAAAATAGACGAATAAGATAAACAAAGTAAAGATTTATGTTTTATGCCACATTGTATTTTTTTTTTCTGGATGGATTAAGGCAACGAAAGTTTCGGCAATTCTAAAAACAAAATTATAGTTTAATAGAAAAAAAACGGTATTATAGAATTCTTACTTAATATGACTGTTGCAAGTCACTACAGAAATTAATGACAACAGTGTCATAATCGTTCAATTGAAAATTCGCCACTTAGCAAGCTGTCAAAAGCCTTAAACTAAAGCTCTGTACGGTTGCCACATCTGACAATATTGTTAGATTTTACAATTTGTTGGCAATGTACTGACAATAAAAAATTGCCAGCACATTGTTTATTGTCAGTTCATACGGTTGTGAGAAAATTGTCAGAAAAGCATACAATTTATTGCCCGACAATTGTAAAACAATAAATTTATCTAGCAAGGTTGTTAGTCAATAAATTGTCAGTTCACACGATTGTAAAATTATTGTCAGATTCTCTCAGAGAGCATAAACACTATATAATGCATTGCATTTTTTTAAGGGAAAGAGAATACATAAAATATTTCGTTTGTTTATTTACTGACAATTAAAAAATTGTCTAATGCAGAAAATTTCTTTATCTGACAATTCTAAACCGTCTGACAAAATATCTGACAATGAAAACAAATTGTGTTCACACACGATTGTCAGATGTCTGACAATTTTTTGTCATTTTGTTGTATTACAAATCACTTACAATAGTTTTTCTGGCAACGTTGTTAGACAAAACTTGTAAGTTCAGACGGTTGTAAGAAATTTTACTGACAATATTATTAAATCTGACAACTGTCTATATATATATATATATATATATATATTGATTCCTTTAGTTCCTATAAGGAGCATAGGGCCTCAACAAAGTTTCGCCATTCGTTTCTACTTGGTGCAAGGTTCTTTATTTCGTTCCAGGTTTTGCCTGCTCTCGAAGATTCTAAGTCTAACTGGCTTCGCCAAGTGTGTGCTGGTCGTCCTCTTCTTCTACTACCCTGTGGGTTCCAGTCTATAGCATTACGGGTTACGTCATCTGGAGATTTTCGCCATGGCCAATCCAGCGCCATTTCCTTCTTAGCACTTCGATTTGTATTTGATTCTGATGAGTGCGTTCCCAGAGTTGTGCATACGATATCCTGTTGGGCCAGAAAATTTTTAATATTCTTCTCAGGCATTTGTTGACGAAGACTTGCAGGGTGTTCACATCTTTGGTAGCCATGTTCCACGTTTCGCACCCATAGAGAAGGACAGATTTTACACAAGAATTGAATATGTTGATTTTTGTGTGGGTGGAGATGACTGGTGATTTCCACACTGTACTGAGTTGGCCGAATGCTTGTCGGGCTTTCATAGTGCGATTCAGTACATCATCAGAAGATCCTCCGGTCGTTGTTATGATGCTACCCAAGTAGCAAAAAATGTTAACATCCTGGATTTGAATGTTTTGGATGGGGAATTGCCTGTTACATGTGGAATTTATTCTCATGGCCTTCGTCTATATTTATTTTGAGGCCTGGCTTTGCAGCTTCTGACTCTACCATTTTTAGGCTTTCTAACACATATCGGAGTGACTATGTGTTTGAAGGCATATGTCGTCGGCATAACTGTCTATACAGAGCTTAAAATTTTTTTAATCAAGCTTTATTGTTTAGAATCAGAAATCAGAACATGAATGATGCATAATTGCAGTGAAAATAATGACAAAATTGTCATCTACAATATATTATAAGTTTCTTAAAATATCATGATAAAAATTAATAAGAAAAAGTTGCGAAAGTCAACATGTGTGACTGCATATTAAGAAAGATTTCATTAAAACAGAATTTTGTCATGTCATCATTATGTCACATCTATATAAATACAAATTTTTTTTTTTTAATAATACACAATATATATAAGTTTTGAGAATTTTCATATTTTGAAAGCTGTCAAAAATTGTTAGCCACCAAGGAGTTTTGTCCGATTAAAATTTATAAAACTATATACATACATATATATTTCCTGTCACTACTGCCCGTCTTATATTTAATGACAGATTGCAAAAAGTCCATATGCCAATGTTAATCAGAAAAAACATGTTGGTTTTTTGGAATTTTTGTGACAAAATATTGATAATAAAATGTCTTTTTAAGAATCTAATCAATTTAAACATTCAAGACGCGTTAGTGTTGAAATTTTGTGCAAAAATACAATCAACGCGATAATAACGAAAGTTTAACCAAAAGTTAGACCAAAAATTGTAGAAGTTGGATCATAAGTTATACCAAAAATTTGATGCAAAATTTTGACAAAAATTTATACCAAACATTGCATCAAAACTTAGACAATAAACTGCTTAAAAAAATTAACACTGAAACTTGAGCCAAAAATTTAAAAAAGAGTTGATACTAAAATCTCTAAAAAAAAATGTGGACTTTCGTGCCAATGCCTTTTTATACAAAATTAAAATATGAGTAAATCAAATTACCTTCTACATATTTGTTAAACCAAACTACTGCAACTGCAACAAAAAGTGTACAGCAAACAAACAAAAATTTCATGTATACAATTAAACACTTAAGCAATTTCTAGGCTTTAAACTGATGCAAAATAGAAATAAACAACAACGAGCAAAGAAAAAAATGAACAACGTAAATATTTATTTTCGTCCTTTTGAAATTAATACATTGCACACTTTTGGTCACATAACTCGTTCACAGTGCATGCATGTAGGCTTTGTATACCTTCTTTATACATTTTCACATTGAATAGAATGAGGTTTTTGTGTAAACAGGAAAATGTTTTGGTCGGAGGTGGTGGTGATGGTGGTGTTGGTACTGATGATGATAAAAGTGTGCAGGAGGTGGCTGATTTAATGCTGCCAAGCAACTGGAAAAATCAACAAAATGTCAAAAATGTCATACACATGACATCTAAAGAGATATTATAGACAGAAAGACACATGCATACATCCCTATACACACACACACACACACAAACACGTAAACAACTACAACGAATAGTGAACATTTATATGTGACTTTATAGCAAAAGATGCCCCTTATAAGCATTTTGATACCCCCTAACCCTCCCTTGCATACAAATGTTTGTATTAATAATGCATTTAGTAGAATGTCATTTGGATGGATAGCGAGCCAGACGGACATACAGAAAACAGAGTGACATTCATACACTTAAAGAACGACGTTTGTGGAGGAGGACAATGTTTCTAATTTTTTTTTGCCTGATTATTATACCAACATTTTAATATTTCAACTTATAACATGTAAAAGTGCATAAAGTCACTAAACTCATATATGTACATAGATGTCATTTCATGACATTTATTGAACCTTTACGATATAAATATAAAAAAAATAATGAGACAATGACAGAATAAGAGATGATAATGTGTCATAAACAAATCCTAAAGTCAATTAAAATTGGTCATTTTATTTTAATTTAAAAAAAACCAACATGATATTTCTTTAAAATACGACACTTTTTTCACTACATTGTAATGTCATCATTGTGACATAAGCAAAAGTTTGCCTGAAAATGTGTCAGTGTTTTGTCACTCAAATGACTGATCATTTAATTTTGTTAAAACATAACAATAACGATTATTGTTTTCAATGGAGAAAAGGTAAATTGAACTTCAATGAATATTTTCATTGAAACAATGTACAAATGTGTAAAAAGAATCAATTTATATTTGCAAAAAATATTGAAATTAATTATAAATTGTTTCAGTACACCAGCGAAATTTTTGTAAAACATTTTATCCTTCTTACACTTTGTTGTATTCGTGCTTTTGTTCTTTTCTCGAAAAGGAGCTCACAAACTGGCCTTAAAAAAAATCGATAGACCGAACCACAGTGAAACATATTTTGAATCCAAATAATAACATCCAGAGATATTTTAGTATTGATTTAAAAAAAAATATTTTAAATTACCCCTTAAATATACAAGTTTTTTCTTCTTTTTGACATTCAACATAAATTATGAGATTTATAGCCTTTGAAGAACAATGGAAGAATTTTATGCGACATTTCAGCCAACAATATCGTTGTTTAGGAGGAATTTTCGCTCCTTTTCTAAGAAGGGTATTAAAGTGACTCAAAAAAGGAGTTAGCGAATTAAAATAGCATTATCCTTGACTCTTTTAACGAATGACCAAAAGTTCTTGCTACCCCGTGGAGCATCAAGAACTTTAGTGCGAAGACGCTGCTCGTAAAAAGTTTTTTCGCGCCTTAGCACTCTGCCACATGAAGATCTCGCCTTTTTGCGCAGCGAATTAGTATCGGCGTTTTTATTATTACGTCAGATACTAAATGCTTCCTCTCTAGATCTGATTGCATTTCTGAACGTCTGATTGAACCAAGACAACTTTCGGTTTAATCAAAATTTGCTTAGATGGAATGAAAGTTTTCATTCCCAGCAAAATGATATTTTCTACCATTTTCGCCATGGCATCGACGTTATTGTCTAGAAAGCATAGCTTCCACTTGAAATGCCGGAAAAATTCGTTGAGCTCACCCCAACGCGCCTTTTCGGACATATATTTTAAGCGTCTCGTAGCTGATTGGGAGACGTTTTGAAGATTAGACAACGAAAAGGTGGCGGAAATGGTACAATGATCCGAGTTACCAGAGGTGCATTAACACTCCTTCGTACTTTTCAGGGTGCGAAGCTAGAAAAAGGTCGAGAATGTTGTTATGGTGCCCTTCAACACATGAAATATATGTTGGCTCATTCACTAGTTGCGCAAGGTCATTATGTGCGGCGAAAAGCTCAACATATTGGCCTTCTGGGGTTGTGTGGCTCGAATGGTGAAGCCACGATGAGTTGTGAACATTGAAATCCCCAGCAACGACAATTTCACTGTTCGGACAGCTCTCAAGCATCTTCGAAATTCAATCGGAAAGCGAATCGAAGTTGGATAAGGTTTTATCCCTTGCCGCGTTTGGACTTCTGTAAAGAAACCCGAAATGTAAATAGTGTGTCCTGATTTTTAATTTGACCCAAAGACAGCTAAATTCAGGATCAGACGTGCCTAATGGTTGCTGGCACTGGTACACAACTTCATTACGTATGTATATTGCAAGACCCCTGTGTAGACTAAAAAGCGATAAGAGGTGGTAACCAGGTATATGAAAATCCTGTGGATCAGAGTCTTCAGACATCTGGGTCTCACATGAGGCGAAAACATCCGGCCGATGGAGACAAATGTGAGCATAAACAGAGAAAAAATTCGACCTCAGCCCCCTAATGTTACAGAAGTCAATTCTTAATTGACCTACAGTGTCGCAATTGTAAAGTTAGCAGCAAATAAACACTGCGAAAATTCAAAAGTTAATGAAAAATAAATATCAGAAAGCATCTCTCAATTAAAAAAAAAAAAAAACGAAACGAAACGTGTCACCAAACCTAATTCATAATGAAAAAGTTTTATTATAACATTGTACATTATTTAAGGACTTTTTAAAATTTTTTTTATTAATATAATGGACATTTTCATTAATATAATGAACATTTTCATTAAAACAATGAAGTAATTTATTTGAAATAATGTCATATATTTATTAATATAATGTTATAGTTTCATTAAAAATAAAACAAATAGTTAAACAAAATTATGTAATAATTTCATTAAAGTAATGAATTATGTATTATTTAATTAGTATTGGAAAATTATTACATTGGATAATTGAAATCATGTCATATGTTTAGTAATATATATATTAAAATAATTTTAACAATATCAGTTGCATATTGAAACGTGATTTTGGATGAATTTTAACAAAGGTTTACATTGGATTAATGCCGAAATTCATAGAATGTATGAACATAAATTTTATATCTGCATTAACATAAACCTTAATCTTTACATATGTTATCAGTAGCTGTCAATTAGCAAACGTTAATATCCTAATTAGATATTTAAATTTATTTTAATATTTAAAAACTCTGTTGTGTTTGGTCCCCTGTGCAGTTTTCAATCCTGTTAAAACTAAATGCATAATTTTATATAATAAAATATTGGCAGAAGGAGATTTTAGTTCGTTAAGTTTTTTTTTTCTTCTATTCCAAACTATATTTAATATGCCATTATTCGATAATTTAAAATAACAAGACTTTAAGCCATAAAGAAAGAAATGATGGAGGAAGAAAATAGATTTAAAAAAAATCCTTTACATATTGAAATTTACCAAAAATAAATAATGCCGAAATTTTCTTTTTGGAAAAAAAGTAAATCCATTCATAATACCAGTTGAAACATTAATGGCTGCAGTATGTGTGAGTTGCTGCTGCTACAAGTTAAATTTGTATGAGAGTTGACTTTGTCTAGTATCCTGGAGTGTTTTTTTTTTGTGTACACATTGGCATTGTTTCCTGTTGGCTGAGTATTCGAAAATTTATAAGAATTTTTTGGCTTCAGTTGGTTCGTTTTTTTTTCTATTCTTCTTCTTTTTGTCTAGTTTATATTTTTAGCAAATGTCGCATATTCAGCATATTTAGTTAAGGTTTTTATTTTACTTTTTCAATGATAAAAGATAATAAATGGCTGTGACGATAGAATTCCTTTAGTAATTACTCGTATGATGGTGGAAATATTTGGAATGCTTTTGATTTTGAATATAATTTAAAATTTTTCTGAATTTAAACCCATTTTTTCAGTTTGTTTCGGTTTTTTAAGACCTTTTTATTTCGGTGGGACACTAGATAATACTTTTGTGGTTCGAATTTGTATTTTGTACACTTTGTGTGTGTCTAAACTTAGCGCAGGCACTTTAGTCAAGGCACAAAAAATAAATAAATATCAAAAGCCCTTTTCACATTTCAAGTTTCATTTTAAGAATCTCTATACAATCAGGAAATGCAAAGTGTAGGTACTTATGTATGTGGTAGGAAATGATCAAGTTTTTACACTTTTACCTCTAAAATTAAATTCAAGGTCATAACATATGATCCCCGATCTTGAATCGCACATTAGAGAGGCTTTCATTGCTTCTTATTCCATCCAAGAATCGATCCTAATAAGAATTCGCTGAGGACTGAGCATCATTTCGTTTTACTGCCTCCAAACACAAAATGTTATCCTTTTTCTTGAAAATGTTAAAAATAATGCCTCTTCAAAGCAATGAATTTATTACAATATATTCTATCGTCACTTACTCGCACTTAGCTGAGACTAATCTTCTTCTTCTATATATATAAAACGGTGGGTTATTCTGGATTGCGAAGCGATAGCAAATGCGATGCGAAAGCAATCTTATTTACATTGTTTTCGCATCGCATTTGCTTTGGCATCGCAATCCAGAATAACCCCCCAGGATGTGTGTATGTATGTAACGTATGGACTCCAAAACGGCTGGGCCGATTTTGATGAAATTTTCAGGGAATCTTCAGAATATTCAGGCGGGTGACATTGTGAAGTCTGATTTTTAATTTTCAGTCTGCGGGCGGAGGGGCGTGGCAAAATTCAATATCTATATATAAAAATGAATGTCTGTCTGTCTGTTTGTTTGTGCTTTATAGGAGGCCAAACCCTTGGACCGATCTTGCTGAAATTTTCACAGCGTGTTGCTGTGACCCTGGAAGGAATAATAGGCTATATGAAGTTTTGATTGGACATAGGGGCGTGGCACCGCCCATATAACCCAAAAATTTAAATCGCCATATTTTGGGCATTTTTTGACCTACGTCGATGATATTTGGTACATAAGGTATGACATAATTAGGAATACGTACCTAGATAAAAGTGGGTGGGACCACGCCCGTTTTTAGGAAAATTAAAAATCGTAATATAGTCTTAACTACTGGACCGATCGTCATTAAATTTTCACAATAGGATATTTTTACGAAATAGTAAATTCTTAACTATAACGAGGGGGGTAGCGAAGCACACTGGGTTCAGCTAGTCTATATATATATAAAATACAAAAAATGTTTGTACCCATGTTCGCTATAGACTCGGAAACTATCCAACCGATTTGACCCAAACTGGTGTCATTCAAAAGGGAATTTATAGAGGATGGTTTTAGGCTTTTAATATTTCAAGTGGGCGTAGCCCCTCCCACATAAATTGAATAACATCATATATCTTGACTATTGTGATAGCAAGAGTTTTGAAACATTGCAATAGTTCATGTTACTAATGTGAGTAATCAGGACAAAAATGGGCGTTATCGGACAAGTGGGCGTGGCAGCTCCCATATAACCCAAAAATTGAAATCGCCATATTTTGGGCATTTTTTGACCTACGCCGATGATATTTGGTACATATAGTATTGACATAATTAGGAATACGTACTAGGAGAAAAGTGAGTGGGACCACGCCCCTTTATAGGAAAATAAAAAATCTTAATATAGTCTTAACTATTGGACCGATGGTCATTAAATTTTCACAATAGGATATATAAATACTTTTAATTTTATTTTATAACGAGGGGGGTAGCGAAGTACACCGGGATCAGCTAGTTACTGATAAAAATTAAAACTAGAAATGGTGCTACCTTTACACCGGACTAAAAACTAATAGATATTTATTTCAACTTATTTGACGACCGCTTTTTAAAAATTCCCAGCCTAACCCACGATGTCGATCGATATCGCTCGCTTGCTTTTTCAACGACAAACAGCTGTTTTGCGCCCCACTAAAAGTTTTCAGCACGACAAGTCGATCGACAATGAAAGCGAGCGATAACGTAAACATTTTCATACAAATTTCCGACCCACTAAGAAATATTATGCGACAACAACTGTCAAAATCAGTCACGAAAGTTTTGTTGTCGACAGAGAAATTAATTTGACAAAATAATTTAAAAAATGTTATTTTATATGAATGTATGTACAATGTAATAATTTTAAAAATTTTCATGATGGGAAATTAGTAGGTATTTACATAAATATGTACATACATACATACGAGTACATATATTAATAAATATATTGTTGTACAGATAATAATTATTGATTAGCATTTAACAGGCAAAACCGAAGCCGCTGCAGGGTCTTGTTGAATTTGTGAAATTAACAAAATACCAAAAATTATTTTGATATAAATATTTTTCACAAAATTCATTTATTGAAAGCATATGTTTTGTGTTTAAATTTGTAGCAAGGCATATCCAAAAGGTGAGCTTACTAGCACACCTACCTCAATTCGCTTTATATTAAACTAACTTTATATTCATGCCAACTGATACAGTTTTAAAGCATACACAAATAATTGTTACAGCTTGGAAATCAATCGCAAGAAAATGTTAAATTTATTTGCGTTTTTTGGTGAAAAGCGAGTACTTTATGCCAACAATATACATGTTGTTTTTGGATTGTTGTACTTGTAATGGAACTGTGCATACCTGGTCGTTGTGCCACGTTCAAATGGCCATATTTATGGCTCAATTTACATGGAATATTTGATGTGGCAATATAGTCATTTGCCAATGATTACGTTAAAACGTAAAGCCAGACAACCGACAAGTCGATAGTTAGTGGGTCGCTTATGCGAACGATAATGAGTGAGTTGCTGTCGCTCTATCGACTTGTCGGTCGATATCGTGGGTTTGGCTGTCCGTTTACAAAACTAAAACAGATGATTGAATGAACTTTTTCCTGGAAACACTAAACGCCGCAATTCACTATCGTCCACAATCGCACGATCTGCCAAATATGAGATATGTGCTGAAAAACTATGGTAGTGTTGATTAAAAGTGCAACTGTTAGAGGGGTCTTTTTTTGGCAAATCATGCGATTTGTAAAAATTTTCGTAAAAGGATGGTTTTCATGCGATCAGAGTAGTATTTTTTGCAAGCAAATTAAAAAGATTGAGACACCGCAAGCGATTAAGGATAAAATAATGTTTTGGCATCATTTTTGTATCGTAGTATGGCACCTACAACACTATTTTGAAACGATTTTTTTAAAATCGGTCAGATTTTTATAAGATTTTCTTGTGAATGAATCGTACGATCCTGTAGGATAGTGTAGCAGGGCCTTAAGAACCACACACCTTATAGTTTGTGCACACACCCATAAGCAAGTACACACACTTTACACCCAAACTGTACGTCTTAGTATTTCCCATATTTGCAAAGATTTTATCAAAAATTCGTACACTAAAAAACAGACATGTACTGAATTTAAGATAAAAAAAGTAAGATAAAAAAAGAATTTCTAAATTCAATTGAAATTTTATTAAAATTTAGAGAATTTTAATTAAACATATTTATAATTAATAACGGAAAACGATTGTATTTCATTTAAGCTTATATATTTTTTTTTTTTTAGTTGGAAAATAATTTAGAAAAAATATTATAAATTATTTTTTTAGTTCATGACGTACTAATTCCAAAAAACTATCGTCGTTAATTACGGAAATTATGAATATTTAGATATTTCTTATGTGAATTGAATGGTGAGAGATGGGTGGCAAGGTGCAGTACTCGTAGTGTGGTGGGTAAAGTTCCTTTCCACTAAACCGAAATAAAAGCTTGCTAATGCCCCTCATTCCAGGCAATAAAGTCCGGACGTTCTAGCAATCATCTGACGTCGAAAACATTACAAATTGGACGTTCAGGAAGAAAATACGGCAAGCCGAAATGTTCAGCAAGGTTACCGCAACCACATTGCAGGGAACTATACCAATAAACAATTATATGAAGAATACGGTTCTAGGCGCATACAATACGAAATTTTTACTAATTATTTGGGTAAAAAAGCCGAACTACTTTTTAATATATATATTTTTTTTTTATATTTATAAAAAATTTCTTGTAAAATTAATTCAAATTAAGTAAAATTTGGCAAATTTTATTTAATTTCTTCTAGTGTAGTAAACATGATTTTGTTTTGTTTGGGAAATCGAAAAAGAAATATAGATTTTGCCCGAGTACATCTGCAATAATTTTCTATTTCTCCAAACGATCGCATTCATAGTTTTCAGCATAACAAATGGAAAATTTTTGAAACCTTTAGCAGGGTCTTTAGTTTATATATATAAATTTTATTCTTTTCGTGATTACTCCTTTTCTCTATCTCTTTCCGTGTCTGTGGCATTAAAATTGAAAAACTAATATTTGGTGAGTGATAATAAATTATCCTTAATTCCTTTCATGTTGTCGTAGTAATAAAAATATATATATTTTTACCAGCACACACGAGAATATAGGAATTTTTTTTTTATATATTTTTCAGCAAAGCGTCTCCTACATAATGCATGCATGTACATCTTTATCAATATATGAAATATATAAAATGCGAATAAAAAATGCCAGTTGCACGAATGACAAAATGCATTTTGGATTTGTCCTTGTCCACTGGCTGTATTTAGAGCAAGAAGGCATTAACATACGCCTGCCTCGCCCTTATGCTTGGCTTGTGTAGGGGCAACAAATAATGCATCATTTGTTTTTACTTTATTCTATATTTTATTCAGATTTTTCTTTCGTATTATTTGGATTTAGTTGTAACAAAACTTTTTTTTTTTTTTGTTATCTATAATCCCTGACATTTAGTTTGGAAAATATTTATAAAAAAAAAAATTTATTATAAATACGGATACGGCATATTCAAATTATGATAAAGGGGGAACAGCAGATATATAAAACATACATTAGTATACATACATATGTACATACGTATGTGCACATCCCTACCGATGTTTTAGATAAGTGAGTAACCAAATAGAGTTGCCAAGTACTTTTTGCAGGTAAAAAGCATTAAAACGTTTGCATTTATCACCTTTGAGTTAAAATCTGCATTCTTACAAAACAAAGGTTCGTTTAAAAACATTTCGATTAATTTAATTTTTTTATCGAAAATTTTTTATATGAAAGTGTTTTACCCAGGAAAGTTTTTTATGCGACTACAGCTCTACGTGCTAAGAAATTTTTTTACGTGTTAAGCGACTTCAAAAAAGAAAGTATTTCTATCAATTCAAGGGGTATTTTTTTTTTTAATGTTGAAATTTCCATAATTCCGATTTTCAAAATTCCCTTTTTTTTTGCAGTTGGGTCCCATACATTGTTTTTTTTTTTTTTGACAAATCAGCGGCAAGTTAACCCCTAAAATTTTGATTAGGGGCAGCGCACATATTACGTAACGCTGTTTTCAGAGATTTTTTTCACCCCCCCTCCTCCTTTATTTATATACCGATTTCCCTAATAATTTTTTTATTTGAACTTGCGGGCTTGAAGCTTGGTCGATCACTTTTTTTTTTTTGTCAAATCGAGGCAAGTTGTTATTGCCCGCCCCGCCGCGACTCCTAAATCAGATTTTCGTATTTCTCAATTTCTTGATCGATTTTGAAAATTTGTTTTGTTTTACGATTGGGTTTGTTTGCAGTTTAGTCCCATATATTTTTTATTCGCTATTTATGGGCCGATTAAAATTTTTTTACAAAGAACGTAATTTAATCTTTTGTGGAAAAAATATATAAATTAGAAATTGCGTCGATTTTGTAATTTGTTTGAATGGCTTTTCATGTTTACGATTGAAACCTCAAAAAAAATTATCGTTTTTAAGTTTTAAGCTTCCGCAGAGTCTACTATTCAGTTTTTTGTAAATATAAATTTCTTAATTTTTTATATACCATTACGGATAATTTTCAATTTGATCACACGAGTAATTAACTAAATTTTCAGTTTTAATGAAACTATTTTGATTAATACTTTTCGCTTCATTGATGCTGATGGTGATCAACTCTTGTAACTGCTGATGAAATCTTATTAATGGTCCTTCGAACCGTAATGTGAAGGAAATTTGTTTTTTTTTTCGTTATTTCAATTTTCTTGATTTTTTTTACTACTAAAAAATTTATTTTAAATCAACGCTAAAACAAATTGATTTTAGTTTTTTAGAAAAACAATTATGTCATGATTATTGCCCCGGCAACTTTTTTTTGCCAGTGGCAACGTTGTCATTTGATTCCAAACAAAAGAATCAAGAAAAACTAAAAATAGAAAATTTAAAAAAACGGAAGAAAAGAGTCGTGCATTAAGTAGAATGTGTCATATTACAGTTTTTTTTTAATGTCAGCATATGAAAAACATATGTTGCATGAAAATTTAGATACTTAGTCACAATTTTTTTCCCCACTGTTTCTTTTAATTTATTTTCTATTGAGAATTTAAGTTCTTTTTCTTCTTTCATTTTTGCCATAAAGTCAAAAGAAATCATAGTTTAAATTTACAGAAAAAATATATATATATAAAATGGTTCATTATGACCATGTCCATGAAATAATCTTTAATTTCTAGAAAATTAATCCAACACTTTAATAAAGTTTTAGGAAATGCAATACAGTAAACAACGACCAAGAGGAAAACGATCAATGTCAGAAGAGTAAAGTTTCAAATGAATTTTTTTTTTCTTTTTTGTAAAATTTCACTACAGAAGATCAATGTCACAAATGTGTAAAATTACAAAACAAAAACAAGTTGAGAAAAAAGATCATATAATTTATATTTTTTATTAGTTTGTAGTTGATAAATTTAAAACTAACCACATTTGAGTCAATCGTGATCCGATGATAAGGTCAGTTAAATAGTCAGAGAAGCTTACAACGAAGTATCCCAGCAAACATAAATAAAATGATTTTATAAAAATAGATACCAAAATGTTTAAAATTCCCTTTAAATTTTCATTCTCAATAGATGTGTTCGTTATTTCAAAGTTTCTTGCATTAGATTTTTCGAAATTCAATTATGGGAATTTCCACAGAGAATTCCACATTATTCGTTATGATGAATTCACATAAAAAACATTTTGTGAATACTAAACTGTGTACTATTAATTTAGACATTATTTATTTTCGTGGCATTTTCAAACGTTTTTCATTTGAGAAAGAGTTTTGACTTCAAATTCAACTCAATTTGAAAATATGTATACTTTTGAGTTTGCTGAGATTTAATAAGCAACATACTCGAATTAAAACACAAATAAATTGCAACACTGAGTATCCTTATTTACATCTATAAAATGGGTACGATAAACCATTAATATTTTTTTAATCGAATGTTATTTTACAAGTTTATATTGCGTTAAACAGAAAACATTTCGTCATGAAACCGTTAAGGTTAACCTCCATACAACGAAAACTTTCATTAAAAACATGAAACATTGCATTGCAATGCTGAAAAATTACATCAATTGTATGAAACTATTTGCGTGTGTTTTTTTTTTTACTTTTCGTGTTGCATTGCAAATCCAGATATTGGAGAAATTTTTGATAACTTAATACGCCTACAAACCGCACCTTTCATTACTTGTACTTCGGAATTTTTATACATTACTTTCGACATGGCGATGTCATTGCCGATAGGTATTTAACATAATAAACTTCATTTCAGTCGCTGCTGCGAATTGAATTCGTTCTAATTATATTTATTGGTTCATTTTATAATAATTCTTTTTTTTTTTTCAATTAAAAAAAATCTGTAAGGAAACCTGCTCAAATAAAAAAAAATAAATGAAAACCAGTCCATATATAAAGGGTGTTTTTTATAGAGCGACACAAGTTTAAATCATAATAAAACAAGGAAATATATTTTTAATATCAATGAAACGGGCTTTATTGGAAAGAAAATTTTATGAAATTATTGTTTAAATATGATTTCTGCCATGTGGCCGCCACGGCTGTCACGTATAAGGCGCAATCTGGAACACCAATTTTCAACAACTTTTCGCAACATTTGCGGCCGTATTTCGGCGATAACTTTTCGAATGTTGATTTCCAGGTGTTCAATTGTTTGTGGTTTATCGACGTACACAAGTGACTTAAGTTAACGCCAAAGAAAATAAAATAATAGGGTTACGTGAAATTAGTTTTTCATCTTTGAGTAAATCGATGGTAGAGTCCTGCTGCACGATGAGTTTGACGAATAGAACAATTATATTGATTAAAAATTTCAACAATTCGCACGCGTTGCTCTGGTGTAAATCGATTCATAATGAAATTTCAAAGCAAACTAAACAAAAAGCAACTATCAGCTGTTAAATGGGTGCTCAAATAAAACAGTGATGCCATTTCAAAGTTGTGACACTCTAAAAAACACCCTTTAGAAGAACTCTTGATAAAGATTTCGGAAGGACAAATTGCCGCCAAAATCGGATGGAGGACTTATTCGAACATTAACTTTTTTTTGGGAGGAGGTTAGTAAAGTTAAGGTGGTCAAGAGAAGGTACAAGTTGAACCCGATTTTCCGAAAAAAATATTACGTTACTAAACTGGGAGCAAAATTCAAACAATATATCGGGGGAACACGTTCCCTTATACACCCTCCTTTACACAAAAAAATATGTGGTAACAATTTACATACCCGTACAAACATATAATAAGCAATTAAAAAAAATCGTTTTATAAATGGTGTAGTTATTCGATAATTAATATATCGGGGTCAACAATATCCCCCTTAATGTGGAAAAAAATTATAAAACCAAATTGCAAGAAAATCCTTTCAACCAAAAAAAAAAAAGAAATGAAAGAATGAAATTTGAAAATCGGCTTACACATCCTTTAGTTAAGTAACCAAACCTGCGCTGCTTTTTAGTTACTTTAAAAAAAATATTGGTTATTTTTTTGGTGTACTACTTTTTACTCATTTTGGTTACTTTCGCAAACGAAAATATATCGGAATATATATAATTCTTTTATATCTAAAACTAGCTGAACCCGGTGTTCTTCGCTACCCCCCTCGTTATAGTCAAGAATTTATTATTTCTAAAGAATATCCTATTGTGAAAATTTAATAACGATCGGTCCAGTAGTTAAGACTATATTACGATTTTTAGTTTTCCTAAAAAGGGGCATGGTCCCACCCACTTTTCTCCAGGTATGTATTCCTAATTATGCCAATACCATATGTACCAAATATCATCGACGTAGGTCAAAAAATGCCCAAAATATGGCGATTTAAATTTTTGGGTTATATGGGCGGTACCACGCCCCTTTCTCCAATCAAAACTTCATATAGCCTATTATTCCTTCCAGGGTCACAGTAATGTGCTGTAAAAATTTCATCAAAATCGGCCTAGCCGTTTTGGAGTCCATACGTTACATACATACATACACACATCCTGTTTTATATATACGAGTATAGATGTGTTTTTTGAAATAATTCCTAAATTTTGCTAAGGCTGGCTTACCCCCTCCCACCCCACCCGTAAACCGGTCTATATACTCTAGTGCGAAAAGAGAAAACATTAATTTTTGGTTACTTTTTTTCCGCTTTTGTTTATAGTTTAAGAGGAGTTTGTTCACGAAAATTATTTGGCATGGCAACACAGTGTTTTTTAAAATCGCTTTAAAATATAAATCAATTTTACTATTAAAAATATTAAATTAACCCACACAACCAGCCCATAATGAAAAACATGAATACATATTTCAAAGATTGGTGCGAAGGACTATCTTATTTTATTTTCTAATATAATTTTTTTATTTGCAAAATATACACAAAAAATTTAAAACATTTAAATATTTTCTCCTCTGAATTCAAGAAATTTGTTAGATCAAATGTATGTATGCATTCCTCTGTACGGTTTAAGTCTTTTCGGTTCGAAGGACCACATGGTTTTCAAACTTTATAAATTTCTTTCTGTAACAGTTTAATAAATTAAATTGGGCAGCAAATTAATGTCCTTTCATTGCCTAAAATGTTTCAATTTCAAAGCACCAGAATTACTCAGATTTAAGGGATTGTGAAATTCTTTTTTAAAGTTGCTTTTATATTTTTTTTTTAAGAAATTGTTAAATATTTTCTAGTTAAAATTTAGCATAAAAAAAACCAAAAACAACAACATAAAACATTTTTAAATACAAGTCATAAACCTTTCTTGTATCTCACATACTGTATGTCCTTTTTCCTTTTGCATGCAAAGCAGAGTGCATATCCTGGTCTTTGCTGCACGCTTGTGTTACATTTTTTTTTTAGTTTTACAGTTAAAGTGTGAGAAAAGTTAAAATTGTAAGAAATTAAAAACAAACAAAAACTGTATTTAACATACAATATGTGTATATTTTTTTGTTTTTGCCTTTTTCTAATATTTATTTTAAGTTGTTTTTATAGTTGTAAAGTTTTAAATCTTTATCCATAAGTAATCTAAGCACTTGAATGTTTGTTAAGAGCAGCAGCAAAACAAAAAAAAAAAAACACTCCATATCCTTTTTCATAAAAAAAGTAGTAAAGAAAGACAATAAACTTTGTTAAACTAGGAGAGAGAAAAAAAAAACAACAGCACAAATTTCAACTAAAACTAACTACAAAAACAACAAAAGATTTAGAAAAAATGTCTTGAAAAAAGAAACTGTAGCAGTAATGACTGTTTTTATTGTTGGTTACTTTCAAACAACACAACATTCTAAGCGTTTTAAGAACAACAAGCAGAATTCCTTTTAAGCCTACTGCTAAAAGAAAATGACTGACGACGATAATGATGGCGATGATGATGATGATGATGTCCTCCGAACATTTAAGTACTTAAAAGTCTAGTGTTAAAAGGCTGTATGAGTGACTAACTTTGGATGAAGCCCACAACAAACACAACAAAAAAAGTCACATAAAGGAAAACAATCATGTGTTGCAAGTACACCTGTGTGATACATTTTAATGGATGACTTACTAAGATGAATAAAAGCTGCCAGCGTTTTTTTTATTTTTGTTGCAAGTTTTGCCTTCCATCAACACACAGACACATGAGTGTTTCCTGTTTAAATCATCTAAAGAATATTCCAAATAATAGATATGAAGAAAACAAAAAATCAAATTTAAGTTCGCTGATTCGAAGGACCATTTTTATATATTTTCGAATGTAACAAAAGTCTCTTAGAAGATTCTGCACATTAAATCTATGTGAAGGCTCTACTTTTAAAGTATTTTAAATCTTAATTGTTGCTGTTGCAATAATAAATAGAAACTAAAAATAAATATCACACAAACTTAAAATCTTGCATCGTAGGCAGTGATGTTATATGTAGGGAAAAATCCCTACTCGTAGGGATTTTCGTCCAAAAAAAAGGACCGTAGGGAAAAAATGACAGATTTGTTGAAATCATTAAAATGTAGGGACTTTTCAATAATATGGCAAAAATATATTAATTTGGCAACCTTCTTCAATTTGGTCTTGGAATAAATACATCAAATATTACCCCTCAAAACAGAAATATTCAGAGAAATGGGGTTCTTAAACCTTGAAATTACGTTGAAAAAAAAGGAAATAAAAATGAATTTTCAAAATATTTCGAAAATTATTAAAGTGGACGCTAATTCTCTTCTACAAGAGTGGATATCCTTTTTAAATTTATTTTTTTCAGAGCAAGAAATAGGTGATTTTTTAAATATGGACATCGAAAAGTTTTGGAGTACAGTTACCAAAATGAACAATTTTAATGAGAATTTCATTTTCCCCCTTTTGTCGAAATTAGCTACGTTTGCTTTATCACTGCCACATGCCAATACAGACAGGGAGAGAATTTTTCCCATCAACACTGATGTTCGCACTAAGAAAAGAAATAAGCTGTCATAAAATTTTAACTTCAATTTGCATTGTCCGCTCATTTTAACAAGGCGAATGTAAAAATTGTTATACCTTCCAATGTACCGAAACTCATTTAAAAAAACTGGTGTCCTTACGACATGTCAGGAAATCACCAGTCAAAAATAACACGGGCAAACAATTTTTTAGCAAATTTAAATAGTGCAAAATACATATATTTTTTATATTTCGCTTTTTTTTTACCAATGAACTAATTGTGATTTTAAATGAATTTATGTATATCACTTGTTTTTATGTTTTTCAATTTTTGTTTATTTAGTTTTTAATTTATAAAAAACGACTGATAGAATTACTCATTATGTATAAAGGTACGGTCACATCTGTCAAACTTTTGCCCAAAAAAGCGTAACCACTAAATAACAATGAAAAACTTTTTGATTTATGCATTTATTTATTAAGTTAAACAGCATCTAATAAGATAAGATTCTATTACATTTTCTATTAATTATATAGGAAACTGTTTAACGTAAGAAACAGGTATCTAAATCAATAGTTTTTTCATTAGTATTTAGTGGTTACGCTTTTTTGGGCAAAAGTTTGACAGATGTGACCGTACCTTAACAAGTTTCAATAAAACGTTTATATATTAAACACAAAGATTTTATTTGCATTGTTTGATATATGTATTATAATTTAAAAGTTGTAGGGATTTTTGTAAAGACAATTTTTTGAGCGCGTAGGGAAAAATAGGGATTTTTTAAGTGCTGCGTAAAGACTTTTCAAAAAAGTGTATAACATCACTGATCGTAGGACCATTTTCAAAAATAGTTCATTTCCTTAAGAAATTTTCAGCTTAATTCTATAAAAAAAGGAAAATATTAAATGTACTTACAACTGTGATGGGATAGAATGGATTTATAATGGTGAATAATAAAATATGATTTGGCCTTGCGGATTCTGGACGTTTTCGTCTTAAATCATCATTCGATTTGTTCAACAATGGCTGTTGTTGGCTTTGCTGTTGGGCGGTCTGTAAAGAGTAAAAAAAAATTAATACAAATTAATTAATAAAGTAAACTTTTTTCTCATTATATTTATCACTAGCTGATCCAGGTGTGCTTCGCAACCACCCTCGTTATAAAATAAAATTAAAAGTATTTATATATCCTATTGAGAAAATTTAATGACGATCGGTCCAGTAGTTAAGACTATATTACGATTTTTAATTTTCCTAAAAAGGGGCGTGGTCTCACCCACTTTTCTCCTGGTACGTATTCCAAATTATGCCAATACCATATGTACCAAATATCATCGACGTGGGTAAAAAAAAATACCCAAAATATGGCGATTTAAATTTTTGGGTTATATGGGTGGTGCCACACCCCTTTGTCCAATCAAAACTTCATATAGCCTATAATTCATCCGAGAGTTCCAGTTAAATACTGTGAAAATTCCAGGAAGATCGGTTAAGAGGTTTAGCCTCCTATAAGGAACAAACAAACAAACAAACACACATTCGATTTTATATATATAGATGTGGAAATACGCTTACCAGCAATTATATTGACGGGTCATCAATAACATTGATGAAAATATATGAAAATTTATAAATGTAATTGATATATGAGACTTTAGCTACGATATATATTTGGTCCAAATTTGTTACAGAAAACTGGCCCAAATATGTCACCGTTTTATCAACAAAGTACTTAATTGTAATTTTCAAAGTTTTGTCAAAATATTCAAAAGTGCTGTGGATAAATGTGAGCTTTAGCCTAGAATAGTTTGAATCATCGGCTAAAAATTTTAATTGGCCCAAATAAGTGACAAAACATGGTCCCAAAGATGTTCGAAATTCTTAGGAGGTCATCAAAAATTTGCTAAATTCAATTTCTAAAGTTTGGTAAAAAATGTTCAAAAATACTATTGCTAAATAAGACTTATAGTCTTAAATAGTATGGATCCTTGCCTACAATTCCCTTTTGGTCCAAATTTTGACAACAAATAAATGGGTCCAAATATGTCCGAAATTCCTCTGAGATCATTAAAAGTGGACTGGAATTTATTTTTGAAATTTTAATACATTTATATAAGGGTGGCACTGTGACTGATAGGTAGCAATGCTAGCCTAGTAGTCCGGAGGTTGTCGGTTCGATTCCGGCCAGAGGTCCTGGGTGTGTTCTACTTTAATAATTTAGTTTTAATATTTTATTTGCTTCGAGCTATGTGATGACGAAAGCTCTTACGTAAAACGTATTTATCTCGGTATTTATATTTTTAAACATATACTAACAATTAACAGCTGTTAAGTTTAAACTAAATTAAATGTTAACCGAACATCACTTGATTTGCCAGTTGTTAAAAATTATATTACGAGTGTTTTTCTGACATCCACAAATTTTCAGTTGCCGGCTGAAAACGCAGCTTGAACTGATATCCATAATCGGGTCATAAGCTATACTTCAGTTTAACTAAACCACCGTTTAAATATTTACTGATTTATTTATTAGCTCTTAGTGGCCGTATTCAAAATTAAATAAAAAAATTTTATATAAATTTCATTTGAAGTTTTGCAAATAAAGTAAGTAAGTGGGTTTAAATAGAGAAAAGTTTAATTTCATATCTGCATTAACTTTTTGAGTTGACAGTTTTTTTTGAGTTTTTTTTTTCTAGATTAGAATTAGAAGTTCAAAAATAAGTCAGCAAAAAAGTAATTATAGATCAATAGTTAAACGTAATCTCTAACCTCGTACTTAAAAAACCATTCTTTTCTTATATTCCTACTTAACCACAACCATACATACGTATTTCAGTTAACCATATGCCCCTTTTCATAATTCAAATTGAATTATGAATTGACACTTGACATTTTTTTTCGTAAAACTTAATTTTTTTTTTTTTTTTTATTTAAATTTTATATTCCTTCATAATTAACTTTTCTAGAAATAATGAAATTAATTAAGCGATCATATTTATTGGCATCAAGCAGCCTCTCGTCTACCAATAACAACAACCAAAAAAATTAAATAGATTAATTTAAATCAAAACTTTTCAAATTGTAAAAACAGCAAAGAAACTTTTACAATTTATTGTTTGCAACTTACAAACTGTAATCAACTCCAAAAAAAAAAAAAAAAAAAAAAATGAATAAACCTTATTGCAACTTTCATTATGCCACAAACTTAAGAAGAACAATTCAAAAAAAAAATGTAACAGCGGCAGCAGCTAATTAACCACAGACTAAAGAATTATTTATTACAGTGCCAAAGAATGCAGAATACATTCGTAGAGAAAAAATAAAACGTACTTGAACAGTAAAAAGGATTAAAAATAGTAGAAAATTGTAACTAATTAATGTGTTTCAGAACTCAAATACACACTCGAATCATAAATCAAAATTTATAATAATTAAAAAAAAGAGAAAAAAAAAAGGAATTATGTTAAAAAAGTGCAAAACAGAAAGAGAAATAGTATAAAGAAAATCAAGTATAAAAGGCAAACTGGAAAAGGTGGGCTAGCAAAAATCAGTTAACCCTTTATTGACCAACAACTTAGAAGTCACAATCTGGACTCTCTAAGGATTTGTAACGAATCAGAATGCTGATATGTTGTTGTATTATCTAGGGAACTTTAGATGTATCTGATAATTATTAAGAGTCGTTTGACGCAATTATAAAGTAATATGTTTTCACTTTGCATGAACGTGAGTTCGAAAGCTTGAAAATGAAGAAAACAAATCCAAAATCGGCATTTAAATGACACGAGTTCACACATAAAATTTATAATCGTAATTTTATTTTTCAGGGGTGTTCAAGGGTTAAACAGCTTCTATCTCAAGTCTTGCAAATTTATTTTGCTCTTTATCTCGATTATACGAGTATACTTACTTGTCTCTCTTCTATTTCTCTTTACATTTGCATTGTATTAGTTTTTTTTTTTTTTTTTGGCAAATTATTGCATTAGCGATTAATTAGCCCTGAATGCCTGAACTTTTGACACTTGACTTTTGATATGTAATAAGTGAGTGTGAGTTAGATAATTACATGATTTCACTATTATTAAATTAGTTGTTAATGTTTTCATTTCTTAAAGTTTCTGGAGATTAATAAAACAGTGATATAATCACCAAGAGCAAGTATAAGCGGCTCAGATGTGTTTAAATATTGCTTGCGATAGAATTTTTAAGATGCTTTGAAGAGAAAAAAACATTTTGTGAATGTTCGAAATTTTTTTAAATTTTCGAACATCCAAAAACTTAAATTTTTTTTAACTCAACTGCGCATTTTATTAAAATTACTGCATTTTTAATAACATGACAACAAATCTAAGTGTGATTACTTTTCGAATGTATTTAAATTTTTTCGAACATCCAAAAACACATCCATTTTTCCATTACAATTTTTGTTATTTTCGCATTTTTAATAAAATTATACGAAATCTAAGAACTAGAAATACGCTTTGATTAATGTTCAAATATATTTATATTATTTCGAACTTTCAAAACCAATTTAATTTTATTCAGATCATCTTCAATGTTAAGAGATTTATGCGTTTTTAATTAAATTATAAAAACTCTTTGAATAAAAAATAAGTTTGACTAGTGTTCGAATATATTTAAAAAATTTCGAACTTTCGAAATATTTTAGTTTTGTTCAAAAACATTTAGATTTTATCGGCTCGACTTCAAATTTTTTGATATTTTCTATTTTCAAAGACGTGATAAATTCTCTATAAATTAACACTACGTTTGATTCATGTTCGAATAAAAATTTTTTCGAACATTTTATTTAATTTAGATTTTTTGACTTGAACATTTTTAGAGATTTTTGGCTTCTATTCTTTGAAGTAAAAAACTTTCATGCATGTTCGAAAAATTTTAGTTTTTTCGAATGTGTAAAAATTTTACTTTCCACTATATACATTTTAGGGTAATTGCAAGCTTATGCACAATTATCTGATCGGATTTTATGAAATTAAGTTAATTATAGCGACACGATTGATTTCAGGTAAAAGGATAGTTTACGGTTTTCAATGTAGGATGCATGATAATGTTGTTAGACGTTCATGTGTACAATTTAAACCTGTTAAATTTCGCTTCAAATCAAGCCTCACTCCGCTTTCTTTGAACGAAGATTTTTATTACATTATTTTAAGTACGTTTGTACTCATTACAATTTTTTCTGTATAGTCATTAGTCTCCCCTTTACTTTCCTTCTTCTTCATCAAATAGTGAAATTAATTATATGCCAAACGATTTATTACATTTTCCTGAACATTGCAATACACCTCGGCTGTAGATTTCTTCATCTTCAACAGCCATTTCCGTTCTTCATAAAAAATTATTCAACCCAATGACTTTATTAAAAATTAAAATGATTAACGGAAGTAAATTAAATGTTAAATAAAAAATTACTGCAAGATAAACAAAACACCATTTAGGTTTCTTTGTTAAGACAGAAATTATCTGTTTGTCAATGTTCTCAAAAGAGTCTGTGTAAAATTCAAAACCTAATTTTGTACATATTTTCAGCATAATTAACAAGTTTTTTCCTTTTCTTTTTTTTTTGTATTTGTTTTTACAAATCTCGGCCGTTAACAACGTTTTTTTTTTTACGACGACAATTTTAGTGTTAAGTATTTTAATGGCCACTTGTGTCTTAATAATTACTCGTATAAATGAATTTTGTTGTCGTATTCGGTCAACATTTTCAAAGGGGCCGAGGAGATGGGGAAGGGTATGAACCAGGTGCTTAAAGTACAACACATTTTTCATCATTATAATCAAGTGCGGTAATGTTATTGTTGTTTTTGTTGTATTTTGTAATTTTTATTTTGTGTTTATTTTCATTAGACACTTTAGGTTGCATACTTTATTTAAAAAAATAGAGTTTGATATTTTCAGCTTCCCGTAGTATATGTTTGGCGTTCAACTCATAAATACAAAAAACAAACATTTTGCATTTTATCTGCACATGAATCTGAGGTGTTGCCACTAGATTTTTTTTTTAAATAAACCCCGGAAATGGCGGAAATTCTAACATAAATTATTGCTAAAAGCTAAATAAATAATTTCCAAAATAGGAAATTTTGGATTTTAGGTCTTCTCACCTAAATTGTATATCACAGTTTTTTTTTTCATATCGATAGAAAGGTTTAAATAGGCTTAATATAGAAAGGTCGTATCTCGTTTTTATTCAAAATCGGGTTTTTTTTACAAGTTCTGGTAGACAATACTCAAATACACCTCCCTTAAAAAATTCAGTTTCCTGTGTTGACGAATAACAGATTTAGAGTAATTGAAAAAAGCCTTAACTTATTTAAAAAAAAAAAATTAAAAATAAAACACGAGTTGAATTTGTTGGCTGTTTTAGGCCATTAAATTTTTTTAAAACATTCTTTTGGGTGAAGCCCTTTATTACATTTGATGCATATAAAATTAGACTTCTTGCCGCAGTGTGCACATCTGTTGTCGGTTTTGAAATAATCTGTTATATGATTTCTACCGTCATACCGTATTATGTCAACATTGGAATTTGTTGTTCTGGCACACCGTACATTTCTAAGTAAGAAGTAGCTATTTGTATATTGATTGTAATGTTGGAATACTTTTGGTTGATCTAACTGTATAGCCCCTTGTCCCTATGTAATTTCGCAGTATCACTTTTTTCTGACCAGTACAGACGTTTGTTTGGATACTTTGTATATCCTGACATTAAAACACCACCAATAAAAACCTTTATTTCCTCCAACGTCATTTTTAAATCTGTACTTTTCTGTAATGCATATAAATTGGTTTGTTCCACACAATGACTTAGTCAGTCCTACGAAAAAAACATTCGAAAAAAATCATTAGGAGTTTTTGCCGATTTAGCTTTTATGCTAGGAGATATAACTTGGCACTCGGTTTCAATTTTATATGTTGGATTAGTTTTTTTCCAATGAATTTTAGATCCACTTTGCAGCTTTGCAAGTGGGTCGTCATCGCTTTCACTCAAATCGCCTTCACTATCAACTCGGTCTACTTCGCACTCTACATTTAACAGCTTTGGACCCAGGTGGAAAATCGGGGTTGTCATGGGCGAGCTTTAACATCCAATTGGCATATGTACGGCGGCGTAAATAGTCTTGTGGAAGAAGTTCTTGTGTCAACTGAATCTTGAATGGAAACAAATGCAAATCCTTGTGCAAAATTGTGACCAAAGTTGGTCTTTGAAGACCAAGCTCTCCTGAGCACGGCGTCGAATTGAGGTTGGTGGATTGTTTTCAACACTTTCTTGAGCAGCAGTAATGTTTTCAGCCGATCTTGCAGTACGTTGTGGTCCATGCTTGGGACTGTCACCTACAAACCCTCATTCACTACACGATAAATAGTGCGTTTTGTTGGCACGTTGTTTCTCCCAAAAATTTCACGTAACTTTCTCTTCGTCACAGTAATCGATGCTTGATTTTGATAAAATGTTTTAACGATTAAAACACGTTGGTTTATCGAATATTTTTCCATAATAAATTTGCCACGTGTCTACTTCATGACTGCCAAATATGAACTGTCAAGACTAATGTTTACCAAAATGGCGGCAAAACAAAGTACAGTCGAAGCCCGGTATAACGAATGATATAATGTCAAACCCATTCGTTATAGTGAAAAATTCGTTATATAGCAAAGATTTTTATTTTATTTATTTATTTTATATGCATATATTTATTTAAATTGAATGTTAAAAATAACTTTTATGCAATGTTAAAACTGAACAAATTTGAAAAAAATATTCAAAGTTGTTTGTTTCTGCTCTATTTGCAAACTTTTTTGAACAGCTTCTTCTTGTAATTCTCTTAAAACTAATGATTTCGAAAAAGATATATTATTTTGCTGACTCCATTGAAAGCACTTGTCCAAACATTTAATTACTTCAGCATGTTTTATTTTTGTTTCATTATCGGCCACTGGAACTACAATTTCTACACTGTTTTTGTTCATTCTCGTCGTTTTCTTCGTCTGACATGAAATTATCTTTTTGGTTCCAAACATTTAAATCTTCTGCATTAAAAGGAATCTAGTAAAACAAAACATGTAAATAGAAAACAACTAAAACCAAGTGCTGCAGTTTCTTACATTTGGAAAAACTATGCTCAAAAGTCTAACACCACGTCGAAGAGAAACGAATTCATCTCTTTATAAAATTCTTGCCAAAGGTATGTCATCATCCTCATCATATTCTGAATCTTTGTAAATTAAAACTTTGCTCCAGCATTTAGCTAACGAATGTTGATCAATGGTTCTCCAGGCAAGTGCAATCATACAAGATTCATCACGAATATTCTTCTTTTTTGTTTTTGCTTTTCTATTAAAACACATGAACAATGTTTTCTGTGTTTATTTTTTCAATCATTCGTTATACTGGGCGTAAAAAATTTCAAAATATTCATTATATAAGGTACTTAGTACTTCGAGAAAACTCATTCGTTATATCGCGAATTCGCTATAATGAGTATTTGTTATACCGAGCGTTGACTGTAGTATACCTTCCCGGCGGACACCCTACTCTGTATATAAAAATACACATTGTTTTTTATTCAATCTACTCTCACAGTTTCGTTTCGGAAAATATTTAGACACTAATAGTGATCAAAGCGAATTCAATACTGGGTGGCCTTATCCCTACAGCAATAAAAAAAATCCCGCAGCAAAACTATCAATCTGTCAAAAAAAAAAAAAAAAAAAAAACAGAACGCAAAGAAACGCAACACAATTTTTATGAGAATAGTTTTCTTTAGTATATTTTGACAAACCAGCTCGAAATAGCCATTTTGACATTGGACTGTTGATAATGTGCCGTTGCCTAATAAGGCCACCTAGTAATGAATTCGCCTTTCCATTAAGAATGCTAAGTATGAAATTAACTTTCTTTTATACTAATTTTAAGATTTGCCTAATGCCCCTCAGATTTTCTTGAATTTAAGAATTTAATGACAAATATTTTTGGTCGGATAATGGGATTTTTATCCCTTTTTTGGGAATGTGATAAAGAGGTGTACTCACACCAGGAAAACTTACGAGTGTTAAAATATTTCTCAATGTACACATGTGTAAATGGGAAAGAGGATCTTATCTCCCTCCTGAAATTAGTAAAATGAGACATTTTAAATTTTGACTTATTTGTTGAGTTTGAAAAAAAAAAAAAATTAAGTAACCTGAAAAAAAAAACACGTAAATTTTTGTAATTTTACAGCCACAACTTTGGAACGAAACCCACGCTTGGAAGCTTAATCAGCATATCAACTGGTTAATGATTTCGTTGCAAAGTTACCTCTTTTATACATTTTTTGTGACCCAGCTAACAAAGATGCTACATAATTTCTAATTAGCTTTAGAAGATGTCACACAAGAAGCAAACAAAAATAAAATATTTTGAATGAAATTTCAACAAAAATTTGCTAAAGACAACATGTTGCTGCTGCTGCTGCTGTCCATTGCGTTTTGGCATCAAAAGCAAATAAGTTCTAATTAAAACGTCTATTATATTTTGGACATAATAAGAGCATGCTAATTTTCATCATGTGTTTCGGTAGGTATGCGTGTTTTTTTTTTTTTGTTGTTTTTCTTTCATAATTCTTAGATAATTTTCTCGTTAATTAGCAGCAATAATATTTGTCAAAAATATTTGTTGTAAAGAAAACAACGTTTTAATGAAAGACAAGAAATTTTGCACAAATGGCAGCAGCAGCTTTAAAAAGTTTTTATAGTTTCCACAAAAAAAAACAAACAAACAAACAAACAAACACAGAAATTAGCTCAAGGTTTTATTTTAACTTATTGGCTTTAATAAGGAAAAATCATTAATAAACTGATAAAAATAAAATCAAATTTTTTATTTCCAATGGCTTTAATATCTAATCATTTTAATTGTTACGTTTCTGTGGCAAGAGCTTCTCAATTGCAGGTTTTGACTATAACCATGCGTGCAGCAGCATGCCCCATTAATTTGCCATACAAAAACTCTTCTTAAGAACGAAAAAAAAATTCCTAAAGAAATCTTAGCACCTCCCGCCACTTCCCTTCCCCAACCACCACAAAATTCCTTCTTCATTTCTTGAAAAGTTTCTAGTCAGCTCAACCTACGATTTAACAATTAAAATCTAATTGAATTCTTGCTTTCTTTCTTTGCAATTTAATTTTGTTTCTTTTTTTTTTTTTTACTGCAAAACCAACATCTTAATTAAATTGTCTTTTGAGAACAATTTGTGTAAATAAAAATCAAGATAAACTAAAGATATCAACAACAAAAGCAAATTCAAACGGCAAACAACAGCAGACAAACAGACAGACAGAAAGACACTTGAGAAGAGGAGACTGGTCTGGGCAGAAATTTTTGAAATACAATTTACAAAATAGTCAAGCAAAATTATTTCATTTCATTTTTTTTTCTTTGCCGTGCAATGCCAGTAGCTGAAAGCCAACAGAAATAGAAGAACAGCAGCAGACAGCCATCACTTGCTGCATTATGTTGCAACACTTGTGAGCAGTTCATTTTTATAGTTAATATAGAACTAAATGAAAAATATGCGAGTACTGTAGCCAAACTCGTACGCGAGGTCTTCTGCACGAGGAGCACCAAAATATTTCGTACAACATATTTAAGAAATATCACTTCGTCAATTGATATTATTTACAACAAACAAATTTATTTCAATTTTAAATTGCGATTTTTCGTTTGTTTTTTGTTTCAGTGTTTTTTTTTTAAACTTTTAGCGATTTTACTTTTGGCGACTTCATATCAGTTGATTTAAATAAATCCATTTAGGAGATTTTTTTCCACTTTTGGAAATTTTTCGTTTATAAGGCATTTTTTAGTTTAGAAGACTTCTTTTTCATTTTCACGCTTTTTTCCTTATAATTTTCTTGGTAATTTTGATTTGGTCTGATTTTTTTTTTTTTTTGCTTTTTAGAGAATTTTTTCATTATCTGTTCCAACTTAGACGATTTTTTTGATTTTGTCGATTTATTGGATTATAAGGATTTCTTTGTAGTTTTGGCGATTAGGCCCCATATTTTTGTGATTTTTGAAAATCTCTTTCCGTTTAGACGATTTTTTCTCGTTTTTTTTTTTTTTTTTTTTGGGATTTGATTTTCATTTTTATTTTTTATTCTATTGTTTTTGACCATTTTTTTCGCTTTTTATGTGATGTCTGTTAGAGTTACCCAATTTTTTTTCCTGCTTTATCAATTTTTTCGTTTGTGTATTTCTTTCAGTTAAGAGAAATCATTTATCGGTAGCAGTGTTTCTATTTCAAGTTTGGCTAACTATTTTCGTTCTTTACAAGATTTTTTTTTCAGCTGTATGTTCTCTCGAAAGGCTAGACCCACTGTCCTACACTATTTTTCTATCATTTGCTAGATACAGGTTTTTATCCTTTATGATTTAATCACCCTTATCGGGTATTAAAGTTCACATGAAATGTTGTTCTGTAAATGTTGTTATGTTGTGTACCATTTTCTATTTTTTTAGCATTATTTTTTTTTTGTTCATGGGAAATATTTCACGTAAACAATATGTTCGCCTTTTATTCCCGATAAGGGTGAATATATTTTAAGGCATGAACAAAATCATGAATTCTTAAAAAAAATGAAGTATCACAAAGAAAAAGAGAACATTAATGTGTGTCTTAAGTAAATTTATTTTTAAGAATATTAAAATGCAGCATTGTATATTGTATTGTACCATTAAAAGATAAAACGACGGCACTTATTTATTATTTATATAAAATGAATTGATGCACTTGATACAGATCTCAATAGGCGAAAATATAGGCAAAGCCAAAGAGTCTTTAAAGCATCCAAGTACATCAATAGATTTTAAATTTAAATCGAATATCAGTTGCTTTGCCCGCCATTAACTTAAAATTCGCATATGCCAATGCAAAATTTTCCGATATTGGATTTATTTTATTATATTCCAAAGAAACAAATCAATAGGGTGAAAAGACGGTCATGAAGAAGCCGTCGTAAATTTTTTTTTTTTTAAAGTCATGTTTTTTTCGACCTGAGTTCAGTTTTAAATAACAAATTTTAATTTAAAAAATCCCATTGCCCATCCCTGATAGGAACATTAGTTCTGCACTATTTTTTCTTCAAATTTGAAATTGCATATTTTCTTAATCTAATAACAGTAAATTACAATATAAAGTTTTTTTATCGCCTCTCTGGATCTTAAAACATAAAAAAAAAATTAACATGTCTGATCAAGATCTGTCGTGCACTGTATTTTTAACAATAATAATTTGTAAATTTTCTTACATTATTAACAAATAATGCGTGTGTTAATCTTGTCTCCATATAAATTACAATTTTTTTGGTTGTTAATTTAGTCCGTCTTTTCGTCTGTCTGGTATAATTTATATTTTATTATTTGTATTTTTAGCCTCAGAGCAAATGTTTTAGTCTATTTCTGAAAGCGTTGTTGTACAGAAAGTTTACACTTTTAAAAATTTCAAATGCATTATTTTTGGTCCACTGCATTCTTTGTGTATATTTTGTTTACTTTTTTCTATTTTTCAGTTTTAATTTTTATTTTTTATTTTTTTTATAGACAACAACTGCAAGAGGCCGAGTACAGGGCATATCTTTTGTTTTTTTTTTTCTTCAATGTGTATAAAGAGAAAATTCTAAAAGTCTTGACGAATAAAAAAAAAGAACGTATGTATGTTTACATGAAAATCTTATGAATAGAAGAATAAATTTATTCGTTCTCCGTTTTTTTTTTTTCTATTCAAAACTTACTATGGTTTTGCTAGAAAATACATGCTCAGGCTATAGACAAAACCCTTTTGAATTTCGACATACCACCGATTATATTTGAGAAAACACATGTAGTATTGCTCGTCATCTAAAATTCTATTTTGCAATTTAATATTCGCCAAAGAACAAAACAAAGTGATAAGAAGAAAAAAACCTGAGAAAATCAAATTAAAATCTTTAGAATTTGATTTATTGCCTAAAAATAAAAGCAAACTATTAACAGATTTAAAAAAAAATATTTGGTGAAAAATTAAATTAATTACAGGAAAAACTGCATAACGTGTAACTGGAAATTCTATAGAAATTAAATTAGGACTTAATAGTTTTTCAAAAAAAATTCTAGCAAAAAAACCCCCGACTTCAATATAGCGAGCCAATCGATTATATAATACCGAACCGGTATAAATTAATTCTAATTTCGATTTTACTCTCACAACAGATTAAAGTGCCTTCTCAAATAAAGAAAAAATATAATATCGGTTCACATAAAGCGAATTTATATATTAATCAGTATATCCAGCGGCTACTTACAATTTTGCACCCAATTGAAAAAGCCAGCGTTTTCAAATCGTTTCATAAGTGGCGGACCTAGCCCAAAACCAATATTTTGAACCGGTTACTTGACACTCCGCATTAATAAATAATATGGGATCAAACCGTAAGGAAATCCCTTCAAATCATAAAGAGAAATTTGATAACCGGTCCACAACTGTAGAAGTTACACGAAAATCAATACATCAGGAAGAAAACTTGCAACGCCTTTTCCAACAAAAAATCACTTGAACTTTTTTTTTTTTTTTAACAAGGACCAGCACTTAGGGGATGAACCCTACGTATGCTCTGCACTGTGCCGGAACTCAGGGAGAAGGATATGGTAGAGAACATAGATGTTGAAAATTAAGAAGCCTTAACTCTTTTACAACTCTGCTTTGTGCGTTATGTTAATTTTTTATAATATGGTCCTATGGAATTCAGTTATGGGGCGCTGCCTCAGCATCGAATGTAGAAAGAAATTCAAAGGCGACAAAACAAAATTCTACGTACAATAACAGCAGCCCCCTGGTACATCCGAAATCAGCGAATCCACAAAGACCTTGATGTTCCGTTGGTGAAGACAGTATCTTCAAAAAACGCGAAAAAATACATAAAAAAACTTGAGTTGCACCCAAATCCACTTGCGCGCAATATTCTAAATTATAGAGGCCACACCACCAGGTTGAGAATTAGGGATACTCTTTTTCTCAGTCGTGCACGGGAGTTGTAAATCTACAAAAATCAACCGTTGAAATTAAAAATTTTGTTTAGCATTGGCTAAACAAACCTATATTAATGTATTTTTAGATTAAAGATTTGAAAAACTTATTAATGTTTCAATTTATAATTGAAGATTCAATAAATAATAATTTAAAAAAAAAAAATTACTTCTTTATAGCAGTGTTGAGGCAGATCCGGTGTTAAGTAGACGCATTAATTTTGTTAAGCTGAATCGATGTTTCTGCTAACCGACGAAGAAGGGCGATGTTGTGTACATTAGCTTGGAACAACATCAATCGCTGTCGGAACAGTTTTTTAGTGACCAGTGCCCATGCCTTCATCACTTAAATAGTCCGACAACCATTAATACAATGTCTCACTAATGCACATTAGAGAAATTAATGATGTTGATTGACTTTCTCTGGCCAGTGTTTGAACCCAGGCCCCAAGTCATTGTTTGCTTAGTAGTCAACGCGCTAACCACTTGAGTCAACACCACCCACAAATAAAATCAAAAGAATTTTGAAAATCGGTTTATAATTAACAACTTTAGGGGATTATCAATCAAGGGGCGAGGGAGGTATAAAAGGTTTTATCCGCACTCTTTCAGATATGGCACTACAGAGGCCAACATGGTACTTAGAAAAAAACCAAAACCAAACTACAAACTTTTCCCCATCAAAAATTATATAAATCGGTCGATTAATCCATTTCTGCAATAATCAATACATCGGGGAATCATGACCCCTATGATTTTAAAATTATTTTATAGGACGAAGCTGTAGTTTTTAAATGGATGATATATGCGATAATCAATAAAGCGGAACGGGTACAACTTAACCAACAATTAAAAAAAAAAAAAAATTTAATAGTTATGAAATAACAATATTTTGGGACGGACACTTTGCCCCTCCGTTACAAAAACAAAAATCTGATCAAACAAAAATAGAATTTAGGAAATCGGCTAATAAATAGAGGAGTTATGCGATAATTAATATTTGTTGGAAAGCGTTGAAGGGGTGAAGTGAAACTCGCACTTGCCACCTTTTCCACCACCTTTTCTGTAATTAAGTCGGGAGGTAGCGGAATAGACCGGATAGAGCTGTTAAGCAGACAGACGGTCGTTGAAGTCGTTTAAAAACAAACAATTTACACTTAAGAATCCAACCGGGACCCAAATTGTTACATCTTTGAACGTAGAACTCCTAACATAATAACGATATAATTAGATGGGAAATTGCGTGACGAGTTGTACGTTCACCGATGTACCGATCCGATTTGGGCTCAGGTTCTTATTAGATATATTAATAGCGAGGGGTCACACTTCTCCCCCTTTTAACTCTGCAACTTTTTACTGTACCTGTCACTACTGTCAATGTCATAAAAGGAGGCGAAAAACTACCCTTATGCATAGATATACCAGGATTATATGTCCGACAAAAATTAGTAATAACCACAAAAATCTATCATAAATATTTAAAGAAGCCAAAGCTCAAAACCCATAACGTGTTTAAGGGTTAATTTTGCAGTTTATTTTCCCAATCGGTGGTAAAATGTCACATAAAACGCGATTTTATAAGTTAAGTTTTATGCGTCGCCTTGTTTTAAGGATACCAAAGGATCCTTAATTGGCGTGTTAAGTCCTAGTGACCAACAAAAAGCCTGCAAATTTCAGTTAATATTTATTGCTTTTTTCTTATGCCACAATGAATTTTTAATTGGCGGTTGGCAAAGAACAAGTGCACTTCCATCAGGAATCCTGTGTTTTTTTTTTTTCAATTTTCCCAACACGTTTTAGAAATTTTCTAAAATTATTAAAACATTTTAAACACTTTATTAGTAAAATACTTCTGCTGCTACTAAATTAAAACATTTTCATTTTCAAATTAATTAATTGATTTTTATTCTTTATTCTGTTTTAAGAAAATCTTAATATTTGCTTTTTTTCTTATTTGTGATCCATTTACAAACAGAAAATTATTGAAATTCTTAAAAACAAAATCCACTTGATACCGCATTAATTTTACACATCAGCCAGACATTAGAAAAATGAAGACAAAAAAAATATTAAGCAAAAGCAAAAAAAAAAACGATATTCAAAGTTATTTAAATTTGTTTTAATTTCAAATGCAGACACACACACACAGACAATTTAGTTTACGCCAATCAAAATTTTTTAAATTGTTTTACATTTTCAGCCAACACACACTGAACAATATGAAAATGTTGCTCTCTTTCACGACGGAAAAACGTTTTCGCCATAAATTATTAGTGAACAGCTAAAACGCTTACCGCTGTCATGATAAGTGATCAGTGTACCCCCAGGTCACATACAAACAATTTAAATAAACTATTAATAATAAAAATTATCATTAGATAAACAAAAAGAGAGAGAGCGGGAGAGCGAGAGAGAAAGAGTGATCATTAAAAATCGAGAGCATAAAAGTATCAGCCAGCCCACTGTGCAAATGGAAAAATTGTTTAAAAGCTTTTAAAAGCAAAAAATTAAATAAATAAAAGATATAAAAGAAAAACCGAAATTAACTTGGCAGAACTCAAAATGACAGACATTGTAAAAGGCAGACGGACAGACAGAATAACAAACTAAGTGACAAGCGGATCTAAGCAACATTAAAACAAGTTTAGAAGAAGAAATAAACAGACACACACTCATTACAAAAAAAACACAGTTGGTCAACGAAAAAAACACTTTTCCTAGAGCAAATAAAAGATGAAAACAAAAACAGCAACCAGCAACCAGCCAACCACCCACTCGAAATTTTCAACGTGTTCTATGCTGCTGTTCCAAACCAAACAGCGAGTTGGAACAAACATGTGTATGAGATGATGACGTTGTGTTTTGTTTTTACTAAAAAAACAAACAAAAATTATATATGAACATTTTCGTTAAAGAAAAAACCAAAAATATTATTTCAGAAATGCTAACGAGGGTGGTCACATAATGATCTGAATGAGATAGAAAAATATAAATATTTCATAAAAATACTAAAAAAAAACTTCGCTAAAACGAAAAATACCCATAAATAATAAAAATCGCTGAAACGATAAAAAGCTAAAACTAAAAAAATCGCTAAAACGAAAAAAACAAAAACAAATAAAAATCGCTAGAACGAAAACAAGAAGCATAAAAAGCACTTAAACAAAATAAATTAAATATCGCAAAAACGGAAAATTTTAACAGTTTAAAAATATTGTTTGAAGAAATATAAATCGTCAAACTTAGAAATAAGCGCTAAAAATTAAAAAAAAAAACACACATTCCCAAAAGGTAGATAATTGAAAAAGAGAAAAGCTTCACAGTTCAAAAAAAAAGATATTAAATGCTCGGTTCTCTGTATCCCTAAAACGGAAAAATATTAAATCATTGAAATGAAAAAAAGTTACTAAAGCGAAACGAATTGCAAAACGGAAAAAAATCCAGACTAAAAAATCTTTCTATTGGAAAACAGTATTGTAAAAACAGAAAAAACGGCAGATAATTCAAGCAAACAAAACAAAACACAAAACTTTACAAATCGCTTGAACGAAAAAATAGCAAAAAAAAAACGATAATAAATCGTATAAACGAGAAGGTAAAAAAGGCGATAAAACGAAAATAAAAATCGCCCCAATTCAAAATATACCTAAAACGAAGAAGGCCAAATCAATAGCTAAAAATCGAAAAAAAATCGCTAAAACAATAAAGCTCCAAATCAAAACCGCAAAAAGAGAGTTAAAACTAAAAAATCTGTAAAATAGAGAAAAAAAATGTAGATTCTGTTGACCGACCAAGGAGGACACCGTGGTGTACGTTAGCTGGAAGCTGTAATAATCGATGCCGGAATAGATTTCAGTGACCAGATCTATGATGCCACATTAGAGAATTTTATGATGATGTTGATTGACTTGCCCTGACCAGGAATCGAACTCAGATCCTAAGTTATACTTAGTTTCAATAGAAGTGAACGCGCTAAACATTGTAGCCAACACCACAAGGGATGGTTTAAATGTGCAATTAATTTTTTTAAATTTTAGGGTGATTATTTAGGTTAGGGGCTGTGCACATATTACGTAACGCTCCAGGGGGAGGGGGGTTTAAGATTTGTTACGGATTGGAAATTTTGCACTGAAAAATTAGTAAAAAGCGTTACGAAGGGGGTGAGGGGGGTATAAAATCTCCGAAAACAGCGTTAAGTAATATGTGCACAGCCCCTTAGCAAGAATATTGCGAAGCTGACTTCGACCCGGAGATTTGCACGTGAATAACAGCCAAGGTGTATGGCGGAAATGGATCCCAAGACCAGAGGACTCCGAGAGCCAGGGTAACTACTTAATCTTAGGGTAAATGATGGCCAACTTAAAAAAAAAACGTCCATATATTTTTGAACACATCGATATGTTTCGAAAGAGCAGACCAACCCTCGTAAAAGTATAATTGATGATGGTGTGAATGAATATGAATTTGCATAATTTGAGGGATTTGTTGTGGTTGTATTATGGATTAGAGACCATTTGAATTAAATTTTTTTTAGTAAATACCACCGCCACAAATAATGTGGAAAATAAAAAACGTTTTATGCCTCTAATCATAAGCGGCGGTCAGCTTTCAAAAAAAATATATATATCGGGCCATAAATTTAATTTTAAAAAACTTTTTTTTTTTTTTTTTTAGACAAATTTATGTTTTTATTAATGAAATTAAGGAAAAAACTAAACATATAAATATACAAACGATGTACATATTGTTTTTTCATTAAACAAATTTATTTGTTTAAATTTAAATGAGTTCGAAGACTCGTAGAAGCGGGACAGCAGAAAATGTGGAAGAGAGAACAAAAGGGCACTTAATGATTTTTAAATTATTTCTATTGTTGGTGTAAATGTTACAATTATTTTTTTAAATTAAAATTGTGTTGCATTAAGGCGTTACAAAGTTTTGTAAAAACTAACATTCTTTGTTTGTTTGCAAGTTTTATTTCCCCAGTCATTTTTTTCCATTTCTTTTAAAGTTGTTTATTTGTTTGTTTGTTTCACTTTTTTTTTTTTTTTTTTGCTGTGGCCACAATATGACACTTCAGCAGTACAATATTGGTTGGTATTGAAATATTGGTTCCTTCAAAAAAAAAAAAAAAAAAAAAAAAAAAACACTTGCATTGGTTAAGCTTTTGTATCTCAACAATTTGCTGCTTCTTTATAATTGCTGCATCTCACTCGATGTATTTATTTTGCTTTTCCTTTCTTTTGTAATTGTGTAGTCGTTAACTGAAATTTATTTTTATCTGAAATAATATGTTCCTCAGCATGAACATGTCATTTTATTTCGAAAACTGATATAAAAGAAATAAATACGGGAAGAGAACGTAAAAAAAAACAATTTAAGTTTTCAACTACGAAACTCGGAAAAGAGCTGTAAATAAATAAATGAAGATTTTAAAAGTAAATTGATAGTTTTCACAGACTGCAATTAAATCGTAGTACAATTTTTAGTTGAAAAAGTTCGATACTTCAAGTAGCTTACACACACACACACACATGTATATGTAAGATACGTATATACTCGTATATAGTCTGTGCTTTATATTTAGTACTTCATTTTTGAGAGAAAATTTTTAAAAATTTCTATAATTATTGCGAAATTTACATGTTTTCTGTAAATTCTATATAATCATGGTTGTTTTGCAAATATATAAAATATATTTTCAGTACAAAATTTCAATATAAATTTTCTTTAAAATAGATTTCATTTAAAATACATTTAAAATGTTTTGAAGTACAGATTAAAAATATTTTTATACGAATTTTATTTAAAAAAAAATTTTAGTGCAAACTAACTAAATAAATAAAGTTAGTACAAACGTTTTAGTACCAAACTTTTAGTACAAAGCTTTTAGAACAACGCTTTAGTTAAAAAAATCATTTTACAGTATTTACTACAAGGTACTGTTTTTAGTACAAAAAAATTTTAGTACATTCATCAAATTGTGGTACGAAATCGTTATATATATGCAGATATATTTTTGTACAAATTGTTCTAGGTTAGGTTAGGTTAGCAGGCTGATGGTAAGAGGAAGATTAGATTCCAGTCCTGATGTGGTCCCGTTGTGTTGCCTGTAGTGAAGGATAGTATTAGAGAAATCGAGATTAGAAGAGTCTAGAGAAGAGTAGATAAAAGAGGGACAGCGAAAACAGAGAAAACATGAGGGAAAATCGAAGCAAGGGGTGAGACTTGCAGTGAAACGGGCAGGATGTCAAGCCCGCTATTGGGCGAACCATCCACTGCTCCTGATAAAGGTGCAAAGGCTATAAATTGTTATATGTATGCACTAAAAAGTTTAAAACTATATCTCGTTTGCTGCAAGAATGTCATATCTCAGAAAAAACAGCTTTCCAGCAAACGAGCTTTTCTTGCAATTTTATAAAAAAAAAATAAAGCAAAGAAATCACAATATGAAGAGCGATATGAAAATTTAAAAATTACATAAAAAATTTATATATTTACCAACTTTAGTACTAAACTTTTAAACTAACTTAAATGAAATTTTTTGTAGCCGATATACAGAAAACTTTTACAAAATATATTAATTTTTTTAAAAGCATACTAAAATATTTATTAGGTTTCTTAAAGGACAAGTTGTTTATTTTAAGTAAAAAAAAAAAATTAGTACTAAAACACGAAAAATGCAAATTATTTATTATTAATAAATACTTGATCGTTGTCGTAGACAAACAAATCAACTTATTTATTTAATACATTTTTTTTAATTTAAATTTATCTGATGTACTAAACATTTTAGAACATTTTCTTACACCTCTTCTTATCTATGCACTATTTGTAAGTGCAACTAATTCAATTGCTGTAAAATTGTTATTTTACGATGCGTGGTACTAAAACTTTTTGTAAACATTTTTAGTACTAACTCACACACACACACAAGTTTAAACTACAAAATATTTCATCAGACATTAAGTGGAATAATAGAACATTAAAAATTTAAATTATAAGAGATACAACAATTTTTAAAACTTAATTTCTAAATAAATTTACAAAATGTTTTCAAATGATTTTGTATTTAATTTGAATCTGTTCTATAAAAATTTTACAGATTTTTTTTAATTATAATTGAAATTTTATCAAACGTAAAACACAATGAAAACATTTTCTATAAATTCTAAAGAATTTTTTCATTTCTGATACGTTTGTTCGTGCGTACGTAGCCAAGTCAGCCAGTCAGTCAGATCAAAAAAAAATATATTTAATAGAAAAAATATATCTAAAAAACTATTTACCAAATGCCTTCATATCACTCATGTTGAACGCTACTGAAAAGAAGATGAATTGCTTTTCTGCCGTTAAGAAAAACTATTTGTATTTGCTTTTTTTTTTTTTTTGATATTTTTCGAACAGAATATATTTTGTTGTAATGTGAATTTGTTTGGAGTTGCGTTTTACGTTAAGTTTGCAATTTAATTTTCATGCTAAAGAAAGAAAATTCAATCGAAAAAAAAAGATTTGCTAGACATTAAACCAAGGGTTCTGCAAGTTCTTTTTGTTTAGCATTGGGTTTGGAAGAAAGATTCTTCAATGTGCAACAGCAATACTTAGTTATTTATAGCCTTAAATAAAGTACAGATGACACAATGTCATCCAGAGTGACAAAGTGAAATTAATATTAAATATGTTTAATAAGGTTAGTTGGGAGAGTGCTACAAGTTTTTGCATATAAAAGCCAAAAATAAAGATTTTTTTTTTTAATAGGATGTCATCATGACACACAACATCTGTTTTATTTTTTATTTTTTCTGATTTCTTTTAAATTGATCTTCTTCTTTAACATAAAAACAAAATTTTAAGTTCTCAGCAAGAAAACTAAAGCAATTTTTCTATAACTTAAGCTTAATAGAGTCAGTGACATTTTGTCATTAGATTGTGACAAATTCCGAAAATGTCAAAATATGTATTTTTTCTAAATGCTATTAGTAACACTTTGTCATCCGGAAGTGACAACGTTCAAAACTTATATAAACATGTTTCAAGAATATCGCTATAAAGATATATTTTACTTTTACCCTCAACCAATTTGTTGTTGGTCAGTGGCAATTTGTCATCCGGTTGTGACAAAGGTCGAAAATTACATAAAACTGTTTTGAGAATACCGCTATAGAGATATATTTCAGTTTTAACCTGAAACAATGTAATTTTCTTAAATGCTGTCAGTGACACTTTGTCATCAGGTACTGACAAAGTTAGAAATTGACATAAAAAAACTATTTTGAGAATACCGCTATAAAAATATATTTTACTTTTACCCTCAAACAATATAATTTTTTTAATGCTGTCAGTGACACTTTGTCATCAGGTACTCACAAAGTTAGAAAATGACATAAAACTGTTTTGAGAATACAGTTATAACGATATATTTTACTTTTACCCTCAACCAATTAAATTTTTCTAAAGGCTATCAGTGACACTTTGTCATTCGCTAGTGACAAAGGTCGAAAATTACATAAAACTGTTTTGAGCATACCGCTATAAAGATATATTTTACTTTTTCCCTTAACCAATTTCATTTTTCTAAATGTTGTCAGTGACACTTTGTCATCCGGTAGTAACAAAGGTCGAAAATTACATAAAACTATTTCGAGAATACAGTTATAAAGATATATTTTACATTTACCCTCAACCAATTAAATTTTCCTATCATTTCGTTGAATAAAATCTAAAGTTTTTGTGGAACTTTACTTAAAATTACAGAAAATTAAAAAACAAAAATTTAAAAAAAAATAACAAACAGCCAAACACTTTACTTGATATTTTCAAGTCAAATTAAAAAAGAGTCAAACTACAAATTGCGTTGTAGTCATTTTATTTGCAACAAATTTCTATTAAGCCAACAACAGCCAAATACGAAACTTTCTACGAAAAACCTTGCCAAGAAAATCTATGCAAAATATTATTTACACAGCCAGACAAGCAGCTATTCAGACAGCCGCGACACGACCGGCAGTCAATGCAAATCAGATACGCATTTCGTAGCGTAGATAGCGCTCTTTCCTACTTTTAAGTTAATTTTAAATTTCTTTAAATTAAAAACAGTCTATGCCACCGTCTTCCATCTGTCTGTGTGTCTGCTTGTCCGACTATCTGTTTATTTGTTCGTCTTTATGCTACCAGCACAATAACATTTGTTGCTGCCCTTTATAATAATTTGATGTTGAAAATTAACAACAACAGCAGCAACAAAATAATTTGTTTGCAACAACAGGCCACACAGTAAAGGAAAAATAACATTAGAAAATAAAAACCAAAAGCACAAACTATGCATTTGAAAATATGTCTCTAAGAAATGTAATTTTCTCTCCTTGCATTATGTGATTTGTCAAATCTATAGAAAAATTTCACTTGTAATGCATTTTTTTTTTTCTAATTTTAATTTTATTTTTTGTTATTTTCAGCTGATTTTGCTGTTTTGTGATCCAATTAGTGGTCGTGTTTTTATGTTAATTTCTATGTTATTTTACACTTGCAGCAGTACACTAAACATTTCTATTATCTACTTCCCCTTCTTCTTCTGCTCTACGTACCTTTTGACTACTCTCTTAACTTTGTAAGATTGTGACATGAGTTTGCCTTGTCATTGGAGAAGCTAAATGTGTTTATACAAATAACAAAATAAAAAAAAAAATTGAGGAATTTAAAAAGTTTGTACATCTACGGGGTATTGACTTTTAAAAGGTTTTACAAGTCAAAGTAACAAATGAGAACAATGAATGACAAATTATAAGATATATTTAAGTTCAAATGTGGTGTCCTCACCTCACCACCGTACTAATAATTTGAAATGAAACTAAAAATTGTTATATTAAATTTTACCAAACAAAATATTCAGCAAAACATGTCGTAGTTCAAGACACAAAAATTTAATTTCATACAAAAATATTTCGGATTTATTAAAACACTTAATGCTGCCACAAGTTGTCATATATAGTGACGAATTGTCATTTCAAATGAATTATTTTGAAATAATAAAAATATTACAAATATTACAAAATATCAATACGTCTTGTCACATGGGATGACAACAAATAATTTGTCGAATTAATCTCGTTGTAGTGGAAAATATTACAATTTATACAATTTTCAGCAACCATCTTAAATAATATCCAGAGATGAAGCTATTTGCAGAATTATCACATGATGCAAAATATATTTTTATATTTTTTTTTCTTGAGTATTTGCTTAATGTCATATTTTGTGAAGAAAATTATATTTCACGGATCAAAAAAATTACACATATTTATAAAATATTACAAAATGTCATTGATGATGATGACAAAATGTCACTTAATAACAAACCCGGTATCAATTTATAAATCCTTTCTCACACAACACAAGAGTATTCCATTGTCATTGCATGACAAAAAGTGTCAGTCATTAAGCTTAACCATTACAACATTAAAATTCTGATCAACCCTTAAAAAGTGCGGTAATTTTTCAAGTCATTGATGATCCAATGTCACTCAAAATGGCAGTGTCTAACATTTGCAATGCCACCAAAAATACCGCACTGTTTTCTTTATCAGCAACGCGTCTAAAGAGAATGCCAATATACAAATTTTTTGTATAACTTTCAATTTCCTTACAAAATTTTCCTTATGACAGTGACAGATGTTGGCTTCAGATAAAATTTTATATTTCAATTAGATTTTAGTAAAAAAAAAAAATTAAAAGCATTAAATACCCAGTGTCATCTCATGTGACAGATTGTCATTAACACTTTTAAGAGTATTTTAATAAATCAAATTGGTTGTTAAGTTTTAGCATTGTAACAAAATTTATAATAAGTAATATTTAAAGCGTATCTATTATTTAGTGACAAAACATATGACTAAACTTAAAAAAAAAAAAAAATTAAATTAAAAAACACATATCATCCAATGACCGACAACAGTGCCTGACAGTAATAACTATCAATTTATCACTTTTAACATGATCTAATAACTTTTAAATGCTTAGGGAATATTAAAATATTTTCAAACAATTCTTTTTATATTTTTCTGATGTTTAAGTGACCTCGACGACGGCTTTCACAATGGGGCGGTCACAGCGTATTTAAATGACAAAAATATTACATTGTTTTTAAGACATTATAGGATTCTATATATCAAATTAGAATAAAAAGAAAACATTATTAAGTGTCATGTCATCAGTGACATCAAAAATGTAGCAAATTTAAGTTAAAGGCAAATCCCAAAATTTTATAGCTGGTTAAAGCATTTTTAATTGGTAATAAAATTTAAAATATTTTTTTGTCTTACAATCATGACAAGTTATCACTGACATTTTAAAAACCAACTTTTCGCATCTGTTTAAACATCTTGCACGATCTTGAACATTCTGCATTATAAAAATACTCTCTAATGATGGCAACAGCCACTAACGAAGGGCATATTTTAATTCTTGAAATTCTTTAAAGTCTTTAAAACACAATAAAATTCCCCATTCAACTCTATTTTAAATTGACTGACAATGATAAAGAGACCTCATGTTTGTTACCCGAATATTGAAAAACATTTGAAAGATATGAAGAAAGTATTTTTAAATTCCCAAGAAAAAAAATAACTAAATAAATAGAATTTTTAAAATTTTTTTGTGTTAAAGAATTTAATTTTAACTTTTTCTTTTTTTTCCGCTTGACGAAAAACAAATGTTTACGTTTATATTCGATATATAAAAATTAATATATAAATGTACTTTTATCTAACAAATCTTTCAATTTACATTTATTTCATCATATTGAATTTCCTTGTCTAAAAATTCCCCAACCGGGAGGTTGTTGTGTTGATGTTGAATTCATTAGCGATTTATTTTTTAAACTTTTACTTTTTTTCAAAAATTCATTGATTTATAATTAAAAGATTTTGGTATTTTTTATTTAATTTTCTTTCGTTCTTATTCAAGTGTAATTACGTGTATTTTTATAAAAAAAATAACATTAAAGCAAAGAACACATGACTTAAAAGAAAATGTGTTCAGCAAAACGTTCTTTCTTATTTTTTTTTTTCAATTCATAAATGCAAAAATTATTTATAAAAATATGAAAATATACAAAAAAAAATCGGATGATTAATAAAGAAATATTCTGAGTAACGAATTGTAGCAGGAAACGACACATATACATACATACATACATACACAATTGTTTGAACCAAAATGCTTTATTTGCTAGATGAACTTTGTGACATCTGAAATAGTGCAGGCAATAATTTTCATTCGGGTACTTTCATACTACTTGATATTTTCAAAAGTTGAGCTTTTAAGCAAAGTTGTAGACATTTTATCACTTATTATTTCAGTTATAAAAATACAACTCTGAAAGTACTAGCTAACTACTTTTATTAAGTATTGGTACTGGAAAAAAAACTACCAAATACTCGGTACCAACTACTTATACCTTGTCAACAATAATATAAAAGGAAATTGAAAAAGTTTTTATATACATAAAAAATCGCTACAAAATATATGAAAAATCTTTGGAAAATATATTAAAAATAAGTGACCCAAATATTCAAAGAAAATCTGTTACTTTATAGTCGATTTGCTATCGCTTTTGCGCTTTTCTATAGAAATTTTACTGAAAACTTTAGCTTCCAGGATTAATTTACCAAAAAATCGATCGATAATTTAAAATGTCTATAGAAAGAAGCCTTTGACAGCTTTAGAGAAACTATCGATTAATTAACTATTTTACAGCAAAGTTGTTGACTACTTCCACATCTTTAGCTTTATTTAAAATTTATCGATAACTTTATTTTCCAATAGAAAAATTATCGATTACTGTATTATTTCATTCAATATTATCGTAAACGATATTTTTTCCAACAAAAAAATTTACTGAAAAACTTACTTTTAAATTCAAATTTAATCGACGATTTTAATTTCTATCAATTGTCGATATCTTTATTGTATACAAACATACATATATCGATGAATAATTTTATTTCTCCATAGAAAACATATTTTTTTGTACTGAAATGTTATCGCTCTTAAATTTTTCTTCAAAAGCATTGTTAAATTTACGGCCCGGTCCAACCTATAATGTCGATCGATCGATAATTCTGAAACTCTGAACAAAAAACACTGATTTACGACCTTCTAAGCATCCATTTTCTGTATTTGATTAGCTTTTGTGCCACTGAAGACAAATCACCATTATTCTATATGGCAACGGCAATAGAAGACAACATCGTTTTTTATCCTTTATTGCCAATCGGTATTCTAGGTGGCAATATTGCCATTTATCGATAACTTTTACATAGCTTATATGTACATCAGTAAAATGTTTATTTATCCATATTACAATTAAGAAAACCTTCAAATTTTGTTTACAAAATTTTATCGATAACTTTAATTTTCTTGAAAATATGTATATCGATAAACATTTTTCGCAGAGTGAAGTGTTTTATAAAAAATTTATTTATAATTTCATAAATAATTTACAAGAAAGCTTACGATAGCTTTAGTCTTTCGTAGAAAAATTATCGACAACTTGAATTTTACTTCCCATAGAAATGTTTTAGGTACAGATGTCATTAATTTCAATTAAATATTACTCTAATATCGATAAATTTATCTCTCTATCTATCGCTCTCTTAGAGCACAGGCAAAGATTTAAAACTCACTTCTTCAAGGAGTTTTAGAAAAAATATAGAATTTTTCTTTGCAAATAACATTAAACAGAATCACGAGATCGCATTAAAATATTTAACTAAATGTTTTTTTTTATTTTTTTAAACTATTGTTGGGCTTTTTCTGTCATTTCCTACAAGCCCATCATGACTTATTGTATCACAAGAGACTGAGGGGAAAATGTATTTAAAAATAGTTTTATCTTCTTTTAACGTGTCTAATTTCATTTTATGCAGAACAAAGTTTTTACACTTATTTTAAATACTTCATAGTGTGTGTCACAAAAAAACAATGATAAAACTTTTTAAGCCATCATTCCAAAGGATAAATAACACTGCTTTACAAATTTTTAGTTTGGAAAAATACCAAGAACGCCACATGCCTAGATAAGTCAATTGGGACCTCCCAAGCACGAAAAACGCTGTAATTTTTTTTTTTATAGTACAGTTTTTTAGATAACGGTACTTTTGTGTTTTTCGGTGTATGGCCCCACTCAAACCCTTGTGGAGCCCAACCCAAAAGTCCAATCAATATAAATTGTATACCGTTGGAAAGGTAATTGAATGCCTTTTCCGTCGATATGCTGAAAATTTCTGTATGATAAGAAATGGCTGAGTTATGGCACCTCAAAGTTCAAAATTTTCCTATTTTTTACGTTTTTTTCAAAATTTTTCATTTTCATTTCATTTTTTTTCTACTTTATTGTAAACATCTGGAATGTTTTATTTTTTTACCAAATAGGTTATTTTATTACCAACATTTTAAGCGTAATTTGGAAAAAAACGGATGAAAAATAAAGTTTTTATTAAGGATTTTGTGGAAAGACAATATTTTCATTTTCATTGCTCACACACTATATTTGGCGTAAATTCAAAAAATTTAAATTAAAATGACGAGCGACTTGAACTTTTGCGTTTTTTTTCGGATGGATCTTCGCGAATGAGGAACCAACAATAGTCCGCCATCATTTGTTCATCCCACCAGCCTTTATAACGTCTCTCGATTTCTTCCATTTCCTGGTGAAATCTTTCACCTTGTTCATCACTTTCGGAGCCCAAGTTCGTGGGGAAACTATCCGATAGCCTTTTCCGTTAAACAGAAATAACAATCTGTTGTATGGTTGATCTGATTTCTCCATTGCATTGGCTTTCCAAATGTGAAGAAACACTCTTGACCCTTACCAATTTTATTTAATATTGTTCGGCAGTTGTTACATGCATTATTCGGTGTCCACGGTTTGTCGAGAGACGCAGGTCGAAAGCCGAAATACTTCTTATACGCTTCAGATAAATTTTCCGTATTCATTTTTCGCATCAAATGTTGTGATTTCTTTTTCACAAGAACACCACAAACATAACAAAATTCGTTGGGATCGATTGAACACATTTAGGATGGAAATCAAACACCGTGCTTTTCAACTTCACAAGACAGAATGACTTTTCTTTATTTCGTTTAAGTTACTTAAACCGACGCCAATACATTTTCCAATACAGAGAGCAATATGTCATATTTCGTCAATCAAGGCTAGCAACATATACAGAGCTTCAAATTCCGTTTTTTTTTAATACGTTAAAACTGATTGACGCCGAATATAGTGTGTGAGCAATGAAAATGAAAATATTGTCTTTCCACAAAATCCTTAATAAAAACTTTATTTTTCATCCGTTTTTTTCCAAATTACGCTTAAAATGTTGGTAATAAAATAACCTATTTGGTAAAAAAATAAAACATTCCAGATGTTTACAATAAAGTAGAAAAAAAATGAAATGAAAATGAAAAATTTTGAAAAAAACGTAAAAAATAGGAAAATTTTGAACTTTGAGGTGCCATAACTCAGCCATTTCTTATCATACAGAAATTTTCAGCATATCGACGGAAAAGGCATTCAATTACCTTTCCAACGGTATACAATTTATATTGATTGGACTTTTGGGTTGGGCTCCACAAGGGTTTGAGTGGGGCCATACACCGAAAAACACAAAAGTACCGTTATCTAAAAAACTGTACTATAAAAAAAAAAATTACAGCGTTTTTCGTGCTTGGGAGGTCCCAATTGACTTATCTAGGCATGTGGCGTTCTTGGTATTTTTTGGCTGTAAACTAGTGTAATGAAATCGTAGCTTTGTTGATATTTATTTAAAACTCACTTAACACTTTTATTTAAACCGAATGTACAAATATTTATTATATTTTGATAAAAGGGATTTTATTAAAAATATCTATATGACACCATAAAAATCGATTATGCTTAAAGGCGATAAACGAAAGTAAATAAATGTATCAAATTGGGTGAGAAAATTATTGACTGCGAAAAAATCTATACAAATAAAAATGAGTTTTACAAAAAAGGATGACATAAAAAATTTTTCATTCTATTAAAAAAAGGTATCGATAAATTTTATTTTCTGCAGAAAAGTTATCGATAAATAATGAATTTTTTTATGTAGAAAATTTATGGATAAGTATGCTACCATATTATTATCTTTTTTATTTTAATTTACCTGCTGAAGTCAATTATCAAGTCTGGTCATCACTCAGTGGATTAAATTCATTTAAAAATAAATATTTTATTCTGTACAAAAATTAAAAAAAAAAACATGAAACTTTAGATTGTAAAACAACAGAATTTCCTTTGACTCTTCTTGCCACTCTTTTTAGCACTCAGTAGTGACTGCATTAAACAGAAACAAATTGTACCAGTCAGTCAGTTAGTCACTCATATGTAATTAATACCATTTTTTCCTTTTTGTTATAAAATTAATTTTAGTTTCATTTTTAGAAATTACAAAACTAAAGCAAATAAAATAATACACACAAAAACGACAGCAAGAAGAACAATACATTTAATTAATTAAATGCAAAACTTGGAAATCATAATAATCGTTAAAAAAAAGTTTTCTATTTAGCTACAACAGCGCTATAAGGGCACAGGTAGTGACAGAGGCAGAGAGCGACTTATAATTAGAGGTTGCTTACACTGCTGCCGATTTAATCGTTTGGCGTGTTCTACCGACCGTATAATACAAATATCAATATCAAATACAATACTCGTACATCTACACGGTTTAAAACTTAATTACGCATAAAATTTACAAATAGATTAAATAAATAGAAATAAACAATTACCAACAAAACACACACGAACTACAATGCAGTCATTAAGCCGAGCAACAAAATAAGTTCGATTATTTTAGTGAAGTCGTAAACAATTTACGGGAAAAAAAATTTTAAAGAGAAGAAACTTTCTAAAAAAAAAGGTATCGATAACTTAATTTTCGATATGAAAGAATTACTTTTCGCTTGAAAACCTATTGATAACTATTCTCTTTTAAAGAATAGTATGTTAACAATATTAAATTTTTTTTATACATATAACTATCGTTACCTGATTATGGAACGGGCCTAATTTGTTATAAATTAGAAAACAGGTTTTTAGGCCATTTCGATAACTTAAATAGTTGGTTGCCGAATAAAAATGTTATTTAAAAACAAATTAGTTGGTATCTTTCTATATTAAATTTACATATGTTATCGATAATTTACGTTGGTGTATAAAAATTATCGATAAATTTACTGTCATATACGTTATCAATATTTTTATATCTTTATAGAAAATTTTTCGAAATAGAAAAATAATCGCTCACTTAATTTTTTTTATTATTTAATTATATATGTTCTACTTTCTAAATTACTAATAAATTTGCTCGCACACATAAATGAAATCGATAACTTTTTTTTCTTATAGTAAAAATTATCGATAACTATTACGTTTATTCGTAATAATAATATAAAATAATAATTATCGATAACTTCATTTGTATATAAAAAAATTTTATTCAATCTTATCTATACAACAAAGTTATCGGAAAATACATTTCTGCACATAAGTAATGGATAATATTTTTTAATTCCAACGATAATTTCAATTATTTTAATGAAAATTGTCGGCAGTTTAATTTACTTTAAATTTTATTTGAACAATAGTTATCGATAAAAAATTTTTGCTATCGACAGTTAGCGATAAATTAAAGAAAATTAAAGATAAAGTATAATTTTGTTCAACAAAGTTATACATTATTAAAAATTTTTTAAAAGCATGACATAATTTTTTCATACATAAGTTATCGATACCATGTATTAATTGTTGATTAGAAGAGTTATGGCCTCTTAGTGAAATTTATGGCGTAGCGTCGCGTTTACTTTATAAAAGTGATTGAAAACTTACGTTCAGTCTAAAGACATAAATATTTTAATACCAGAATTTCTTTCAAAATAATGATTTTCTATATTGAAAAAACCAAAAGAGATTTATTTACAACAAATTATGGAAATAATACTCTTTGTGGTGTTTGTTTTTTTCCGTTTATTTTAAAATTGTTTATCGAAGTAACGAAGCAGCAGTTTGTTTGTTTTTATTTTTCAATATTTTTTAGCTTTTTTTTTTTTTTAATTTAGTATTTTGTTATGAATTTTAATAAACAAGGATTTTATTACAAGCACAATTTACAAACAAACACGCACACAGAGCAACAAACTCGTATCCGAGTAGTGATTTCCATTCTGTTTATTTACAATTTTGTTTATAAAAATAAAATCGCAAAAATAAACTGAAAAAAAAAATATTTACTAGATAGAGAAACGAAGTGAATATAATAAAATAGACATTTCATTGATTGAAGTGCTGGCTGCTACTTAATATTTTTGTTGAAGGGTTCGATGTTCAAATAGTTACAGTTTAAGTTTTTGTTGAAATGCTCACTAAAACATTAAAATTTTATTGATTTATTTATTTTTAATGTATCGATATAATTGCGATTTTCATATTTAGATATAAAACTTTGTTTGCCAGTTTTTTTCAATCTGTATGTATGTTTAACTATTGCTTTTGCAAAATATATTTCTTATCGATTGGTTTTCTAGCTTTTAAATAAATAAAATAATATTGAAAACATTCCTAATAAAAGAAATATGTAGTGCTGTTGATAAGTAAACTTTTCTACAAAATAAAATTAATTTGTAAACTTTCTATAGAGAAATAAACAAATCGATAACTGTTGTGCAGTAAAATTAATACAGTAAAGTTATAATTAATTTACTTATAAAAAATATGTAGTTACGCATAGATTTTAAGAAAAAAATATGTTCATCAATCTTCTATATAAAATTAAAGTATTTGACGACTTTGCTATAAAAAAATAAAAAAAAATAAAAATATCGATAACATTTCAATAGAACCGAAATGGTATCGATAACTTATCTATACTTATTAAATTTATGTAAGGCTTTTCTATTAAAAATTAAAGCTATCAATAGCTATTTTGTATTTAAAAACATTGTTATCGATAACTTTGATACAAGAAAATATTTTTATTACTAACTTTTCTATATAAAATTTAAAGTTATTAACAACATATTATAATAAAGAGTGAAAGTTATCGATATCTTGATTGTAGAAATATTAAGATCACCGCTATATAACTTAGGATTATAATGTAACATTTATGTAAATATTAAATTTTATATAGAAAAGTTAGTAATAAATTTATTTTCTTATAGAAAAGTTATCGATCACAATGTTTTTAAATTGAACTTAGTTTAAATAGAGCAGTTTTCGATAACTTTTCGGTGCTATTGAAGTTATCGATTAATGTATTTTTTTTTAATAGGAAATTATTCGACTTCTTTGTTTTTATTTACAAAATTTATATACATACTACATATGTACATATTTTGTTCTTTAGAAACACTTTACTTTTCTTGTATTTATAATTACAGTTATCGATAAGTTGTATGTAATCAAAAAAAGATGGAAAGAATTTTAATATTCTTTTCAATGGAGTGACGAGGGTGGAGGTTGGCTGATTCTGGGGGGCCTGGATTCAAACCCTGGCCAAGAGCAAGTCAATCAACATCATTAATTTCTCTAATGTGCATTAGTGAGACATTGTATTAATTGTTGTCGGACTATTTAAGTGATGAAGGCATGGGCACTGGTCACTAACAAACTGTTCCGAAAGCGATTGATGCTGTTCCAAGCTAATGTACACAACATCGCCCTCCTTCGTCGGTTAGCAGAAACATCAGCGAAGTAAAACAATTAATAACAAGCTGCAAAGTTAATGTGTCTACTTAACACCGGAGGCGCCTCAACACTGATATAAAAAATTAACATAACGCATAAAGCAGAGTTGTAAAAGAGTTAATCCTTCTAAATTTTCAACATCTATCTTCTATAACCTATCCCTCTCCCTAAGTTCCGGCACAATGCACTGCATACGTAGGGGTCATCCCCTGCGTGTTGGTCCTAATTAAAAAAAACAGATACTATAAAGTTATCGATTAATATCTCTTAAACCACTCAACTCAATCGGTGTATTTGTTTGATATAAATTGCTGATTTTATGTGTGAAAAATTTTAATGATCGACATTTTGAACTTTTAAAAGTAGGTTACGTTGACCTGTATATACAATTTTCTTTCAATATATAGAGTTATCGGTATATTTTTTTTTTATTAAAACGAAACATTATCGAATATATGAAGCTTTTATATAAAAGAGAATAATTTTTATATTTTAAAAACTTTTTATATGCTGTAGTTAAAGATAACATAAACTTATCGTAAATTTTATATTAAAAAGTAAAGCTATCAACTCAATATCAATCATTAAAATTATGTATAAAGATACTAAAGGAAATAAAAGTTATCGGTGTTTTTGTATAGATATATAAGTTGTTAACAATTTTTCTTTGAAAAGAAGTTATGGTTGATCTTTATATAAAATAGAAGTTATCGATAATTTTTTCAAAAAGTTATCGATAAATTCTCTTTGCCAAAACCTACTATTAGCGAATATATAAAGTAATAAAAAAAAAAATTTTACACCAAAGACAAGAGTAAACTTATCGATTACTTTCTTTTTACGCAAAAGTAAAGATCTCATCAAACTATTATGTATGTTCATAATTTTCTAAATCAAGCTAACAATAAGGGTTTTATAGAAAATGCAATGATCGGTTTTTTTGAGTGGAAACCATTAATTATCGGCAACAAGACTTGGAAAGTAAAATATATTTCAAGATATAGAATTGTCGTTAAATTTTCTCTATCAATAAGGAAAATTATCGATTATATTTTTAAACATTCCCCAGCTCTCGTACAGAAATGTTAACATTGAATTATAAAGAAAAAATAATTCGATAACGTTTATACGCTAATTGAAAGTTGTAAAATATACATATACAGGGTGTCTGCCGAGAAGGTATACTACTTTGTTTTGCCGCCATTTTGGTAAACATTCGTCTTGGGGGCTGTGCACATATTACGTAACGCTCCAGATTTGTTACGGATTGGAAATTTTGCACTGAAAAATTAGTAAAAAGCGTTACGAAGGGGGGGGGGGGGGGGGGGTATAAAATCTCTGAAAACAGCGTTACGTAATATGTGCACAGCCCCTTGACAGTTCATATTTGGCAGTCGTGAAGAAGACACGTGGCAAATTTATTATGGCAAAATATTCGATAAACCAACGTGTTTAAAAGGATGTTACAGCCCGCCCATGACAAAAATCATGAGTGACGAGACACATTTTCATTTGAATGGATATGTGAATAAACAGAATAGAATGGAAAACCATCAAATTATTCATCAGTCACCTTTGCATCCATTAAAAGTGACAGTCTAGTGTGCAATTTGGTCAGAAGGAATCATTGGACCTTACTTCTTTGAAAATGAAAACTGTGAATGGGGAGCGATATCGTGATATGATTGAAAACTTTTTAACGCCACAACTGCATGCTTTGGGCTTGATTAACATGTGCTATCAACAAGACGGTGCCACATCGCATACAGCCAGGATAACAATGGAATTACTGCGAGCAGTATACCTTCCCGGCGCACACCCTGTACAAGTTATAAAAAATTCTGCTTTACACACATTGATCTATAAATTGTTTACTAAGTAAAAATTTCTTTTTATAATTCAATTAAAATGTTTGCTAAATTTTAACAAAATAGAAACAAAATTTGCAAAAATATATAAATGCACATTTGCACATTTTTTTTATTAATAATTGCTAACGTTTTACTTTATTTATTATGTATTTTGCCAAAGTTGAACGACATTCAGAACTTTTTGTTGACATCTGCATTTATTGTTGAAAAACACATTTTTTGCATACAGCGAAAATAAAATGCATGCGACTTAAAAAAAAAAATGTTTTGTCTTTCAGAAAATTTAATTTTTTTGTACAAGAAAAAAAAATTCTGGCAAATGTATCTGGAAATGTACTTAACAAAAACAAAGAGTAAATAACCAGGTATGTATGTGATGACTGCATAGTGGTGATGCAGTCTTTGTGCAGTTACATAAAATATCCTGAAGAACTTCAATTAGAATAAAACAAGTTTCTTAAGAGACCGTTTAGAAGGCCCACCCCTTTTTGTCTTTCACCATACAAATAATTTGAGTACACTGAGGAAAAGAAAAATTTCTTATTAGAGTTTAATCGTGACAACAAAAGCTCTTTTATCCAATTTTTATTTTTTATAATTTTTTTTTTTTATTTTTTTTGGAAAGTGTTTCGAACTGCCTTTAGTTCTTTCTTTCTTTCTTTAAATGAAATTTCTTTTAAAATTGTATTCCCGTTTATATTCCCTGAAATCATACAAAAGAAATTTTAAATTCAGTTTAAGATTGTACGTGTTTGGTCTTGGTGGATGTGCATGAAACGTGTGTGTATTTGTTTGTTTGTTTCGTTATTTGCAAAATTACCCCCAAAAAAAAATTCTTCCTTATTCTTTTGTTTGATTTTTTTGCTCTTCTTTTTTTTGTGGGGATTTCAAAATTGGGTCAAATAATCATCATCATCATCATCATCGTCGTCGTCGTTAACTCAAGCAAACATTTAAAGCAACAAAAAATAACAATAAGATCCAGAAATAAGAAGATACATACAACAATACACATTCCCCCAAATACACAACACGACGACGAATCATCCATCCATGCACGACACAAATAAGAGGAATCAACAAACCAACAAAAACACAACATAATGAAAATAACCATCATTATCACGTTAAGGGCAAACATCATTAAAGTGTGCATTTTATACCAAACACGCGATGTGACGACAATCTTCAAACTCAGTTTAATAAACAAGACACGTTTAAGCGGACACTTGAATAAGGATGGTTGCATTATTAAATAATTGAAAAATAAATACTTATATATACTCATATAAAAACATTAGAGTGATACGCCATGACAACAAAAATTCTAGTTCTCAATCTTAATTTTAAGGTCTGGCAATGTAGTGACAGTGACAAATTTCCATCGAAAGTGTTAGTTCAGGCGATTGTTAGAAAACCTCACAATTTCATTGTACGAAAATTGTATGACAACAAATTTATCTGACAGCAGAAATTATCAGTTCACACAGTTGTCATATTATTGTATGACATACACTGTTCAATGTGTAGCATATTTTTAAAGGAAATAATATACAAACTTGTTGGTTTTTTATTTTTTCTTAACAATAAAAAAATGTCTGACAATTATCTGAGAACGACTACAATTGTGTTGCTACGCTTGCCAGATGTCTGACACTTTTTTGTCAGCAAATAGTATTAAAATGCAGTGACAAAAAGTTTTGTGTGACAATGTGGTCAGACACAAAAATTGTCAGGTATCTGACAAGCGTAAGAACAGAAATTGTTGTCATTGTGACAATTTTTTTTGTGACAACATTGTCAGACGGTTGTCACATTATTGCATGGCAAAAAATTTCAGATTCTCTTAGACAGCATAAACACTATACACACTTCATAGCATACATAGTTTTAAGGTAAAGATAGTAAAGGTGTGTTTGCTTATTTTATCTTGACAATAATGGCGTAACCCTCGCAGATCTGACAATTAGAAAACATCTGACAATGATATCAAAATTGTCCTCTCACATTTGTCACACGGCTGAAAATTTTGTTGCAGTAAAAAATATTAAAATACGCTGACAATGTTTGTTGTGACAATAATGCCAGAAACAAAAATTGTCACTTTATACGGTTGTAAAAATATATTTTAGCACGCACTTTTTACTGACAATATTGTAAGATCTGACAAGCGTGTTTACAGAGCCTTAGTTTGAAAATTAAAATATATTTTGTATATTTCTAAGAATTGGCACCCAGAGTCTAAAAGATTATTTCTCCTGCATCATTGGGGCGCCCCTAATGTATAACGAAGGTAAGTAATAATACACGTTCTCCTTAATACTTAAGTAGTTTTTAGGCAGATATTTTATGAGAATTGCATTTATTTTTAATGGAAATTATAAAGGTATCTTTGTGTCTCTTTCTATCTTTCATACACACACTCTATTTGTTTTAAAATTTAAAACACATTCAAAATATTTTGCTTTCGGATAATGAAGATAAACATATGTACATAAATTAGATGAAATGTGTTTAAAACGTTGATTTCCATATGGAAAAGTAACATGCCATGTAAACAGAACTTTATGAAACCCTTCAGAATTTATTGCAAAAAAAAACCAAACAATTTTATCAACAACATGGTTGTTTTAGCACATAAAATTTTGCACAAAAATTATATTCGAATAAATTTATTTATGTATGTATGTATTCGAGTTCTGTCATTCTCTATTTTTCAAATACTTACAATAAATTTTGTAAATAACTGTGTTACATCACATTAAAAGACTTACCTAAAAAGACAAGAAAAGAAGAGAAAATTCATAAGTTCAATTATAATAAATGTATTGAAATTAAAAATAAAGATTTATTAAAAATTTTTCTTTAGAAAAGATGACTTAAATAAGTGATGCACATACAGATTTATATACACAGCAAAAAAGAAACTTAATTTACCCTCCAGTTTTAAAAGTAGAAATTGACTACAAATCGTTAGGTATTTCGCTAACGAACAATCGACTAACTACTTCACTGGCTACAAGTAATGCAAGAGTTCGCCATTTGACTCTCTCAATCATATACATGTACACGCACTCAGTACATGCATAAATGTTAATGCCTTTAACCTCAAATTTTTTTTTACCAGTTAAAAAAAAACTGTGCCCTTATTCCAAAGAAAATCAACAAAAAAATAAAAAAGATTTTATGAAAGTGTGATGATGATTTTGTGTTGGCGTACAATTAGAATTTTGTGGTAAATTTTTAGTAAAAAAAGTGCTTTTTTTTAGAAAGGTAAAATGAGAATAAAAAAAGAAAAAGAACAATTAATTGCAAATTTTATAAATATTGGAAAAGAAATTTGATAAATAAACAAAAATCCAAAAAATTTTAATTTCTGTAGTATTTTCATTAAGGAAATATCATTAGTGATCTTACGGATACATTATGACTAGCGAAATAGTTGGGTTTTGCTGACTAGTGATTTCAACGGTCTGATCGTGTCAATTGACTACCGTCAATGTCATCGCCATGTGAAGATCGTCAATCAATATTATATTTATAAATTATATTTATAATATTGATTTTTTAATGAAAACATCGGTATTTTAAAATTCGTATAGAAAAATATCGATAAATGTATGAAATATTATTGAATCTGCAGGTTTTGTAATTGCCCTGCAGTCGGCGTAGCTAGCGAATGACTAGCTATTTCGCTAACAACCAGTCGTTAACACTAACTACCAGACTAACTACTAGCAATGCACTCGATTGACGATCTTCACATGGCGATGACATTGACGGTAGTCAATTGACACGATCAGACCGGTGAAATCACTAGTCAGCAAAACCCAACTATTTCGCTAGTCATAATGTATCCGTAAGATATGGAATATCGTTTAAATATTTATTCTGCTTTGCAAAATATATGCTAAACTTGCATAATTACTAGACTAAGTCTGCACTTATTTTATCTTTCGTCAATAACTGCTCTGCAAACCCATTAATTAGTTTTTTTTATCAAATTCATTCAAATTATTTCCCTACAGCTGTTTAATAAAGTAAAGTTTAGTGAACTGTTAAAAATAACAATTTTATCTTCATTTCTTTAGCTATTTGCTTATTTAAAAACATTTATTTCCATTATTTGCATTCAACGCTTCAAATTATCGCAACATGACAAGAAAGTAAGTAAGAGCAAATGAACGCCAGTGGGAGGTGGAAGAATGAGTTTCAGTTAAATGAAATTATTGACGTGTGTTTGCGAATAATGGAAATAGAATTTTACGAAATTTCTTACCAATAACGGATAATAATATCGCTTATCAAATTATTAACTATGAGGTGGTGCGTAAAGCGATAAACGATCGTTAGTCATTTTTAAAATGACGTGGAGAGTTTATAGATTCAAAAACCGTGAAATTAAAAAAAAAACAGATAAATATTAAAAATAATTAAATTTGATTTATTATTCTATGTTGTTTTGTTTTGTTTCATTTTCTTCGATATTTTTGTTCAAGATCAAAAAAAAAAATTTTTTTTTTTTGTAAGATAGAGAGAAAGAGAACTACTCTATGAGAGAACTATAACACATTTTTGCTTTTGCCACACTCCCTGGCACGCGCTTTAAAACATATCAATATTTTCTTATGACATAAAGGGAAATAAGTTTTATACCTTTTTTTTCAGTAACAAATTTTTAAATTAATTTTTAAATTAAATTTAATTTTTAAATGTCGTTTATCGATAACTTTTTTTACAATAATTTTCAATGAAAAATTTAAATTTTTAAGAACTAGATATCGATTGCTTAACTCTTAAAAAAAGTTTTAAAGTTAGCGATAACATCTATAGAATAGATACCGAGAGTAAAACACTTCTCTACAGAAAACTTGTGAATTTCATAAATTTTTAATGAAAAGTTTATAATATTTTCCAACGTAGATTTCCATATACATATGTACTCGTATAATATTATAACAGTTATCGATAACATGAACATTTATATCGAAATCACTTCTATGCAAACAAATGATCGATTACGTAAATTTTCATGAAAAAGTATGCAATATTTTTTTCTTAGTGCTTGATATATACAAGTTATACCAGTAATCGATAACTTGAACTTTTTTATTTGCATACTTTTCAATTTAAAATTTTTAATACATTACTACATATACATATATTACTAAATATATTGATTTTTTTACACTGCTCTAAAAAATATCAAAAGTAATCGAAAACTTAAAACTTCTCAACGAAAGTTATCGAAAACTCAACTGTTTTATAGAAAAGTTATCTAAAACTCAACTGTTTTATAGAAAAGTTATCGAAAGCAATGCTTTTCTACATAAAACTTAATGAATACAACATAAATTTTTCATACAATAAAATGCATAAATTTTTTTAAAATTTATACCAGTTATCGATAACTTGAAATTTTTTTGTAGAATATCTTTTTAATTGAAAATGCCTTAATAAATAACTACATTTTTATAGAAAATGAATCGTTTTTTTGAACTTTGTTCCAAGATAGTTCAATTTATCGATATTTGTAAAACTTATCTACCAAAGTTATCGAAAATTTAAGTATTCTATAGAAAGGTTACCGAGAGCAATACTTTTTTACAGAAAACTTATCGGCTAATATTAATTTTTCATAGAAATGTTATAAAGAACTTTTCACTTCTATATAAAAGTTATCGATGAATTCGATAATTACATTTTTCTTTAAAATACATCTTTTCACATAATAAATTACTAATAATTAAAATCTTTAATAGAAAAATTATTAAAAACTTTGATTTTTCCTTTTGAAAACATTATCGATAACTGCTTTTCTACCTAAAAGTTATCGATAACAAATATTTTGTATTTAATATAGAAATATTTACATACATATGTATGTATCTTTATTTTTCTATATAAAAATTTTCGATTGCATACCGATAGAACTCTCATCGATAACTATTTTCTTTCCTATTAGAGATATGAAAGTTTGTACGAGTATGTTGGTTTCACTATAATTCGAACATACATACTTAGATTTTGATTAAACACGGTAATATCTGTGTATGTAGACCCAGACTAAACTATAGAATGATTTGTAAGGAACAAAAACGGAATAAATTGGTACTTATGCTACTTTTTATTTATTTCAATATTTTTTTTTTTTTCTATTTTTATTACCATACAGTATAATCTGTGGGGGATAAAATAAGGAAAAGCTGATACTTTTGGTACGTTTTTCATTTTGGTACTTTTACTCTGACCCAAATTAAAATTTAAGTTAAGTCTAGGGGATAAAAACGGAATAAATTAATAATTTTGGTACTTTATATTTATTTTATTAATTTTGTTTTCTTACATTAGTATACAGTATACTTTCTGGGGGATAAAATGAAGAAAAACGGGTACGTTTGGTAGTATTTTGCTTTTGGTACTTTTAATTAAAAAATTCGTTCTTCTCTAGCTTAACAATTCAGTCAAATTATTAAAAAAAAATTGTGTTTAAAAGACAAAGAAACACTGAAACCTCTCTTTGCAAAAAAACTTAAAAGCTTAAAACTTCATTTCAGTTCCAATGATATACATACATAAGTATACGCGTCTTAACAATTCTAAAACATTGCAACAGCAACAGCAACAATTAAATACATTTATGTTCTGGTTCACCTTCAAATAAAACAACTGAAATAAAACAAATACCAAAACAAAAGTAGTCATTATTATTACAAGCAAATCCAGCCAGGCACAATCTACGGACCGACCGATAGCCATTTCAGGTTGTGCTAAAAAACCAGTCTTCTTTTTTTGCCTTCTCACTCTTTTTTTTTCTACTTTTAACCGACTGACTTTATTACAACAAAAGAAGTTTTATAAGAGAGAAGAAAGAAATGAAGTGAAGTCCCAGGCCATGTGTTGAGTTACAGCAACGTTAAACAAAAAGCACATTTTACAAAAGCAACAATGATACAACGATTTAACGATTTTATATATAAATTGTTGCGATTTGCTATCGAGTATCAAACTACACAAAATGTTGGTGGGGGAAGGAAAAATGGCGATTTTTTTTCAATAAAACTTTTTGTTTGCTTTTTATTTTTATTTTAATTATTATTGGATTTTTGCATTTGTTTTATTTATTTATTTATTTATTTATCCCAAAAGTCTGAATGAATGAAGCAGCAGCAAGGATTAAAAAGAAGTTAAACAATATTATTTTTTAATGGCAACAAATACGAAACAAATTGAAGCGGGCAGGCCGGCCAGAAAAATGTAGCAACAGCATTTTGCAGCACTTAATCGCATTCCACTCACTCACACTCTATCAAACAATAATTTCAGCAAAAATTGGAAAAGAGCAAATAAGACAATAATAAAGAATGAAGCAACAAAACAACAGAAAATTATTCGGGGGAAAACAAATTTATTATCCATATAAAATGAATTTCGCTGACCTACTAACAAAGCTTAGTCAGTGTACGCAAAAGCACATAAATTAACAAAAAAAAACACTCACACACACGCACGTTCTAAGTGCATCCATACATATGCATGGTATCGTATCTATGTTTGCATTCATATAGTCACACACTTGCACTTAACATTTTAAATGCAGTTTTTATGTTTTACTCACACTCTCTCCCCCTTTTTGTTATAACAGTTATTAGCTGAGCGATAAAATCAAATATCACCCAATAACACTGCTGCATACATACTTACATATGTACATACACACAAACACACTATCACACATCTCACACTTCTACAAAATGTAACTTTTGATTTCAGTCTTTTTTTTTTTTATTTTTCTGTAAAAGAATTTTGTTTTTTTTTCGTCGTGATCTGTGAGAGTATGTACTTCGATATGCACACATACATACAGTATGTAATTCTCTTTTCAAGGTATCGATCGCATTGATTTCAAATGAGTACGATCTATAAGCAACTGTTTTTTAAATAATTTTTTCTTGGTAACATTTATTTTTTTTCTTCTTCTTCTTCTTATCAAATGCAGTAACTTTTAATGAAATTTAGAAAAAAAAACAATTAGAATAGTTTTGCTTTGAAATATAGTTAATAAACATTAAATAAATTGATCTATTATAATTAAACTTTAAGGTCAAATTTTTAAAAAAAAAAAAAAAGTTTATTAAAATTTTAGATATTTTGCCACTTCTTTGTGTGGCTTCCTCATGATGAATACACAATTTTATAGAGCCCTGAGGTTGCCACACCAACAAGTAGCGAAATAAAGTTATTGAAAAAAAGTTAACGGTTTTTTTTTTCGAAATAAGGGTTAACATTTAACACTGCATTTCATACCTGAAACCTCCCGCTAAGCGCAACTCTTATACAAAAAATGTCCGCTACCTGACGTTAACTTTCAAGTTTAAAAGAAATTCGACAAAAAAAAAATAGGTTTTCCGCCCAGATATCTAATAAAACCGCTTCACTCATTTTTATTACAATTAAAGCATTTGATGCAGTTCTACAAACCAAAAATATAAAAAAAAGAGAGAGAGGCTGTTTTTCAAGGGTTTTCTACAACGACATCTTTCAATCGAATCAATCGGTTTTTAATCAACAAATCGACATGGAGTTTAAAATTTTATCAAGTTTTTAAAGTTGATCGGTTCGGTAGTTTAGTTAAAACAAAATTTTTTTATTACTATTTTACGCCTTTACAAAGTCGCAAATTTGTTTACGATCGGTTGAGTCATTCTTAAGTTATGAGTAGTTTCGCACGAATACATATATACAAACATACACATATCCATAACTGCACGCATGTGTGTAAATTTGTGAAATTGGTTCGATTGGAACTTTATAGGTAGGAAGAGAGTTTATCTAGGGTCCTTTTATCTACGACCTTTCCCAACCCTTGACCTAAAGCCTAGCGACAGTTCCTGACAAATACTACCACTGCTAAAGTCTATGATTTATCCCAAGAATATAAACAAAAAACATATAAACACAAAAATAGTCTAGAATAGCTTTTCGTGGCCTCAAAACGTCCAGATCTGATGGAGCAAATCGATTTTTGAAAATTAGTCCAAAATCAGTAACTTCGAAATTTCAATAGTGCGAATTCAAAAAAGGTGGAAAAAATAATGGGTGCGAAGAAATATAATTTATTTTTCTTTATTAATACGTACATTAACGCTACAATAACTTAATCGTTTAGGAATTAGGAGGTAAGTATTTAACGTCCATATATCGTCACTTTAATTTAGAAAGGACGTTGTTATCATTTTAAAAAATGTGGATTAGGTAACAATAACACTTAAGTATTGTTTATAAATGTAATTTTTCCCAAATATGCTGAATTACTTTTAGTGTTTTTTTAAAAACAATGGGTTTGGTTACATCTTTTCCCACCAATTTTTGTCGTTTTTTTTTTAATTGCATTTTCGATTTTTATTGCATACACTTTTGTCCTAATTTTCTGTATTAGCAAAATTATAAATTTCATTAAAAATAATAACGGTACAATTTGAAGGTAGTTTTACTATGATGCGTCGAGTTTTTAACTTCGATAACCGATTCTGGGTAATCTTCTTTATAAATACGTCACACAGTTTATATATAGTATATGGTTTCACCTGTACGTACAAAAATATTTCATTTTTTTTTTTTTCAATAAAAAACCGGTTACAACAAACCCGGGTTATAAAACCGGTTACAAACCCGGTTGCTAATCAAATATATGAATTTTGCCAGTAATAACATAGCTTTGGCTTTTCATCATACTCATTATACTCAATAGAATACATACATATCGCTCATTTATTAATACAGGCTGTCCGCCGGGAAGGTGTCGTTTTCGATACTTTTTTTTTGCCACCATTTTGGTAAACATTAGTCTTGACAGTTCATATTTGCCAGTCGTGATGTAGACACGTAGAAAATTTATTATGGAAAAATATTCGAGAAACACCAACGTGTTTTAATCGTTAAAACATTTTATCAAAATCAATCATTGATTACTGTGACGATGAGAAAGATGTTGATTGGCCTCCACGGGCGCCTGATTTGACTGTTCCGGACTTCTTTTTGTGCAGATATCTGAAAAGCAAGGTTTATGCAAACAAACCAGAAACGCTTGAGCAACTCAAACATAATGTTCGTGATGAAATTAATGAAATAACGTGTAAAATGTGTGAGAAGGTAATAAAAAAATGTGCTCAAAAAGGCTCGCATTTGTGAGGCTAACAGAGGCGGACATTTATCTAATATTGTATTCCATACTTAATAGCCGGCATTAAATAAAACATTTATCAATATAAGATCCATTCTCTTTCATTTAATCAAAAATTAAACAAAGTAGCATACCTACTCGGCGGACACCCTGTATAAACATAAGTAGTTTCTTTATAATAATTAGTGTCCACGATGATCTCTAAAGTATTTAATGAATGAAATAAAGTACGATTAACACAATTTTCTTTTGTTTAACAAAAAAAAATGGTTTTTTTAATTTCCTTTTGTAATCGTATTCTTACAGTAATTCAAGCAGAATAAGAAAAGTTTATATAAAATTATAATTTACATTCCAATCACGCCCCTTTAAGTATTTAAGCAGTTAACGAGCATTTTTTATAAATTGTTTTTTTTTTATAAATAAGAGATGGCAACAACATTAAAGTCTACGTAAGAAAGATGGTGTGAGTACTTTTCCTTATGAAATAAATGAGCCGTTTATTGTAAAAACGGCATAAGTCACTTTTTTTTATTGCAATTTTTTTACAAATGAAAATTGCAATAAAAAAAAAGTGATTTAGTGTTGCCATTAACGCGATTTTTTGAAAAAGTGACTTATGCCATTTTCAAAATAAACGCCTCAAATGTATTCGTAAATAATTACGTTGTAGACTAAAAGTATCGTTTTCGATTCTTGACTAAATGTGGCAAAAGATGTACACATTTTATTATACTTATTTTTTTCTACTTTCTAACTTTTTTTTCTTAATTAAACTTTTAGTAACTGTTTCTACTAATTTTTTTTTTCTCTTTGATTAATATGGTTTTAGTTATGTGTCATTGTACATAATAGCTTTCTATATTCTCTTATATACTCGTATATACATATTTCTCTCCTCATGCCAGACTATGTTTTCAATAATGTACATAATTATTAAGGCAAAATCGGTTCACAAATGGCGTAGAAATCGTCGCTTATAGATAGATGACCTCCTTTCTTTTAGTTTTATTTATGGGAAGTAGGTTGTCCTACAATCTATTTCTAGAGTTCAATATCAATTTCCAGGTTCTATTAACAAAATCTTAGGTGAAGTTCTTTTCAAAGACACAGCAAAAAAAAAAAATTATAAACTAAGCAACCGGACCCTTTAAGAGGGTACTATTGGCTGCAGTAGTTAGCGTGTTGACTACAAAACAAATACTGTGACTAAGAACATTTGTTCGTTTCCTGTTTAGAGGAACTCATTCACATCGAGAATTTCTCTAACGTGCATTAGTGTGGCATATGTTAGGTTATGTTTCGAAGTTCGTCACAGCTTAAAAAAAGGGCCACACTGGGGTCAGTTAATTCGATCCCAATAAAATTATTGTATTAATTGTTTTTGAACTGTTTTAAGTCATGAAGGCGTAGGCACTGGGGTGCTACTCTGTAATTCGAAGCGAAAGAAGTCCTTCGAACTGCCATGTAAATATCATGCAAGTTCGAACAGTTTTCTATTTAAATTGAAATACATACAAAGTAACCCCCGGGTCACCAAGAACTGTTTCCACAGCGATTGATACTGTTCTGCGCTAATGGACACTACAGCTTTTTACAAATATCCCAGTAAGCAAAGCCATAAACATTATAATGAGCAAATTACACTAAGATGTCTAAATCTATGTTCCTAAAAGAACTACGATTTTGCCTTCATGACAACAATTATTTTATGTATGAAAAGGAAATTTATAACCAAATCTTCGGTATGCCAATGGGGAACCCACTATCGCCAACGATTGCGGATCTAGTGCTTGACAATTTATTGGAGGAAACTCTAAAAAAGCTAAAAACAGACAGAGTTGGGCAAAATACATGGTTTGCGGTATTTAAAATACAAAATACAAAATACTTGCTGGTCATGTAATTAAAATACAAAATACTTTCAGGTTATGTATTTAAAATACAAAATACAAAATACTTCCACGTCATGTACATATGTATTTATAATACAAAATACGTATTTGTATTTTAAATACGTATTTCAAATACATGTATTTCAAATACTGCCCAGCCCTGAAAACAGAAAACAATGGTGCCATAGTACGTAATAGCACCCTGTTAAAAATATATTGTCTGTTTTTTACACTTGCTCATTTTATAAATAATATTTCAAAGGTTTTGTTAGTACATATGTTTTTAATTTTACTTTGTTCCTTCTAAAAACTTTATATGTTTATAACTTTTTTTTCTGTGTTCTATTGTTTTGTAAAATAAATTTTTTGATTGGAGTTTTTTATTTAATAAAGTGTCTTTATTCAAGTGAACGAGAAAAAATAGCACATTTTTGGAAAGAAACCACTATTTTCATGATTTTTTTTATATCTCAAGATGTCTATCTTCCAATTTCCATTTTAGAATTATGCAATCGGTTAAAAATTGCAAAAGATACAGGCTGCTGAATATGGAATTTTGAGTGCCTTTAAATAAGTGAACTGAATAAGTGTATTAATAAATTTATGTATTTCGGGAATGTTTATATATGTAAGTATATGCATTAATTAATTATCGTAAGCGATATTTTATTTTTGCTGATTTTCAATACGACTGATCTTAAGACAAATCCTTACACATCAGTAAAAGACTAAGGTCTCTTACTCTTTTGTTGGCTTCGGAAAATCGATTTCACGTACAGACAGACAGACAGTCGGACAGAGCATCCAGAATATATACTTTATGGATCTCATATAAATATTGTAAAAATTACACACGTTATGACAAATCTATGATAGTTTTTTTGGTGAAGCGTATAAAAAGAAAAAAATAGCGTCACATTTTAAATACAACTTTTCCAAATTTGTTTCTAAATGTCCAAGTTTTGAACATAAGCAGCTAACAAATAAAAATTATAAGAAATAAATTCTAAATTATGTTGGCGAGTGCTGCGACCTTAATAAACTTTTCCCATTAAAAGAAAAAAAAAAAATCTGCTGCACTGCTGTTAGTGATCAACAGCTGCCCCAGGCCATGATATAACAAAAATTTAATTGAAAATAGCTATCGGTATTACAGCCAATAAAACGAACCCGGTAAGTAGAGAAAGATATGTTTTTTTTTTTTTTTTTTTTTGGAAAATGCATAAATAAATTTTTCCAATTTTTCCCCAGTTTTTATAAAAATATGTATGAATAAAAAAAATTAACAAATTATTTCAAATGCATATACGCTAATTATATACACAAACTTTCACGAATCAAAGAAATTACATATTTTTCTTATTACACAACATAGAACCATTCAACCAACTACCACCTGGGGGGTTACGTGTAAATCAATGAAAGAGAAAAATAAATAAATAAAACAGCTCGTTTTTCTTTTTAAAGAAGTATTTTTTTCACTCATTTAGTGACGCATTTATATGGTGTAATTGTATTACATGATGATTACATATAAGCCAATATATCCTACATACACAGTTCCGTGGGGTCACGTATTCATTCATTAATCATTTGCAATTGTGAAATTCCATGAAAATTTCATAATAATTAAAAAAAAAAATTTATTTTTACGTATCATGTCAGTCAAGTCAGGGTAATAATTAACTTCTGTAAGAAATTTTTAAATGTTGCCACAAATTCTTCATGTGATGATTGAAGGAAAATGTCTACAACATTTGCCACCACACTTCGACGTGTAAAGACGGTGTTGATAAATATATATTATGACATAGAACACGGCTGTAAATATTCTCCGCAGTGTAATTGAAAATATCAGCTACAAATTTATAAAACAAACAAAACAAACAAAAACATTAACTAACAGAAAGGCCAGAAACCAATGACAAAATCCATTTAAATTAGTTTCATGGGTTTGATAATTGGTTTGTGTCTAAAACGAACAATTTAACGATTTCGACACCAGCGAAATCACTGTGAAAAAAAGAGAGGATTAGAAAATACGAGTAAAACAATCAAGTGATGAACTTTTTTTTTTTTTTTTTTGTTAGGACCAGCACTCAAGGGATGACCTCTACATATACAGTGCTTTGTGCTGCCACTAGAAAAACTGGTTGAGTGAAAGAGGATAGAGGAAGTTAGGTTTTGTGAACATTCGATTTGAACTTTACCAGAAAAAAGGTAACTGGAAAGACCTCCTCGGGGAATTTATTCTACATATTAACGGTTCGACTAAAGTAGGAATTTTATCTGCGATGTGTAGTGCGATTTACTGGCATATCGACCATAAATGAATGTGATCTTAATGAAAAAAGTTGTTGTAAGTGAAAAATATCGGGTTTCGGGAAAAAGTTCTCTGATTTCATTAGAACACCGCACAGTGCAACGATGCTCCACTGAGTCAATAGAGTTGGCTATCCTACTGTCACCGATAACCTTCTACACCCTCTATATGTTCTAATGAAATTAGGGAACTTTTTCCCGTGTATAGACACGGTCCAGTAAGTGCAAAATAGACTTTGAAGTCCCAGCCCACACATAAAATAGTTGTATTCCATTTTCGATCGAACATAAGAGATATAAATATTAAGGAGGCACTTGAATGCTTCTTTTTCGGCATGGAAAAAGGTGATCCGTCCAACAAACACCACACTGGATTTACATGCCAAGAACATCAAAAAGAGCTTCTGCGTCCCCAATACCTTACAACTCTCTAATTACAGCAGACACAGCATGTTCCGTAATTCGCCAGTGCGTAAAAAAGGTGATAACAGATTTATTTATACCACGGACTTAATCATTAATGGCACGAAAAAACATGTGAGTGGCACCAAAATGAAAAAGTACTATATTAACCGATATTGTTATTAGGGGCTGTGCACATATTACGTAACGCTCCAGGGGGGGAGGGGGGGGGGCTTAAAGATTTGTTACGGATTGGAAATTTTGCACTGAAAAATCAGTAAAAAGCGTTACGAAGGGGGGGGTACAAAATGTCTGAAAACAGCGTTACGTAATATGTGCACAGCCCCTTAGTCGATTTATATCAAATTACAATGATTGAATGAGAAAATGTAATTTAGAAACATTTCTCGTTTAAAGACTACAAAATGGAATATTTTCGAAATTTTTCCAAGATCGTTTCAATTTTAATTTGGAGAAAACTTTCAGCGAAGAATTTTTTTTTTTTTTTTTAGGACCAGCACTCAGGGCGTGACCCCTACGTATGCAGTGCATTGTACCGGAACTCAGCGATAGGGATAGGGTAGAGAATATAGATGTTGCAAATTTAGAAGGATTAACTCTTTTACACCTCTGCTTGATGCGTTATGTTAATTTGTTTATAGCAGTGTTGAAGCGCCTCTGGTGTTAAGTAGACGCATTAACTTTGTTATGCCGTACTAAGCAGGCATTTTATTAATTATTTTACTTCTCCATGTTTCTGCTAACCGACACAGATGGGAGATGTTGTGTACAGTAGCTTGGAACAGCATCAATCGCTGTCGGAACAGTTTTTAGTGACCAGTGCCATGCATTCATCACTTAAATAGCCCGACAACAATTAATACAATGCCTCACTAATGTACATTAGAGAAATTAATGATGTTGATTGACTTGCTCTGGCCAGGTTCTTTCAGTTTGCTTTTTATAAATTAGGGGGCAATTAACACGCCCTCCCGATATACTGATAATCCGACAACGACCGATTTTCAAAATACTTTTTGATTTTTGAACAGACTTTTCGAACAGTTTGGACCCATACAATTCTTTTTATATAACTAGGCGCAACTTGCCTCCCCGAAACATTGGTTGTGGCCTAACTAAACCATTTAAGGGCCTGTTTAAAAAATTTGTGTTTGTTTCCAAGGGGTGTCGTTTTGCAACATTTTTTTGTTTTTTTTTTTTAATTAGAAATAACGATTTTCGCATAACTTCTACATTTATGGACTGATTTTCAAATATATTTTAATGGTTCAAAAGGTTTTCTTGGCATTTTTTTTTTGTCGTATTTATCCTTCATTTAGGGACTTGGCTTCTTTCAAACAGAAAAATGTATATTTAAGTCTTGAGATTTCCTAAAATACATCGGTAAGCTTAAAATTTTTCTCTTTCTCTCTTTTTAACTTACAGTTTTATTTTTGAACTTCTATTTCAGAACCCTTTTTCTCTTCACATCATTTCTTTGTATTTTGTATTCAATATTCATTAAACAAATTGATTGACATCTTTCCATCACTCAAGATGTGATTATTTCTTTTTGGATAATAATTTTTACGGAAGGAAACAACAGACTGACTGCTACTTGAAAATTTATTTTAGCTTTTTCTTGATTTTAGTGTTTCTATCTTTTTTTTTTTTTAAGTACATCTCTTTATTACTTCAAAATGTCATTGTGGTTTTGACACTTTGGTGTCAGTGTCATTCACTTGACAGCTAAAATAAATGCAGAGAAATAAAAGCAATAAAAAAAATATGCTGGCTGCTGCACGGAATACTATTGTCATTCTATTTTCGTTGACATTTAAAGGGAAATGCATGTTGTTTTATTACATAATATTATGAAAACAAAGAAAACGAAAAAAAAAATAGCATCACATCGTCAAGAGATGAAAAAAAACGAAGTGACAAAACCTTAAAAAAAAAAAATCAGCCAAGACAGATTGTTTATTAACACGAAAGATCAAACAAATAGACATGCAAGCAGGCAATGGGACAAACCAAAGATGATGGGAGTAAAAGAAGAGAACAATTTACCATTAAACTTTAAAAAAGAAAAGTAGAATTTAGGAAAAAAGAGGAAAACATTTAAAAACACAACGTTACGCTTAAGAGATGGAAGCGCCTTATTTGAGAAATTATTTAAGACAATTAGAACCAAAACAAAAACTTAATTTAAAAAAAAAAAAAAAAAATTTAGTTGGTTCCTTTTAATATTAAGTTAAAGATTTACACTAATATATGTATAGATCCTTTAAAAACACTCAAATAAACCACAAAAATTAAAAACATGCACTTAATAGTTTATGAGGTCGAAAATGTACAAAATTATGCTGCAAATAAAAATATATGAAAAAATATGCACTAAAAAATTTATGCCAAAATTCATAAAAACTTGTAAAACGTATAAATATTCAATTTGGGTCAACATTTATCACACAGGAAAAAATATGCAATTGCATATTTTCAGTTTCCCTATTTATTACTTTCTAACTAAGCGAAGGGCATAAAGAATACTACACAGCCGATTGATTTCAACTGGTCTTATTTAATTCGCTACAAGTTCTCAAAGAAATTCATGAAAATAAAACAGCCTAATTTTTTTCTAACACAATAAACCTCCATTTTCAATTCATAAATTGCATATTTATATTATTATATTATATTATCAAATTTCACAGTCAGTACATTAATGTTAATGGCAAAAATTTGTTACAAAGAAATGAGTTTTCAGTGTCTAGGAAAAAGATTTTCATGATTCAAAACAGTGACACTCTTTTATTCTATATTTCTATAAGAAATTTTTTTTCAATTTTTTTTGTTATCGAAATTGTGAAAGCTTTTAACAACAATTTTTTACCGAAAGACAGCTACTAAAATAAGTAACACTAAAAATGAAAATAAGAAGAGTAAAAAAAAAAGTGAATGCCATGCCATGATAAGTAGTTTTAGCCATTTCTTCCGGTTTGTGTGCAACAACAAAATAGAATGTGCAGGTTGTTTTTTCTTTTGTTGTTGAAATTTCTGCTAAAGAAATGCTTTTAAAAGAAAGGTATGTATTTGTGTATGTTAGAGTATACGAGTATATGTTTTTTTTTTTTTTTGTTTTCTTTTCTTTTTGTAAATCTTTTCCCCGCCATTGATTTTATAAAACAAGCCAAACTAAATGAAGAAGAAAAAACTAAAATACCACCAGATGTATTGTAGTTTAATAAGTAACTGACTGACAATAACATATTCCGGGCATAAATACATGTTGTTGTTAATATTATTAAAAAAAAAACATTAAAGCAAAAATGTATTACAATCCAGCATAAAAGTTTCATACATTTAAAAAACAAAACAAAGTATTTTTAAAGAAAGATGAAAATATGCAAAAGTACAATAATTGTACAGACATACATAAATAAATACAGACACACAGATACACACGCACACATTCAGTCATTCATAAGTAAATGTATTATGTGTGGAAATACTTTTACACTCAGAGAAAATAAGTCTAATCGTATACACCAATAACAATTGCATATAAACAGCATGGTTGGGGTGACCATAATCTATGAGTAAATAACATATGTATACTTGATCATAATATTGTTGAAAATTTACTCAGAAATAATGAATGAATACAACCATAAATCGATATTGTTAAAAGTAAACGACTACTTTTGTCCGTCTATAACTTACATCCTTGCACCAGACTTCCATAGTCCTTTGAATGATTAGTCCTTATCACGGTTGTCATAGTCGATAGTCGAACTTTATTAACGACTTTAATGTACAGGATATAGCGAACGTTGCTATATTTTACAGATTTTATTACGACAACGACAGTCGTAATAAGGCCGATCATATGCATGCAAATATCCCAAAGGAAGTTGAAGAGGCACCTATACCTTAAGCTATGTACAGACGATTGGCAGATCTTACAATATTGTACGATATGGCAATATGCTGACAACGTAATGACAATGAAAAATTGTTACCAAAAACCAAATTGTGAAATCAGACGAACGTAAGAAATCCTTACAATTTCATTGTCATACAATTGTCACGACAATAATGGCTCGATTATGGATGGCAACCGAACCTCAGTTGAGTTGCCAGTTGCTGAAAATGGTATTACGAATGGCAACTGGTAACTGAGAGCTGATAGTTTCAGTTGCTATTTAGTGCTTTTCTGGCAACCACAAATCTGCAGTTGCCGGCTGGCAACGCAACTGAAGTTCGGTTGCTATCCATAATCGAGCCATAAATTTATCTGCCAACAAAAACTGTCAGGTCACACGGTTGTCAGATTGTTGTGTGGAAAAATTCAACGATTTGTTGTTATATAATAATTGTTATTTTTTAATAATCGTATTTATGGACACCATTGCCAATAGAAAAATTATCTGACAATGGTGCCAGATGTCTGACAATATTATTGTCTTACAATGAACTGACAATGAGTTTTCTTGCAACGTTGCATGACAAAAATTGTAAGTTCAGACGGTTGTCAGACAGTTTCTGAAAATTTTTCTGACAATATTGTAAGACCTGCCAATCGTTTGTACATAGCTTTAGAACGAAGTCTGCTTGTCGAAATTTTATCTCCTACTAAGAATTTACTTTCAAGGCCTAAACAATGATCAATACACTGACTGACTGCCCCGCCTTCTAGAGGGTTAATATTATTCCTAAAAAAATTTAATTCACTGCTTTAAAAGTTCTTTTTATAACAAACTCTTCAACTGCATGTGTTGCATGCAATGCATGGCAGACACATACGGAGCAAAGCCGGTAAAAGAAATGTTCGAATTCTCATGCATGCGATTTATGCTTTTTTTTTGTACTGTAGCAGACATCATGATTGTACTTTCCAAAGGTTCGATAATAATTTCCAGAGAAATGAGAATCACAAAAAGCCACAACAAAAAATATTTAATACCGTATTGTTTGTTACGACTAAAATCACTTCCATATGTGTATGTGTGCCAGTATGATAACCCAGTAAACAAGCAGATGTTTGACCCCAAGTTGAGAATGAATAATGAAATGCCGCCATCAGTAAATCTTCTAAAGTGCCCTGGAGACGATCAAAAAAACACGTCAACGTTCTAAGTGTGTGCGTGCAGTCGTGATTTTTCGGGTACACGTATACGTTGTGGGTTCTGATTAATGAAAATCAATATCTTTTGATATTTTATTTTGACGTATAATTATTTTAATAGTCTCCAATTGCGATTGACGATAACAAATGTCAGTTGTTTTGTAATCGAAGTAGAAAGATGGCAGCACAAGAAAACTTGTTATTTTTATGTTTTGGTAGTTTTGTGTATAAAAAGTGTCAAGTGTATATACATATGTATGATTTCAATGTAATTTTGAGCCGGAAGTTGTAAATACAGTTATCACAACACTATTTGAAAATTTTTGTCATAATATAAAAAAAAAATTAATCTCATACAAATGCATTCGTCCGTCTTTTAGAAAAAGGCAATTATTTGTTACATGAAACGCAAAAGGCTTACTTACAAAAAGTAGAAACAATTTTTTTTTTTTAAATTACACTTTGCCCAACAAAATTAACGAGTTTGGTAAAAAAAAAAAAAGAAAATAATGGAAGAGGAACAATCACATTATGAAAACGTTAGTTAGGGCATTTTTCGTTTCAGTTGACGATATTTAAATGAACTTGAATTAGAAATTATGTTTGCATTTTGTCCGATTGTTTTCTAAAAAAAAAACGGCAAATTAAGAAGAAAATTAATGGTTAAATTTGAGTTGTCAAGCGAACCTCAGCTGCGATGCCAGTTTTTGAAAATTGTATTTCAGATGGCCACTGACAACTCAGAGCTGCCACTTTCAGTTGCTATTTACTCTGCAGTTACACGTTCAAGAAGTTGGTCTAAAGTTGAACACACTTACTGTTTGTCAAAATTAATTTAAATTGACATTGTGACGTTGGCTGTAAGCAACTTGATAGTCGATTTTACTTTCAGGCTGCCGCCGTCAAGGAAACAATTTAAAATTAAATTGAAAGAAACAATTAAGTCGCAACACATCAAAATTTTTATTCATTTTATTAATTTTTTAAAAATAAACACGAAAAATTATGTACAACAGCTCTCATCAGCTGTTTGTTGTTTTACTTCTCTGATATAGACACTAACCAAAAAATGTCTGTTGTTTTTCTGACGTTGTATTTATTTTAGGGACAAGACTTATTTATTATCCAAATGTGTGAGTGTGTTAGTAAAAAGTATAAGTGTATTGAATCTTGAAAAATAAATTGAAACATATCTTGAACGTGTAATCCCCAAATTAGTGCTTTTTCTAGCAACCACAAATTTCTAGTTGCCGGCTGGCAACGTCTTCTTTTATACCAAAAATCTTTTATTTTTCTTTAAATTTTTTTTTAATTATATATAAAAAACTAAATTAATTTTTACAAGAACAAAGTGTGTTGCTTCCGCAAGTCGCATCAGTTTCTATTTGAAAAATTCTAAAACCATTTCCATTGAAAATTACTTAATTTTACAAAAATTATATTTTGACCACAAAATTATTCCGTTAATCATTTTTTTTTTTTCAAATCAATATTAATTTAAAGTGGGTTTTTTTATCACAAACTTCTCTTCTCTTGCAATTTAAAGAAAAAAAATGATCGAGCAGAAATGATATAAAATAATCATCAAACATATTGCAAACGTTTCACTTTGCGTTTGTTGGGTGGGTGAGCAGGCAGGGTGTGTTGCACAACATAAATTATAACAACAGCAACAAAAAAAATTATATAAAATCTTCGGCTGGTGCGCTTGTTGATGGCTGTTAGATCCCACTTGACCAAGAATTTCGCTGCTTTCGAAAATTTCTATCTCGAACATTTGTGAAGCGAAATGTTCGATAACGACAAATAAAAACGAATCGAAAATCAATTCAACTGTCGATAAGTTTTGTTAAAAAAAAAAAAAAAAAACACCAATCGATTTCGAAGATTCGCTGGTGAGATACATATTTAAGAACTGATTTTTAAAAGTCTTGTTGAGTTTGAAAGGTTCGGTCCCATTAAATCGAAAATAAATCGAGGGCAAATTGTTCCTCTAAAATATTGATTATCTCTCTATTTCTAAATTATTTTTTTTTTCTTTTGTTTTAATAAATTTGATTGCAAATTAGATTTGGTGCAACTGGCTTTCTCCCTCCCCGTTCCAAAAAATCTTGATTATTCATGCAACTTTTCAATTTTCAAAACGACTTTCCTGTTTGATCGGTTTTGCATTCAGTATTGTCTTTTAAAGTATTGATTTTCGAATAACTCGAAATTTCCTGTTTAGATCGGTTTTTTAAATTCCTTTTTTGTTTAAATTTAAAATCAGGGCATATTCCAAACATTCTCGATTTTTCGAAAGCTCTTTGCTTTCCAGCAAACATTCGTTTATTTCACATTTCAGGTCAATTGGGTTGCCTATGAGATGATTCTTCTGCAAATATTTTTTGGTGTGTGTTGTTATGATTTTGTTTGAACGTCATTGGTCGCGGGCCTCAAAGGGGGAAAATATAAATTATGTACGATGATGAATTTTTTTTTTTTTTTTGTTGCTGCTGTTGCCGTTGTTGTTGCAAACAGTATTTTTATGTTGTTACGTAAGCAGAAGAATATACAGCAACAACAAGCTTTTAGCGACGATGCGAAACTGAAAGCCTGGCTGGCGTGCTATTGCATGCTAAAGCAACAACAAACGTACTACTATCAACAAACTAACTAACCATCCAGCAAAATAATAAGTAAGTTTTGCCGGTTTTTTGTTGTTGTTATTTTTTTCATTTGTTTATTTGTATTAATCTTTTTTTTTTCAATTTCTTTTTTTTTTTTTGCCTTCATTTGGATTTGATGAATTTTGTTTTTCTCGTTTTTGTTATTGTTTGTTACGTACACATATGTATGTGTATAAATACATACATATGTATATAAAAACATACATATATGTATATATAAATTTATAGTGGCGTGTGTTTTTTTCTTGTTGTTGTTGTTATACAAGTCATATTATTGTTGGGTATTTATTGGTCACAGGTTATTGAACCTTTCCTCTTCTTTTATAATTTATTCCACAAATGTGTGTTTTTGTTGTGTTGTTTTCTTTTTTCTGTTTTTTTTTTGTAGTCTTGAAAGAGAACTTTACCGTTATAATTTCTTTTTTCCTTTCAAGCCAGTTGCAACATTAACTACTCACACACTTGTTTTGTGCTGATGTTGTTGTTTATTTAAATCCTTTAAAAATTCAAAGAACAAAATATACACACATACATACGTACGTACGTATGTACGTATGTACGTACAAACAGGAATTGAATTCATTGAGAAAAAAATAACAGCAGAAAAAAAAACGCTAAAAGGGGGGGGGGGACTTTTTTTTTCTTTCTTTAAACAGCTTGATTTTTTAAATGGCCAAAAAAAGCCAGCTGGGTGCGAGTTGTTTGAAGTGCATAGAAATACTTATATTTGTAGTGGATATCAAATACATATGTATGCCTTAATTATCAAAAATTTAACATTACAGGAGATGCTACGGGTATCTACTCCCAACAAAAATATGTGTGTAGGTAAGGTAAATGCACCAGATATTAGCAATGTTGTGATCACAAGTACATAATAGTATTGGATTATCAAAGGGTTATTAATATTGAGAAATTAGTATAATTTTAGATCCAATTAATGGTTTTTAAAAGTTCTGTTAAAAAATTTTTTACACATGGATTGCATATTTTATTAAATTAAAAAATCCAACTACACGAAAAATGGAAAAGTCTATGAAAAAAGTACGTTTTGTTAAAAAACAATTTAAAAAAAGTACGTATTCTTAAAAAAAAAATATAAAAACTAGGTACGTTTTTTTTTTCTTTTCTTAGTAAAAAAAATATGCTAACTATCTTTTTTCTAGAAGATTTCAACCCAAATATTCTAAAAATGCCAAAAAACCAATTTGTCGAAAAAGTACGTTTTGTTCTGCGGCACCTGATATAAGGTTTTCCAATAGGGATGATATGATTTAGAAGTGACTTTGCGTTCATTTGTTATACGTCATGATATGTCATTTGTTTTTCATTGTGTTCAGTAGTGTTTACAATTTCATCATGGAGAGATTATACGCAAGAACAACGTTTAGAAATTATTTAGTTTTACAGTGAACTCGCAGTAATGTGAACTAGTAAAAACCAAGGTTGTTCACTTTATTGAATTTGTTCATATTTTCGATAACAAAAATTTTTACCACTTTACAAGATTATTTAGTATGATAGAAAAGCCCATAAAGCAAAGAAAGACCAGTCGTTGGGAAAATAACATAAAATGTATTTCAAACTCATATACCTATTCACTTTTAGTTTAATACTAAATATTAAAAAAATTATAAAAAAATAAGGAGAAACTTAAATAGGTTAATATATTCACTCTTAGTTTAGTAGTAAATAATAAAAAAATATTAAAAAATTATGAGAAACTTAGAAAACTTTGAACATTCCCTTTTAATTTAATACTAAATTTTAAAAATAAATAATAACAAAAAAAGAAATCAGCTCATCTAAAAGTAATGAATGTAATAATGAAATGAAAATATTTGTATTATTTAAGAAAGTAATCAGTAATTATTCTCGGAGTTTTTTTTTTTATTTTTTTTTTGCTCGACTAGCTTATTTATCGCCACCTCCCTTATTTTAATCAGTGCATTAATGTCGGCTTGGTCGATCATTTTAGATTGAGCCCATTGCAAAGCTTTATTAAAAATTTCTACAGCATCTTTAGCTTTGATTCTGCTTTTTGCCTCATTGATAATACACTCGTCATTACATGAGCTTATTTAACTGTTGCGAGTTGGTTTTCTCCAAAAAACTGTTGTTCACAATTTAGAGCCATTAAACTTTGTTCACAATTTAGAGAGTTCATATCAGAAAATGAGTGTTCATATTAGTGGATAGTTCACTATTGCGGAAGTTCACATTACCGCGAGTTCACTGTATTATCAAAATAATCGTTCTCCAATTGCAACTTTTCGTGCGCTTTTGCCATTTTATGGTCGTAATAATTGTCCAAGTGTGCTCGCTATTCGTCGAATTGTTGAAAATTTTGAGTTTAGATTTTCTTTACATCCAAGTTCAAGTGCCAATAAGACGAAGAACCACTCGAAGTAATGCATATGTTGCTGCCGTGCAGGCAAGTGTTTCTGAAAACCGCAATTTGTCGATTACAAGACGTTCTCAACAATTGGGACTGTCTCAAACCGCAACCTGGCGGATTTTTAGAAAGGATTTGGGTTTGCATCCGCATAAAATTGTAACGTACAGTACAACCTCCCTAATCCGGACATGATAAATTGTTTTTATTAGAGAACAGAATTATAAGTACCCATAAGAATTCATTTGCATTTAATTAATTTACAGAAAACATAAAGAAAAGTATTAAAAGTGACCAAAAATATTAATTCTGCAAAATAAAAATTTATTTATTTCCGAAAATTTGTCTGTGAATTTCAAAATTCCACAAGTGTTGTTTTGATTAGTCGATAAATTTTATTTGTGTATTTTTTTTAAATACTTTCAAAAATATAATTTAAGACAATTTTATAGATTCCATAAACTGTCCGAAAAATTGAAATGTCCGGATTACTGGATAGTCCGAATTAGCGAGCATCCGGATTAGGGAGGTTGTACTGTATTTTCAAGAGAGGTAAGTAATAAGTATACAAGTTTATAGAATTGCAGCTAAAGCAGAGAAAATACCAATTCAATTTCAATTTAAATTTTATTGAGACTTCAGAGCTTAGATAACATAAATAACTGGTTAAAGATAACATACATAAAAGAAAAAAAACTTAAAACTATACAGTATTATTTTAATATACAATAAAAACAAAGAATAATGCTACATGCTAAGATAAAGTGGACGGATACGAAGATTTGCATCAAAGGTGAACATTCGAATTATATTGCTCAAAATATAATAAAAATTTACATTGGCTGTTAATAGTCAGAATAAACTTAAAACTAGGACTTAAACTAAACATATAATAAAAAAAAAAAATATATATATAAATAAAAAAATAGTATAACATTAATAATTATAAACTTTAACCCCTGTTAGACCCTTTAATTGTATGGGAATAAAATTCTGGTAGGCGGTATTCAGTAAACCGAGAAAAGGAGTTAAAATTCTCCTGCAAAATTCCAATCGGAGAAATATAAAGACTGTTAGACCAATTAAATCCAGATTGTGACCGAAGAACTAAAGCCATTAATTTGTTGTCATGATTTTCAAGTCGTTTAATAAACTTAGTAATTAGAACTAGAACATATGAAGAAAGCGGTTGAATATTTGCTTTTTTTATAAACAACCGTGTTAGAGAATCTCTTAAAAAAACTTTCATAGTTCGCGTTAACACAAAGTCTCAAACAGCTGCGTTCTAAAATCTCCAACTCCATCATTACTTTTGGAGAAATCGAAAACCATATGGGAAAACCATACAGCATAACAGGACGAATGCAAACTTTGTAGATTAAGAGCTTGGCTTTCTGACTTAAGTGTCTATTAACAAATAGTTTCATAAACATGCCCTTAACACTTATAGTTTTTGCCTTACAAATTCTTCCATGTTGATTAAACTTAAAAAGATTATTAAAAGTTACCCCAAGGTAGTTTATTTGATCTTTAAAAGGAATAATTGAACCATTTAGAGAGAGATTCAGTGTGTTGCTCTGTTTCACTATGTTACGTGGACCTTTTCCCGAAGCATTTCGAAAACAAATGGCCTCTGATTTTTGTGAATTGATTTTAATACCCCAATCACTGTAAAATTTATCAATAACCTGAAGATGTCTTTGAACCCTAATTAACGCAATTTCCGGGGAGCTATCATGTGCATAAATAAGTGAATCATCCGCGTATAGAATACTTTTAGAACCATTAATAATATGAGGAAAGTCGTACACAAGAATGTTATATAACAATGGCGCCATAATTTCCCCTTGAGGAACACCACAATATATATTGCCTAAATCTGATTTCGTGCCATTAATTTCTACAAAAAATTTCCGATTATGAAAATAGTTTTCAAACAACTTTACAAAAACTGGATCACATCTTAAACTAATCATTTTGAAGATAATTCCCAAATGATATGCTCGGTCAAATGCCTTTTCAATGTCTAACGAAACGGCGACAGTACATTTTTTTTCCCTTAAATTACAAATTACATCGTTGTGCAAATATAATAAAGCGTCAACAGATGAGTGACCACGTTTAAAACCGAACTGATAAGGAGGCATATCTTCTGATGTCAAAGATATATCCAATTTTTTCTTAATAACTCTCTCAAATAACTTACCTACGTTTGACAACATAGATATTGGGCGAGAATTGGTGATTTGGAAATTATTTGGCTTCTTTAATAATGGACAAATTTTAGCCACTTTCCAGACCTTAGGAAAATACCCATTGTTCAAGCAATTATTAAAAACAATAGCTAAGAATTTAATTGCCGAAATCGGAAGCCTTTTTATTAAAAAATTTGACAAGTTATCTACGCCTGCAGATCTTTTGGATTTTAGAGACTTAATTATATCGCTAACTTCTGAAATGTTAGTAAAATGATTAGTATCCAATAAGTTTAAACAACCATATTCACCATAAAATTGGCAAATTGTTGCAGAACAACTATTTAAGTAGGAATTGACTGTATTCGGGACCTCTTCTACATTAGCGCTGACTGGAGCAGTAAATTTGTAAATATCTGCAAAATGAAGTTTGAACTGCTCTACTTTATTAACATCGTCATTGTAAATTACATCATTAACCATAAGCTTATCAAAACAATTAGTTTTTTTTTTACCTATGAGAGAAAATACCAATTATCCAGAAGTCGGCAGCACCATGTCATGCCGACTATTGAAATTCATTTAAAATGTTGTTCCTAATGTCGGCAGGCTTTAAAATAAGCTTTTTTTAAGCTTTAAAAATTACGTTTTTTTGTAAAAAAAAATTTTCATAAGTGACAATATTTAACCTTTGCACTGTATTAATGGGTCAAAAGTGCCCAAAACTAATTTCATTGCTAATTTTTTTGGAGAAATACTCATTGGATATTTTTAAACTTTAGTACAATTATTATTTTAATGAATACCTACTATTTATGTGTAAAATAGAGGTCTTGTGGGTTATTGCAGAATGGCTGGCTGTATGAAAAAACTAGCGCATTTGGTATACTTGGGTCAAAATTTCCCAATGCGATTAGAATTGATGCGTGAAACATGATACGTGGTTCGAAACATCGATATTGAACGTGGTTGGCAGGCTTTATAATATGAACCTCGTTTCTGAGCCTACGCGTTATGGTGTTTCTATTGAAGGCGTCATCATTTTTTATTATTTATGCCAAGTGATGTTATAAATCTAGTTGATATGACTAATTTGTAAGGTAACAAATTAGTGTTGTCAGTATTCAACCAATGCTTTTAGGTCAATCATTATTTGGAGAAAATTGGATTCCTGTAGATAACATCATTTACCAAATAATGTTTTTACAAGTGTATGTTAATAAACTGATCTACACGAAGTGTGAAATATTTTTGTAATTAAGAATCATGGCTAAGCAACGCAATCGGTGTGACAATCTGACGATGTTACTCCAAGTGCTGTGCATTTTTCCACTAATAACAACTGCTCAACAAGATTTCTATCAACAAAACCAAATTTTCAACACCACATTCTAACTATGACAGCTTTAAAACTAATAGCAACGATAATTACAATCAAAACCTTAAACCTTAATTTATTTTTTTTATTTTTTAAAAACATTATCATGTGCAATCAGACTAGAAGAACGTATCAGTATACCGATTTCAAGGCCGCTACACCTCTCATCACCGTTCGTTCGTCAATTTTTACAATTTATATGAAGTGGATAAAAATTGGAAAAGAATATCAAATATTTAACCAAGTTTTCAAAAGAAATAGAATACGAGAATTTTTATAATTAATTTTTATTCCATTTTTACATGTAGTTACTAGTAGTCTACTTTGTAATTTAACGCATTGTTATTTTCCCTCAATATTAGGGTGGCTCACATAACTGTGACCCTATTATTAGGGGACACCTCATGGTAATATGAATTTTAATTAATTCATTAAAACTGAACTTAAGCCTAATACTCGTAATAATAATTTCTCATTTATAATGATAAGTCTTCTAATATATAAAATTCTCGTGTCACGATGTTTGTTATCGAACTCCTCCGAAACGGCTCGACCGATTTTAATGAAATTTTTTATGAATATTTGGTAGGTATGAGATTAGGTTTTAAAGTATATTTTAAACCGTTAGGGGCATGAGGAGAGGACGGAGGGGGCAATTACTCTATTTACTAAACTATTAACCCAACAGATAGCGCCTTGGGTACCAAATACTTTTTTGTACTTTCAAAAAAAAAAAAAATTCGTGAATTTTATAAATTTTACTAAAATTTAAATTTTACTCATACAGATTTGCATTTTTTCATATATATGATTGCTGTTGATTTATTATGCAATATTTCATATTTAACAATAGACACAGACCCTGAAGGGGTGAAAATTTTTAAATTTTCACAATTTCTTTGTGAGCATTTTCTGGAATTACAAAACATTCACCATTTCTACGCGCAAACAATGAAAATGACCTGGGGAAAGTCAAGCACAACACGGCCAAATCCATTATTTTACTAAAAACCAAACAATGAATGGAGCACAACCACCACCAGCAGCACCAGCACCAGCACCAGCACCAGCACCAGCACCAGCACCAGCACCACCAAAGTGTTTTCCATCAAAGATTCATTTATTAAAATATGTATTAAAATGGTCAGTGATTTCAAAAATTTCTTTTTACAACTTTTGAGGAATACAATTGCAGATGCAGCAACAGCAACAACCAACATGTTGGCTGGCAAACAATCATTTTAAGCTTTTAATTAAAAAAAAAAAAAACAAATAATAAAAAATCTTTAGTAGATCAGGCAACAATAAATTTTCCAGGAACGAAAAATACCATTTGAATGCATTTCTTTTCTGTTTTTTGTGCAGCAAACGCCAACAACAACGTTGAGCTGTAGTAGTCCATAAATCTTTTATGTGGCCTGGCATATTTGCCTTCAACTCTAATACAAATGCACAATTGTGTGTGTACTTGTGCAAATTGTATGACTGAGTATGTAATTGTATTTGACATAAATAATTTTATTAAACCATTGACTCCAGTAGGCGGCAGGCACTTTAAAAGTCGCAACTCATCCATCTGCCTGCCTGCATTCGCTTTCTCTAGTGATTTTAATCACTACCCCCCCTTTTTTATGGCTGATGCAAATTGTTACATTTGCATATGGTCGGTCACTGCCACTGTCATTATTATTCTCCACTTGTGTCTGTCTGCTGCCAACATGCAACATACCCTCCTCCTATCATCTCTCACAACCCTTCTTTTTTTTCTTTCTTTTTTGGATGAAATGACCCTTGGCTTGCACATATTTGATGCCCATGTTGTACAACTCACTTGTGTTTTTGATATTTGTTTTAAACTTTTTCTCGTTCAATGGCTTAAAAACAAGTTTTTATTGGTTTGTTTGTCCAAAATCAAACGAGAAAAAAAAATACTATGTAACAGCGCAATAAGAACTTTACGTGGTGCACTTGTTTCAAAATGGTAGACTAGAAATATCCACACCAGCCAGCATCATGTTCTAATCATCCACTATATTTTTTACCAAAAAAAAAACAAACAGAGAAACCATTGAAGCATTTGTTGCTAAGCAAATCTCCACCATCGAGGAAATAATAAAACCATGCATTCAAAAATGCTTTTGTTGGGTGCAAACATATTTTGCAGCGCATATGTAAGAACTAGAATTGAATTGAATTTTACTAAAATTTTAAGAATTTAAACAAAGTTTAAAAGTCTACTAAAAAAACGCGTTTGAAACTTTACAAAAAACTTTTAGTTATACATGCATACATACATATACAAATCGATGGTCACAGAAGAAAGGCCCTAATTCGTTTTTTTACGAAATTGAGTTTTTCAGTGAATCGAATACATTTCACTCAAATACACCTCGTCACAAATATTTATTGCAATAGTGTAAAAAATAACGATTTTACAAGCAATTGTAGAATCATAGTTGTGTTGAGATCGTTACAGTTTCTATTATGTTTTTACCTTCTCCTGTAAAGCTAAAATTATTCGAGTTAGGGCCTTTCTACTTGTGACCATCGATATGTATACGTACATATTTAAATTTTATAAAAAACCACTTTTAATAAAAGAGAAGTTTTTATTAAAACCAAACATTTAAAAAATATTTTATCTTTTATAAAACTTACTATTTTGGGGCCATTTTATTTTTCAGTTTGAGGACATTTTTAATTTTTTTTAGTTTTTCATTTTTTCATTGGGCCATTTTTCATTGGGCCATTTTTCATGGAGCCATTTGTATGTACCCGTCATGAAAAAATATATTTTAAAACAAGAACCTTTATAAAAAAGTACCTTGAGTTTCCATTCAAAACCAGTAATTTTCAAAAGAAATAACTCTTAACAAAAGTACCTCTTTAGAAAAATGGTCTCTTACAAAAAAGTACGTTTTACAAAAAAGTACCTTTTTCAAAAGTACGGTTTTAAAAAAATTAGCAGTTAAACAAAAGTAAGTTCTATAAAAACGGTAAATGAATAAAAAGTACCTCCTGTAAAGAGGAACTTTCTGTAAAAAGGTAACTTTTCATACATTGTATGTACGTAGTACCTTTTTAAAAAAAAGTAACCTTGTATAAAAAAGTAACTCTTATAAAAAAGCACATTTTATGAAAAAGTACCTTCCATAAAAATATGTTTAATAAAACATTTTATAAAAATTTACATTTAAAAACAGTTTCGTTAATAAAATAGTTTCTTTTATGAAAAATTATCTTCTATAGAAAAGGGTATTTTATAAAAAAACACCTTTTATAAAAAAGTAAATTTTATATAAAAAACTTTTTATGAAAAACCACATTTTTTATTAAAAAAAAATTGTTTAAACTAATTTTTATAAAAAAATTTTAAAAAATAATACTTGTTTTGAAAAAGTACCTTTTATAAATTAAATACTTTTATAAAATAAAGACTATTTTTTACAAAAAATTTTAGTTTTTAAAAAAAGTACCTTTAATAAAAAAGTACATTTTATGAAATTGGTAATACATAGCTCTTATGAAAAAGTGCCTTTATTAAAAAAGTACTTTTTATAAGAAAATAGTTTTTATAAAATATTACCTTTTCTAAAAAAATTGGTTACATACATATATAAAATATTTAGAGCTTTTAAAATTTTAATAACTATTTTTTTATATTATTATTATTACGAATAAACGTAATAATTATTTGAACTTATATTGATTTACATATGAAAAGTAATATTATCAGGCTCAAGTTCAGTTTTATTGAATTAATTAAAATTCAAAATTACTAACTGCCGATTTCACGATGTCGAAAGAATTTTGAATTTTATTTTCATTCGTACAAATACATTTGATACAATAACAAAATTTTAGAATTTGTTTTTGCTTCAAATGTAATTATGCGAATGAAAACATATGGAAATTTTCTTTCGACATAGTGAAATAGGAAGTAAGAGTTTTTTTGTGTTGGAAAATATTATTATTTATATCCAATCAGTTTTTAGCAGAACGTATCAGTACTGATTTCAAGGCCGCTACACCTCTCATCAGCGTTCAATTGTCCATCTTTACAATTTTCGTAAAGTGGATACTAATTGAGAAGAATATCAACTATTTAACCAGTTTTCAACAGAAATAGAATATGAGAATTAATTTTTAATTCAATTTTTATTCTACAATGAAACAGTGCTGGTTAGTACGAAATTCCCTCCTTACTGTTTGGAACTAATAATCAACACAAACTCATAGTCCGTTATCATCAAAGTATTCTACTTTGTATTTTAACGTTTTTGTTGTTTTTACTCTATTTACTGATACGTTCTGCTAAAAACTGATTGGATATAAATAATAATATTTTCCAACACAAAAAAACTCTTAGTAATTTTGAATTTTAATTAATTCAATAAAACTGAACTTGAGCCTGATAATATTACTTTTCATATGTAAATTTTAATAACTTTTATAAATACACACATACATATGTATATGTATGTAGCTATATTTTTTTAAATTGCCTTTTATAAAAAAGAGTACGTTTTTCATCTGGTTTTTCATTTTAGTGGAATTTTTCCTTTTTCCGATTCCTCATTATAAGGGCGGGTAACAATATTTCCCTCTCCCACACATTTACAATAATTAATTCTTTCCTTAGGAAATCATAGTTAATAATGGAATAAATCGCAAAAGGAAAACATTCTACGAGAACTATTTTTCATAATTGGGCTGTGATTAATAAAAATACAAAAATTTTACAGAGAAATTCCGACCCTATTATTAGGGGACACCTCATGGTAATATGAATTTTAATTAATTCATTAAAACTGAACTTAAGCCTAATACTCGTAATAATAATTTCTCATTTATAATGATAAGTCTTCTAATATATAAAATTCTCGTGTCACGATGTTTGTTATCGAACTCCTCCGAAACGGCTCGACCGATTTTAATGAAATTTTTTATGAATATTTGGTAGGTATGAGATTAGGTTTTAAAGTATATTTTAAACCGTTAGGGGCATGAGGAGAGGACGGAGGGGGCAATTACTCTATTTACTAAACTATTAACCCAACAGATAGCGCCTTGGGTACCAAATACTTTTTTGTACTTTCAAAAAAAAAAAAAATTCGTGAATTTTATAAATTTTACTAAAATTTAAATTTTACTCATACAGATTTGCATTTTTTCATATATATGATTGCTGTTGATTTATTATGCAATATTTCATATTTAACAATAGACACAGACCCTGAAGGGGTGAAAATTTTTAAATTTTCACAATTTCTTTGTGAGCATTTTCTGGAATTACAAAACATTCACCATTTCTACGCGCAAACAATGAAAATGACCTGGGGAAAGTCAAGCACAACACGGCCAAATCCATTATTTTACTAAAAACCAAACAATGAATGGAGCACAACCACCACCAGCAGCACCAGCACCAGCACCAGCACCAGCACCAGCACCAGCACCAGCACCACCAAAGTGTTTTCCATCAAAGATTCATTTATTAAAATATGTATTAAAATGGTCAGTGATTTCAAAAATTTCTTTTTACAACTTTTGAGGAATACAATTGCAGATGCAGCAACAGCAACAACCAACATGTTGGCTGGCAAACAATCATTTTAAGCTTTTAATTAAAAAAAAAAAAAACAAATAATAAAAAATCTTTAGTAGATCAGGCAACAATAAATTTTCCAGGAACGAAAAATACCATTTGAATGCATTTCTTTTCTGTTTTTTGTGCAGCAAACGCCAACAACAACGTTGAGCTGTAGTAGTCCATAAATCTTTTATGTGGCCTGGCATATTTGCCTTCAACTCTAATACAAATGCACAATTGTGTGTGTACTTGTGCAAATTGTATGACTGAGTATGTAATTGTATTTGACATAAATAATTTTATTAAACCATTGACTCCAGTAGGCGGCAGGCACTTTAAAAGTCGCAACTCATCCATCTGCCTGCCTGCATTCGCTTTCTCTAGTGATTTTAATCACTACCCCCCCTTTTTTATGGCTGATGCAAATTGTTACATTTGCATATGGTCGGTCACTGCCACTGTCATTATTATTCTCCACTTGTGTCTGTCTGCTGCCAACATGCAACATACCCTCCTCCTATCATCTCTCACAACCCTTCTTTTTTTTCTTTCTTTTTTGGATGAAATGACCCTTGGCTTGCACATATTTGATGCCCATGTTGTACAACTCACTTGTGTTTTTGATATTTGTTTTAAACTTTTTCTCGTTCAATGGCTTAAAAACAAGTTTTTATTGGTTTGTTTGTCCAAAATCAAACGAGAAAAAAAAATACTATGTAACAGCGCAATAAGAACTTTACGTGGTGCACTTGTTTCAAAATGGTAGACTAGAAATATCCACACCAGCCAGCATCATGTTCTAATCATCCACTATATTTTTTACCAAAAAAAAAACAAACAGAGAAACCATTGAAGCATTTGTTGCTAAGCAAATCTCCACCATCGAGGAAATAATAAAACCATGCATTCAAAAATGCTTTTGTTGGGTGCAAACATATTTTGCAGCGCATATGTAAGAACTAGAATTGAATTGAATTTTACTAAAATTTTAAGAATTTAAACAAAGTTTAAAAGTCTACTAAAAAAACGCGTTTGAAACTTTACAAAAAACTTTTAGTTATACATGCATACATACATATACAAATCGATGGTCACAGAAGAAAGGCCCTAATTCGTTTTTTTACGAAATTGAGTTTTTCAGTGAATCGAATACATTTCACTCAAATACACCTCGTCACAAATATTTATTGCAATAGTGTAAAAAATAACGATTTTACAAGCAATTGTAGAATCATAGTTGTGTTGAGATCGTTACAGTTTCTATTATGTTTTTACCTTCTCCTGTAAAGCTAAAATTATTCGAGTTAGGGCCTTTCTACTTGTGACCATCGATATGTATACGTACATATTTAAATTTTATAAAAAACCACTTTTAATAAAAGAGAAGTTTTTATTAAAACCAAACATTTAAAAAATATTTTATCTTTTATAAAACTTACTATTTTGGGGCCATTTTATTTTTCAGTTTGAGGACATTTTTAATTTTTTTTAGTTTTTCATTTTTTCATTGGGCCATTTTTCATTGGGCCATTTTTCATGGAGCCATTTGTATGTACCCGTCATGAAAAAATATATTTTAAAACAAGAACCTTTATAAAAAAGTACCTTGAGTTTCCATTCAAAACCAGTAATTTTCAAAAGAAATAACTCTTAACAAAAGTACCTCTTTAGAAAAATGGTCTCTTACAAAAAAGTACGTTTTACAAAAAAGTACCTTTTTCAAAAGTACGGTTTTAAAAAAATTAGCAGTTAAACAAAAGTAAGTTCTATAAAAACGGTAAATGAATAAAAAGTACCTCCTGTAAAGAGGAACTTTCTGTAAAAAGGTAACTTTTCATACATTGTATGTACGTAGTACCTTTTTAAAAAAAAGTAACCTTGTATAAAAAAGTAACTCTTATAAAAAAGCACATTTTATGAAAAAGTACCTTCCATAAAAATATGTTTAATAAAACATTTTATAAAAATTTACATTTAAAAACAGTTTCGTTAATAAAATAGTTTCTTTTATGAAAAATTATCTTCTATAGAAAAGGGTATTTTATAAAAAAACACCTTTTATAAAAAAGTAAATTTTATATAAAAAACTTTTTATGAAAAACCACATTTTTTATTAAAAAAAAATTGTTTAAACTAATTTTTATAAAAAAATTTTAAAAAATAATACTTGTTTTGAAAAAGTACCTTTTATAAATTAAATACTTTTATAAAATAAAGACTATTTTTTACAAAAAATTTTAGTTTTTAAAAAAAGTACCTTTAATAAAAAAGTACATTTTATGAAATTGGTAATACATAGCTCTTATGAAAAAGTGCCTTTATTAAAAAAGTACTTTTTATAAGAAAATAGTTTTTATAAAATATTACCTTTTCTAAAAAAATTGGTTACATACATATATAAAATATTTAGAGCTTTTAAAATTTTAATAACTATTTTTTTATATTATTATTATTACGAATAAACGTAATAATTATTTGAACTTATATTGATTTACATATGAAAAGTAATATTATCAGGCTCAAGTTCAGTTTTATTGAATTAATTAAAATTCAAAATTACTAACTGCCGATTTCACGATGTCGAAAGAATTTTGAATTTTATTTTCATTCGTACAAATACATTTGATACAATAACAAAATTTTAGAATTTGTTTTTGCTTCAAATGTAATTATGCGAATGAAAACATATGGAAATTTTCTTTCGACATAGTGAAATAGGAAGTAAGAGTTTTTTTGTGTTGGAAAATATTATTATTTATATCCAATCAGTTTTTAGCAGAACGTATCAGTACTGATTTCAAGGCCGCTACACCTCTCATCAGCGTTCAATTGTCCATCTTTACAATTTTCGTAAAGTGGATACTAATTGAGAAGAATATCAACTATTTAACCAGTTTTCAACAGAAATAGAATATGAGAATTAATTTTTAATTCAATTTTTATTCTACAATGAAACAGTGCTGGTTAGTACGAAATTCCCTCCTTACTGTTTGGAACTAATAATCAACACAAACTCATAGTCCGTTATCATCAAAGTATTCTACTTTGTATTTTAACGTTTTTGTTGTTTTTACTCTATTTACTGATACGTTCTGCTAAAAACTGATTGGATATAAATAATAATATTTTCCAACACAAAAAAACTCTTAGTAATTTTGAATTTTAATTAATTCAATAAAACTGAACTTGAGCCTGATAATATTACTTTTCATATGTAAATTTTAATAACTTTTATAAATACACACATACATATGTATATGTATGTAGCTATATTTTTTTAAATTGCCTTTTATAAAAAAGAGTACGTTTTTCATCTGGTTTTTCATTTTAGTGGAATTTTTCCTTTTTCCGATTCCTCATTATAAGGGCGGGTAACAATATTTCCCTCTCCCACACATTTACAATAATTAATTCTTTCCTTAGGAAATCATAGTTAATAATGGAATAAATCGCAAAAGGAAAACATTCTACGAGAACTATTTTTCATAATTGGGCTGTGATTAATAAAAATACAAAAATTTTACAGAGAAATTCCGATATATCTGAATTTGATAATCGGTACTTTTCTTAACTAATAAATTTCTTATTGCAGATCTGCAACTACAACTACAAACCCTAAACTCAGTCAGTCATGTATATCAAGCAAAAATTCCTTGAATGGTATTTAGAAAAATAGATGGTAACAAAATAGAGAAGTGTATGTATGTGTGTCTGTATGTATGTGTGTCTGTATGCAAGTGCGTCTGTATGTATGTACATATTGTATAAATTTTCCCTGTCGGGCTTCTATGAACTAGTTCTGAGTTAAGTTGACTTTTTGCTAACTATTTTCTACTGACTTCAAATTAACTCAGAACTGATGCAGAGATGGGTAGTCATTTGGTTTTTAATACATCTGACTTCTTCCTGATAAGTATTAAACTAACTTTTTGCTCACTCGAAACTGATGCACATATAAGCAAACATTGAACAACTAAAAATTAAAAGCAAAAAAAAAAAAGAAGAAAAAGAAACAAAAAAAAAAAAAAAAAGAAATAACTATCAATACGACTGTGATTTAGTTTTCAGTTTGATTTGTGGTTTCACAATTAATTTTCAGAAAAATTAATTATTTAAAAATTCAGACCATTGACGGTTTGGAAGAAATTAATAGCAAAATAAAAGAATCAAATCGTGCTGGTTATGTAAGTATTTTGTTACTCTGTTTTGATTGGGTTAACATCGATTAAAAACAAATTAAATTAATTGAAATAAATCTTTTCAGACTCGTTGTATGTCATCTTTCAACTTCATAAATCTCTGACAGAGACTTTCTCCGTGGACCTAATTGTCGCCTGTAACGTGGATGGAATCCACGGAAAACTATCGCTGAAAAATTTTAAAAGATTTTTTGATGCTTTAATGGGTAAAGTAACATACATTTATTTTTCTTTCGAACGTGTAATCACAAATTAGTTTTCGTATCATTAATAGATGCTATTCATGCTAATCAAGAAGATAATCCAGAAAAAGCTATAAGAAATGCACTTAAGTTGATAAAGAAGCGACATTTCCAAGCAATTTGCATTACCAAAAAGAAAGAATCCAAAGGAAATAATGACCATCATGAATGAAAAATTTAATTTTAAAATAAATATAATATATAAATTTATAAAAAGATATACATACATATAAAATATGTAAAAAACTGAAGTTCCTTTTATTTTATGTTCCTATTTTATGCCTATGGCTTTTGGAATATCATTAATTTTTTTATAATAAAATCATTTTTACTGTAAAATTAATTAAATAATCTTAGTATTATATTGTTAATTAATTAATTAATAAATAAATATATATAAAATCATAAAATATAAGAAAAAAAATTCTTTTTTTAAATTTTAGCAATTTTACTCAAAGCTAACTTATAAAACCCAATCATTAGTTAGTTAGTTCATAGCTAACTCATAGCGCCCTCCTGATTTATGCGCCACAAACTAACTTATAAACCCCAATCATTAGCTAGTTAGTTCATAGCTAACTCATAGTGACCACTTACTTTATGCGCCACAAACTAACTAATAATAAGCTAACATATGGTTAGCTGAAACTTATGCAGAGTAAGTGAGTACTGACTCGCTCTGATGACATCAAATGTAAAACCTGAATAGCGTTTAACAAAGCAAATGAACTAGTTTTTTAGTCACCTGTGACTCAAATCTGATTGACTATAAGTATGCTTTAAGTTTACTCAAAGCCCGACAGGGTTATAACAACGAAGTTATTAAAAGAAATTAATTTTTCCAACAAAATATTCATGTTAAATTTGTACTTATTAATTTCTCATCACTTTGTTATTCATATTTATAACAAAGTAAATATTATCATAACCCCGAAATAAATATAAGAAGAGTATGTACTCGTACATAAACACACTTACACATACACAAACACATATTCGACAAAAAATCGATAAAAATGTATCGAACAAAATCTGGCGGAACAAAATTTCAATTAAAAGTGTAGCCATTCATTTTTGCCACCAATAAAATAAAATCATAAAAACAAACACAGTCCGTCCCACATCGAAGAGCAAAAGAATATACAAAATAAAATTGTTTGAATGGGGGGGTACGAGAAGTACGACATTAGAGAAATTAATGCCATGAATTACTACAACTTTTACGGCACAAAAACTCATATTGTTGTACACATATACACAGCCACAACACTCACACTCTTACACACTATTGCAAAATGATAAAAAGAAAAACACCCTTAAAAGATTTTCTATTTAGAACGCCTTAAGGTATTCTTCACTATCACCGCATGCATGACAGGCTTTAACGTTTATTTGTGTTGAGATTTATGTGCATGTATGTTATAATATATGTATGTATGTATGCATGTTGGTATTTCAAGGAGACAACAAAAATAACAAAGAGAAGAGAAAATAATATGTGATTATTATTTATGTATGTGAATGTTATCACATAAACGAGTTAAACAAGTATGTACTCGTATGTATGCATGTGTTTCTATTGTTCTATAGCAGAGATGTAAGTTTGCAGTTTATCTAAAGTATACTCTCGAAATGCAAATTTGTAACTTAAAACATACTTTTTCCGTCACTCAACGTATGTATGTATGTATGTAATATTGCACCATAATCTCTCTATATATGTATGTATGTATGTGTGTTCACATGTACATACCTGCATATGCATGCATCTAATTTATTTTAATCTTTTTTCTAGGTTTCTCTTCTTGTGTTACTTTATTAAAAATATTTATTTAGCACGTTTATATCATTTATTTTTCTTTTTCTGGTCGCCGACACTGTTGTTTTCTCCTTTAGTTGTACGTAAAGGCGCTTTAAAACAGCCTGCAAATATGCAACAGTCAGAAGACATTAACTACGAGTACAACCAAACCAAACAGCCACTCACTCATGCACTACATTCATGAGTGGGACTCATGACTTAAACGTTGCAAAAAGAATATATGGGCATTTCCACAGAAATGTCTATTTTTAGTCACGTAACGTCACCATGCAACTAAACTTGTATTTTAGAACCATGCTGCTCGAATTTTCCCTACTCTTACTAAATGTTGACGTAATTACTAGTGTATGCTAAAATACAAAAAAAGAAGATAATATACAAAATTTGTTTCGAGAAACAAGCTTAATGGATTGGTGACGTTACGTGACAAAAAGTAGACTTTTCTGTGGAAATGCCCATATGTATGTATATGGAGAAGAGCAACAAAGAAAAAAACTTATGAGGATAGAAAGAAAAATATCACACATGCAGTTAAAACAACTTTGTTGATATGTATGTATGTACTCGTATGGGCATTTTTGTTTATGTATTTCTTTCGTATATTTAATTTTAAATGACATTTAAGTCAAAGAGCACGTACAACAAACAGCAGCAACAGAGAACTTTTGCTTTTTGCCTTTTACTTGTTATCTTGTCATTAATACAGTATTTAACGAGCTAATTTTTGCTGAAGGCTAATGATGCACATGCACATTCGCATACGCATTAAAATTGTTCACAAAATGCATCTTCAGTCGTTTTGAGTGAAGAAGCTAAAGAGAAATAATTTATAGCATACACATACATACATAATTGAGTAACTTAGATTATAAATTAAAAATGCTTTCATTTGATAAGACACATTATTTTTAAGGGCAGAAAGTAAGAGTTTTAGGGAAACTTGGTGGGAGAATTCGGGAGAATTTTTTTGTCATGTACAGAAATTACTATTCGGAATAGGAAAATAGGAGGGACACAGCAAGAAATTGGTTAAATAGTTGATATTCTTCCCAATTAGTATCCACTTTACGAAAATTGTAAAGATGGACAATTGAACGCTGATGAGAGGTGTAGCGGCCTTGAAATCGGTATACTGATACTTTCTGCTAATCTGATTGCACATGCTAATGTTTTTCAAAAATAAAAAAAAAACTCATAGTAATTTTGAATTTTCATTAATTCAATAAAACTGAACTTAAGCCTAATAATAATAATTTTCTCATTTACACAATATTTGAAATAGATAAACGAATAGATACCGCAATAGAAACGAAAACAAACCGCTAAAACGGAAAAAATATTACCAACACGATGAAGAAAACACTGGCCAAACAAAAAAGAATCTTGCGAAAACGAAAGAAAAAATCGTCACGTGAAATGTGTTCTTTTTTTGCGCCCTAAAATTGCGATCGCTAATTTTGTTCGTGATTTTTTTGCTTTCATGGGAGGAAATATTTTACGTGAACAAAATGTTCGCCTCTGTTTTTTCCGATAGGGGTGATTATGATAGACGTTAGGGCACTTTTAAATAATGTTTAGTAATTGGACAATATGACATTGCACCGTTAGATCCAACAGCTAAATGAAAAATTGCCCCACACTTTTGAAATAAAAACAACAACACAATCTTTAGGGCCATTTTTCTTATTTTTGGGCCATTTTTCCTATTTTTTTGCGGCCATTTTTAATTGTTTGAAATTTTTTTTTTGGAAAAGGAAAAATGGCTCTAAGCTATAAAATGGGAAATGGCCCCATACTTAAAAATAAAATATGTGAAATGACCCTTAAAATTCTGTTGTTGTTTTCCAAGAAAAAAATTTGGGCCAATTTTTAACTTTTCAAAAAAACTTCCTCAAGTAGAAAAAAATGGACCCAATGAAGAAAGGCCCCAAACTGAAAAATCAAAATATTGTCCCAAAATTTTTACATTGAAAACAACAATAAATATTTTTCTAGCCATTTTTGCTATTTTGGGACTATTTTAGATTTCGGGTCATTTTAAATTTTTCAGTTTAGGGCTATTTTTCATTGAAAACAACAATAAATATTTTTCTAGCCATTTTTGCTATTTTGGGACCAGTTTAGATTTCGGGTCATTTTGAATTTTTCAGTTTAGGGCTATTTTTCATTAGGGCCAATTTTAATGGAGCCATCCATATAGAAGAATAATTTTTTTATCAATTACACTGTTTTGTCAGGGAAATGTCCTTTTAAAAAAATTTTGTACAAAACGTAGAACAATGTTTTAAATGAGTATGGGTGGGTCTAATACAAGGTGGGCCAAAAGAAGTCATTCGATGTTGTTTGGGTCTCATTTTTTTTCTAAATGAAAAACTTCGATTCTGTTTTTTGATTATGTTCATTTGAACCTTTAGAATTTTATTGGTCAAGTCGATAAGATGATATCGGCCATCCTCAATATCGAGGATGAAGTGGACGATTTTCCGACCAAAATCATTATGAGCGATGAGGCTCATTTCCACCTCAGCGGGAACGTTAACAAGCAAAACGTTCTGGGGCACGGAAAATCCACGAGTGATGCACGAGGAGCCATTACACCCGCTCAAAGTGACTGCATGGTGCGCTGTTCACGCTGGAGGAGTCATCGGGCCATTTTTTTTTCGAGGACGCCGCTGGTCAAAAGACAACAGTGGACGGTGCGCGCTAGGGCCATTTTAACCGAGTTTTTTCTGCCGCAATTGAACGAATTAGGACTGGAGGACATGTGGTTCCAACAGGACGGAGCAACGGCACACACTGCGCGAGCCACAACCGATATTTTGAGAGCCAAACAACAACGGATGACTTCTTTTTGCCCACCTTGTATGACCCCATTAAAAATACATACCAAAAATTTATTGAAATTTTTCCTCTACCATTTGCGGAAAACATATTTATGTACTTGTCTTTATCTTTTCCATAATCTAGAAAGACCCCTAACACTCACTTTATTCCTCGAATTTATCGGAGTAGGGAAAACCTTGATTTAAATAAAATATTATTTACATACGAGCCTTTCAATATTCGGGCAACGATATTTAGTTTTTAGCTGTTACTTTTATTATCTACTTTCGAAATGTTGTTTTCATTTGAAAATCGATTTTTCCCAAGCAAAACAGTCTGCACATTTAAGAATTGAATAGAATAGACAGCAACAAGAAAAAAAATTGTTAAACTCTTTTACGTTGGCTAAAAACGAACGAATGTCAAGAGGAGCCAATAAGCAAACTGCCATTAAAAAATCGAATGAGTTTTTATTTGACTAAAACTTCAGGTAGCTGCAGAGAAAAATCTGTTTTAATGTTATTAAAATTCCTCGTGTGTGTGTGTGTATTTTGAAAATAAAAGGAAAATTTTAAATTTGTTTGTACTCACCCTGACATGCATGTGAGCATCAGCTTCGCATGACTGTTGGACACCCGTGCGTATCTTTTTATTTTGTGGCCCATCGCTGACTATCAGAGCACCTCCGCCACCGCCTCCACTACCGTTACTAGAGCCGTTATATGGCATAGTATTTGCCGTAGCGAAATTTAATTCGGCGATTTGCTGTTGATGAATTATTTTGACGGTTTTGCGTAAAACGCCACTCACTTAAAACAAGATATTATTTTTTTTCTATTTCGATATTAAATCGAAATAAAGGACCGAAGTGCGTGTCTATGTGTATGCCTGCGTGCGGGCGTGTGTATGTGTTTGAGTGTGTTGCTGTGTGTGTTTTCAAACGTTTCAACACTTAAAAATGGGTGTTAAACCGGAGAATGCTGGTTCTATTAAAAAAAATGTAATTAAACGTTTTGTTGTTGATGTGGAGATTCTAATTTCCGTTTTATGGTTTATTTCTTTAACGAATGTTTTCAAGTTTTTGCGTTATTTTATACTTTTGTGTTGTTCTTAATGGTTCTTTTCTCATTTATTATAATTTTTTTTTTTTTTTTGGTTTTAGGAGTATTTCTTTTACAGAAGATTTCCACTTTGTTTATATGAATGTAGATTTTATTTTACTTCCCGTTTCTAGTTACGTTAGTAATCCGGGTAGCAACGTTATTTCTAATGCCAATTTTATGTTTACTGCGACGTTTTTACTAACGTTTGATTAAATTTTCCAGCAGTCTGCTGCAAAGAAAGAACAAAATTTAAATTAAATTTCTAAAAATAGAATATTTGTTGAAAAACGAATAAAACTGCAGTTTAAATTTATTAAGTAATATATATACAGTAGTGGTCATATAAATAGGGACACTGAAAAAAATTTATATATGTATGTATGTGCAACAGAGTCCCCACAATTCAAAATTGAGTTTTCAATTTAAAGAGATAAAAATGACGAAATAACAGGCGCTTTTCTAAATACAGTGTAAACTCGGTAATCGCAGCTTAAAATACAGTACAGTACAAATATCACCTTCCTCCATTCCGTCAAATTCTGCTTCTTTCGCTAAATTAGCCAACTCATTATTAACGTTTGGAACATCATCGACACCATCTTCGTCTCCATTAATAAGTTCTGGCCATAATTGCCGCCAAATCCCTTCCATGGAGGATGCCTTAACTTCTTCCCAATAAAAAAAAGGTTTAAATTTAAAATCTCCTTCTGCGTTTCCGCCCAAAAGAAGTGTTAGCCGATCCTTCGCGGCTTTATATCCAGGGCATGCTTTCTCATTTTTCGACAAGTAAGTTCTTGATGGTAACCGTTTCCAAAAAAGACCTGTTTCGTCGGCATTCAAAATCTGCTTAGCAGAATACCCTCCTTTTTCAATTATGGCTTTCAACTCAAGCTTAAACTTTTCTGAAGCTACAGAATCTGCACTGGCTGACTCTCCTTTTAATGCCACATTATGTAAATTTGCCCGTGTTTTAAAGCGGTTAAACCAACCGTTGCTGGATTCGAAATCATCAGAATTTCCGTTAGTACTAGATGCAGTATTTTTCTTAAGGTCCGAGTAAATAGAAAGAGCTTAATTTTTTATTACGTCCTTACTCAGTGGCATTCTTCGCTTATTTTGATCATGTATCCAAATTGAATTAAGGGACTCCATCTTAACCAATAAGGGATTTCTTGCTATAGTATCTTGTTTAGATTTGAGTGGTGTGACAATTTCAGCTAATTGATTTATTTTATCACTGTCTCTGTTGCAAATTATTCTTACTGTTGTAGGTGCTACTCCAAGAGCTCTTCCTATGTTAACAGCCTTTTCTCCCGATTTAAAACGTTTTATTACGTCCAGTTTTAATTCCAAACTTATTACTTTTCTTTTGCTTTGACTCATTTTTTACGTCCTTAAGGTATTGTAGCGAATCACACACTAAATTCTTACCATAACCAGACAGTTGTTCTTAGCATCACTTATATAACAAAGAAAAGGGAATTCCCCTTATTTCACGCAATTTGAAAACTTCTTAACATACAGGTAAAAATGTAAAAATGCTAAAATACGGAAAAGATGCTAAATCAGGCACTACAAATGCTAAAAATGGTAATCCACAATGCCGCAGTAAAAAATTTAACCATTTTTAGCGACGCAAATCGAAATCAAAACGACGAAAATCGGAAACAAAACGACTCAAATCGAAATCAAAACGATGCAAATCGAACCGACGCAAATCGGGGTCAAAACGACGCAAATCGGGGTCAAAACGACGCAACTCGGACCGACGCAACTTGAAATTGCAACGACGCAAATCGTATTTTCCAGTTTTTAAAAAGCGACGCAAATCGAAACGACGCAAATCGGGACGAAGCAAATCGGAACGACGCAAGTCGGGGCTCTAGTGTATTAACCTTTTTGGATGATTTTAATCTTCAATTTTGTCAGTTTATTCGTGCCATTTGTTGTGTAAATACACCTCTTAATATGGTAAACGTTCAACATATTTTAAAGCCAACGATTTCTCAAAAAATAGAGATTTAAAAACGTTGCACTTTACAGAGAGCTGAGTACCCAAGAATTAAAAACTGCGATTTAAATCTCCCATTTTTAATAAAAACAATTAAAATTTTGCAAATTACAAACTACAATTATTCAAGAAAATGTTGGGTTCTGTTCTCGCGAAAATTCAGTTTAGGCGACAGGCGCGAAAATCGAGCTTTTACTGTACTTATTAGTATTAATATTACTTTTTATTCAATTTTAATACTTTTTATTGTTGTTTGTTTATTCCTTTTAATTAAATAAAATTTATTTTATTTTACTAAATACACCCTTTTATGGCAATAAAAAAACGGTTATCACGTCAACTCAGCATCGCAACAGGTTGTGTTAACCGAGATGTTACACTGTATTTGGGAAAAACCAATCAAAAAACTGAAGCTAAAAGTATTTTCATCAAAAACATAAACTCTCATTCGCAAAGAAGGCAGCATATGCATAAATTCGTGCAGTTTTCTTTTTACAAACTAAACACCCGTTGATTGGAACAAAGTCGTCTTACAGATGCTAGCAAGATCACCTGTAACCTAACCTAACCTAAAATCAAAAACTTTTCCCAGTTTTTACTCTTTAAAAACTACTCTATATTTTAAAATGGGGCCATATCCAATATCTGTCTACTAAACTTTATCCAAATCCATTAAGATTGGCTTTGCATTATAATGGAACAAACATTCAAAACTCCTAAAGACTCCTTCCCAAAAATAAATTGTATGTATGCGATTACCCCATAGAGAATCCAAATTTCTAAAAATTTTGTAAATCAAACAGTTAGAAAATTCAATTATTATTGTGGTTTGCCACCTCATCCATAAAACCCAATAAGTGTTTTCCGCCCACGTTGAATCCTTAAAAAAAAATTTAGTCATCCCTTAGAGAATCCATATTTCTAAAATTTTTTTTTAAATCAAGTATACCTCGGTAAAACTCAAACTGTTAGATGTACCAAATGAAGGGGTTTGTAGAGGACCACCTTGTCCACAAAACCCAATGATTGTTTTCCGCCCACGTTGACTCCTTCCTTAAAAAAATACGTTTTTAGTGTACTCGCTATGATTTTTATATGTCAATAGAGCACTGTTAACCTGCGAACAGAGCTCTGTTAAATTCTGTGGTTCATGTCTAGGGTTTTATATTTTAAAATTTAACACCAAACACATAAAACAAAACGTAATTTAGTGCAAAAATTATTATTTTTGTATGTCAACAGAGCAAGGTTAAGCTGCTAACAGGGCTCTGTTAAGCTCTGTGGATAGCGTCTATGGTTTTATACTTTAAAATTTAACTTTACACGCATCTTAAGTACGTTCGTTAATTTGATTTTATATTCTTGTTACAAATATCAGATAAAAAAAACATAATTGTAAACAAAATAATTCATACTGGAAGAATACTTATTTATATAATTTTGGATTGGAACTATAAAACAAAGGAAAAATAAAACAAACTGAAAAAACGTAATTCGAGTTGTTTATATCGATTTACGCTCCTCAAAATATTCAATTGGGTGAATTGGGTGCTTTAACTATCAGATACTTTAACATGCATACAGATGTGCAATAAGTTGGTAATGAAGGAAGATATTGTTGTTGTTGTTGTTGTTGTTGCTTAAAAATTATGGATCATTAATGAGCCTGACAATTGCATGTGTGTGTAGGTAATAATGAATTTTCTCTTGATTTCTTTAATTAAAGTAATTTTTTCAGCCCTTCTGACTACGTGTGTGCGTATTTGTTTACTCAGTGATATGAATTGAAGACGTAAACGAGACGGTACGGAGCGGGCAGAGTTACCACAAATAATTTTGGAATTAATGCTGGGAACATAATTGGGACGAACGACGAATTTTTCGTTGCGAATATTCGTCGTCAAAAATAGAACACATGCATTCATATGAAAGTGAACACAGCACCGACGTCGACGAAATTCGTCGTACGTGACGAATTCTCTGATAGATTTATTTCTATTTCATACGCCGACGAACGACGAAGAAATCAGTACAGCGTTACCATGTTTTTTTTAGTTTTAAAATATATTAGTAAATAATGTTAATTTTTACTTTAATAAGTTCTTCTTTTTATGATATAGAGCATTTTAGTTAAATATACATAATTATTAATGATGAAATTTGTTTTTAATAGTTTTTTTTAATGTTTAATTTTATAAAGGAATTATTTTCTTTATACGGTAACACTATCGTTGTTATGTTTGTATGTATATAAAAACAAATTTTTAATAAAAAATACACACAATTTTTTGGATTATTATGACAGCAGTTGTTTGTTCGTCCTAGTTGTGCGCCACACGACGAATTTACGCAACAAACTTTTTCCAACGAATTCGTCGTGCTAGACGAAATTCGGCGTTCGTCCCAGTTGTGTTCCCAGCATAAATGTGTACGCAAAGTGCTATATGACATTTCGAGAGAGAGAGAGAGAGAGAGAGGTGCGTTAAACCCTATTCACAAACCCTAGAATTTAACGGAGCGCTGTTAACAGGTTAACATTGCATACATATGTATGTACATATAAAACCTCATTAATGCACTAAAAATTTATTTTAGGGAAATCAACGTGGCGGGAAAAGGTTTTTGCGTTTTGTGGGCGAAAACATATGTACGTTGACTTCTCGAAAAATTAAAGTATTCTTTTTAACATTATGTTAACCTGTTAACAGAGATCTGTTAAATTCTGTGGTTCGTGTCTAGGGTTCTATTTTATTTTATTTTTTTTTTTCAATTTAACTTAAGACACTTCAAACATTTTTCACAAATTTATAAGCTTCCACTGTTACGATCGGCGAATTAGAATGAAAAAGAAAACAACGAAACGATTTATGTATGTATATGTCGATATACTAATACATATGTATATTCAGGTGTAAAAATGTGGGTATGCTCATATTCAAAGTTTGTTTATTTTTTTTTTTTAACTAAGTTTCGTTAAGTTACTTTTAGTGCCTTTTAACTATAAAATACAATGTATTTAAAAGAGACAAATTGGAATTAAGAAATAACGGATCTTTTTTAAGTATTAGTTCAGTAAGAAAGTTTCGTAAAGTTTCTCAAGTGTCTGAAAAATACACAATTTTATTTCATTGATTTAAAAAATAGTCTAGGAGTAATTATATGCCGATTTTAGTTATATTTATGTTCGTTTAAGGACGTAAGCGTTAATAAGCTGTTCAGAAAAGAAACTCCTCAATTTGGCATTGTTACGCTAAATTATTTAGTTACAAAAAAATAATTTATTATAGCAAAAATTTAAAATTTTTTATTTTTTGATTATGTACCTTTTTTAAAAATCTAAACGCAAAATAGTTTCGATAAATTTGTTACGGCTTCTATATGTATGTACGAAAGTATGCCTGGTCATAGCTTAAAAAAGTTCTGTTATAGTTTCGTTAAGTTTTTCTTATATCTTTAAACCTACAAATTATAGTCCTATTGATCAACACATATACATACATACATAGTTTGTATTGGATAAATACACCTGAAATAGTTGTTTTTAAAACTTTGCTTTATAAAGTTAGGTTTCGTTAAGTTTTTTAATTGTTCACAAATCATTAATTTATTTATTTAATTTATTTAAGAAGTATGTAGCTTAGCTAACGAAAGTTTAAAAAAGGGTTGCATAATTAAAAAGCATGTACATATTTCTCTATATTTTATCTTTCGTTAAGTTTCATTAAAAACAGAAATCCCCAAATGGGGAATCAATACAATATTATTTAAATATTTTTAGAATATCAAGGATTAAAAATAGTAAAATTTGTTTGATTTCAAAATCCTAGCAGTTATTGGTTCTTTAAATCTTTCAAATTATTATTAAAAAATAGCGTTAAATTAATTTTAAGGAAGTTTTTTCGGTAATGATTTGTTAACTTTTTTTTTAATGCCTGAAAGTATTAATTTTGCAAAACGTTTAAAAACAACCCAAGTTATAGGTACAAATATCAAAACGCAGTGATTCATAATATGTACATATGTTTCACAAAAATAAAGCTTCGTTAAGTTTTTTATTTCGCCTAAAATATTCTGAACTGATTGATTTCGAACGTACTAAGCGTTGATTCTATCAAACGAATATTGCTGCTACATGACCAACGACACGTTTTTAATGAGAAGATTCGTTAAGTTTTTTTATTATTTATTAACACTTAAACTAGGCTGAACACATTTTCGAAACAGTTAAGTTAGTTGTTAAATTTTTTTTTTGTAAAGCAGGTTTCGTTATTTCGAAAATAAACAAGATCACCAGTGTCGTAGTCGTGACGAATTCTGTAAATTGTGGCAACGTTCGCTATATATTTTACATGTGAGTCGTTAAAGTTCGACTACGACAACGACACTCGTGATAAGGCCTATTGTTTTGACAGGAAAAACTTTCGTTAAGTTTTCCAAAAACGCCCAATACAACGCCTTCATACATAAAATTCAGCAAATTTAGCAAGCGTTTTAGTAAATGTTTATTTTATTACAGATGTTTTGAAAGTTTCGTTAATTTATTACACATAATTTTAGTTTTAGGAATTCAATGGCAACCCCTTGTCAGGAGCAGTAAACAGTAAAACACAATTCATGATGGAGAAATATTTTCAAACTTTAGTGGGTAAATTTTCTCAAAGTCTAATAAAAGTAAACTTTACTTTCACTATAAAAATGTTCACATCAAAAAGGTAAATAAGTATATGTAGGAATTAAATTATATTTAACACACGAAACGAATACAGCCCTTAAAACTTAAAAAAATAAATGAGTATGTACACACACTCATGTACCACGAAAAACCGTTAGATTGTACTCAATCGAGAAAAGAGAGTAAAAGAAAAAACCAAAAAAAATAAAGTAAAATTAAAATTCACGTAAAAATTTTGTAAACAAAATAAAAAAAAAAAAACACCAAGTCAGGGATGAAAATTTCTATCCAAAGGATATTGAAATAAACGTTTGTTCCACGGAAAGGAAATAAAATGGATTTACAAAAAACATAGATAGAAAGAGGATGATGAAGATAAGAGAACACCAAGTATGTACATACATATGTACATATGTATGTATGTATGTATGGATGTGTATTTGTACAAATGTTTATGTTCTGTTTGTTAAAACCAAAAGATAATTGGTGTAAAATTTTTATTCACTACATACTTTTGGATTTCTTTTACAGGAAAACTTTTTAAAATTTCTTTTCTTTAATTTAACACTCACCGCCGCTATTTTTACAAAATTTATTTGATTTATTTCAATAATCTTAAGCTATTTTGCAGATATTTTATTTAGAAACACACTCTTTTTTTATGACAAAATCGTAAAATTTAAATATTTTTCTGATATTTTATTTTACACATATGTACATACACTTATACACACACAAACGAAACGAGTGACAAAGAAGAAAAAGAAATGATAAATTTTTCAATGTTGAGTAATTGTTATTAGACAAAATTTTGAAAAAAAATTTCTAAACTTTGTTTTGTTTGTTGTGTTGTTAGCCAAACAAGTGTTTATGAATTTTGTTAACAATTTAAGAATTTCTTAACTTAATTCAAATTCAGCACAAGTTTATTATTTTCTTATTTTATTTATTTTTTTTTTTCTAAAGTTTCTTTTTATTGAAATTTACCGTTGTTTTATTGTTGGAGTAGAGTGTTGTAGTGTTGAGTTGTGTTGACTGGTGTTTCTCTAACGTGTTAAAGAGGAATAAGAATCCGTATGTTGTAAGTTTTGCTTTACGTCACTTAATCAAATGTCAAATACATACAGGGAGCACGGCTGAAAATAACTTTTAGAAAAGCGTCGCTCTGGAGCTCAGACAAAAAAATTTAGTGGTGAATATGACAACAGCAGAATATACAAAAAAAAAAAATTTTGTACAAAAAAGAGTGGGCGCTTTTACACACAAACAAATTTGGGTGGTTTGTTGGAATTTTTGCAAAGAAAAAGGGGGTGAATGGCTTAACGAACGCCATCATAAAATAACAAATCTACCGGTTTGTTTAACACCCTTAACAACCAACAGAAACCCCTTCTCTTCTTATTAGACTTTCTAGTGAAATACCAAGAATTTTGTTACGAAAGCTTTTACTTGGAGAGTTGGAAAACTGCGTTAATAAAATTATTATAATTGTGATTTTTAAAATGAATACATAAATACATATCGCACTCGTTCAACAATACTGTATTAACTCAAAATTTTTAAAATTTCGTTTTTTGCAAGAAATCGATGAACAGTGGTCATATCTACCCACTGTAAAAATTTTACACCATTTTCTCCACTCTTTCACCCAAAAAAATACAGTTGTATCTCTCTTTGTGATAGAAGAATAGTATAAAAAAAAAAAGTTTTTTGCCTCTACTGAAAATTTTAAAATTTTGAGTTAATACAGTATTGTTGAACGGGTGCGATATGTATGTACATACATACATATGTATGTATCATGACAACTACTTCCCCCAAAAAAATAGTCCTATATCAAAAGTTTAAAATTGTCCCAAGTTTTGAATTGAAAAATTTAAAACGAACTAGGAGCTATTTTTCTTAAGCGCCCCATACACGTTTCAATTCAATTGTCAATTGAGTCTTTCAATTGAATTGATCCTTGGCCACACACTTCATAAACTGAATTGAAAGATTTTCATTCAACTGTCAATTTGCTCTAGCATTTTTATCCAGCCTTATGTCAAAAATTTATCGTTTTGTATGTATTTGTTGCTCTAATAATACCACCTGTACTATTTTATCATGCTATAAACATAAATTTTGACAGCTTATCAAGAGACTCGAGCACACACAGCACAATCGAATTGTACGACTTGCTAGCCAACTTGAAAAAATCATCCCACCGTCATCCCACACAGTCTCTATTAATCATTGCAGGTTTTGGATAATAATAAAAAAGTTTTGAAGATATTTCACTTTTATTATCAAGGATTCTTTAAGTCAAAAATAAGCTCAAAACAGAAAAAATCGCCCCAATTAAAATATAAGGGTCAAAAGAGGAAAATTTTTCCAAATTTTTAGTTCTTATGACATAAAATATTTTTTCAGCATTTTTTTTTGTTTGGGGCTAAATTTTATTAGAGGAGTTATCTTGGGAATGGCAAACGGATTGATTTAACTATCGCCTTCAATCCTACTTGGCCATTCTAATATGAGATAATTTTTACATGTGGCAACATTGTTTTTCAATCCCTTAGTTTTAAATTCAAGAGATCAATTTTTAGTCCACACAATCACAATTTTGTATTGATATTAGGAACATCTTGGAGATCCAATTGTACGAACGCAGTGGCACATAAGTTTTGAAAGATTTATGCGTATCTGTACAAACCAAACCGAGGTATAAATATTTTTTCCCAGATCTGCTGATTATCAGCAGAATATTTTTACCCAACCTGTCAAACGGGAAAGAATTTTACAACAATTTGGTGTGTTTGTTTTAGTTCTAATAAAGTCTGTTCTTAGATGTACTGCCTTTTAGTATTCCCTGTTTTGGGTTAATTTTTTTTAACTTCACCACTCGAAAGATATTTACTTATTTTTAAGACAAAACTTTTCTTATAACATTTTCCCATCTCTGTTCTTTATCCTTTTTACACAGAAAATCAGTTTCCTGATTTTATTTATCTATTCATCCCACTTCACCACATGAAATATAAAGAAAAATACACCACAGCCAGAAAATACATATAAAATTCTCTCTGAAAGTTTATCTCCTTTTAACCCTCATTTTTGTTTTTTGTTTGCTTCTGTTAAGGTGAGTAAAAGTTAATGGAAAAAAACGTATGTACATATGTATTTATCTACCACATTTTATATTATTACACAATTTGGTCTATTACAATATTCTTATCAGAAAAAACATAAAAATAGCAGATACCTATTAAACGTAAATAAATCAAAAATAACACATGAGGTGTAGCACAGTAGTACATACTTGTGATATTTATGGGTGTAGGAGTTCTAATATTTTATGCGCTTAATTTACATACTTTTGACTATTTAAACACCAACAGCACCAATTTTTAGATACTTAGGTATTCTACTTTTTTCTTACTTTACACATAATTCAGGTACTACCAGACAAACAACAAGACCTGTTAGGCAACTATCAATTTGTTGCCATTTTCTAGTTAGAAAATGGAAAAAAAACAAAGAAACAGTGAAAAATAGCAGAACATTTTTTTTACAAGGATGCCACTAAAAACAATACTAATACCCACAGTGGGGAAATTTGTGATTCAAGATAATTGTGTCGAAATAAAAAATTTTATTCGAGCAAATACTCAAGAAGTTATCTTTTTCAAAGGATTAATGCGCGCGTTCAACAGAAAAACCTGCTACTAAACAGTTAAGTAGATGTATCAGCTTTGGATTTGATTAATTTTTCTGAACGATCTGCTCACTTTTTTGTCAAAAATATCAAAAAATTTTAATTTTCAATTAAAATTATTGAATTTTATTTTGTAAAAAGTTTTCATAATATTTATTTGTGAATTTAAATGAATGAAAATTAAAAAATATATTATGAAATTTGATTCAAAAGTCAAACTGAACTGAAATATCGTAATTTGATAATATGTATCATAATTTTTCTTTGCTACCTAAAACAGTGAGCGCTCACTCAACATGTTCCCTCATCGCTCAGTAATCAAAGCTTTCAGCAGATTGTTGAGCAACAGTTGTGTAGCAAACTGTGTCTGCTGATGAGTTGGTATGGCTACCAACGAAATATATATTTAGATATTGCTAACCCGAAACAAATAAATAAAATTTAAAACATAAATACATGAGTACATGCTCAAATAAATGTAGAATTTTGTAAAGGAGAGATTTACTTTTCATTTTTTTGCCTTTTAAGTACTTTTAATGGCAACTAGCGGTTGTCTAATTGTATAGGTGTAGAAAAGTAAACACATTTATAATGGAAAATTATTTGTTGTATGTGTTTAAACAATTTTGAAAGCTGTTTTTATGCATTGTTATTCACAAAAATATATTTGTGAGTTTTTGTATAAATAGATGAGCTTTAAAATTTTTTAAACATAAGGGGTAAACCATCTACTGATGAGTTGGTATGGCTACCAACGAAATATATATTTAGATGTTGCTAATCCGAAACAAATAAATAAAATTTAAAATATTAAAAAGATAATTAAATCGTTTAAAATGGTTGGTTTTCAGAAATTTATTTTACAAAATCTAACATTTTATTCGAGTATTACTCCATAATTTATGTTTTAAAACATTTATTTGTTATAATTATTCTAATATGTATATGTATTTCATTGGTGTTAAAGATCTACTGATGAGTTGGGTATTTAGCAACCAATGAAGTGCAGCCTATACATTAGCTAACCCATAAAAAATATACATACATATTACTATTTGACAAAATTTTTAATTTGTTGAGCGACAAACAAGAGCATCCATCATTCGGTATAATAAAAATGAGTTGTAAGGTTTATGTTATTTTACACTATACACTAAGTCATGTGCCGTAATCTACGATTTATGATTTTATTATTATAAAGTTAATGTACATAGTTTTGATATATGTATTTACAAATTCTTTATTGAAAAAACGGTTTTATTGTGCACTTTAGGTTTATCTATCGTTTTTTGTATAAAGATATGAGATTTCATGATTTCAAAAAGAATATCCCGATTTAAGATCGTTAAGAATGTCATTTATAGTAAATGAATTCGTAAATTTATGTATTTTTATTTAGTTCTTTAATGGTATTGTTTTTATATAAACCAGTCAGTGCATAATATCTAGATATTATCTAATATATATATGTATGCCTGTGGATTAAGTTTTTAATCACTCTACTGTTTGATTACCTGTTTTTTTTTCAATAATTATTAAGCGAAAATTATAGAAAATTTAATACACAACACTGGTTCATAAATTTTCAAGAAACTTGAATTTTTCCGTTTGGTCGAATATATAAAACCCTGAACTTATAGCAGCTAACCTTGATAATTCAAATATTATTATCATCTTACTGATGCCAAACTTTTCTTGAACAACTTTAACGATTTAAAAATCAGTTCAAAAGAAACATATTATGTTTCTTTTAGAACAAAATAAATATAAACAAAATTGTTCCAAATTTAACATGACTATTTTTTTAATAAAGTATATATGTTTTGATACTTAAATTTTAAATGGATGTGTTTCAGATGAATAATTCTGAAATTTCAATTTTTAATCTTCAAAAATTAATTTATTTATATTATGATGGATTTCAATCATTTCTAATTACCAACTCTTCAGTAGACTTTAACTAGCATCCTTGGCAAACATAAATTCGTGAGTCCTTTCTTACTTTTCTAAATAAAACAATTAAATTGTGTCACAATATTTTTACCTTCTTTAAATGGTAAAACATTCTGCGCTTTTCAGTTGACTCCGCCCCCACTGATTAATTTTCTAATGTTTTTTTTTTCGTTTGGTTTTTATATTACAAAATAAAATTAATTATTCTACAAAAGAATATTTTTATTATACAGTTTTTAATAAATGCGAATCCATAATTAAAAAAATATTAGAATTAAAGAAAATAAATACATAATTAGTTTCTTTCTTGGTTAAGTTTTTTCGACAAATATTTGATAAATGTGAACGTAGCTTAAGAATATGAACACACAATTTTAAAATTTCTGTGAAAAAAATAAATTGATTTTGTTATAGGAAAATTTTTTTTTATTGGCTTCTCATTTACGAGTACATCAATAAGCGATACAACTAGAATTGTAAATTGAGCAATTAAAATATTAAAGTTCCAATTTTTAATTTGGTAAAATCAAGGACTTGGGGGGAAAAAGTTTGAAATAAAACTTCATCAAATTCATATCAAACAGATTTTACATCTCATGATAGCAACATATGAACGAGCATTAGAAGAAAGAAGCATATTCCACTTTATGTTGCAGTTGGCAAATTTTTAATTTTGATTTTCGAAAAAAAAAATTATACTGATCGAAATGTTACGAAAATTAAAGATTATCGTTTATTATTTTCCGCAATACATATGTACTTATGTATAGCAGACAAAAGGTAACAATTATTACATAGGTAGGTATTATTTAAATTTTTTATTTATTTTTCTTTAATACTCAACTATCAAATAGACAAATTATATCGACATACCTAGAAACATTTCAAAAATTCTCTTTTTTTATACATATGTATGTATGTACATATGTAAGTAAATAGAATAACAATTAGAAATTACAACGAGGTAAAATTTTATTATGATCGAATGCCTGGTAGGTTACTCTGTAATTCGATTCCAAAAGAAAACTGTTCGAATTAGTATCCTATTTACATTGCAATTCGAACGCTTTTACTTTCGATTCGAAATACAGAGTAACCCCCCTGATCTTAATTTTAATTTGGTACAGATGCATCGGTATGATTGCACTTCCCATATTGTCAATACAATTGAAAATCAGATTATTATTGCTTATAACTTATTTAAAATAAATCACCATAAACAGGGTAAACATGTTTATAATAGTTCAAATATATACATACATATAACTTTAATATTAATTTCAAATATAATGAACATTTTGCCCTTTAACCCCTTTCCCAGATTTATAAATAACTATAATGAAGACTAGCTTTGGTCTGGCAGCACCTCAATTTAACTAGAAAATGTATGTAAGTAGAGAAAACAACAAATACACACAACACGTACTCTCTTACAAAGCTGAAAAAAAATTGTAGACAAGAGACACAACACATGCAAACAAGTTTTTCCAAATGGAATAAAATGCAAAGAAAAAATGGCAAACCTTTGCAATTTTTATACAAATTGTAAAAAAATTTCTATGAAATAAATTAGTATTTACTCAGATACAAATTAAAATAAATTTACCGTGTGGGATATTTCTTTACAACAGCGGACACAACTCGATTCCTTATTTTACAAGTATTTTTTGGAATAAATTTTCTTGCTTTCTTCTTTTAAAGGGAAAAAAACTTTTTTATTTATATTTTACTTTATTTAATTTTAACACTTTCACTTCGTTGTTGTTGGTTTATCTGTAAATAATGGCTGGTTAATAAGTTGTTTTTGTTGTTGTTGTTGGTACACAAAAAATTGCATTAAAAACTTTACAGCAATAGCAACAAATACATATATAAAATGTCTTTACAACTTTCAAAAATGGCTGTTTTTGCAATATTTTTGCTTGTTTTGTATTGTTATTTTATATGTGTGTATGTATGTGCATACATATGTATTTCTTTTTTTGCTTGGCTTGCTTTATTAAATTTTTTTTAATACACTATCGAGTGACTTGCTTTACCGTTAATTTCCACAAAGCGGAAATTCTTATTGAAAATTATGGTTTTTGTCTACGACGACATAAAAACAATTTAACAACCACGCGTTTTTTTTTCTTCACAAAATAAAACACCTAGATTTAATATCCATGCAATATTTATTTATCCGAAAGAAGAAATTCTTGCCAAATGTTATCTTTCACTTTTTCCAATTGGATTTTTCTCTTTCACTTGTAACAAATAGCCAATGCTTTTATTTTTGCTTTCTTATATGAATATGACAAAAACTTTTATTTATTTCAAGACTTGCTTGCTATCTTTTCTATTTATAATTTTATCTATTACAATTAGATCCGTTTAGATACCTCCGTTGCGCTTCAAAGTACAATACGTACTGAAAAATTTCATATGTGTTCAAAGAAGAAAGAGAAAATTACGTTTAAATACGGTAAAGAAAAAAGCACATACACAAAAAGCTAAGTCCGCGGTCTGCGTCAATGTACACACAATATTGTCAGCCGACGTATGTAACAACAATAACAATTACGGCTAACACTGAGTACAATGTACATGCACGTACTAACAAGTGTAGTGCATACATACATTCATACATACAAATGTATATATTTACAAAAAGTTCAAGTACTCTCTGCACAAGTTTATTATGCTTCGCTGTTACTGCTAGCAGCCAAACGTTGACAGTACTGAGTTGTTTATCATGCGTCAGCATTATCTGTATGCTTTTCTTGAATTCGATACAGTTGTTTTCATCATTTATCTGCTACTGTTTACACAATTGTTTTTGTTTTTATCCATGGGTCATGTTTTTATCTTTCTATCTGTGTGCAGCTTGATGTGGTACTGTTGTATGCGAATGATGGTGTTTTACTCAGTTCGCTTTAGTTCTGCTTTATTTTATTATTGTTTACAGTGGTTAGAAACATAGCTGCCATATTTGACGATTTATCGTCATTTTGACGATTTTGGGTCCTAAAAATGACATAGTGACGATGGGACGATTTATACCCTAATTTTGACGATTTTAAATAATTCAAGTTTGGAACATTTATTTGTACTATTAAAGCAACTGAACTGCTAAAAATTTTAATGAGCAACTTTTTAAAAACTTGTTTGCTTAAAACTGTAAACTTTTATTTAATCTATATACATATATAAAAAATTGTTGCAAGAGTGTTGTGACGGTAAAACCGAATTCGATTAATTTTTTAGGGTTTGTTCGTATGGTCGTGTAGATGATTTATCGAAATCGGTCGACGCGTTCGTGAGTTATGACTTTTCGTGAAAGTCGTGATGTGCTTTGATTAGGTAAATCGAAATTTATAAAACTAAATAGCTTCCGTGCGAAGCCGGGCGCTCAGCTATTTGATTATAAAAACAAAAACAATTTTTTAAATTTTGAAGACATTTATTTAGGAATATTTGCCAGAGATGAATTTGAAGAAGCACAAATAAGTGCAAAAGAAAAATAATAATTGTGTTAATTTTTATATAGAGCTTTGTGATCAGATATTATACAGATTTGATTTTAAAAATAAATATAAAGCTCTTGGCCAAATTAATCCATTTAATATTATTAATGAAGAAAGAAGTTGGTTTTTTGAAATTATAAAAGACTTTTCCTATTTTGTTGAAGAAAGTGGAAGCCAAGAGCTAGAAACTGAGTTCAGAAAATTAAAATTATTGTCCTGATAAAAACATATAACTATTGGATTTTTGGAAAAAAAATATCAGAGTTGTTTTGTTTCCGGTTTTGACTAAATTTATAACAAAAATCCTACTTTTACCACATTATTCAGCAAATGTTGAAAGAATATTTAGTCAGGTAAACATAAATAAGAATAAAGTAAGAAATTCATTGAAAAAGTCGTGTTTGGAACCAGTGTTATGCACAAAAGATTATTTAAAGCTAAACAAATGTACCTTCTATGATCTAGCAGTTACACCTGAATTAATCAATGTTTAATTTCAATATATATTTGTAAAATATATTATACATTTACATATGTATGTATATGTATACAAGTCTATTTTCTTTAACAATTATATTTTTATTGTATAAATTATATTTCAGTTTTTATAAATTTTTAGAAAATGTATTTCCAAAAATGAAATTTAAAATGCATATTTTACTAAGTTGAAGTAAAAATAACTAAAGGATTTTGATTTTTTTATTTTTTTCCATACAAATCTTTTTCCATGCATGTTTTCAAAGTATTGAAAAACATGCAATCTATTTACATGTGATTTTATGCTGTTTTATTAATCAGATTTGTTTATTTTTTTTTTTTTTTTTTTTTTTTTTTTTTTTTTTTTTTAATTAGGACCAGCACTCAGGGGATGACCCCTACGTATGCAGTGCATTGTGCCGGAACTCAGAGAGAGGGATAGAGTAGAGAAGATAGATGTTGAAAATGTAGAAGGCTTAACTCTTTTACAACTCTGCTTTGCGCGTTATGTTAATTTTTATAGCAGTGTTGAGGCGTCTCCGGTGTTAGGTAGACGCATTAACTTTGTTAAGCTGTATTGGCAGGCATTTTATTAATTGTTTTACTTCGCCGATGTTTCTGCTAACCGACGAAGGAGGGCGATGTTGTGTACATTAGCTTAGAACATCATCAATCGCTGTCGGAACAGTTTTTTAGTGACCAGTGCTATGCCTTCATCACTTAAATAGTCCGACAACAATTAATACAATGTCTCACTTATGTACATTACAGAAATTAATGATGTTGATTGACTTGCTGTGGCCAGGGTTTGAACCCAGGCCCCACGTCATTGTTTGCTTAGTAGTCAACGCGCTAACCACTTCAGCCAACACCACCCTCTCTTTAAGAGTTTTGTTATGTTTTGCCTCTAATAAAATATGTTTTGTAGGTAAAAAAGCGGTTTTTTCCATTTGACGTTTTAATGACGATTTCAATAAGCTATATTGACGATAATGACGATTTTTGCCCAAAAATATGACGATATTACCTCAAAAAATCTGGCAGCTATGGTTAGAAATGCCGTTAAGTAAATGAGTATAAAGTTGCCACACTGTAAATATTAATATTACAGAGATGGAAGTAAATTCATCATACGGTGTACAGTGTGAGCTCGATTTGCGCAACTCGAAAATACAAGAACATATTAAATAATCGATTATTGTTTATTATACTTGATGACACCCTAGAATATACATACATATATATTTACATACACAAATAAACATACATTGACTTCTTATTTATATGTAAGTGTTTTATCTTTAAACGCTGTTTAAATACGAAATTGAGTTTTCTACTAATTTCCATATATTTTTGACAGCTAGTTTTTTATTTAAAACAAAGCCAATAAAAAATTTGTCGCTGCTGGCAAGTTGCATAAAACGTTGTCTTGTTTTGTTGCTATTAACCTTTTTATCATTTTGAAAGTAGCTTTTATTCTTTTAAAACATTACAGCAATTCTTCAATATTCTTCTTTCTAACCTATATAAAAATATATAAAAACGAGTATTTTGGCATTTTCCTTTATTTTTCTAATCAGCTGTTCTTTTGGGAAATTTTTTTTTATATTACGTTGTGCTACCATAATTTAAAAACAATGGCCACGTTCAGCCAAAAAAAAAACTTGCTACTAAACAGTTTATATGTAGCTGCTTTTGATTTGACTAATTTTTCTGAACGCATTGCTCACTTTTTTGTCAAAAATATCAAAAAATTTGGCTTTTCAATTACAATTATAGAATTTTATTTTGTAAAAAGATCTCATAATATTTATTTGTAAATTTAAATGAATTAAAATTTTAAAATATATTATGAAATTTGATTCAAAAGTCAAACTGAACTGAAATATCGTAATTTGATGATAGGATATATCGTACTTTTTCTTTGCTACCAAAAACAGTGAGCGGTCGCTCAGCGCGTTCAGCAGATTGTTGAGCAACAGTTGTGTAGCAACCTGTGCCTGCTGAACACACCCATTGATATATGTAAATAACAACAATTTAATACGATTTAGAAACAGAAGTAGTATGTATTTAATTGCAAATTAAATAGAAATTAACTAATTAGATACTTAAATATATAGTAAACTAGGTGAACGCCCCGGCTTCGCACGGGAGATATTTACTTTTATAAATTTCGATTTAAACTTAAAATGATTACTAACTGACAGCTGTCAATGTGTATGCGTGCATGCGCTACAACGTGTATTTACCATGTGTATGAAGTCAGCACACAGTATACATGCCGCACACGCTCACAGGCGCCTACTTATTTTTTGTTGTTTTTTTTTATATGGACAAAATCACATGTTATCATGAAAAGTCATAACTCACGAACGCGTCGACCGATTTCGTGAAAACTTTAGATAAACCATCTACACGACCATACGAACAAACCCTAAAAGTGTAATAGAATTCGGTTTTGACCGTTCGTGAGTTATAAAGTGACAACACACTTGCAACAAATGATGTTTAATCAAAGATACATATATAATTATTTTGACTTAGTTCGTTTTTAATTTATTTATTAAATGAATAGGTATATTACATAATTAAATTTTAATGACCTATAAATTTGTTCACAAAATCAATTCAGGCATCGGTACTTGTTTTGTATAATTAATTATTAATAATTAATTATATTAATTACTACTCACAAGGGGTGGCATTACATGTCAATTTTTACCATTTAATCACATTGGCCAAAATCCTTCTGAGATTGTATGTATGTACATATGTAGTTTTGACTACATACAATTAAAATACAAGACGTATAAAATTTTTATTAACAACGTTATTTTACGTTATCAAGTACAATTTCGAAAATATAATATATCATCCCTGACTTGAGTTTTCGCCACCAGCTAGTATGAATTCGCTTTACGCTGTTTACTTTCTGGCAGCACATTATTATTTTTAACTTTCTTTTGTAACTTTTTTTTTTTGAAACAGGGAGAGAGAGTGTATGCAATGGCACGCACAGATGGATTTGCATTTTTATTTATGTACATGTGTGTGTAACTTTTTGTTGGGATATACCGTGAAGAACGTAGACTTCGGCTGAGAAATCGGCTGCTACTTGTAGCAACATTCATTTTTGCTGTATATGTATGCATGTGTATGTGCTTAAATTTGTGGATACATTGTTTGATTGTTGGAATTGGAAGAGAGAGAAAATTAGAGAAATATTGCAATTTATAAAGAGAAAATAAAATGCAACAACCTTCCAGCGTTGCCAATGTCTAAATAGTTGATGAAAAAACACCCTGACCAGATTGTGGCATAGCTACAATATTTTCATATCGTTAACAGTTTTTGTGATATGTAGTTTCCTTTTTTGGCATTTCCGTGATGTTAGCAAGTTTTTTTTTTCGCCAATTTTACGATTTTTACAGAATCGTTTTTTGCATTTTTAATCACAACTAAATAAAGCGAAAAACTTAAAAACAAAGTCTTTGGTTTTTCTGTATTTTTAGGGACTTTTAAACAATAATATATGGTTAAGATTAAAATAGAGGGGATTTTTAAATGGATAAAGTAAGGAAGATTTTACTTTTCTATAATTAGTTTTTCTGATGATTTGTGCTCTGCACGCCTACGAAGTCGCCACGAAGAACAACATACATATGTATATATGTATGAATTTTTTTACATTTTTGGCAACGCTAAAAACCACACTTTTCTCATGAATTTTCTGAAAAATAATTTGAGAAAGAGCGATTTGATGTGCAGAGCATCAGAAGAAACAAAATTATGAAAATAAAAAAACAAAGCATGCGCTGCTGCATGTAATTCCCCGTCCATATATTGAAACTTTTTAATTTTCCCTCTTAAGACTGCATTCGTGTCTATACAATAAAACTATTGCTTGGAAGCCTGAGTACATCATTCATCTTTCCCCTTGCATCAATAAACGTAGTGTTTTGCAGCAAATGTTTTATCATCTGGACGGGGACTAAAATGTGCAACGAAATACAGTTATTCAAATTACAAGAGAAATTTTTATGGACAGAGTATATATTAAGAGACGAATTTATTAAAGGGAAATTCATAAAAATGAGCTTGTTTGAAGGAGAATTTGTGTGTGCATGGGTTATTTTGTTTTTACAATAACGATGAAAAAGTATTTTTCATATGGACATAAATATCTATGTATGTAGTATGTGCATATGCATTTATGTATGTATGTACCTCTGTATACACATACATATGCATATATGTATATGTACGTACATACATATGTAAGTACATATTTTTCTCACGCCACAAAAATGTTATAAAAACAAACAACCAAAAACATTTTTAAAATGTAATTCCTGAAAGCTGGACTTAAACAAATTTGTTGGAAAATTGGGGTATTGAAAATGTAAGTACATATGTATGTATGTATGTACCCTGTCGGAAAGAAAACTAACTTTAAACTAACTTGAATGTTTGAAAAAAACCAACTTTTTTAACATGGCGATGTCCTAGGGAAAAGTCAGTTTTTTTCCACTGTTTGTAGCTAACTTTAAGTTAGTTTTAAAAAGTCAAAATGTAGTTAGTTAGTATACATAAAAAAAATATATTTCAGTTTTATTTTATTTTCTCAATTCCATATTCAGTAGTTTTATAGTAGCTATTGTAATAATACATTTTTCTTCAAATTTTTTTTTACCGGTGCTGTGCTGGGACTCGAACCACAGGTCATTGGATTAACAGTCAACGCGCATACCACTCAGCTAAGTTACCACTTAAATATTGACGGCAATAAGTTATGAAATACTTGAAATAATTTTAAGTTCCTAAATGAGTAAATTTGTTGGCGCTCACCATATTCAATTATAAATGAGAGTATAATATATATATACTCAACCTACTAATTGATTTTGGTTACATTCTGCATTGTATTGTAGTTAGCTTTAAGTTAGTCTAGAAAAATCAATTTAAAATTTAGCTTTCCTTGTAGCTAGCTACACATTTGACGACAGGGTATGTATGTATGTATGTATGTATGTATGTATGTATGTACCTAATCTATTGGAATTGGGCTTATTTTTTAATTTATTAAGTCAGCATTTATACACATACATACATACATACATATGTACATATGTATGTATGTAGGTATTTTTATTTCCCTTTAATTCCTTTTTCAAGTAATTTAACGCCATGTCATGTTCAAATCAAATGCATACACACATACATACACACATACATACATATGTACATACTAAAAAAACATCATTGAAGAAATGCACTAAAACGAATAATAACAAAAGCAAAATATATTCAAAAACTAACTACAATAACTACTACTGTTATTCATTTAGCAATTCGTTACAAACAAAAAAAAGCAAAGCGAGAAAAAAGTACCATTTAATTTTTTTCTCATTTTGTCTTTAACATGTCCATCAGATGCAACTCTAAAATGTCAGTACGAAATGCAAAAAAAACACAAACAAACAAACAACAAACAACAAAATATCTTTATAATGCAGAAACTCTCTTTGACAAACCATGATAACTTGGGTCCACCTCCCCGCAACCCCGCACAACACACTGAACACCTACACTAGCAACAAACACAAGTGGGGATTAAAAGAAACTTTAATGAACATCTGAAAGTGTGAGTGTGTGTTTGTATGCTTCTTATCTGCATGAGTGTTGAGTAAACATTTGTACACACACGTTTGTTGTTATGCTGCTGCTGTTTTGGCATAAAATGCTCTGAGCCGAACGTGTGAAACCACTGTACCATTAAATACAAGTGCTCTTTTCTTTGTTTAAGCCTTTCTGAGGTACCCATATTTTTTTTTATTTTTTAAAATAATGTTTGCCTATTTGTAGGTGCCAAAAAAAATTTTATAAAAAAAAGGACAATTAATTGAGAAATTGCATGATATTTACTGAGTACACAGACACATTCAAATTACTGCATGTTGTACGTATGTATGTACATATGTACGTATGTATGTATAATACTTTTGTACACATTCTTAACTTTAGAAGAAGACATGAGACATGAATCAAAAATAGGACACTAAAGTTTTTTAAAGAAATTTGTAAATTTGTATGTACTACATATCGTCACATAAAATGTAAAAGGCCGTAATTGCACATTTAATTATCTTACAGAACGTTGGCAGAGCTACGATTTCCATTCTATACCAGAATATTAATCTTCTAACGAAATTTTCTTTGAAGTGACGCTCTCGATAACCAGAGAGGCTACTCTGTATTTCGAATCGAAAGCAAACTTTTTCGAATTTCAATGTAAATAAGATACAAATTGGAAGAGTTTTCTTTTTGAATCGAAGCAACCATAACTAATTTAAATAATTCGAGGGCAGATTCAAACTTAACGTCCTAAATAACTCAAGTAACAACTTTCTATTGTTTCAGTCTAAAATTTTATCAAAATCTGTAAATTTTTGTTACTAGAATTTTTCTTTTTTGTTTTGGGAATTTTGCATTACGATATTTTTCTAAAAAAAAAAATACTCCTTTGTAAAGGAAAAAACTTGTAATTATTATTATTTACTAGCTTTTACCCGAGACTACGTTCACGCTACTTGTTAATGAAAAAACAAAAAGTAGTAAGCGCAAGAAAACACCAAAACTACCAGCTTTTCTTTATATTACAACCAAAAAAGTACAAGTAAAGTGCCAACAGTACTAAAAGTACCACAAAGTACTCTGTATGTCATCGTATAAAAATATAAATGATAAAAAAAAAACAAAAAACAAAAAGAACCAAAAGTAGCAATTAGTTTTGTTTTTACCCCTGTAAAAGTACTCTGTGTGTTAAGTCAAATGCTATCAGTCTACTAAATTTGATCAAAATGTTTTAAAAGAATTTCTGAACATTAAAAAAGTACCAAAAGTATCATAAGTAAAAATGTACCAGTACAGCCACCCAGAATAATATATATTAACTTATAAAAACTTTATAAAATATAAGCAAAAACTTGCAATTTGTACCATTTTAACCCCCTTTAAAAGTACGATACAATTTAATTTCGGTCACATGCTATGCGTCTTCAAAATTTCATCCAAATCTTTTGAATGGTTTTTGCGTTAATAATTAACTTCCATAAGGTGGCATAGCATGCCTACTCTTCATTTGGCCAAACATACAAACTTTCACATTTACAATAAACATTAGTACACAGAGAAAACAGTGCGTAATAAATACCTAATAAAATAGAACAAAATTAATAAGATATCTCTACGGTTTTTTTTCAAGAAGAAAGTCTTATTATTTTAATAAGGAAAACCTTTTTAAAAAAAATTCTTATTAATTTTGATCTATTTTATTAGGTATTTATTAGGCACAGTTTTCTCTGTGTGATGTTAGGAAATACAAATTTGATGTCATCAAAACGTCATGATAAGTCCGGAATGCTTATTTACAACATGAAATTGTATTATCTGGATGAGGGTTTATAAAATTTACGTCTGTTGGGACTCGAACCAAGGATCTTCGGTTTCGTAAATAGGCACTCTAACCACCTCACTACTACACCTTGCTACATGTTATCAGCCAGTTTAAGAAGATGATTTACATCTGCTCATACAGGAACCTAATGAAATCAATAAGGAATACCTTTTCGAAAAAATCAATAAGAAATCCCTATTTTATGCAAGTCATATGAAAACCTAATAGAATCAAAAAGTTTTTCTCTATGGATTGTTATTTTGGTAACAAAAATAACGGAAATTGGGTAAAAAAATATGAATAACAAGTTTTCTTCTTGATTTCCTATATTTTCCTTCTTGATAAAATTAAAAAAAAAAGATTTACCACATAAAAATAAGGAATCTCTTCGGAAAAATCTTCGCTTCTTTCTGCTGTAATTAGGCTTGCCATTCGTACTTTATAATAAAGTATTGTACGTTTTTTTGATTAATTGTACTCTATACTTTATAGAAACAATAAAGTACACCAAAATACTTTATTTCGCATGATTTGATTTATCTACAATTCAAAATAGATTCGGGTTATATTAGTCATTTGTTGACGTTTTTTTACAGTGGCGATTCTTTCTGCACCGGAACTGACCAGGGAAATTCACATGAATTTTTTATTATTTATCGATAAAGCCTTAGAGTACCTGAATAAATGGTTTGATTTTAAAAATACAAACTGGTTATTTACAATTAGCAATAAAAATTTAAAGAGCAAAGTTGAATTTGATAATAAAATTTGTTAGCATAAACGAAAATTTAAATCTGCAAAAACTTAATATAAATATGGATGATCTTTATGGAGAAATTGCGTCATTAAACAAAATTTATGATCAGATATACAGTTCTGAAGGTTTTGCGAAATTATCTACAGCAAGTAAATGGCAGCTATTATTTAATAAGACTGATGATAATTTATCAAATTTGTATAAAGTAATTTAATTTTTAATTTCTATTCCTGCCACGTCAGCATTCACAGAGAGAGTTTTTTCTGTAATGAAGAGCAAATGGCGAGAGAAAAGAAACAAAGCGTCTCTGAATCTGATAAAAAATGAATTAATTATTTACTTTAATTTAAATATGATAATTATTTGATAAAACTTGCGAAAAGCAATAAAAAATATGTTTTCAAATATAACAATAAAGAAAAAAAAATTGTACTTTATTTTTATACTGTGTACTTTTTTTTCCTAACCTTTAACAACCAATGTACTTTAATTGCAAAAAAAAAAAAGTGGGAACCCTAGCTGAGATACCCCTTAGCCTAAAAACGTTTCATAGAAAAAATCTTCTTGATTATATTAGGCAGTTTTGGCTCTTTACAGCCATCCAGAAAGTATATTAACCTATAAAAACTTTATAAAATATATAAAAAAATAACAAGTACCAAAACTTGCAATTTATACCATTTTTACCCCTTTTAAAAGTACGATAAAATTTAATTTCGGTCACATGCTATGCGTCTTCAAAATTTCATTCAAAATCCTTTGAGTGGTTTTTGCGTTATAGTGGAACAAACAAACAAACTTTCACATTTACAATAAACATCTGCTTTTTAAATGCCACAACTTAAAATAGTTTCAAAGCAACTTAAATTTATTCATAACGGGCCATTCACATATTACGTAACGCTGTTTTCGGAGATTTCATAAACCCCCCCCCCCCCCCCCCCCCCCCCCCCCGCAACCCTCCACACTTCCCTAATAACACATTTAACACATTTTTCAGTGCAAAATTTCCAAGCAGCAACAAATCTGTAACCCCTTCCCCCTTTGGAGCGTAACGTTATACATACATGCATATGTGCAAAGACCTTAATTGATTTATAATTTCCTTGTTCCCGATCTTCAGTTCATTAAACACGTAACGCTAATGACAAATTTATAAACAAATTGTCTTTGATTTTTTCTCTTTATCATTATTGAGCAATTAATGATGACACACGTGCAAACACAAATGAACTATTAGAGCGCTAACTAAATGCCACATGGTGGTGCATGCAATCGTGTTATTAAAATATGAAATAAGTATGAATGTAGTATGTATCGAACAAAATTAATCAATTGAAATACCCTGTGGGGAATAGTGATGGAAGAATCTCTTTAACAACAACAATTCTGTGTAACAATAACGGTTGTTGCCAATAATTTCCCTATTGCTTTTGCCAGAGAGTTTATTAGTTTGCTTCTTCTCTCTCATCGCGATATTATTAAAACTGTAATCAGTGACACCATATTGTATTTACACGACACACACACACACATACACACACACACCATAATGCAAAGACAAATAATTGTGAATAGTATTTATGTATGTATGTAGTAACATTTTTATCCACCATTTTAAATGATTTTAAGGAGTCAAAGAATGTTAGCGTTACATTTTAGGTTGTTGTTTATTCTTGTTTGCTGTTATCATTTTAATGCTTATGGGTTTTTAAGTTTGTTCGTTTATATGCAAGTGTGTGTTTCCTTTACGCATACTCGTATGTTCAACGGAAAACGGATGTTAAGATAGAAAAGTTGCAATGATTATACGGTGGTAAAGATATTTTTAATAGTAAAATTATGATGCATTCCAGTAGATATGAAGAAAATTATGGCAATTAGTGGTTTCTTTTATTTTTTGCACAGGGGAAGAGAGCAAAGAAAATACAATTTTTTATATATTTAAGTTGATGAGTGTTATCACATACATTTACATTTTTAATAACAATTTCATATGTTTCTAAAACATTCTAACGATTTTTTGCCTGGTAATATAGGAAATTAAAAGAAATACGTAAATATTTTTTCTATCCTCTTTAATTTTACACCATTGTCCTTCCAATAATTGTTGCTTATTCTCTCGTATGTTTTACATGACCAAATAGCCATAATAATAGTCTATAAAAATACCAACACGTTTTTGTTATAATACGAGTATAAAATACCTTGACATGCAATATTTAAGCACAAGTAAATAGTCCTTCTATTAGAAGCTCTTACAATTTTACTCCTTTCCTTTTTTCATCCAAACTGCTCTGCTCACGATAATCAGTATCATTTGGTACAATAGCATCATCATCATCATCAGCAAAAGCAACATCATGGGATGTTTCAGTAACATTATTTTGAGGTCAAAAAAGCAAAAATTCAAGGAAGAAAATAAAAAAATATATGTATAAAGAAAATTCCAATCTAGCAGGATTTTTTCACATAAACTTGCAATTTTTATAAAGTTTTGAAATGATTGCAAGGAGTTTGTTGTTTTTTTTTTTTTGCTTTTCCTCTTTTATTATTTATTTTTCAATTTCTCATCATACTAATACATACACACATATCTAAGTATGAATTTATACTTTATAGATAGAGTATAAGTATATATGTATCTGCATGTATGTATGTGTCTGTATGTGTATCTATGTGTGGGTGGGTTTCCCAATAACTATTATTTACAGTAATAAAGGAATAAAATAAGCTACAAGAATTCATATTTAGTTTGTTATATAAATTTATAAATTTAATTAAATGAATACACATGAATTGGTTAGAGAGTGAATGTTTAGTTTGTATCATATGGTTGGCAGATTGTGTTATGAAAATAGTTGGTTTGACGTCTAATATTAGAAAAAAAAGAGAAATGGAAAAAATATAGTATGTATGTATGTATGGGTGTATATGTATGTACATTATGCAATATGTTGCATCTCATTGTATTAGGGTGGTTAACTTGACTTGTTTCTTTTTAAATTCGTACACAGATGCTTTTCATTTACACTAGAAGGCTGTTTATTAAAACGTAATTTCTCATTTTTTCAATCACTTGATGTTGTCGGCAGTTTTATGTATTGAACGTTACTATTTTTCAATAGGCTTCAGTACAAATTTTAATTACAGATGTGCATAAAAATGTATTGAACGTTACTCTTTTTTTTTAATTTTCTGCAATTTCGAATTTATAATAAAGAAGTTTTTGTTAAGACTCTTCGAAGAGTATTTATTTCAATTGTTTTTCATTAAATTTTCAATGTTTGGTTGAATAGATAGGATTTTATACATAAATGTATTGAACGTTACTTTGAAAAAATTTCTATATATGATTTAGCATTGAATTTTGGAATACATGTTAAGAAACAACGTAAATGGATGCACGAAATCTGAAACGAAAAATACTTCTAAAGCTGGGTTACGTTCAATACAAAAATACTATTTTTAATTTTTTATTTAAATAAAAATGTTAGGACTAACTAAATTTTATGCAAAACAAATTAAATATTTATTATTGCATATTTTATTGCAATTGAAATATTTTAACACATGTTTTAAATGTATTGAACGTTACTCATGAGTTTTAATTTTCTGCAATTTCTTATTTATAATAAGGAATTTTTTGTTAAGGCTCTTTGAAGAGTATTTATTTCAATTGTTTTTAATTAAATTTTTAGTGTTTGGATGAATAGATATGATTTTATACACAAATGTATTGAACGTTACTTTGAAAAAATTTCTATATATGATTTGGCATTGAATTTTTAAGAGAGATAATAGTTTAATTCCTGTGAAAATAAACAAAACGATATATAGAGAATAGAATTAGAATGTGAAAATTTTCTAAGGATTCTGAGCGGACTTGGGAAAGCCGGTGCAGCATCTTCCTTAAAAACTATGCAGTTTTTATCGGTACAACATTGATAGCCTTTAATTTTTTTACTATATGTGATTTTTTTTTTTTACTAATTTGGGAAATACCAGTAATATTAGAGTGAATTCCAAGAGTGGGCGTGGCATACAAACAGCTGTTTAATAGCTGTGTTGTCTTATGGAATGCATTTTCTAAAGCAATATATTTCCTTAACAATCAGCCTTTTGCTTAAAACGTTTAGATTAAATATAAAAAAAAATGGACATAAGCTGTTGTTCATTAATACCTCAAAAATTCACTCTAAAATTTTTTTAAAAAATTTATGCTTTTATATTTTTTTTGTGAAATTTTTTGAATTCTCTGAAACATTTCTTTTTTAATTTTTATTTGGATTTTCCCAAATATTATAAAACCACCCTAACATTTTTTTTTCTTCATCAGTTTTTTACATTTAACTTCTATTTATTGCAATTGTTATTCCTTATATGTGTAAGTGGGGATATGAATGGGTGCTGTTAACCCTTATTATACCCTATCATCAAAACTAGTGCTACAACTGAGCTTTTACATTGATTATCCGAGCTTGGAAAACGAAAATAATGTTTTCAATTTAATGTGAAATAATATTTCAATTTTATTCGACATATTTTCAGAAATTTATGATTAAAAAATATTTCTTTATTGTGGGTTAAGGAAATTGTTTAAAGGATAAATAGAATTATATCGAATCAAAAGTGTTTGTGGTGTTGTCATAGATGAAAGATCTCTTGATGATGAGTTGTCATTAGCAGCAAAGAAATGCAGACATATTGATTGGCTTAACCCCCATCAAATATAACAAATAAATATTTTTAAAATTTTAATCTACTGATAAAAACAAGACAGTAAAATTTTGTATATTTCTGCTGGTAAAAAAGGATTATTCATGATCCGCTACTGCACAATTTAATACTCAACTTGAATTAGAAAAACTCGTAACATGAGTGCCATGTTTTTTCACATCTAAACATACACATCCTTCTTTTTTCTGTGGTATATACTTTATTTATGTTTCTGTGGATGTATTAAAGAGAGTGTGTGTGTGAGTGTTTTTGTGTAAAGATTATAGTTAACCGATCGCATTCAATGACAAATATTATATGAGAATATATTGCGTGTGGGTATGAGTGTGCGTGTGTGTTAAAACCATGAACTTTGAACTTTATAGGATAAAACAAAACAGCGGGTGTTACTTTTAAAAGGTATAGAATTTTCAGATGAAATTACAACATAAAGAAAGGTTTAATCAAGACATACCCACAGCGCAAACGATCTTGCTGAAAATGGCTGACACAAAGGTTTCAGCCTGACTCATACCGAGGAGAAGCAAAGTTAAGCAAGGAAAGTGGATAGTGCCACTACGGCCACGCAAAGTAGGAAATTTTTTTGTTTAACCACTTCCATGAAACCGTTTCTCATGAAACTTTTTGTACACATGTACAAAGTGGGCATTGCCACGCCTAAATGAAATACGAACACGTTTTGTATTAACTTAAACTGAACACTAATTCGATCATTTTGTCTCTATTTTCTTTTTTTGAAAATCGGAGGAGCAAGTTATCCTTCAAAATATTGATCACCACATAGTATCTTCATTTATGCACCGATTTTCTAAAATCTTTCTTTAATGAAAACGATTTGGTTGCAGTTTGGTCCCAAAATTACTTTTTTCAAAATCGGGTGGGGGAAGCGTGGCTAGTTTCCTACGAAATATTGGATGTAAAAATTTTGGTTTGTTCTTTCTTTTCTCTCAGTTTGGTGACATGATTTTTGTTTCTTTCTTTATGGGAAAATCGTAGAGGGAAGTTCCCTGTAAAAATATTCTATATCGCATAGTTGCTCCATTTATGGACTTATTTTCTAAAATCTTTTTTTTTGTTAATGTAAGCAATTTGGTAGCAGTTTGTAAAATCCGAATTCTTGCTAAAGCGGAGGGTCAAGTTTACCGTGGAAAATTCCGATTGTTGTATAGCACCTCCATATATGACCCAATGACAATATTTTTCTCGTCGGTGATGTTTTCGCAAGCGAAACTACAAGTGAGTCTTTTTGGTATTCTGTTCGCATTAGTTCGAGATAGAGGAATTGAATTTTTTATGAAGACTACTTGAGTTTTCTATTTACTTGTTGCTTTAGTCACCGTTCTCCTAGAAGTGTACTTAGATGAGGCTCCATTAAAAATGGCCCGAAACCAAAAATGAAAAATGTCCCAAAAATTTTTTATTTAAAATAACAGCACAAACTTTTGGGACCATTTCTTCTATTTTTAGGGCCATTTTTAATTTTTAATTTTTAGTTTGGGCCAATTTTTCGTTATTTAAAAACAACAATAAATATTTTCGGGAACATTTTTCTTATTTTGTGGCCATTTTTAATTTTTTTAAAACAACAATAAATATTTTTGAGGCCATTTTTAATTTTTTGTTGTGAGGCCATTTTTAATTTTTTGAAAACAACAATAAATATTTTTCGGGCCAGTTTTCCTATTTTGGGACCATTTTGAATTTTTTTGTTTGGGCCATTTTTAATTTTTTAAAAACACCAATAAATATTTTTGGGCCATTTTCATTTATTTAATTTGGGGACATATTTAATTTTTTGAAAACTAAAATAAATACTTTTGGGGCCAGTTTTCCTATTTTGGGACCATTTTTAATTTTTTTGTTTGGGCCATTTTTAATTTTTTTGAAAACAACAATAAATATTTTTCGGGCCAGTTTTCCTATTTTGGGACCATTTTTAATTTTTTTGTTTGGGCCATTTTTAATTTTTTGAAAACAACAATAAATATTTTTAGGACAATTTTTCATATTTTGGCACCATTTTTAACTTTTTGGTTTGAGGCCATTTTTAATTTTTTGAAAACTACAATAAATATTTTTGGGGCCATTTTTCCTATTTTGGGACCATTTTTAACTTTTTGGTTTGAGGCCATTTTTAATTTTTTGAAAACAACAATAAATATTTTTGGGCCATTTTCATTTATTTAATTTCGGGACATATTTCATTTTTTGAAAACTACAATAAATATTTTTGGGGCCATATTTCCTTTTTTGGGACTTTTTTAAATTTTTTTTAGTTTGGGGCCAGTTTGCATGGAGCCGTTAGATGAACGTAAGGCAGGTTTCTTTCGCTTAGAAAACAATCGCATGCACAACTTCGATATTGTGGAACTGGCCATAAGAATTATTTATTTTCTACTTTTTACTACGATTAACGAAATTGTGTGATTTTAGTCGTTTTAATGGACAGTTCCACCACGCCCATCATTTTGTAATTGGGATTTTCAATTGGGGTTGAAATAATTTTTTGTTGTATAAAGTTTTTTTTAATTTTTTTACAAATGTTATAATGAACTCATATATTTCTAATTTAACTTAATGCATAATTGTTCCCAAAAAAGACCCGATATACAAAATATTCCAAGAAACGAAGCAAAACAAAACGTTAATTGATTTCAACTTGTATGACAGAACATAAGAACGTAGCATTCCCTAATTAGTGTTTCACATATATTGTGACTTTTTTTAAAACCTCTAATCCGTTTCAAAAAATTCACATAAAATGTCTGCAATTAAACAGTTGCAAAAGTCATACACACACGAACACTGGTATTGCGCTTTAAGAAAACAACTTTTTTATGTTCGGCAGTGAATTTCGTATTTGAATATTTGAATTTTGAAAATACTTTTATTACGTCCAATCTGAATTAAAATGGCTAATATTGAAAACAGTGTTGTCCTCTATAAAAAAACTACACCCTCTTCCATCAAACTATTAAAGAAGATTTTGGTTTGGTAAAAAAAAAATAGAGAAAAAAAAATAACCACAAAATATGAAAATAGATTTCCATTTAATGCCAGCCAGCTACTTATTGGCTTAATAAACTTAAGCGATTTTCTTTAGTTCTTATAAAAAAATTTGCATCACATTCATCTTATATTTTTATCGTAATTTTTACTGAAACTTTGATTGGCTGGTTGGCCATTAAAAATTTAAAAATATTTAAATTTATTTTTCACAACAATGATAAAATGGCCATTTTTTTTGCCACATTTTTGAAAATTTATTCATTTAAAAATAAATTTTATTTAAATATGTACATAGTACATATGCATGTGTTTGTGTATGTGTGCGTGTGAGTGTGCATTTGTATCTGAAATGTTTTAAACTAAAATAATTTAAAACAAGCACCGCCTCTCTCTAGAGGAAAGAAACTACAGAACAAAAAAAAACAATACTGAAAATAAAATGTTGTTTTTTTCGATTCGCATAAAATGTCACTGCGCTGTGAATGAAATGCAAATAAAATTTTAACACAAAATTGAAAATTTAATAAAAATTTATGTTTGTCTGTATGTATTTTATGGCAGCTTGCTTTTAAACAATGTATGAAAGATTTAAATAAATAAAGTTGCAATTGAAATTATTTATGTGACCTTTTTTTTTTATATTGAGAATATTAGATTTTACTAGAGATGATTAAATTAATTAAATTAATTCATCAATCTGATTGCAAAGGATATTTAATATTCGTAGAGTTGAATAAATCAGTGCAAGTTAATCCGCTTTTATGTTTCAATTGAAATGAAATGAAAAGAGTTTAAACTGTCAATACAGACCAACAGATGTTTTTGATCGATAACAGATGCAAAAACAGCTGATGTTTACATTTGTCGTAGTGCTGCCACATTATTATTGTTTAAAGAAGACATACTCTGAAAGGTGCGGACGTTTTTCTGCTGTTGTGTTTAAACTGCATTTAACTTTCACTGATTTCTTAGCAATTAGCAAAAAAAAAAAACATATACTAAACTATATTCTAAGGTCTTTGCAATTACTAAATAAATTGTGAAAAATTTTTAAAGTTTTACCATTTTTCACGTATTTTTATTGTTTTTAACCACGTGCAAATAATATTTTTGGGAAAAACTTTAAAACGTATTAGGGATCCAGGTAACATTATAAAATTTTTAATTGAAGTATTGGAATTCAAGAAAACAGTTTTTAAAAATCGAATTTTTAATTGAAATATGTACGTATATTTTTTGAAACGCTCTAGCATTACAAGAAATCAAGCATTTGCTTTTTCGAAAATAAAACGGGGAAGGTTTTATGGAGGTTTGATAATTCTGTGACTTTTAGAATCAAATAAATGTTTCTCTTTAAAAAAAACGTTTTATTTCTCAAGAAAGTGTTCTTCAACCTCGGGATATTTGGTCCAGCGTCTCTCAAGTTTTATAATTACGCACAAGTAATAAGATTTCTTGGTCCAAGTCCCTCACAACCCAATAATGTTTTTGTTTTGTAAAATCGAAAACAGGAAATAGTAAGCACAGTATGCTGGATAAGATAGCGACTACACACGTGTGCATCAAGGCTTTATCCTGATGGAACAACACTTTTTTTATATACTCGAACCTGTGAAAAACAAATTCCAACTAATATTCGCCGTTCTTTGCATTATTCTTTTTTTGCAGGATAAACGAGTCGAATAACACTAAAAAAAAACTGTCTCCCAAAATTTTTGCTGTCCTACAGACCCAACTTAGCATTCTTTGGTGATTGTCCTATCAAAGAGACCCACCGATTCGGTTGCTCATATTGTCATTCATATTACGTCTGAACATTGCCAAACACTCCTCTGAAGTGGTCACACGGCTGCTTTTATGGCCCACTGTGCGCGATCCCACATATTCATGCTAAATATGATGTAGTGGCTTGGTTGGAATACCTCGATTCATCACAGTGATGATTTTTGGTGATCATTTAAGATTATTGTTCGATCATGTTGAAACATATTATGTTTGCTTATGATAAGATATTTTTAGGTGAAATTGCAATAAGAGCATTGCTGGAACATAATATGTTTGCCTAGAAACATAATATGATGAACTGTAATGATATGATTATCACGTAGACTACATTTAATCATTATAAGATATTTTTAGATGAAATTGCAATAAGAGCATTGCTGGAACATAATATGTTTGCCTAGAAACATAATATGATGAACTGTAATGATATGATTATCACGTAGAATTAAATATTGACTACATTTAATCATTATAAGATATTTTTAGATGAAATTGCAATAAGAGCATTGCTGGAACATAATATGTTTGCCTAGAAACATAATATGATGAACTGTAATGATATGATTATCACGTAGAATTAAATATTGACTACATTTAATCATTATAAGATATTTTTAGATGAAATTGCAATAAGAGCATTGCTGGAACATAATATGTTTACCTAGAAACATAATATGATGATGCACTGCAATGATATGATTATCACGTAGAATTAAATATTGACTACATTTAATCATGATAAGGCATTTATACATGAAATTGCAATACGAGCATTGCTGGAACATAATATGTTTGCCAAGAAACATAATATGATGAACTGCAATGATATGATTATCACGTAGAATCAAATATTTTCTACATTTAATCATGATAAGGCATTTTTACGTGATATTGCAATACGAGCATTGCTGGAACATAATATGTTTGCCAAGAAACATAATATGATGAACTGCAATGATATGATTATCACGTAGAATCAAATATTTTCTACATTTAATCATGATAAGGCATTTTTACGTGATATTGCAATACGAGCATTGCTGGAACATAATATGTTTGCCTAGAAACATAATATGATGATGCACTGCAATGATATGATTATCACGTAGAATTAAATATTGACTACATTTAATCATTATAAGATATTTTTAGATGAAATTGCAATATGATAGTTTTTGACAATAATATGTTTACATTTTACTATAGTATGATGACATGCAAAAACAGTTAATACAAATATATTTGTGTATGTTGTTCACAGAACGCTTTGGCTTCGTGCTAAATCATGTACATACATACATAATTCAATATGTACATAAATATTTATTATTATGATCAAATCAATCATATTTTTTCTGCGCCTATTTATAACCGTTACATGGTGTTGTTTATCATATTATTTTTAACTTTTTCTCACCATTTCGATGGATGTAATGACAAATGACTTTAATATTCTGTTGTATGTTTTCATTTTCTTCATATTTCGTCATTGAAATTGGAATTCAGTCTTTTCATAAGTCAATTTATTAATGACTTAGTCGCATTTAAATTGCACTAAATAAATCATATGCTATTACTCGTATATGCTATTTTTTCCTTGCTGCCATTATATTTCTCTTTTGCTATTTTTGCAAATTTTAACACTTGAATGCCCGGTAATATCCTTTTTAAAACGAGGTAAATTGGCAAAACAAGAGAATAATAAATGACAATAAATAAGAAAAAATTGCATTGTAATTGAAATGACATGAAGTAAAAGGATATTAAGGATGAAATCAATAGAGTTATTAAGAAAGAATAAATGTATAAAGAGTAGAGATATAAGAAGGATTTATTTTAAAGGAAAAAGGTAAAGGAATAATGGAAAAAAAGATCACTTAACTGATTAATGGTTCAGTGGCTTATTCTTCTTTTTTAAGGATATACGAGTATTTGGTGAATTTCACCTTTATTTTTTATATTTATTTATTACATTTAAGTAGTATTAAAACTTATTGACTAATGTCTTCGTTATTAGTCATCAAATAGAATGTGAACATTTATTTATTTGTAATTTTTGTGTTGTTGCTATTTTTGCACAAAATTTAACCGAGCAAAAGACCAAAATTTATAAATACTTTCTGGTAGAAAAGAACAAATGTGTTTTTGTCAATTTATTTGTTCATGGTTGAAATATTTAGATTCCTAAAAATATATTTGAAATAATTTCTTTTAATCGAAATACATTTTATACTAAAATGCAACAAAGAATAGAATGAAACAAAAAAAAAATAATACAAATACTTGTAATCCTACAGAAACACTTGCAGATTCTGATACAGATTCATCACGTAAACTAAATATTTAATGAAATGTATCAATGTGTTCATGGATTGATAGAAGCACGTGTGTGTGTGTTGGTTTGTTGGTGTGTTCGTTTAATTTGTTTTGTTTTTGTATTGCATCTATTACTATTTTAGATATTTAAATGCATTTTGCGAGTTATTTTTGGCAAACATCAAACAAAGAAAGCAAAAAACGGCAACAAATATTATAATAAAAAACAAAAGCAGCAGATAAGAAAACCTCAACTACAACACTATCAAATTGAAAAGGAGCATGAAAAGAAAACAGAAAACAGAAACAATAAAGTACAAAACCGTAAAAGCCACAGGCAAATACAAAATAAAAATCTTCAAATTCTTGGCATTAAACAAAATCAACTTAAGACATATTAATGCTCGATAACATACGAACAGTAAAACTGAAACGATTTTTGTAAAAAAAAAAACAAAAAGTTTCTTGAAAAAGATTTTTTTGAAACTGAAAATTTTCTTAAGAAACTTTTTTGTCGAAGCAAAAATTTTTGTCACATCAAAAAAATATCTAAAAAATCGTTTTTGTAGAAGCAAAGATTTCCTCAAGAAACACTTTTGTTTGTGAATTTTTTGAGCGGAAAAAATTTAACAAAAATATTATTGTCGGAGCAAAAATTCAATAACGAAATATTTTTGTGGGAACAAAAATTTTCTATCGAAATATTTTTGCCTGAAATAACGAAATATTTTTTAACAAAAATGATCAAAAGAAACTTTTTTGTATGAGGAAAAATTTTTTTTTCAATAAACATTTTTTGTCAGAGCAAAAAAAAATATCTAAAGGAATTTTTGTTGCAGGAGAAAAATTTCCAAAAATTTTCTAACGAAATGATTACGTCGGAACAAAAATTTGCTATCGAAATATTTATGTCGCAACTAAAATTTTCTATGGAAATATTTTTGTCCGAACAAAAATTTTCTATGGAAATATTTTTGTCGGAACAAACATTTTCTGTGGAAATATTTCTGTCGGAACAAAAATTTGCTATCGAAATATTTATGTCGCAACTAAAATTTTCTATGGAAATATTTTTGTTCGAACAAAAATTTTCTATGGAAATATTTTTGTCGGAACAAAAATTTTCTATGGAAATATTTTTGTCGGAACAAAAATTTTTTAACGAAATATTTTTGTCGGACCAGAAATTTTTTAACGAAATATTTTTTAACGAAAATGTTCAAAAGAAATTTTTTTGTATGAGCAAAAATTTTTTTTTCAATAAACATTTTTTGTCAGAGCAAAAAAATATCTAAAGGAATTTTTGTTGAAGGAGAAAAATTTCCAAAAATTTTTTAACGAAATGATTACGTCGGAACAAAAATTTGCTATCGAAATATTTATGTCGCAACTAAAATTTTCTATGGAAATATTTTTGTCGGAACAAAAATTTTCGATGGAAATATTTTTGTCGGAACAAAAATTTTCTGTGGAAATATTTTTGTCGGAACAAAAATTTGCTATCGAAATATTTATGTCGCAACTAAAATTTTCTATGGAAATATTTTTGTAGGAACAAAAATTTTCTATGGAAATATTTTTGTCAGAACAAAGTTTCCAAAAATTTTTCAACGAAATGATTATATCGGGACAAAAATTTTCTTTTTTGTAGAAGCAAAAGTTTTCAAGGGAATTTTTTTGTCAGAGCAAATGTTTTAAAATAAACTTTTTGTGGGAGCAAACATTTTATAAGGAAATTTGTTTTTATAGAGCAACAGTTTTTTAAAAAAAATTTTTTGGGCGAATAAAACTTGCTAAGGGAATTTATTTGACGGAACAAATATATATATTTTCTAACGAAATATTTATGTCGGAAAAAAAGTTTTCTAACGAAGAAATATTTTTGTCAGCACATAAATTTTCTAAAGAATTATTTTTGTCGTAGCAAACATTTTGTAAGGAAATTTTTTGTGGGAGTAAAAATTTTCTAAGGAAAATGTTGGTCGAAGTAAGAATTTTCAAAAGAAACATTTTTGTTGGAGCAAAAATTTTCGAAAGAAATTTTTTTTGGCAGATCAAACATTTTTTAACGAAATGCTTTTTTTCTTGTGTCAAACATTTTCCGACAAATCTTTTTGTTTGGCGCATAAATTTTCTAAGGAAATATTTTTGTCGGAGCAAAAATTATCTATAAAATTCTCTTTGTCGAAGCAAAAATTTTCTTAGGTATGTTTTTGTCGGAACAAAAGTCTCCGACGAATAGCTTATAGGTAGTTATTGTTTTCGAACCAAAAAAATTTTTGAAGATTAAAACTTTTGTTAAGATTTTTTGTTTCGGACCAAAAATTTCTCAATTTAAATGGAATCACTGTGCAATATTATGCATTCTATGCATACATAAACACATATGTTTTTATCTGCAAATGTACGAATGAATATATTTATGTACTATGTATGTGCATATTGCCGAAAATGCACAATAACAAAAAAAAATTAAAGAAAAGAACAGAATATATCTAAAGTATCTAAATGTAATATGGAATACAAACTTACAAGTCAACACATACCTTTTAAATAAATATGTATAAAACAAAAGCATCCTACCAAGTATAAGTCTATTTGAGCGTATGTAATGCATGCCTGAGCATACTTAAACATGCATGTACTCGCTTCGCTTTGTATGCCTTTGAGAGTCTGGTATTGCAAAATAAATGCAATAATTTTACAAATTTCAACACAAGTTAAATTAAAATAAAGGAGAAAATAAAAATATGAAACAGAGAAATTATTTCTAGGAAACTATTGTTAAGACATTGATGAAGCCAACCAGCCAACCAGCCAGCCAGCCATTCATCCATCCATATGAACATCTATCCCTGTAAAAATTTCCTATAGAGACAGTTTGGCTGACTGACTGCTTATCCAACTAGAAACTAAAAAGTATCAAAAACAAACGAAAATGTAGTACGAATAAGTTTAAATATTTTAATTGAATTGTACGCGATAAAAAGACAATTTATTTTGAAGATGCTGCTTCATCTTCATCATTATTTCGTCGCCAGCAACTGGTAACATTTAATATTGTGTTTTTAATGTGTTGCAAGCAGATACAAGCCGATAGGCAGACAAACAGACTGACAGACAGACGGACAGACAGAGTGATTAATTTATTATATTTCATTATCGTCATTCAAATTAAATGAGTCTTACTTTAAATGTTTTTCTTTTTTTTTCGTTTTAACAAAGTTTGCAAACGAAATTCTGGCAAGACAATTAAATAGAAATGCGTCTAATTAAGTTTTTGCAAAGAAGTTTCTTTCTGACCATAGAATGATACGGAAAAGAAGGTATTACGAATGTTGTTGGTAGTTTTGTTTTATTAGAAAAAAGCTCATGTTAGTTTTGTCAGTTTTGCCTTTTGGTTATTCCCCCTTGGGAGCATAAGGATTCGAAAAAGTATTTCGATTTTACGCAGTTTTTTTTATTTCGCTTCTTTCCATTTTCGAACGTTATCATTTGATTTTCTAATTGCGAAGCACTTGTTGCTTCACAAAGAGTGCGTAGATTCTATGATGATGCAACTGTCCTGTGCCGTTGCCTAGGAACAACACCTCCACTAGACAATTGTGTACTGGTGCAGATCCGTGCTTTGTGGTTTGGAGTTTTGCTAAGATTTTTTCATTTGCTATGGGTTGTGGTAAAAATATGTATTCATTAATTTGCCCAGCCTTTTTTTAATCCCGAGTTCTATTCCAGGAAACTCAAATAGTTTGGGTTGATTTAAACCAGCCTTCAGATGAGCTGCTACGGCGATTTGATACGGTAAAATATCCCACTTGAGCCAAGACCACTCGTGATTATATACTTTGAGGTGTTTTTGTTCCTAAATCGGGTATTTTTGAATAATTCAGATCTAAAACGAGTCAGTTCTAGCCTAAGCCAATCTGAATCAATTGGATTAGGCCGGTTGTTACAACTCGTTACATGTGGAACCAGAGTAGTTTTATCAGTTACAAGAACAGGAACTTCGAGACATGCGTTTTCGGCTTGATGGTTGTCATAAGGGATAGAATGTTGTATCCTAAAGAGCTAAATACACACCTGCTAAGAAGCATTTTGTTCTATGAAACCATTTCCTCAGACATTCTCGAGGATCATCCTCAGAAATTTTATGATTTATTTACTAGAACCTTCATTAGGTGGTGTCCAAGCTTGGTGGTATCTAATGCTACAATGTTCCTCAAGCTAAGGGAAGAGTGGTGTTGGCTGAAGTAGTTAACTACGCGTTAACTACAAAGCAAAATATGACTTAAGACCTGGAGATTTTTTTTTAAACAAACACAACCCCGCAAAGCGATTAGCTTGTCTGCACACAGAAAAAAATATTTAATTTTTTTTTCAATTAACCCTTTAATTAATAATATAAAAAAAATTGATTAAATATTTAATTAATTTAATTAAATTTTTAATCGTAATAAATAATTTTAGTTAATAAATGTATAAAAATTTAATTGATACAATTAATTTGTTTACTGGTGCAAATTTGATTAAATTTTTAATTGATATCACAAATTTTTTAATTGAAATCAATTTTTATTTTTTTCTGTGCAGAAAACACCCAGGATCTCTGGCCGGAAACCTCCGGACTACTAGTCTAGCATTGCTACCTATTAGCCACGGCGGCACCCTACTTGCAATAGCGTGGCCTTGTATTAATTGTTGTCGGATTATTTAAGTGATGAAGGCGTAGCACTGGTCACTAAAAACTGTTCCCGAAGCGATTGATGCTGTTCCAAGCCACTGTACACAACGTCGTTCTCCTTCGTCGGTTAGCAAAATCGAAAGAAAAGTAAGCTTAAGAAATTTAATGCGTGTACTTAACACAAGAGGCGCTGCAACACGGCTCTAAAAACAAAACGCGCAATAGCAGAGTTGTAAAAAGAATTAAACACTCTTCTACATTTTCACCATCTAAACTCTGTACCATATCTCTTCCCTTCCTAGTTGTGGCACAATGCATGACATATGTAGGGTTCATCACCTGAGTATTGGTCCAATAAAAAAAAAAAAAGAAAAAATAATGGTTTCTTGGCTGCGGTTGGGCGTGGAAAATGGAAATTTGGTTAGGGGCTGTGTTCATACTACGCAACGCACTAAATGGGTGGAGGGGGTACAGCTTTGTTACGAATTGGAAATTTTGCACTAAACAATCGGTAAAAAGCGTAACGAAGAGGGGAGGAGAGGGTGGTATGAAATCTCCGAACACAGCGTTACGTAATATGTACATGGCCCCATAGAAGCTCACGAGTATGTGAATTGCCGAAAATCTGTAGTTAACCAGAGCTAAATTTATCGAATATCGAAATCTTATGGATTTTTTTTCTTTTCTTCCAAATCGTCTGAAGGACTGCTTTGACAAATGAAACCTAATTCAAAACAGATTCCAGGCTTCTCTTTAGTATAATCAATGCGTATGTCATGTAAGGACTTTGGTTCTGGTTTGTGCTCATTAGAGTTGGGGCGTATGAACGATATTATTAATTTTTTTTAAGCGATACCAATCAACAAGATTGTCGTAGTGCCACAAAACATGTAGAATACCAAGTGGTATTTCAAATTTTGCACAAGATTTTCAAAGAAAACTTAGAAAACCTAAAGAAGAAGGTTCACAAATATACATTCCATTTTGTGGGTAGATCTTAAAAAAGCAAACATAACAGGATCCATCATATTTATCATGCCATGGAGTTGAAGCAGTAAAGCATTCCAAGATGTTGCAAGTTTTTTCTTAATGTTATATTTACAATTCTAAGTTTTGAAGGAAGAATTTAAAAGATAAATTAACTACACCTCATTTAGTGTAATTTATCTAAATAAAAATTTCATTAAAAAAACCTTCAAGTGTATATTTTACGAGATTTTCATTTACTATAAAAACAAAAAGTTTAATTCATTATTTTAAAATTTAATTGAAAGTGTTTACATTCATATCAAAAACGTTAAATTTTTAAAAAGAAATTTCTAAATTTCTTAAATTAATTCAAAATTTTACAGCATGAAAATATTTGTCAATGCAGCAACCGCAAATTGTCGTATTGTTCTTGTCACTGACCAACCGAACGACCGCTTCTTAATGCCACCAAGCAGCCAAGCAATCCTTTTAGTCTTTAACCCAAACAGCCACCTCGCCTCCTTCCCCAACTCAAAATACGCAAATATTACATTCTTATTGTCTACAAATTGTTCTTAATGTCTATAATGCGTAAAGGAAATGTATTGTCGTTGTCCATCGTCATACATCAATCATGGTAACGCATCCAAGGCAGTTGTGTTTTATGGTTTATTAATAAAAATTCATTTAAATCAATCCCACACAAACACGTAAACACCTCATACAAATACAACTAAAGTGGCGGCTCCTACACACACGTAGGCATTTATACGTATTCGCATACGTGCTGTTATTATAAGGGGTGATCCATTTCGAGGTACCCTACTTTTTTAAAGAAAAAAAAAAACAGAAAATTAAAATTTAATGGAGAATGTTTATTATCATTTGAAAGAACATTCTTTGGCATTTATTTTTTGAAGATTATGTCTATCAAATGTTGGCCGTTGCTACGTCGCAGTTGGTCCATCCGTTGTGTCCAATTTTCGATGACTCGTTCGAGCATTTCGACTGGCAATTGGCGAATGACACGTGTGATGTTTTCCTCCAAGGCCTGAATCGAAGCGGGTTTGTCCGCATAAACTTTAGACTTTACATAACCCACCCCACAGGAAAAAGTCTACCGGTGTGATATCACACGATCTTGGTGGCCAATCGATTGGCGCAAAACGTGGAATTATGTGCTCACTGAAATGTTCTCTCAATAAATCCATTGATTGATGCGATGTGTGAGAAGTGGCGCCGTCTTGCTGAAACCAAATGTCGCCGAGATCACGAGCTTCAATTTCAGGCATCAAATAGTCGGTTATCATGGCACGATAACGATCGCCATTGATGGTTACATTCGCACCGGCATAATTTTTAAAGAAATATGGACCGATGATTCCACCGGCCCACAAACCACACCAAACCGTAGTTTTTTCTGGATGAAGTGGAAGTTCTTGAATCTTTTCAGGTTGCTCTTCGTCCCAAATGCGGCAATTTTGTTTGTTTACATACCCATTGAGCCAGAAATAGGCCTCATCCGTAAACAAAATTTGCATCGAAACACATTCCTCACAAAACGTGAATTTTCGTAATAAAATTGAACGATTTGTAAAAGTTGTTCAGGAGTAAGTCTTTCCATTATGAAATGCCAAACAATACTCAACAAAAATAACATGACAGCATGACACGACTCACGCGTGATCTGTCAAAAAAAGGCTATTAAAAAAAGTATCTCTACTTGGATCACCCTTTATATTGCCTGCAAGTAGGCCGGTAGCAAAAAATAGGGGAGGAGACATGTGGAATACGCGAAAAACAATAAGAACAATTTCATGTTTTTAATGATAAAAAAAAAAAAAATAATACGTACAATGAATTATTTGCAATTAATTCAATTTGTAGAAAAATACAAAAAAAAAAAGAAATGCAGAAAATTTGCAACATAACAATGAATTCAGTCATGGCAGCAGCATGTGTAAATTAATTTATTTTATTTTTGTGCAGAAACGCCAACTGCAGAAAAATGTATCAAGTAGTCACACAAATACTCTGAAGGTGAGAATAAAATTTAATATGCGAAAATTTTTTAAATAAAAATTGTATAAAATACAAATCTGCATTTTAGAAGGGAATGTATTTAGATGATCATTTGATGGATTTAGAGATTTTAGTAGCAATTGGATTTAGAGGAACGGATAGTAGCGGAGATTTAAAACTGAAGCAATTTCTTTCTAGAGGAGATCTTCTCTAGACCTCTTAAGTTTTTCTTAAAGTAATCCAAGAGAAGTGCAGTCTCTTGCAACGTTCTTCCTTAGCTGTAATTTGCAGGAACAATATTTGTAGAGTGTGAAGTAGATTTTTACGTGGAATACGGAAGCATAAAACTATTCTCCTCAACGCCACCGATGGACGTCGTTCCTCAGGATTGTTGTCATCATAAGAATTTTGCACTACACTGAAGCAAAAATTTTGTATTATTAGTAAATTGAGAACATGAGATCATTCATCCTTGGATTATTCCTCTTCGATCTCTCCAAACGGTTCATATCCTTTTATATCCGCAACCGTTGCTGATAGGTTGCAATGTTAGCCTAGTAGTCCGAAGGTTGTCAGTTCGATTCCGTCCAAATAGTCTGGGTATTCTCTGCAGACAAGCCAATCGCTTGTTTATTTTTCTAAAAAAATATATATTTAAATTTTTACGTTGTTCCGAATTGTCCCATTTACGGAGGCACACTTGTTGAACATCCACTCTGCCACCAGTTTGGAATGTATACCAGCAGCGATGCCAATTTAGCGTATTTCGCGCTATATTTAGCGCTTTTCAACTACCCAAAAGTCGCATTTTTCACCATCAGCGCGTTTTAAAAAAAAACTCTAAATTAGAGCTTTTTGTTTTTCAGTTTGGTGCTTTTAGCGCCTTTTTAATACAACTGTTCATTTTAAAGAAAATCGTATATACTTTTCTAATAACATTTTTTGCAACTGCTCTTTTGAAGTTTTTCAGTGGAAAAAAAACAACACCGAAGATGTCATTACATTTATAAAAAAATTTATAAATGATAAAAAGGAGATAGAAAAAATAGAAAACTGTCTTCAAAATTTGAAGTTTGTTGAATGGAAAAAAAGAGACAGAACTGATTTATTTTGGATTGAAGTGCATAATTTAAAAATGATAATATTTTATTCGAAAACGAACAATTTTAAATAGATTTTTTTATTTTACTTTACGTGTTTACAAAAATCTACTCGTATATATATAAAATTAAGTGCAAAACTTCCTGTGCGCATACTCCTCTTAGACGGCTTGCCCGATTTCAATGAAATTTTCAGGGGTGATTGGGGTCTGTGTGGAGGGTGCACATAAGAAATTTAGTGGGCGTGGCCCCTCCCACATAAATTAAATAACATCATATATCTTGAATATTGTGATAGCAAGAGTTTTGAAACATTGCAATAGTACATATGTATGTTACTCATGTGATAATCAGGACAAAAATGGGCGGGATCGGACAAGTGGGCGTGGCAGCTATCATATAAAATAAATATTTAATATCAAATATCTAGAGTTATATAACAGTTAGAGCCTTCAAACTTTGTAGGAGTGCATAAATTAATAATATTAGCAGCTGAAGTGAAAATGGGCGTGATTGGACAAGTGGGCGTGGTAGATCTCATACAAAGTTTTAACATATAATATCTGTAGTGCGATTCTGTAACTTTTAACAATAAGCGTTAGGTTAATTTTACCAACACAATTTATTGCTTGTGGTAACAATGCATCAATTCTGTAACTCAGTATAACCAACATTGTTAAAAAATTCAAACAGGTGGCATTTTTGTTAAAAAACAATGAATTTTAAGCCAGAAGAGTTCACAAGAGAGGGCGCTCTCTTTATTTTTTGTTAAAAATCAATACATTTAACCAATAAATTTTTAGTCACAATAGTGTACAGGAGAGTGCGCTCTTTTTTATTTGTTCGAAAATATACTTTTTGAACATTTCAAAATAACAACAACTTTAAGAATAAACAATGAAAAAAATATTGCTGTTAAGTTAACTGAAATATTCGACGTTATAATTGAATATAATGCTAAACGATATTGTTAAAATCCTTACTGAATAACATCGACGTTAATTTAGCTGTTCAAAATTTTTAACAATTCAATTGACGTTAAAATTGAATAGAGAATCGCACTGCTGGAGTACTATGACAGCAAGAGTTCTGAAACTTTGCACATGTACATATTAAACTAATCTGAAGAGTTGTGAAAAAAAATGGGCGGGATAGGTCTAATGGGCGTGGCAGCTCCCATACAAAGTAAATATTTAATATCATATATCTACAGTACTATAATAGCCATAGTCTTAGAAATTTGTGCACGTTGATTATATTATGAATAGTCATGGGAAAATTGGGCGGGATCATGCCAGTGGGCGTGGCAGCTCCAATACAAAGTGAATATTTAGCTCATATACAAATTTAATATTAAATATCTAGGGCTCTATATTAGCTATATAACCTTCAAATTTTGTACGAGTCCATCAATCTATATATATAAAAATGAATCCCTTTTTTCCTTGGTCACGGCATCACGCGTGAATGGCTGGACCGATTTGGACGATTTTTTCTTTCTAATGATCGCCATAGTCCAACTTTTTTCGATTTACCTAAAATCAGAAAACGGCTCCATCGATTTGACTAATTCTTCTTTCAAATGTTCGTATTAATCCATTTTAAGTTTTCATCGAACGAAAAATTTGCCACGCCTACTTTTACGCACGCCGCTTTTTAGGAAAATTAAAATCGTAATTTAGTCTTAACAACTGGACCGATCGTCATTAACTTTTCACAATAGGATATTCTTACGAAATAATAAATGCTATATAAAGAATTAATTGGGCAAAGGGGAGTGGCACCGCGCATATAAGCAAAAAATTTAAATCGCCATATTATGGGCATTTTTTGACATACGTCGATGATACTTGGTACATATGGTATTGGCATAATTAGGAATACGTACCAGGAGAAAAGTGGGTGGGAGTACGCCCCTTTTTAGGAAAATTAAAAATCTTAATTTAGTCTTAACTACTGGACCGATCGTCATTGAATTTGCACAATAGGATATTCTTACGAAATAATAAATACATGACTATATAAATACTTTCAGTTTTATTTTATAACGATGGGGGTAGCGAAGCACACGGGTTTTTTCGGATTTTTATTATTGTTTTGCCGCAAGATTGGCAGTCCTGCCTTTTACTAATAAATAAACAGAGACAGCAGGCGAATGTTTACAATTATTAAAAAACATTGACATCGCAACATTGTGTGTTTTTTCCACATTTAATTCAATCGATTTGCTACATTTATTCGAAAAGAATACTTTATCGGACTTACATAGCCTACAAGTATGGATCCTTGGCTTTAATTTCCCATTGGTCCAAATGAGTGACAAACAAATGTTATAGAAAAATTCTCAAATACAATTGAGAAATCGGACTTACATAGTCTATAAGTATGGATCCTTGGCTTTAATTTCCCATAGGTCCAAATGAGTGACAAACAAATGTTATAGAAAAATTCTCAAATACAATTGAGAAATTGGACTTACATAGTCTATAAGTATGGATCCTTGGCTTTAATTTCCCATAGGTCCAAATGAGTGACAAACAAATGTTATAGAAAAATTCTCAAATACAATTGAGAAATCGGACTTACATAGTCTATAAGTATGGATCCTTGGCTTTAATTTCCCATAGGTCCAAATGAGTGACAAACAAATGTTATAGAAAAATTCTGAAATACAATTGAGAAATTGGACTTACATAGTCTATAAGTATGGATCCTTGGCTTTAATTTCCCATAGGTCCAAATGAGTGACAAACAAATGTTATAGAAAAATTCTCAAATACAATTGAGAAATCGGACTTACATAGTCTATAAGTATGGATCCTTGGCTTTAATTTCCCATAGGTCCAAATGAGTGACAAACAAATGTTATAGAAAAATTCTCAAATACAATTGAGAAATCGGACTTACATAGTCTATAAGTATGGATCCTTGGCTTTAATTTCCCATTGGTCCAAATGAGTGACAAACAAATGTTATAAAAAAATTCTCAAATACAATTGAAAAATCGGACTTACATAGTCTATAAGTATGGATCCTTGGCTTTAATTTCCCATAGGTCCAAATGAGTGACAAACAAATGTTATAGAAAAATTCTCAAATACAATTGAGAAATCGGACTTACATAGTCTATAAGTATGGATCCTTGGCTTTAATTTCCCATAGGTCCAAATGAGTGACAAACAAATGTTATAGAAAAATTCTCAAATACAATTGAGAAATTGGACTTACATAGTCTATAAGTATGGATCCTTGGCTTTAATTTCCCATAGGTCCAAATGAGTGACAAACAAATGTTATAGAAAAATTCTCAAATACAATTGAGAAATCGGACTTACATAGTCTATAAGTATGGATCCTTGGCTTTAATTTCCCATAGGTCCAAATGAGTGACAAACAAATGTTATAGAAAAATTCTCAAATACAATTGAGAAATTGGACTTACATAGCCTATAAGTATGGATCCTTGGCTTTAATTTCCCATTGGTCCAAATGAGTGACAAACATAAATGTGCCCACAAATAGCAAAATTCACGTAGAGCTGAACAAAATTTATACAATTTTAATCTTTAAAATTTTATAGAAAAATTCTCAAATACAATTGAGAAATCGGACGTACATAGTCTATAAGTATGGATCCTTGGCTTTAATTTCCCATTGGTCCAAATGAGTGACAAACAAATTTTATAGAAAAATTCTCAAATACAATTGAGAAATCGGACTTACATAGCCTATAAGTAGGGATCCTTGGCTTTAATTTCCCATTGGTCCAAATGAGTGACAAACATAAATGTGCCCACAAATAGCAAAATTCACGTAGAGCTGAACAAAATTTATACAATTTTAATCTTTAAAATTTTATAGAAAAATTCTCAAATACAATTGAGAAATCGGACTTACATAGTCTATAAGTATGGATCCTTGGCTTTAGATAGTGTATAAGTATGGATCCTCTGCTTTAATTTCCCATTGGTCCAAATGAGTGACAAACAAATGTTATAGAAAAATTCTCAAATACAATTGAGAAATCGGACTTACATAGTCTATAAGTATGGATCCTTGGCTTTAATTTCCCATTGGTCCAAATGAGTGACAAACAAATTTTATAGAAAAATTCTCAAATACAATTGAGAAATCGGACGTACATAGTCTATAAGTATGGATCCTTGGCTTTAATTTCCCATTGGTCCAAATGAGTGACAAACATAAATGTGCCCACAAATAGCAAAATTCACGTAGAGCTGAACAAAATTTATACAATTTTAATCTTTAAAATTTTATAGAAAAATTCTCAAATACAATTGAGAAATCAGACTTACATAGTCTATAAGCATGGACCTTGGCTTTAATTTCTCATTGGTCCAAATGAGTGACAAACAAATTTTATAGAAAAATTCTCAAATACAATTGAGAAATCGGACGTACATAGTCTATAAGTATGGATCCTTGGCTTTAATTTCCCATTGGTCCAAATGAGTGACAAACATAAATGTGCCCACAAATAGCAAAATTCACGTAGAGCTGAACAAAATTTATACAATTTTAATTTTTAAAATTTTATAGAAAAATTCTCAAATACAATTGAGAAATCAGACTTACATAGTCTATAAGTATGGATCCTTGGCTTTAATTTCCCATTGGTCCAAATGAGTGACAAACAAATTTTATAGAAAAATTCTCAAATACAATTGAGAAATCGGACGTACATAGTCTATAAGTATGGATCCTTGGCTTTAATTTCCCATTGGTCCAAATGAGTGACAAACATAAATGTGCCCACAAATAGCAAAATTCACGTAGAGCTGAACAAAATTTATACAATTTTAATCTTTAAAATTTTATAGAAAAATTCTCAAATACAATTAAGAAATCAGACTTACATAGTCTATAAGTATGGATCCTTGGCTTTAATTTCCCATAGGTCCAAATGAGTGACAAACAAATGTTATAGAAAAATTCTCAAATACAATTGAGAAATCGGACTAAGATAGTCTATAAGTATGGATCCTTGGCTTTAATTTCCCATTGGTCACAATGAGTGACAAACAAATGTTATAAAAAAATTCTCAAATATAATTGAGAAATCGGACTTAGAGAGTCTATAAGTATGGATCCTTGGCTTTAATTTCCCATTGGTCCAAATGAGTGACAAACAAATGTTATAAAAAAATTCTCAAATACAATTGAGAAATCGGACTAAGATAGTCTATAAGTATGGATCCTTGGCTTTAATTTCCCATTGGTCACAATGAGTGACAAACAAATGTTATAAAAAAATTCTCAAATACAATTGAGAAATCGGACTAAGATAGTCTATAAGTATGGATCCTTGGCTTTAATTTCCCATTGGTCACAATGAGTGACAAACAAATGTTATAAAAAAATTCTCAAATATAATTGAGAAATCGGACTTAGAGAGTCTATAAGTATGGATCCTTGGCTTTAATTTCCCATTGGTCCAAATGAGTGACAAACAAATGTTATAAAAAAATTCTCAAATACAATTGAAAAATCGGACTTACATAGTCTATAAGTATGGATCCTTGGCTTTAATTTCCCATAGGTCCAAATGAGTGACAAACAAATGTTATAGAAAAATTCTCAAATACAATTGAGAAATCGGACTTACATAGTCTATAAGTATGGATCCTTGGCTTTAATTTCCCATAGGTCCAAATGAGTGACAAACAAATGTTATAGAAAAATTCTCAAATACAATTGAGAAATTGGACTTACATAGCCTATAAGTATGGATCCTTGGCTTTAATTTCCCATTGGTCCAAATGAGTGACAAACATAAATGTGCCCACAAATAGCAAAATTCACGTAGAGCTGAACAAAATTTATACAATTTTAATCTTTAAAATTTTATAGAAAAATTCTCAAATACAATTGAGAAATCGGACTTACATAGTCTATAAGTATGGATCCTTGGCTTTAGATAGTGTATAAGTATGGATCCTCTGCTTTAATTTCCCATTGGTCCAAATGAGTGACAAACAAATGTTATAGAAAAATTCTCAAATACAATTGAGAAATCGGACTTACATAGTCTATAAGTATGGATCCTTGGCTTTAATTTCCCATTGGTCCAAATGAGTGACAAACAAATTTTATAGAAAAATTCTCAAATACAATTGAGAAATCGGACGTACATAGTCTATAAGTATGGATCCTTGGCTTTAATTTCCCATTGGTCCAAATGAGTGACAAACATAAATGTGCCCACAAATAGCAAAATTCACGTAGAGCTGAACAAAATTTATACAATTTTAATCTTTAAAATTTTATAGAAAAATTCTCAAATACAATTGAGAAATCAGACTTACATAGTCTATAAGCATGGACCTTGGCTTTAATTTCTCATTGGTCCAAATGAGTGACAAACAAATTTTATAGAAAAATTCTCAAATACAATTGAGAAATCGGACGTACATAGTCTATAAGTATGGATCCTTGGCTTTAATTTCCCATTGGTCCAAATGAGTGACAAACATAAATGTGCCCACAAATAGCAAAATTCACGTAGAGCTGAACAAAATTTATACAATTTTAATTTTTAAAATTTTATAGAAAAATTCTCAAATACAATTGAGAAATCAGACTTACATAGTCTATAAGTATGGATCCTTGGCTTTAATTTCCCATTGGTCCAAATGAGTGACAAACAAATTTTATAGAAAAATTCTCAAATACAATTGAGAAATCGGACGTACATAGTCTATAAGTATGGATCCTTGGCTTTAATTTCCCATTGGTCCAAATGAGTGACAAACATAAATGTGCCCACAAATAGCAAAATTCACGTAGAGCTGAACAAAATTTATACAATTTTAATCTTTAAAATTTTATAGAAAAATTCTCAAATACAATTAAGAAATCAGACTTACATAGTCTATAAGTATGGATCCTTGGCTTTAATTTCCCATAGGTCCAAATGAGTGACAAACAAATGTTATAGAAAAATTCTCAAATACAATTGAGAAATCGGACTAAGATAGTCTATAAGTATGGATCCTTGGCTTTAATTTCCCATTGGTCACAATGAGTGACAAACAAATGTTATAAAAAAATTCTCAAATATAATTGAGAAATCGGACTTAGAGAGTCTATAAGTATGGATCCTTGGCTTTAATTTCCCATTGGTCCAAATGAGTGACAAACAAATGTTATAAAAAAATTCTCAAATACAATTGAGAAATCGGACTAAGATAGTCTATAAGTATGGATCCTTGGCTTTAATTTCCCATTGGTCACAATGAGTGACAAACAAATGTTATAAAAAAATTCTCAAATACAATTGAGAAATCGGACTAAGATAGTCTATAAGTATGGATCCTTGGCTTTAATTTCCCATTGGTCACAATGAGTGACAAACAAATGTTATAAAAAAATTCTCAAATATAATTGAGAAATCGGACTTAGAGAGTCTATAAGTATGGATCCTTGGCTTTAATTTCCCATTGGTCCAAATGAGTGACAAACAAATGTTATAAAAAAATTCTCAAATACAATTGAGAAATCGGACTTACATAGCCTATAAGCATGGACCTTGGCTTTAATTTCTCATTGGTCCAAATGAGTGACAAACAAATTTTATAGAAAAATTCTCAAATACAATTGAGAAATCGGACTTACATAGCCTATAAGTAGGGATCCTTGGCTTTAATTTCCCATTGGTCCAAATGAGTGACAAACATAAATGTGCCCACAAATAGCAAAATTCCCGTAGAGCTGAACAAAATTTACACAATTTTCAGAGAAATCGGACGTACATAGTCTATAAGTATGGATCCTTGGCTTTAATTTCACATTGGTCCAAATGAGTGACAAACAAATTTTATAGAAAAATTCTCAAATACAATTAAGAAATCAGACTTACATAGTCTATAAGTATGGATCCTTGGCTTTAATTTCCCATTGGTCCAAATGAGTGACAAACATAAATGTGCCCACAAATAGCAAAATTCACGTAGAGCTGAACAAAATTTATACAATTTTAATCTTTAAAATTTTATAGAAAAATTCTCAAATACAATTAAGAAATCAGACTTACATAGTCTATAAGTATGGATCCTTGGCTTTAATTTCCCATTGGTCCAAATGAGTGACAAACATAAATGTGCCCTCAAATAGCAAAATTCACGTAGAGCTGAACAAAATTTATACAATTTTAATCTTTAAAATTTTATAGAAAAATTCTCAAATACAATTGAGAAATCGGACTTACATAGTCTATAAGTATGGATCCTTGGCTTTAATTTCCCATTGGTCCAAATTAGTGACAAACATAAATGTGCCCTCAAATAGCAAAATTCCCGTAGAGCTGAACAAAATTTACACAATTTTCAGAGAAATCGGACTTACATAGTCTATAAGTATGGATCCTTGGCTTTAATTTCACATTGGTCCAAATGAGTGACAAACAAATTTTATAGAAAAATTCTCAAATACAATTGAGAAATCGGACGTACATAGTCTATAAGTATGGATCCTTGGCTTTAATTTCCCATTGGTCCAAATGAGTGACAAACATAAATGTGCCCACAAATAGCAAAATTCACGTAGAGCTGAACAAAATTTATACAATTTTAATCTTTAAAATTTTATAGAAAAATTCTCAAATACAATTGAGAAATCGGACTTACATAGCCTATAAGTATGGATCCTTGGCTTTAATTTCCCATTGGTCCAAATGAGTGACAAACAAATGTTATAAAAAAATTCTCAAATACAATTGAGAAATCGGACTTACATAGTCTATAAGTATGGATCCTTGACTTTAATTTCCCATTGGTCCAAATGAGTGACAAACAAATTTTATAGAAAAATTCTCAAATACAATTGAGAAATCGAACTTACATAGCCTATAAGTATGGATCCTTGGCTTTAATTTCCCATTGGTCCAAATGAGTGACAAACAAATTTTATAGAAAAATTCTCAAACACAATTGAGAAATCGGACGTACATAGTCTATAAGTATGGATCCTTGGCTTTAATTTCCCATTGGTCCAAATGAGTGACAAACATAAATGTGCCCACAAATAGAAAAATTCACGTAGAGCTGAACAAAATTTATACAATTTTAATCTTTAAAATTTTATAGAAAAATTCTCAAATACAATTGAGAAATCGGACTTACATAGCCTATAAGTATGGATCCTTGGCTTTAATTTCCCATTGGTCCAAATGAGTGACAAACAAATTTTATAGAAAAATTCTCAAATACAATTAAGAAATCAGACTTACATAGTCTATAAGCATGGACCTTGGCTTTAATTTCTCATTGGTCCAAATGAGTGACAAACAAATTTTATAGAAAAATTCTCAAATACAATTGAGAAATCGGACGTACATAGTCTATAAGTATGGATCCTTGGCTTTAATTTCCCATTGGTCCAAATGAGTGACAAACAAATTTTATAGAAAAATTCTCAATTACAATTAAGAAATCAGACTTACATAGTCTATAAGCATGGACCTTGGCTTTAATTTCTCATTGGTCCAAATGAGTGACAAACAAATTTTATAGAAAAATTCTCAAATACAATTAAGAAATCAGACTTACATAGTCTATAAGCATGGACCTTGGCTTTAATTTCTCATTGGTCCAAATGAGTGACAAACAAATTTTATAGAAAAATTCTCAAATACAATTGAGAAATCGGACGTACATAGTCTATAAGTATGGATCCTTGGCTTTAATTTCCCATTGGTCCAAATGAGTGACAAACAAATTTTATAGAAAAATTCTCAATTACAATTAAGAAATCAGACTTACATAGTCTATAAGCATGGACCTTGGCTTTAATTTCTCATTGGTCCAAATGAGTGACAAACAAATTTTATAGAAAAATTCTCAATTACAATTAAGAAATCAGACTTACATAGTCTATAAGCATGGACCTTGGCTTTAATTTCTCATTGGTCCAAATGAGTGACAAACAAATTTTATAGAAAAATTCTCAAATACAATTGAGAAATCGGACGTACATAGTCTATAAGTATGGATCCTTGGCTTTAATTTCCCATTGGTCCAAATTAGTGACAAACATAAATGTGCCCACAAATAGCAAAATTCACGTAGAGCTGAACAAAATTTATACAATTTTAATCTTTAAAATTTTATAGAAAAATTCTCAAATACAATTGAGAAATCAGACTTACATAGTCTATAAGCATGGACCTTGGCTTTAATTTCTCATTGGTCCAAATGAGTGACAAACAAATGTTATAGAAAAATTCTCAAATACAATTGAGAAATCGGACTTAGAGAGTCTATAAGTATGGATCCTTGGCTTTAATTTCCCATTGGTCCAAATGAGTGACAAACAAATGTTATAAAAAAATTCTCAAATACAATTGAGAAATCGGACTTAGAGAGTCTATAAGTATGGATCCTTGGCTTTAATTTCCCATTGATCCAAATGAGTGACAAACAAATGTTATAAAAAAATTCTCAAATACAATTGAGAAATCGGACTTAGAGAGTCTATAAGTATGGATCCTTGGCTTTAATTTCCCATTGGTCCAAATGAGTGACAAACAAATGTTATAAAAAAATTCTCAAATACAATTGAGAAATCGGACTTAGAGAGTCTATAAGTATGGATCCTTGGCTTTAATTTCCCATTGGTCCAAATGAGTGACAAACAAATGTTATAAAAAAATTCTCAAATACAATTGAGAAATCGGACTTAGAGAGTCTATAAGTATGGATCCTTGGCTTTAATTTCACATTGGTCCAAATGAGTGACAAACATAAATACGCCCACAAATAGCAAAATTCCCGTAGAGCTGAACAAAATTTACACAATTTTCAGAGAAATCGGACTTACATAGTCTATAAGTATGGATCCTTGGCTTTAATTTCACATTGGTCCAAATGAGTGACAAACAAATTTTATAGAAAAATTCTCAAATACAATTGAGAAATCGGACGTACATAGTCTATAAGTATGGATCCTTGGCTTTAATTTCCCATTGGTCCAAATGAGTGACAAACAAATGTTATAAAAAAATTCTCAAATACAATTGAGAAATCGGACTTAGAGAGTCTATAAGTATGGATCCTTGGCTTTAATTTCCCATTGGTCCAAATGAGTGACAAACAAATGTTATAAAAAAATTCTCAAATACAATTGAGAAATCGGACTTAGAGAGTCTATAAGTATGGATCCTTGGCTTTAATTTCACATTGGTCCAAATGAGTGACAAACATAAATACGCCCACAAATAGCAAAATTCCCGTAGAGCTGAACAAAATTTACACAATTTTCAGAGAAATCGGACTTACATAGTCTATAAGTATGGATCCTTGGCTTTAATTTCACATTGGTCCAAATGAGTGACAAACAAATTTTATAGAAAAATTCTCAAATACAATTGAGAAATCGGACTTAGAGAGTCTATAAGTATGGATCCTTGGCTTTAATTTCCCATTGGTCCAAATGAGTGACAAACAAATGTTATAAAAAAATTCTCAAATACAATTGAGAAATCGGACTTAGAGAGTCTATAAGTATGGATCCTTGGCTTTAATTTCCCATTGGTCCAAATGAGTGACAAACAAATGTTATAAAAAAATTCTCAAATACAATTGAGAAATCGGACTTAGAGAGTCTATAAGTATGGATCCTTGGCTTTAATTTCACATTGGTCCAAATGAGTGACAAACATAAATACGCCCACAAATAGCAAAATTCCCGTAGAGCTGAACAAAATTTACACAATTTTCAGAGAAATCGGACTTACATAGTCTATAAGTATGGATCCTTGGCTTTAATTTCACATTGGTCCAAATGAGTGACAAACAAATTTTATAGAAAAATTCTCAAATACAATTGAGAAATCGGACGTACATAGTCTATAAGTATGGATCCTTGGCTTTAATTTCCCATTGGTCCAAATGAGTGACAAAAAAATGTTATAAAAAAATTCTCAAATACAATTGAGAAATCGGACTTAGAGAGTCTATAAGTATGGATCCTTGGCTTTAATTTCCCATTGGTCCAAATGAGTGACAAACAAATGTTATAAAAAAATTCTCAAATACAATTGAGAAATCGGACTTAGAGAGTCTATAAGTATGGATCCTTGGCTTTAATTTCACATTGGTCCAAATGAGTGACAAACAAATTTTATAGAAAAATTCTCAAATACAATTGAGAAATCGGACGTACATAGTCTATAAGTATGGATCCTTGGCTTTAATTTCCCATTGGTCCAAATGAGTGACAAACATAAATGTGCCCGCAAATAGTAAAATTCACGTAGAGCTGAACAAAATTTATACAATTTTAATCTTTAAAATTTTATAGAAAAATTCTCAAATACAATTGAGAAATCGGACTTACATAGCCTATAAGTATGGATCCTTGGCTTTAATTTCCCATTGGTCCAAATGAGTGACAAACAAATGTTATAAAAAAATTCTCAAATACAATTGAGAAATCGGACTTACATAGTCTATAAGTATGGATCCTTGGCTTTAATTTCCCATTGGTCCAAATGAGTGACAAACAAATTTTATAGAAAAATTCTCAAATACAATTAAGAAATCAGACTTACATAGTCTATAAGCATGGACCTTGGCTTTAATTTCTCATTGGTCCAAATGAGTGACCAACAAATTTTATAGAAAAATTCTCAAATACAATTGAGAAATCGGACGTACATAGTCTATAAGTATGGATCCTTGGCTTTAATTTCCCATTGGTCCAAATGAGTGACAAACAAATTTTATAGAAAAATTCTCAATTACAATTAAGAAATCAGACTTACATAGTCTATAAGCATGGACCTTGGCTTTAATTTCTCATTGGTCCAAATGAGTGACAAACAAATTTTATAGAAAAATTCTCAAATACAATTGAGAAATCGGACGTACATAGTCTATAAGTATGGATCCTTGGCTTTAATTTCCCATTGGTCCAAATTAGTGACAAACATAAATGTGCCCACAAATAGCAAAATTCACGTAGAGCTGAACAAAATTTATACAATTTTAATCTTTAAAATTTTATAGAAAAATTCTCAAATACAATTGAGAAATCAGACTTACATAGTCTATAAGCATGGACCTTGGCTTTAATTTCTCATTGGTCCAAATGAGTGACAAACAAATGTTATAGAAAAATTCTCAAATACAATTGAGAAATCGGACTTAGATAGTCTATAAGTATGGATCCTTGGCTTTAATTTCCCATTGATCCAAATGAGTGACAAACAAATGTTATAAAAAAATTCTCAAATACAATTGAGAAATCGGACTTACATAGGCTATAAGTATGGATCCTTGGCTTTAATTTCCCATAGGTCCAAATGAGTGACAAACAAATTTTATAGAAAAATTCTCAAATACAATTGAGAAATCAGACTTACATAGTCTATAAGCATGGACCTTGGCTTTAATTTCCCATTGGTCCAAATGAGTGACAAACAAATGTTATAGAAAAATTCTCAAATACAATTGAGAAATCGGACTTAGAGAGTCTATAAGTATGGATCCTTGGCTTTAATTTCCCATTGATCCAAATGAGTGACAAACAAATGTTATAAAAAAATTCTCAAATACAATTGAGAAATCGGACTTACATAGGCTATAAGTATGGATCCTTGGCTTTAATTTCCCATAGGTCCAAATGAGTGACAAACAAATTTTATAGAAAAATTCTCAAATACAATTGAGAAATCGGACGTACATAGTCTATAAGTATGGATCCTTGGCTTTAATTTCCCATTGGTCCAAATGAGTGACAAACAAATGTTATAAAAAAATTCTCAAATACAATTGAGAAATCGGACTTAGAGAGTCTATAAGTATGGATCCTTGGCTTTAATTTCCCATTGGTCCAAATGAGTGACAAACAAATGTTATAAAAAAATTCTCAAATACAATTGAGAAATCGGACTTAGAGAGTCTATAAGTATGGATCCTTGGCTTTAATTTCCCATTGGTCCAAATGAGTGACAAACAAATGTTATAAAAAAATTCTCAAATACAATTGAGAAATCAGACTTACATAGTCTATAAGTATGGATCCTTGGCTTTAATTTCCCATTGGTCCAAATGAGTGACAAACAAATTTTATAGAAAAATTCTCAAATACAATTGAGAAATCGGACGTACATAGTCTATAAGTATGGATCCTTGGCTTTAATTTCCCATTGGTCCAAATGAGTGACAAACATAAATGTGCCCACAAATAGCAAAATTCACGTAGAGCTGAACAAAATTTATACAATTTTAATTTTTAAAATTTTATAGAAAAATTCTCAAATACAATTGAGAAATCAGACTTACATAGTCTATAAGTATGGATCCTTGGCTTTAATTTCCCATTGGTCCAAATGAGTGACAAACAAATTTTATAGAAAAATTCTCAAATACAATTGAGAAATCGGACGTACATAGTCTATAAGTATGGATCCTTGGCTTTAATTTCCCATTGGTCCAAATGAGTGACAAACATAAATGTGCCCACAAATAGCAAAATTCACGTAGAGCTGAACAAAATTTATACAATTTTAATCTTTAAAATTTTATAGAAAAATTCTCAAATACAATTAAGAAATCAGACTTACATAGTCTATAAGTATGGATCCTTGGCTTTAATTTCCCATTGGTCCAAATGAGTGACAAACAAATTTTATAGAAAAATTCTCAAATACAATTGAGAAATCGGACTTAGATAGTCTATAAGTATGGATCCTTGGCTTTAATTTCCCATTGGTCCAAATGAGTGACAAACAAATGTTATAAAAAAATTCTCAAATACAATTGAGAAAACGGACTTAGAGAGTCTATAAGTATGGATCCTTGGCTTTAATTTCCCATTGGTCCAAATGAGTGACAAACAAATGTTATAAAAAAATTCTCAAATACAATTGAGAAATCGGACTTACATAGCCTATAAGTAGGGATCCTTGGCTTTAATTTCTCATTGGTCCAAATGAGTGACAAACAAATGTTATAAAAAAATTCTCAAATACAATTGAGAAATCGGACTTACATAGCCTATAAGCATGGACCTTGGCTTTAATTTCTCATTGGTCCAAATGAGTGACAAACAAATTTTATAGAAAAATTCTCAAATACAATTGAGAAATCGGACTTACATAGCCTATAAGTAGGGATCCTTGGCTTTAATTTCCCATTGGTCCAAATGAGTGACAAACATAAATGTGCCCACAAATAGCAAAATTCCCGTAGAGCTGAACAAAATTTACACAATTTTCAGAGAAATCGGACGTACATAGTCTATAAGTATGGATCCTTGGCTTTAATTTCACATTGGTCCAAATGAGTGACAAACAAATTTTATAGAAAAATTCTCAAATACAATTAAGAAATCAGACTTACATAGTCTATAAGTATGGATCCTTGGCTTTAATTTCCCATTGGTCCAAATGAGTGACAAACATAAATGTGCCCACAAATAGCAAAATTCACGTAGAGCTGAACAAAATTTATACAATTTTAATCTTTAAAATTTTATAGAAAAATTCTCAAATACAATTAAGAAATCAGACTTACATAGTCTATAAGTATGGATCCTTGGCTTTAATTTCCCATTGGTCCAAATGAGTGACAAACATAAATGTGCCCTCAAATAGCAAAATTCACGTAGAGCTGAACAAAATTTATACAATTTTAATCTTTAAAATTTTATAGAAAAATTCTCAAATACAATTGAGAAATCGGACTTACATAGTCTATAAGTATGGATCCTTGGCTTTAATTTCCCATTGGTCCAAATGAGTGACAAACATAAATGTGCCCACAAATAGCAAAATTCACGTAGAGCTGAACAAAATTTACACAATTTTCAGAGAAATCGGACTTACATAGTCTATAAGTATGGATCCTTGGCTTTAATTTCACATTGGTCCAAATGAGTGACAAACAAATTTTATAGAAAAATTCTCAAATACAATTGAGAAATCGGACGTACATAGTCTATAAGTATAGATCCTTGGCTTTAATTTCCCATTGGTCCAAATGAGTGACAAACATAAATGTGCCCACAAATAGCAAAATTCACGTAGAGCTGAACAAAATTTACACAATTTTCAGAGAAATCGGACTTACATAGTCTATAAGTATGGATCCTTGGCTTTAATTTCACATTGGTCCAAATGAGTGACAAACAAATTTTATAGAAAAATTCTCAAATACAATTGAGAAATCGGACGTACATAGTCTATAAGTATGGATCCTTGGCTTTAATTTCCCATTGGTCCAAATGAGTGACAAACATAAATGTGCCCACAAATAGCAAAATTCACGTAGAGCTGAACAAAATTTATACAATTTTAATCTTTAAAATTTTATAGAAAAATTCTCAAATACAATTGAGAAATCGGACTTACATAGCCTATAAGTATGGATCCTTGGCTTTAATTTCCCATTGGTCCAAATGAGTGACAAACAAATGTTATAAAAAAATTCTCAAATACAATTGAGAAATCGGACTTACATAGTCTATAAGTATGGATCCTTGGCTTTAATTTCCCATTGGTCCAAATGAGTGACAAACAAATTTTATAGAAAAATTCTCAAACACAATTGAGAAATCGGACGTACATAGTCTATAAGTATGGATCCTTGGCTTTAATTTCCCATTGGTGCAAATGAGTGACAAACATAAATGTGCCCACAAATAGAAAAATTCACGTAGAGCTGAACAAAATTTATACAATTTTAATCTTTAAAATTTTATAGAAAAATTCTCAAATACAATTGAGAAATCGGACTTACATAGCCTATAAGTATGGATCCTTGGCTTTAATTTCCCATTGGTCCAAATGAGTGAAAAACAAATGTTATAAAAAAATTCTCAAATACAATTGAGAAATCGGACTTACATAGGCTATAAGTATGGATCCTTGGCTTTAATTTCCCATAGGTCCAAATGAGTGACAAACAAATTTTATAGAAAAATTCTCAAATACAATTGAGAAATCGGACGTACATAGTCTATAAGTATGGATCCTTGGCTTTAATTTCCCATTGGTCCAAATGAGTGACAAACAAATGTTATAGAAAAATTCTCAAATACAATTGAGAAATCGGACTTAGATAGTCTATAAGTATGGATCCTTGGCTTTAATTTCCCATTGGTCCAAATGAGTGACAAACAAATGTTATAAAAAAATTCTCAAATACAATTGAGAAATCGGACTTACATAGGCTATAAGTATGGATCCTTGGCTTTAATTTCCCATAGGTCCAAATGAGTGACAAACAAATTTTATAGAAAAATTCTCAAATACAATTGAGAAATCGGACGTACATAGTCTATAAGTATGGATCCTTGGCTTTAATTTCCCATTGGTCCAAATGAGTGACAAACAAATGTTATAGAAAAATTCTCAAATACAATTGAGAAATCGGACTTAGATAGTCTATAAGTATGGATCCTTGGCTTTAATTTCCCATTGGTCCAAATGAGTGACAAACAAATGTTATAAAAAAATTCTCAAATACAATTGAGAAATCGGACTTAGAGAGTCTATAAGTATGGATCCTTGGCTTTAATTTCCCATTGGTCCAAATGAGTGACAAACAAATGTTATAAAAAAATTCTCAAATACAATTGAGAAATCGGACTTACATAGTCTATAAGTATGGATCCTTGGCTTTAATTTCCCATTGGTCCAAATGAGTGAAAAACAAATGTTATAACAAAATTCTCAAATACAATTGAGAAATCGGACTTACATAGGCTATAAGTATGGATCCTTGGCTTTAATTTCCCATAGGTCCAAATGAGTGACAAACAAATTTTATAGAAAAATTCTCAAATACAATTGAGAAATCGGACGTACATAGTCTATAAGTATGGATCCTTGGCTTTAATTTCCCATTGGTCCAAATGAGTGACAAACAAATGTTATAGAAAAATTCTCAAATACAATTGAGAAATCGGACTTAGAGAGTCTATAAGTATGGATCCTTGGCTTTAATTTCCCATTGGTCCAAATGAGTGACAAACAAATTTTATAGAAAAATTCTCAAACACAATTGAGAAATCGGACTTACATAGCCTATAAGTATGGATCCTTGGCTTTAATTTCCCATTGGTCCAAATGAGTGACAAACAAATTTTATAGAAAAATTCTCAAACACAATTGAGAAATCGGACGTACATAGTCTATAAGTATGGATCCTTGGCTTTAATTTCCCATTGGTCCAAATGAGTGACAAACATAAATGTGCCCACAAATAGCAAAATTCACGTAGAGCTGAACAAAATTTATACAATTTTAATCTTTAAAATTTTATAGAAAAATTCTCAAATACAATTGAGAAATCGGACGTACATAGTCTATAAGTATGGATCCTTGGCTTTAATTTCCCATTGGTCCAAATGAGTGACAAACATAAATGTGCCCACAAATAGCAAAATTCACGTAGAGCTGAACAAAATTTATACAATTTTAATCTTTAAAATTTTATAAAAACATTCTCAAATACAATTGAGAAATCGGACTTACATAGTCTATAAGTATGGATCCTTGGCTTTAATTTCCCATTGGTCCAAATGAGTGACAAACAAATGTTATAAAAAAATTCTCAAATACAATTGAGAAATCGGACGTACATAGTCTATAAGTATGGATCCTTGGCTTTAATTTCCCATTGGTCCAAATGAGTGACAAACAAATGTTATAAAAAAATTCTCAAATACAATTGAGAAATCGGACTTAGAGAGTCTATAAGTATGGATCCTTGGCTTTAATTTCCCATTGGTCCAAATGAGTGACAAACAAATGTTATAAAAAAATTCTCAAATACAATTGAGAAATCGGACTTAGAGAGTCTATAAGTATGGATCCTTGGCTTTAATTTCACATTGGTCCAAATGAGTGACAAACATAAATACGCCCACAAATAGCCAAATTCCCGTAGAGCTGAACAAAATTTACATAATTTTGAGAGAAATCGGACTTACATAGTCTATAAGTATGGATCCTTGGCTTTAATTTCCCATAAGTCCAAATGAGTGACAAACATAAATGTGCCCACAAATAGCAAAATTCCCGTAGAGCTGAACAAAATTTACACAATTTTCAGAGAAATCGGACTTACATAGTCTATAAGTATGGATCCTTGGCTTTAATTTCCCATTGGTCCAAATGAGTGACAAACAAATGTTATAGAAAAATTCTCAAATACAATTGAGAAATCGGACTTAGATAGTCTATAAGTATGGATCCTTGGCTTTAATTTCCCATAAGTCCAAATGAGTGACAAACATAAATGTGCGCACAAATAGCAAAATTCACGTAGAGCTGAACAAAATTTATACAATTTTAATCTTTAAAATTTTATAGAAAAATTCTCAAATACAATTGAGAAATCGGACTTACATAGCCTATAAGTATGGATCCTTGGCTTTAATTTCCCATAGGTCCAAATGAGTGACAAACAAATTTTATAGAAAAATTCTCAAATACAATTGAGAAATCGGACTTACATAGCCTATAAGTATGGATCCTTGGCTTTAATTTCCCATTGGTCCAAATGAGTGACAAACATAAATGTGCCCACAAATAGCAAAATTCACAATTTCACAAAATTTATACAATTTTAATTTTTAAAATTTTATAGAAAAATTCTCAAATACAATTGAGAAATCAGACTAACATAGTCTATAAGTATGGATCCTTGGCTTTAATTTCCCATTGGTCCAAATGAGTGACAAACAAATGTTATAAAAAAATTCTCAAATACAATTGAGAAATCGGACTTACATAGTCTATAAGTATGGATCCTTGGCTTTAATTTGCCATAGGTCCAAATGAGTGACAAACAAATGTTATAGAAAAATTCTCAAATACAATTGAGAAATCAGACTAACATAGTCTATAAGTATGGATCCTTGGCTTTAATTTCCCATTGGTCCAAATGAGTGACAAACAAATGTTATAAAAAAATTCTCAAATACAATTGAGAAATCGGACTTACATAGTCTATAAGTATGGATCCTTGGCTTTAATTTCCCATTGGTCCAAATGAGTGACAAACATAAATGTGCCCACAAATAGCAAAATTCACAATTTCACAAAATTTATACAATTTTAATTTTTAAAATTTTATAGAAAAATTCTCAAATACAATTGAGAAATCAGACTAACATAGTCTATAAGTATGGATCCTTGGCTTTAATTTCCCATTGGTCCAAATGAGTGACAAACAAATGTTATAGAAAAATTCTCAAATACAATTAAGAAATCGGACTTAGATAGTCTATAAGTATGGATCCTTGGCTTTAATTTCCCATTGGTCCAAATGAGTGACAAACAAATGTTATAGAAAAATTCTCAAATACAATTGAGAAATCGGACTAAGATAGTCTATAAGTATGGATCCTTGGCTTTAATTTCCCATTGCTCCAAATGAGTCTCAAACAAATGTTATACAAAAATTCTCAAATACAATTGAGAAATCCGACTTAGATAGTCTATAAGTATGGATCCTTGGCTTTAATTTCCCATTGGTCCAAATGAGTGACAAACAAATGTTATAGAAAAATTCTCAAATACAATTGAGAAATCGGACTAAGATAGTCTATAAGTATGGATCCTTGGCTTTAATTTCCCATTGCTCCAAATGAGTGACAAACAAATGTTATACAAAAATTCTCAAATACAATTGAGAAATCGGACTTAGATAGTCTATAAGTATGGATCCTTGGCTTTAATTTCCCATAAGTCCAAATGAGTGACAAACATAAATGTGCCCACAAATAGCAAAATTCACGTAGAGCTGAACAAAATTTATACAATTTTAATCTTTAAAATTTTATAGAAAAATTCTCAAATACAATTGAGAAATCGGACGTACATAGTCTATAAGTATGGATCCTTGGCTTTAATTTCCCATTGGTCCAAATGAGTGACAAACAAATGTTATAGAAAAATTCTCAAATACAATTAAGAAATCGGACTTAGATAGTCTATAAGTATGGATCCTTGGCTTTAATTTCCCATTGGTCCAAATGAGTGACAAACAAATGTTATAGAAAAATTCTCAAATACAATTGAGAAATCGGACTAAGATAGTCTATAAGTATGGATCCTTGGCCTTAATTTCCCATTGCTCCAAATGAGTGACAAACAAATGTTATACAAAAATTCTCAAATACAATTGAGAAATCGGACGTACATAGTCTATAAGTATGGATCCTTGGCTTTAATTTCCCATTGGTCCAAATGAGTGACAAACAAATGTTATAGAAAAATTCTCAAATACAATTAAGAAATCGGATTTAGATAGTCTATAAGTATGGATCCTTGGCTTTAATTTCCCATTGGTCCAAATGAGTGACAAACAAATGTTATAGAAAAATTCTCAAATACAATTGAGAAATCGGACTAAGATAGTCTATAAGTATGGATCCTTGGCTTTAATTTCCCATTGGTCCAAATGAGTGACAAACAAATGTTATAGAAAAATTCTCAAATACAATTGAGAAATCGGACTTAGATAGTCTATAAGTATGGATCCTTGGCTTTAATTTCCCATAAGTCCAAATGAGTGACAAACATAAATGTGCCCACAAATAGCAAAATTCACGTAGAGCTGAACAAAATTTATACAATTTTAATCTTTAAAATTTTATAGAAAAATTCTCAAATACAATTGAGAAATCGGACGTACATAGTCTATAAGTATGGATCCTTGGCTTTAATTTCCCATTGGTCCAAATGAGTGACAAACAAATGTTATAGAAAAATTCTCAAATACAATTAAGAAATCGGACTTAGATAGTCTATAAGTATGGATCCTTGGCTTTAATTTCCCATTGCTCCAAATGAGTGACAAACAAATGTTATAAAAAAATTCTCAAATACAATTGAGAAATCGGACTTACATAGTCTATAAGTATGGATCCTTGGCTTTAATTTCACATTGGTCCAAATGAGTGACAAACAAATTTTATAGAAAAATTCTCAAATACAATTGAGAAATCGGACTTACATAGTCTATAAGTATGGATACCTGGCTTTAATTTCCCATTGGTCCAAATGAGTGACAAACATAAATGTGCCCACAAATAGCAAAATTCACGTAGAGCTGAACAAAATTTATACAATTTTAATCTTTAAAATTTTATAGAAAAATTCTCAAATACAATTGAGAAATCGGACGTACATAGTCTATAAGTATGGATCCTTGGCTTTAATTTCCCATTGGTCCAAATGAGTGACAAACAAATGTTATAGAAAAATTCTCAAATACAATTGAGAAATCGGACTTAGATAGTCTATAAGTATGGATCCTTGGCTTTAATTTCCCATAAGTCCAAATGAGTGACAAACATAAATGTGCCCAGAAATAGCAAAATTCACGTAGAGCTGAACAAAATTTATACAATTTTAATCTTTAAAATTTTATAGAAAAATTCTCAAATACAATTGAGAAATCGGACGTACATAGTCTATAAGTATGGATCCTTGGCTTTAATTTCCCATTGGTCCAAATGAGTGACAAACAAATGTTATAGAAAAATTCTCAAATACAATTGAGAAATCGGACTTAGATAGTCTATAAGTATGGATCCTTGGCTTTAATTTCCCATAAGTCCAAATGAGTGACAAACATAAATGTGCCCAGAAATAGCAAAATTCACGTAGAGCTGAACAAAATTTATACAATTTTAATCTTTAAAATTTTATAGAAAAATTCTCAAATACAATTGAGAAATCGGACTAAGATAGTCTATAAGTATGGATCCTTGGCTTTAATTTCCCATAAGTCCAAATGAGTGACAAACATAAATGTGCCCAGAAATAGCAAAATTCACGTAGAGCTGAACAAAATTTATACAATTTTAATCTTTAAAATTTTATAGAAAAATTCTCAAATACAATTGAGAAATCGGACGTACATAGTCTATAAGTATGGATCCTTGGCTTTAATTTCCCATTGGTCCAAATGAGTGACAAACAAATGTTATAGAAAAATTCTCAAATACAATTGAGAAATCGGACTAAGATAGTCTATAAGTATGGATCCTTGGCTTTAATTTCCCATTGCTCCAAATGAGTGACAAACAAATGTTATACAAAAATTCTCAAATACAATTGAGAAATCGGACGTACATAGTCTATAAATATGGATCCTTGGCTTTAATTTCCCATTGGTCCAAATGAGTGACAAACATAAATGTGCCCACAAATAGCAAAATTCACGTAGAGCTGAACAAAATTTATACAATTTTAATCTTTAAAATTTTATAGAAAAATTCTCAAATACAATTAGAAATCAGACTTACATAGTCTATAAGTATGGATCCTTGGCTTTAATTTCCCATTGGTCCAAATGAGTGACAAACAAATGTTATAGAAAAATTCTCAAATACAATTGAGAAATCGGACTTAGATAGTCTATAAGTATGGATCCTTGGCTTTAATTTCCCATAAGTCCAAATGAGTGACAAACATAAATGTGCCCAGAAATAGCAAAATTCACGTAGAGCTGAACAAAATTTATACAATTTTAATCTTTAAAATTTTATAGAAAAATTCTCAAATACAATTGAGAAATCGGACGTACATAGTCTATAAGTATGGATCCTTGGCTTTAATTTCCCATTGGTCCAAATGAGTGACAAACAAATGTTATAGAAAAATTCTCAAATACAATTGAGAAATCGGACTAAGATAGTCTATAAGTATGGATCCTTGGCTTTAATTTCCCATTGCTCCAAATGAGTGACAAACAAATGTTATAGAAAAATTCTCAAATACAATTGAGAAATCGGACGTACATAGTCTATAAGTATGGATCCTTGGCTTTAATTTCCCATTGGTCCAAATGAGTGACAAACAAATGTTATAGAAAAATTCTCAAATACAATTGAGAAATCGGACGTACATAGTCTATAAATATGGATCCTTGGCTTTAATTTCCCATTGGTCCAAATGAGTGACAAACATAAATGTGCCCACAAATAGCAAAATTCACGTAGAGCTGAACAAAATTTATACAATTTTAATCTTTAAAATTTTATAGAAAAATTCTCAAATACAATTAGAAATCAGACTTACATAGTCTATAAGTATGGATCCTTGGCTTTAATTTCCCATTGGTCCAAATGAGTGACAAACAAATGTTATAGAAAAATTCTCAAATACAATTAAGAAATCGGACTTACATAGTCTATAAGTATGGATCCTTGGCTTTAATTTCCCATTGCTCCAAATGAGTGACAAACAAATGTTATAAAAAAATTCTCAAATACAATTGAGAAATCGGACTTACATAGTCTATAAGTATGGATCCTTGGCTTTAATTTCACATTGGTCCAAATGAGTGACAAACATAAATGTGCCCACAAATAGCAAAATTCACGTAGAGCTGAACAAAATTTATACAATTTTAATCTTTAAAATTTTATAGAAAAATTCTCAAATACAATTAGAAATCAGACTTACATAGTCTATAAGTATGGATCCTTGGCTTTAATTTCCCATTGGTCCAAATGAGTGACAAACAAATGTTATAGAAAAATTCTCAAATACAATTAAGAAATCGGACTTACATAGTCTATAAGTATGGATCCTTGGCTTTAATTTCCCATTGGTCCAAATGAGTGACAAACAAATGTTATAAAAAAATTCTCAAATACAATTGAGAAATCGAACTTAGAGAGTCTATAAGTATGGATCCTTGGCTTTAATTTCCCATTGGTCCAAATGAGTGACAAACAAATGTTATAAAAAAATTCTCAAATACAATTGAGAAATCGGACTTAGAGAGTCTATAAGTATGGATCCTTGGCTTTAATTTCACATTGGTCCAAATGAGTGACAAACATAAATACGCCCACAAATAGCCAAATTCCCGTAGAGCTGAACAAAATTTACATAATTTTGAGAGAAATCGGACTTACATAGTCTATAAGTATGGATCCTTGGCTTTAATTTCCCATAAGTCCAAATGAGTGACAAACATAAATGTGCCTACAAATAGCAAAATTCCCGTAGAGCTGAACAAAATTTACACAATTTTCAGAGAAATCGGACTTACATAGTCTATAAGTATGGATCCTTGGCTTTAATTTCCCATTGGTCCAAATGAGTTACAAACAAATTTTATAGAAAAATTCTCAAATACAATTGAGAAAGCGGACGTACATAGTCTATAAGTATGGATACTTGGCTTTAATTTCCCATTGGTCCAAATGAGTGACAAACATAAATGTGCCCACTAATAGCAAAATTCACGTAGAGCTGAACAAAATTTATACAATTTTAATCTTTAAAATTTTATAGAAAAATTCTCAAATACAATTGAGAAATCGGACTTACATAGCCTATAAGTATGGATCCTTGGCTTTAATTTCCCATTGGTCCAAATGAGTGACAAAGAAATTTTATAGAAAAATTCTCAAATACAATTGAGAAATCGGACTTACATAGTCTATAAGTATGGATCCTTGGCTTTAATTTCCCATTGGTCCAAATGAGTGACAAACAAATTTTATAGAAAAATTCTCAAATACAATTGAGAAATCGGACTTACATAGTCTATAAGTATGGATCCTTGGCTTTAATTTCCCATAGGTCCAAATGAGTGACAAACAAATTTTATAGAAAAATTCTCAAATACAATTGAGAAATCGGACGTACATAGTCTATAAGTATAGATCCTTGGCTTTAATTTCCCATTGGTCCAAATGAGTGACAAACATAAATGTGCCCACAAATAGCAAAATTCACGTAGAGCTGAACAAAATTTACACAATTTTCAGAGAAATCGGACTTACATAGTCTATAAGTATGGATCCTTGGCTTTAATTTCACATTGGTCCAAATGAGTGACAAACAAATTTTATAGAAAAATTCTCAAATACAATTGAGAAATCGGACGTACATAGTCTATAAGTATGGATCCTTGGCTTTAATTTCCCATTGGTCCAAATGAGTGACAAACATAAATGTGCCCACAAATAGCAAAATTCACGTAGAGCTGAACAAAATTTATACAATTTTAATCTTTAAAATTTTATAGAAAAATTCTCAAATACAATTGAGAAATCGGACTTACATAGCCTATAAGTATGGATCCTTGGCTTTAATTTCCCATTGGTCCAAATGAGTGACAAACAAATGTTATAAAAAAATTCTCAAATACAATTGAGAAATCGGACTTACATAGTCTATAAGTATGGATCCTTGGCTTTAATTTCCCATTGGTCCAAATGAGTGACAAACAAATTTTATAGAAAAATTCTCAAACACAATTGAGAAATCGGACGTACATAGTCTATAAGTATGGATCCTTGGCTTTAATTTCCCATTGGTGCAAATGAGTGACAAACATAAATGTGCCCACAAATAGAAAAATTCACGTAGAGCTGAACAAAATTTATACAATTTTAATCTTTAAAATTTTATAGAAAAATTCTCAAATACAATTGAGAAATCGGACTTACATAGCCTATAAGTATGGATCCTTGGCTTTAATTTCCCATTGGTCCAAATGAGTGAAAAACAAATGTTATAAAAAAATTCTCAAATACAATTGAGAAATCGGACTTACATAGGCTATAAGTATGGATCCTTGGCTTTAATTTCCCATAGGTCCAAATGAGTGACAAACAAATTTTATAGAAAAATTCTCAAATACAATTGAGAAATCGGACGTACATAGTCTATAAGTATGGATCCTTGGCTTTAATTTCCCATTGGTCCAAATGAGTGACAAACAAATGTTATAGAAAAATTCTCAAATACAATTGAGAAATCGGACTTAGATAGTCTATAAGTATGGATCCTTGGCTTTAATTTCCCATTGGTCCAAATGAGTGACAAACAAATTTTATAAAAAAATTCTCAAATACAATTGAGAAATCGGACTTAGAGAGTCTATAAGTATGGATCCTTGGCTTTAATTTCCCATTGGTCCAAATGAGTGACAAACAAATTTTATAGAAAAATTCTCAAACACAATTGAGAAATCGGACTTACATAGCCTATAAGTATGGATCCTTGGCTTTAATTTCCCATTGGTCCAAATGAGTGACAAACAAATTTTATAGAAAAATTCTCAAACACAATTGAGAAATCGGACGTACATAGTCTATAAGTATGGACCTTGGCTTTAATTTCTCATTGGTCCAAATGAGTGACAAACAAATGTTATAGAAAAATTCTCAAATACAATTGAGAAATCGGACTTAGATAGTCTATAAGTATGGATCCTTGGCTTTAATTTCCCATTGGTCCAAATGAGTGACAAACAAATGTTATAAAAAAATTCTCAAATACAATTGAGAAATCGGACTTACATAGGCTATAAGTATGGATCCTTGGCTTTAATTTCCCATAGGTCCAAATGAGTGACAAACAAATTTTATAGAAAAATTCTCAAATACAATTGAGAAATCGGACGTACATAGTCTATAAGTATGGATCCTTGGCTTTAATTTCCCATTGGTCCAAATGAGTGACAAACAAATGTTATAGAAAAATTCTCAAATACAATTGAGAAATCGGACTTAGATAGTCTATAAGTATGGATCCTTGGCTTTAATTTCCCATTGGTCCAAATGAGTGACAAACAAATGTTATAAAAAAATTCTCAAATACAATTGAGAAATCGGACTTAGAGAGTCTATAAGTATGGATCCTTGGCTTTAATTTCCCATTGGTCCAAATGAGTGACAAACAAATGTTATAAAAAAATTCTCAAATACAATTGAGAAATCGGACTTACATAGTCTATAAGTATGGATCCTTGGCTTTAATTTCCCATTGGTCCAAATGAGTGAAAAACAAATGTTATAAAAAAATTCTCAAATACAATTGAGAAATCGGACTTACATAGGCTATAAGTATGGATCCTTGGCTTTAATTTCCCATAGGTCCAAATGAGTGACAAACAAATTTTATAGAAAAATTCTCAAATACAATTGAGAAATCGGACGTACATAGTCTATAAGTATGGATCCTTGGCTTTAATTTCCCATTGGTCCAAATGAGTGACAAACAAATGTTATAGAAAAATTCTCAAATACAATTGAGAAATCGGACTTAGATAGTCTATAAGTATGGATCCTTGGCTTTAATTTCCCATTGGTCCAAATGAGTGACAAACAAATGTTATAAAAAAATTCTCAAATACAATTGAGAAATCGGACTTAGAGAGTCTATAAGTATGGATCCTTGGCTTTAATTTCCCATTGGTCCAAATGAGTGACAAACAAATTTTATAGAAAAATTCTCAAACACAATTGAGAAATCGGACTTACATAGCCTATAAGTATGGATCCTTGGCTTTAATTTCCCATTGGTCCAAATGAGTGACAAACAAATTTTATAGAAAAATTCTCAAACACAATTGAGAAATCGGACGTACATAGTCTATAAGTATGGATCCTTGGCTTTAATTTCCCATTGGTCCAAATGAGTGACAAACATAAATGTGCCCACAAATAGCAAAATTCACGTAGAGCTGAACAAAATTTATACAATTTTAATCTTTAAAATTTTATAGAAAAATTCTCAAATACAATTGAGAAATCGGACGTACATAGTCTATAAGTATGGATCCTTGGCTTTAATTTCCCATTGGTCCAAATGAGTGACAAACATAAATGTGCCCACAAATAGCAAAATTCACGTAGAGCTGAACAAAATTTATACAATTTTAATCTTTAAAATTTTATAAAAAAATTCTCAAATACAATTGAGAAATCGGACTTACATAGTCTATAAGTATGGATCCTTGGCTTTAATTTCCCATTGGTCCAAATGAGTGACAAACAAATGTTATAAAAAAATTCTCAAATACAATTGAGAAATCGGACTTACATAGTCTATAAGTATGGATCCTTGGCTTTAATTTCCCATTGGTCCAAATGAGTGACAAACAAATGTTATAAAAAAATTCTCAAATACAATTGAGAAATCGGACGTACATAGTCTATAAGTATGGATCCTTGGCTTTAATTTCCCATTGGTCCAAATGAGTGACAAACAAATGTTATAAAAAAATTCTCAAATACAATTGAGAAATCGGACTTAGAGAGTCTATAAGTATGGATCCTTGGCTTTAATTTCCCATTGGTCCAAATGAGTGACAAACAAATGTTATAAAAAAATTCTCAAATACAATTGAGAAATCGGACTTAGAGAGTCTATAAGTATGGATCCTTGGCTTTAATTTCACATTGGTCCAAATGAGTGACAAACATAAATACGCCCACAAATAGCCAAATTCCCGTAGAGCTGAACAAAATTTACATAATTTTGAGAGAAATCGGACTTACATAGTCTATAAGTATGGATCCTTGGCTTTAATTTCCCATAAGTCCAAATGAGTGACAAACATAAATGTGCCCACAAATAGCAAAATTCCCGTAGAGCTGAACAAAATTTACACAATTTTCAGAGAAATCGGACTTACATAGTCTATAAGTATGGATCCTTGGCTTTAATTTCCCATTGGTCCAAATGAGTGACAAACAAATGTTATAGAAAAATTCTCAAATACAATTGAGAAATCGGACTTAGATAGTCTATAAGTATGGATCCTTGGCTTTAATTTCCCATAAGTCCAAATGAGTGACAAACATAAATGTGCGCACAAATAGCAAAATTCACGTAGAGCTGAACAAAATTTATACAATTTTAATCTTTAAAATTTTATAGAAAAATTCTCAAATACAATTGAGAAATCGGACTTACATAGCCTATAAGTATGGATCCTTGGCTTTAATTTCCCATAGGTCCAAATGAGTGACAAACAAATTTTATAGAAAAATTCTCAAATACAATTGAGAAATCGGACTTACATAGCCTATAAGTATGGATCCTTGGCTTTAATTTCCCATTGGTCCAAATGAGTGACAAACATAAATGTGCCCACAAATAGCAAAATTCACAATTTCACAAAATTTATACAATTTTAATTTTTAAAATTTTATAGAAAAATTCTCAAATACAATTGAGAAATCAGACTAACATAGTCTATAAGTATGGATCCTTGGCTTTAATTTCCCATTGGTCCAAATGAGTGACAAACAAATGTTATAAAAAAATTCTCAAATACAATTAAGAAATCGGACTTAGATAGTCTATAAGTATGGATCCTTGGCTTTAATTTCCCATAAGTCCAAATGAGTGACAAACATAAATGTGCGCACAAATAGCAAAATTCACGTAGAGCTGAACAAAATTTATACAATTTTAATCTTTAAAATTTTATAGAAAAATTCTCAAATACAATTGAGAAATCGGACTTACATAGCCTATAAGTATGGATCCTTGGCTTTAATTTCCCATAGGTCCAAATGAGTGACAAACAAATTTTATAGAAAAATTCTCAAATACAATTGAGAAATCGGACTTACATAGCCTATAAGTATGGATCCTTGGCTTTAATTTCCCATTGGTCCAAATGAGTGACAAACATAAATGTGCCCACAAATAGCAAAATTCACAATTTCACAAAATTTATACAATTTTAATTTTTAAAATTTTATAGAAAAATTCTCAAATACAATTGAGAAATCAGACTAACATAGTCTATAAGTATGGATCCTTGGCTTTAATTTCCCATTGGTCCAAATGAGTGACAAACAAATGTTATAAAAAAATTCTCAAATACAATTGAGAAATCGGACTTACATAGTCTATAAGTATGGATCCTTGGCTTTAATTTGCCATAGGTCCAAATGAGTGACAAACAAATGTTATAAAAAAATTCTCAAATACAATTGAGAAATCGGACTTACATAGTCTATAAGTATGGATCCTTGGCTTTAATTTCCCATTGGTCCAAATGAGTGACAAACATAAATGTGCCCACAAATAGCAAAATTCACAATTTCACAAAATTTATACAATTTTAATTTTTAAAATTTTATAGAAAAATTCTCAAATACAATTGAGAAATCAGACTAACATAGTCTATAAGTATGGATCCTTGGCTTTAATTTCCCATTGGTCCAAATGAGTGACAAACAAATGTTATAGAAAAATTCTCAAATACAATTAAGAAATCGGACTTAGATAGTCTATAAGTATGGATCCTTGGCTTTAATTTCCCATTGGTCCAAATGAGTGACAAACAAATTTTATAGAAAAATTCTCAAATACAATTGAGAAATCGGACTTACATAGTCTATAAGTATGGATCCTTGGCTTTAATTTCCCATTGGTCCAAATGAGTGACAAACAAATGTTATAGAAAAATTCTCAAATACAATTAAGAAATCGGACTTAGATAGTCTATAAGTATGGATCCTTGGCTTTAATTTCCCATTGGTCCAAATGAGTGACAAACAAATGTTATAGAAAAATTCTCAAATACAATTGAGAAATCGGACTAAGATAGTCTATAAGTATGGATCCTTGGCTTTAATTTCCCATTGCTCCAAATGAGTGACAAACAAATGTTATACAAAAATTCTCAAATACAATTGAGAAATCGGACTTAGATAGTCTATAAGTATGGATCCTTGGCTTTAATTTCCCATAAGTCCAAATGAGTGACAAACATAAATGTGCCCACAAATAGCAAAATTCACGTAGAGCTGAACAAAATTTATACAATTTTAATCTTTAAAATTTTATAGAAAAATTCTCAAATACAATTGAGAAATCGGACGTACATAGTCTATAAGTATGGATCCTTGGCTTTAATTTCCCATTGGTCCAAATGAGTGACAAACAAATGTTATAGAAAAATTCTCAAATACAATTAAGAAATCGGACTTAGATAGTCTATAAGTATGGATCCTTGGCTTTAATTTCCCATTGGTCCAAATGAGTGACAAACAAATGTTATAGAAAAATTCTCAAATACAATTGAGAAATCGGACTAAGATAGTCTATAAGTATGGATCCTTGGCCTTAATTTCCCATTGCTCCAAATGAGTGACAAACAAATGTTATACAAAAATTCTCAAATACAATTGAGAAATCGGACGTACATAGTCTATAAGTATGGATCCTTGGCTTTAATTTCCCATTGGTCCAAATGAGTGACAAACAAATGTTATAGAAAAATTCTCAAATACAATTAAGAAATCGGATTTAGATAGTCTATAAGTATGGATCCTTGGCTTTAATTTCCCATTGGTCCAAATGAGTGACAAACAAATGTTATAGAAAAATTCTCAAATACAATTGAGAAATCGGACTAAGATAGTCTATAAGTATGGATCCTTGGCTTTAATTTCCCATTGGTCCAAATGAGTGACAAACATAAATGTGCCCACAAATAGCAAAATTCACGTAGAGCTGAACAAAATTTATACAATTTTAATCTTTAAAATTTTATAGAAAAATTCTCAAATACAATTGAGAAATCGGACGTACATAGTCTATAAGTATGGATCCTTGGCTTTAATTTCCCATTGGTCCAAATGAGTGACAAACAAATGTTATAGAAAAATTCTCAAATACAATTAAGAAATCGGACTTAGATAGTCTATAAGTATGGATCCTTGGCTTTAATTTCCCATTGCTCCAAATGAGTGACAAACAAATGTTATAAAAAAATTCTCAAATACAATTGAGAAATCGGACTTACATAGTCTATAAGTATGGATCCTTGGCTTTAATTTCACATTGGTCCAAATGAGTGACAAACAAATTTTATAGAAAAATTCTCAAATACAATTGAGAAATCGGACTTACATAGTCTATAAGTATGGATACCTGGCTTTAATTTCCCATTGGTCCAAATGAGTGACAAACATAAATGTGCCCACAAATAGCAAAATTCACGTAGAGCTGAACAAAATTTATACAATTTTAATCTTTAAAATTTTATAGAAAAATTCTCAAATACAATTGAGAAATCGGACGTACATAGTCTATAAGTATGGATCCTTGGCTTTAATTTCCCATTGGTCCAAATGAGTGACAAACAAATGTTATAGAAAAATTCTCAAATACAATTGAGAAATCGGACTTAGATAGTCTATAAGTATGGATCCTTGGCTTTAATTTCCCATAAGTCCAAATGAGTGACAAACATAAATGTGCCCAGAAATAGCAAAATTCACGTAGAGCTGAACAAAATTTATACAATTTTAATCTTTAAAATTTTATAGAAAAATTCTCAAATACAATTGAGAAATCGGACGGACATAGTCTATAAGTATGGATCCTTGGCTTTAATTTCCCATTGGTCCAAATGAGTGACAAGCAAATGTTATAGAAAAATTCTCAAATACAATTGAGAAATCGGACTTAGATAGTCTATAAGTATGGATCCTTGGCTTTAATTTCCCATAAGTCCAAATGAGTGACAAACATAAATGTGCCCAGAAATAGCAAAATTCACGTAGAGCTGAACAAAATTTATACAATTTTAATCTTTAAAATTTTATAGAAAAATTCTCAAATACAATTGAGAAATCGGACTAAGATAGTCTATAAGTATGGATCCTTGGCTTTAATTTCCCATTGGTCCAAATGAGTGACAAACAAATGTTATAGAAAAATTCTCAAATACAATTGAGAAATCGGACTAAGATAGTCTATAAGTATGGATCCTTGGCTCTAATTTCCCATAAGTCCAAATGAGTGACAAACATAAATGTGCCCAGAAATAGCAAAATTCACGTAGAGCTGAACAAAATTTATACAATTTTAATCTTTAAAATTTTATAGAAAAATTCTCAAATACAATTGAGAAATCGGACGTACATAGTCTATAAGTATGGATCCTTGGCTTTAATTTCCCATTGGTCCAAATGAGTGACAAGCAAATGTTATAGAAAAATTCTCAAATACAATTGAGAAATCGGACTTAGATAGTCTATAAGTATGGATCCTTGGCTTTAATTTCCCATAAGTCCAAATGAGTGACAAACATAAATGTGCCCAGAAATAGCAAAATTCACGTAGAGCTGAACAAAATTTATACAATTTTAATCTTTAAAATTTTATAGAAAAATTCTCAAATACAATTGAGAAATCGGACTAAGATAGTCTATAAGTATGGATCCTTGGCTTTAATTTCCCATAAGTCCAAATGAGTGACAAACATAAATGTGCCCAGAAATAGCAAAATTCACGTAGAGCTGAACAAAATTTATACAATTTTAATCTTTAAAATTTTATAGAAAAATTCTCAAATACAATTGAGAAATCGGACGTACATAGTCTATAAGTATGGATCCTTGGCTTTAATTTCCCATTGGTCCAAATGAGTGACAAACAAATGTTATAGAAAAATTCGCAAATACAATTGAGAAATCGGACTAAGATAGTCTATAAGTATGGATCCTTGGCTTTAATTTCCCATTGCTCCAAATGAGTGACAAACAAATGTTATACAAAAATTCTCAAATACAATTGAGAAATCGGACGTACATAGTCTATAAATATGGATCCTTGGCTTTAATTTCCCATTGGTCCAAATGAGTGACAAACATAAATGTGCCCACAAATAGCAAAATTCACGTAGAGCTGAACAAAATTTATACAATTTTAATCTTTAAAATTTTATAGAAAAATTCTCAAATACAATTAGAAATCAGACTTACATAGTCTATAAGTATGGATCCTTGGCTTTAATTTCCCATTGGTCCAAATGAGTGACAAACAAATGTTATAGAAAAATTCTCAAATACAATTAAGAAATCGGACTTAGATAGTCTATAAGTATGGATCCTTGGCTTTAATTTCCCATTGGTCCAAATGAGTGACAAACAAATGTTATAGAAAAATTCTCAAATACAATTGAGAAATCGGACTTACATAGTCTATAAGTATGGATCCTTGGCTTTAATTTGCCATAGGTCCAAATGAGTGACAAACAAATGTTATAAAAAAATTCTCAAATACAATTGAGAAATCGGACTTACATAGTCTATAAGTATGGATCCTTGGCTTTAATTTCCCATTGGTCCAAATGAGTGACAAACATAAATGTGCCCACAAATAGCAAAATTCACAATTTCACAAAATTTATACAATTTTAATTTTTAAAATTTTATAGAAAAATTCTCAAATACAATTGAGAAATCAGACTAACATAGTCTATAAGTATGGATCCTTGGCTTTAATTTCCCATTGGTCCAAATGAGTGACAAACAAATGTTATAGAAAAATTCTCAAATACAATTAAGAAATCGGACTTAGATAGTCTATAAGTATGGATCCTTGGCTTTAATTTCCCATTGGTCCAAATGAGTGACAAACAAATTTTATAGAAAAATTCTCAAATACAATTGAGAAATCGGACTTACATAGTCTATAAGTATGGATCCTTGGCTTTAATTTCCCATTGGTCCAAATGAGTGACAAACAAATGTTATAGAAAAATTCTCAAATACAATTAAGAAATCGGACTTAGATAGTCTATAAGTATGGATCCTTGGCTTTAATTTCCCATTGGTCCAAATGAGTGACAAACAAATGTTATAGAAAAATTCTCAAATACAATTGAGAAATCGGACTAAGATAGTCTATAAGTATGGATCCTTGGCTTTAATTTCCCATTGCTCCAAATGAGTGACAAACAAATGTTATACAAAAATTCTCAAATACAATTGAGAAATCGGACTTAGATAGTCTATAAGTATGGATCCTTGGCTTTAATTTCCCATAAGTCCAAATGAGTGACAAACATAAATGTGCCCACAAATAGCAAAATTCACGTAGAGCTGAACAAAATTTATACAATTTTAATCTTTAAAATTTTATAGAAAAATTCTCAAATACAATTGAGAAATCGGACGTACATAGTCTATAAGTATGGATCCTTGGCTTTAATTTCCCATTGGTCCAAATGAGTGACAAACAAATGTTATAGAAAAATTCTCAAATACAATTAAGAAATCGGACTTAGATAGTCTATAAGTATGGATCCTTGGCTTTAATTTCCCATTGGTCCAAATGAGTGACAAACAAATGTTATAGAAAAATTCTCAAATACAATTGAGAAATCGGACTAAGATAGTCTATAAGTATGGATCCTTGGCCTTAATTTCCCATTGCTCCAAATGAGTGACAAACAAATGTTATACAAAAATTCTCAAATACAATTGAGAAATCGGACGTACATAGTCTATAAGTATGGATCCTTGGCTTTAATTTCCCATTGGTCCAAATGAGTGACAAACAAATGTTATAGAAAAATTCTCAAATACAATTAAGAAATCGGATTTAGATAGTCTATAAGTATGGATCCTTGGCTTTAATTTCCCATTGGTCCAAATGAGTGACAAACAAATGTTATAGAAAAATTCTCAAATACAATTGAGAAATCGGACTAAGATAGTCTATAAGTATGGATCCTTGGCTTTAATTTCCCATTGGTCCAAATGAGTGACAAACAAATGTTATAGAAAAATTCTCAAATACAATTGAGAAATCGGACTTAGATAGTCTATAAGTATGGATCCTTGGCTTTAATTTCCCATAAGTCCAAATGAGTGACAAACATAAATGTGCCCACAAATAGCAAAATTCACGTAGAGCTGAACAAAATTTATACAATTTTAATCTTTAAAATTTTATAGAAAAATTCTCAAATACAATTGAGAAATCGGACGTACATAGTCTATAAGTATGGATCCTTGGCTTTAATTTCCCATTGGTCCAAATGAGTGACAAACAAATGTTATAGAAAAATTCTCAAATACAATTAAGAAATCGGACTTAGATAGTCTATAAGTATGGATCCTTGGCTTTAATTTCCCATTGCTCCAAATGAGTGACAAACAAATGTTATAAAAAAATTCTCAAATACAATTGAGAAATCGGACTTACATAGTCTATAAGTATGGATCCTTGGCTTTAATTTCACATTGGTCCAAATGAGTGACAAACAAATTTTATAGAAAAATTCTCAAATACAATTGAGAAATCGGACTTACATAGTCTATAAGTATGGATACCTGGCTTTAATTTCCCATTGGTCCAAATGAGTGACAAACATAAATGTGCCCACAAATAGCAAAATTCACGTAGAGCTGAACAAAATTTATACAATTTTAATCTTTAAAATTTTATAGAAAAATTCTCAAATACAATTGAGAAATCGGACGTACATAGTCTATAAGTATGGATCCTTGGCTTTAATTTCCCATTGGTCCAAATGAGTGACAAACAAATGTTATAGAAAAATTCTCAAATACAATTGAGAAATCGGACTTAGATAGTCTATAAGTATGGATCCTTGGCTTTAATTTCCCATAAGTCCAAATGAGTGACAAACATAAATGTGCCCAGAAATAGCAAAATTCACGTAGAGCTGAACAAAATTTATACAATTTTAATCTTTAAAATTTTATAGAAAAATTCTCAAATACAATTGAGAAATCGTACTAAGATAGTCTATAAGTATGGATCCTTGGCTTTAATTTCCCATAAGTCCAAATGAGTGACAAACATAAATGTGCCCAGAAATAGCAAAATTCACGTAGAGCTGAACAAAATTTATACAATTTTAATCTTTAAAATTTTATAGAAAAATTCTCAAATACAATTGAGAAATCGGACGTACATAGTCTATAAGTATGGATCCTTGGCTTTAATTTCCCATTGGTCCAAATGAGTGACAAACAAATGTTATAGAAAAATTCTCAAATACAATTGAGAAATCGGACTAAGATAGTCTATAAGTATGGATCCTTGGCTTTAATTTCCCATAAGTCCAAATGAGTGACAAACATAAATGTGCCCAGAAATAGCAAAATTCACGTAGAGCTGAACAAAATTTATACAATTTTAATCTTTAAAATTTTATAGAAAAATTCTCAAATACAATTGAGAAATCGGACGTACATAGTCTATAAGTATGGATCCTTGGCTTTAATTTCCCATTGGTCCAAATGAGTGACAAGCAAATGTTATAGAAAAATTCTCAAATACAATTGAGAAATCGGACTTAGATAGTCTATAAGTATGGATCCTTGGCTTTAATTTCCCATAAGTCCAAATGAGTGACAAACATAAATGTGCCCAGAAATAGCAAAATTCACGTAGAGCTGAACAAAATTTATACAATTTTAATCTTTAAAATTTTATAGAAAAATTCTCAAATACAATTGAGAAATCGGACTAAGATAGTCTATAAGTATGGATCCTTGGCTTTAATTTCCCATAAGTCCAAATGAGTGACAAACATAAATGTGCCCAGAAATAGCAAAATTCACGTAGAGCTGAACAAAATTTATACAATTTTAATCTTTAAAATTTTATAGAAAAATTCTCAAAAACAATTGAGAAATCGGACGTACATAGTCTATAAGTATGGATCCTTGGCTTTAATTTCCCATTGGTCCAAATGAGTGACAAACAAATGTTATAGAAAAATTCGCAAATACAATTGAGAAATCGGACTAAGATAGTCTATAAGTATGGATCCTTGGCTTTAATTTCCCATTGCTCCAAATGAGTGACAAACAAATGTTATACAAAAATTCTCAAATACAATTGAGAAATCGGACGTACATAGTCTATAAATATGGATCCTTGGCTTTAATTTCCCATTGGTCCAAATGAGTGACAAACATAAATGTGCCCACAAATAGCAAAATTCACGTAGAGCTGAACAAAATTTATACAATTTTAATCTTTAAAATTTTATAGAAAAATTCTCAAATACAATTAGAAATCAGACTTACATAGTCTATAAGTATGGATCCTTGGCTTTAATTTCCCATTGGTCCAAATGAGTGACAAACAAATGTTATAGAAAAATTCTCAAATACAATTAAGAAATCGGACTTAGATAGTCTATAAGTATGGATCCTTGGCTTTAATTTCCCATTGGTCCAAATGAGTGACAAACAAATGTTATAGAAAAATTCTCAAATACAATTGAGAAATCGGACTTAGATAGTCTATAAGTATGGATCCTTGGCTTTAATTTCCCATTGCTCCAAATGAGTGACAAACAAATGTTATAAAAAAATTCTCAAATACAATTGAGAAATCGGACTTACATAGTCTATAAGTATGGATCCTTGGCTTTAATTTCACATTGGTCCAAATGAGTGACAAACAAATTTTATAGAAAAATTCTCAAATACAATTGAGAAATCGGACTTACATAGTCTATAAGTATGGATACTTGGCTTTAATTTCCCATTGGTCCAAATGAGTGACAAACATAAATATGCCCACAAATAGCAAAATTCACGTAGAGCTGAACAAAATTTATACAATTTTAATCTTTAAAATTTTATAGAAAAATTCTCAAATACAATTGAGAAATCGAACTTAGAGAGTCTATAAGTATGGATCCTTGGCTTTAATTTCCCATTGGTCCAAATGAGTGACAAACAAATGTTATAAAAAAATTCTCAAATACAATTGAGAAATCGGACTTAGAGAGTCTATAAGTATGGATCCTTGGCTTTAATTTCACATTGGTCCAAATGAGTGACAAACATAAATACGCCCACAAATAGCCAAATTCCCGTAGAGCTGAACAAAATTTACATAATTTTGAGAGAAATCGGACTTACATAGTCTATAAGTATGGATCCTTGGCTTTAATTTCCCATAAGTCCAAATGAGTGACAAACATAAATGTGCCTACAAATAGCAAAATTCCCGTAGAGCTGAACAAAATTTACACAATTTTCAGAGAAATCGGACTTACATAGTCTATAAGTATGGATCCTTGGCTTTAATTTCCCATTGGTCCAAATGAGTTACAAACAAATTTTATAGAAAAATTCTCAAATACAATTGAGAAATCGGACGTACATAGTCTATAAGTATGGATACTTGGCTTTAATTTCCCATTGGTCCAAATGAGTGACAAACAAATGTTATAGAAAAATTCTCAAATACAATTAAGAAATCGGACTTAGATAGTCTATAAGTATGGATCCTTGGCTTTAATTTCCCATTGGTCCAAATGAGTGACAAACAAATTTTATAGAAAAATTCTCAAATACAATTGAGAAATCGGACTTACATAGTCTATAAGTATGGATCCTTGGCTTTAATTTCCCATTGGTCCAAATGAGTGACAAACAAATGTTATAGAAAAATTCTCAAATACAATTAAGAAATCGGACTTAGATAGTCTATAAGTATGGATCCTTGGCTTTAATTTCCCATTGGTCCAAATGAGTGACAAACAAATGTTATAGAAAAATTCTCAAATACAATTGAGAAATCGGACTAAGATAGTCTATAAGTATGGATCCTTGGCTTTAATTTCCCATTGCTCCAAATGAGTGACAAACAAATGTTATACAAAAATTCTCAAATACAATTGAGAAATCGGACTTAGATAGTCTATAAGTATGGATCCTTGGCTTTAATTTCCCATAAGTCCAAATGAGTGACAAACATAAATGTGCCCACAAATAGCAAAATTCACGTAGAGCTGAACAAAATTTATACAATTTTAATCTTTAAAATTTTATAGAAAAATTCTCAAATACAATTGAGAAATCGGACGTACATAGTCTATAAGTATGGATCCTTGGCTTTAATTTCCCATTGGTCCAAATGAGTGACAAACAAATGTTATAGAAAAATTCTCAAATACAATTAAGAAATCGGACTTAGATAGTCTATAAGTATGGATCCTTGGCTTTAATTTCCCATTGGTCCAAATGAGTGACAAACAAATGTTATAGAAAAATTCTCAAATACAATTGAGAAATCGGACTAAGATAGTCTATAAGTATGGATCCTTGGCCTTAATTTCCCATTGCTCCAAATGAGTGACAAACAAATGTTATACAAAAATTCTCAAATACAATTGAGAAATCGGACGTACATAGTCTATAAGTATGGATCCTTGGCTTTAATTTCCCATTGGTCCAAATGAGTGACAAACAAATGTTATAGAAAAATTCTCAAATACAATTAAGAAATCGGATTTAGATAGTCTATAAGTATGGATCCTTGGCTTTAATTTCCCATTGGTCCAAATGAGTGACAAACAAATGTTATAGAAAAATTCTCAAATACAATTGAGAAATCGGACTAAGATAGTCTATAAGTATGGATCCTTGGCTTTAATTTCCCATTGGTCCAAATGAGTGACAAACAAATGTTATAGAAAAATTCTCAAATACAATTGAGAAATCGGACTTAGATAGTCTATAAGTATGGATCCTTGGCTTTAATTTCCCATAAGTCCAAATGAGTGACAAACATAAATGTGCCCACAAATAGCAAAATTCACGTAGAGCTGAACAAAATTTATACAATTTTAATCTTTAAAATTTTATAGAAAAATTCTCAAATACAATTGAGAAATCGGACGTACATAGTCTATAAGTATGGATCCTTGGCTTTAATTTCCCATTGGTCCAAATGAGTGACAAACAAATGTTATAGAAAAATTCTCAAATACAATTAAGAAATCGGACTTAGATAGTCTATAAGTATGGATCCTTGGCTTTAATTTCCCATTGCTCCAAATGAGTGACAAACAAATGTTATAAAAAAATTCTCAAATACAATTGAGAAATCGGACTTACATAGTCTATAAGTATGGATCCTTGGCTTTAATTTCACATTGGTCCAAATGAGTGACAAACAAATTTTATAGAAAAATTCTCAAATACAATTGAGAAATCGGACTTAGATAGTCTATAAGTATGGATCCTTGGCTTTAATTTCCCATAAGTCCAAATGAGTGACAAACATAAATGTGCCCACAAATAGCAAAATTCACGTAGAGCTGAACAAAATTTATACAATTTTAATCTTTAAAATTTTATAGAAAAATTCTCAAATACAATTGAGAAATCGGACGTACATAGTCTATAAGTATGGATCCTTGGCTTTAATTTCCCATTGGTCCAAATGAGTGACAAACAAATGTTATAGAAAAATTCTCAAATACAATTGAGAAATCGGACTTAGATAGTCTATAAGTATGGATCCTTGGCTTTAATTTCCCATAAGTCCAAATGAGTGACAAACATAAATGTGCCCAGAAATAGCAAAATTCACGTAGAGCTGAACAAAATTTATACAATTTTAATCTTTAAAATTTTATAGAAAAATTCTCAAATACAATTGAGAAATCGTACTAAGATAGTCTATAAGTATGGATCCTTGGCTTTAATTTCCCATAAGTCCAAATGAGTGACAAACATAAATGTGCCCAGAAATAGCAAAATTCACGTAGAGCTGAACAAAATTTATACAATTTTAATCTTTAAAATTTTATAGAAAAATTCTCAAATACAATTGAGAAATCGGACGTACATAGTCTATAAGTATGGATCCTTGGCTTTAATTTCCCATTGGTCCAAATGAGTGACAAACAAATATTATAGAAAAATTCTCAAATACAATTGAGAAATCGGACTTAGATAGTCTATAAGTATGGATCCTTGGCTTTAATTTCCCATAAGTCCAAATGAGTGACAAACATAAATGTGCCCAGAAATAGCAAAATTCACGTAGAGCTGAACAAAATTTATACAATTTTAATCTTTAAAATTTTATAGAAAAATTCTCAAATACAATTGAGAAATCGGACGTACATAGTCTATAAGTATGGATCCTTGGCTTTAATTTCCCATTGGTCCAAATGAGTGACAAACAAATGTTATAGAAAAATTCGCAAATACAATTGAGAAATCGGACTAAGATAGTCTATAAGTATGGATCCTTGGCTTTAATTTCCCATTGCTCCAAACGAGTGACAAACAAATGTTATACAAAAATTCTCAAATACAATTGAGAAATCGGACGTACATAGTCTATAAATATGGATCCTTGGCTTTAATTTCCCATTGGTCCAAATGAGTGACAAACATAAATGTGCCCACAAATAGCAAAATTCACGTAGAGCTGAACAAAATTTATACAATTTTAATCTTTAAAATTTTATAGAAAAATTCTCAAATACAATTGAGAAATCGGACTAAGATAGTCTATAAGTATGGATCCTTGGCTTTAATTTCCCATAAGTCCAAATGAGTGACAAACATAAATGTGCCCAGAAATAGCAAAATTCACGTAGAGCTGAACAAAATTTATACAATTTTAATCTTTAAAATTTTATAGAAAAATTCTCAAATACAATTGAGAAATCGTACTAAGATAGTCTATAAGTATGGATCCTTGGCTTTAATTTCCCATAAGTCCAAATGAGTGACAAACATAAATGTGCCCAGAAATAGCAAAATTCACGTAGAGCTGAACAAAATTTATACAATTTTAATCTTTAAAATTTTATAGAAAAATTCTCAAATACAATTGAGAAATCGGACGTACATAGTCTATAAGTATGGATCCTTGGCTTTAATTTCCCATTGGTCCAAATGAGTGACAAACAAATGTTATAGAAAAATTCTCAAATACAATTGAGAAATCGGACTTAGATAGTCTATAAGTATGGATCCTTGGCTTTAATTTCCCATAAGTCCAAATGAGTGACAAACATAAATGTGCCCAGAAATAGCAAAATTCACGTAGAGCTGAACAAAATTTATACAATTTTAATCTTTAAAATTTTATAGAAAAATTCTCAAATACAATTGAGAAATCGGACGTACATAGTCTATAAGTATGGATCCTTGGCTTTAATTTCCCATTGGTCCAAATGAGTGACAAACAAATGTTATAGAAAAATTCGCAAATACAATTGAGAAATCGGACTAAGATAGTCTATAAGTATGGATCCTTGGCTTTAATTTCCCATTGCTCCAAACGAGTGACAAACAAATGTTATACAAAAATTCTCAAATACAATTGAGAAATCGGACGTACATAGTCTATAAATATGGATCCTTGGCTTTAATTTCCCATTGGTCCAAATGAGTGACAAACATAAATGTGCCCACAAATAGCAAAATTCACGTAGAGCTGAACAAAATTTATACAATTTTAATCTTTAAAATTTTATAGAAAAATTCTCAAATACAATTAGAAATCAGACTTACATAGTCTATAAGTATGGATCCTTGGCTTTAATTTCCCATTGGTCCAAATGAGTGACAAACAAATGTTATAGAAAAATTCTCAAATACAATTAAGAAATCGGACTTAGATAGTCTATAAGTATGGATCCTTGGCTTTAATTTCCCATTGGTCCAAATGAGTGACAAACAAATGTTATAGAAAAATTCTCAAATACAATTGAGAAATCGGACTTAGATAGTCTATAAGTATGGATCCTTGGCTTTAATTTCCCATTGCTCCAAATGAGTGACAAACAAATGTTATAAAAAAATTCTCAAATACAATTGAGAAATCGGACTTACATAGTCTATAAGTATGGATCCTTGGCTTTAATTTCACATTGGTCCAAATGAGTGACAAACAAATTTTATAGAAAAATTCTCAAATACAATTGAGAAATCGGACTTACATAGTCTATAAGTATGGATACTTGGCTTTAATTTCCCATTGGTCCAAATGAGTGACAAACATAAATATGCCCACAAATAGCAAAATTCACGTAGAGCTGAACAAAATTTATACAATTTTAATCTTTAAAATTTTATAGAAAAATTCTCAAATACAATTGAGAAATCGAACTTAGAGAGTCTATAAGTATGGATCCTTGGCTTTAATTTCCCATTGGTCCAAATGAGTGACAAACAAATGTTATAAAAAAATTCTCAAATACAATTGAGAAATCGGACTTAGAGAGTCTATAAGTATGGATCCTTGGCTTTAATTTCACATTGGTCCAAATGAGTGACAAACATAAATACGCCCACAAATAGCCAAATTCCCGTAGAGCTGAACAAAATTTACATAATTTTGAGAGAAATCGGACTTACATAGTCTATAAGTATGGATCCTTGGCTTTAATTTCCCATAAGTCCAAATGAGTGACAAACATAAATGTGCCTACAAATAGCAAAATTCCCGTAGAGCTGAACAAAATTTACACAATTTTCAGAGAAATCGGACTTACATAGTCTATAAGTATGGATCCTTGGCTTTAATTTCCCATTGGTCCAAATGAGTTACAAACAAATTTTATAGAAAAATTCTCAAATACAATTGAGAAATCGGACGTACATAGTCTATAAGTATGGATACTTGGCTTTAATTTCCCATTGGTCCAAATGAGTGACAAACATAAATGTGCCCACTAATAGCAAAATTCACGTAGAGCTGAACAAAATTTATACAATTTTAATCTTTAAAATTTTATAGAAAAATTCTCAAATACAATTGAGAAATCGGACTTACATAGCCTATAAGTATGGATCCTTGGCTTTAATTTCCCATTGGTCCAAATGAGTGACAAAGAAATTTTATAGAAAAATTCTCAAATACAATTGAGAAATCGGACTTACATAGTCTATAAGTATGGATCCTTGGCTTTAATTTCCCATTGGTCCAAATGAGTGACAAACAAATTTTATAGAAAAATTCTCAAATACAATTGAGAAATCGGACTTACATAGTCTATAAGTATGGATCCTTGGCTTTAATTTCCCATTGGTCCAAATGAGTGACAAACAAATTTTATAGAAAAATTCTCAAATACAATTGAGAAATCGGACTTACATAGTCTATAAGTATGGATCCTTGGCTTTAATTTCCCATTGGTCCAAATGAGTGACAAACAAATTTTATAGAAAAATTCTCAAATACAATTGAGAAATCGGACTTACATAGTCTATAAGTATGGATCCTTGGCTTTAATTTCCCATTGGTCCAAATGAGTGACAAACAAATTTTATAGAAAAATTCTCAAATACAATTGAGAAATCGGACGTACATAGTCTATAAGTATGGATCCTTGGCTTTAATTTCCCATTGGTCCAAATGAGTGACAAACATAAATGTGCCCACAAATAGCAAAATTCACGTAGAGCTGAACAAAATTTATACAATTTTAATCTTTAAAATTTTATAGAAAAATTCTCAAATACAATTAAGAAATCAGACTTACATAGTCTATAAGTATGGATCCTTGGCTTTAATTTCCCATTGGTCCAAATGAGTGACAAACAAATGTTATAGAAAAATTCTCAAATACAATTGAGAAATCGGACTTAGATAGTCTATAAGTATGGATCCTTGGCTTTAATTTCCCATTGCTCCAAATGAGTGACAAACAAATGTTATAAAAAAATTCTCAAATACAATTGAGAAATCGGACTTACATAGTCTATAAGTATGGATCCTTGGCTTTAATTTCACATTGGTCCAAATGAGTGACAAACAAATTTTATAGAAAAATTCTCAAATACAATTGAGAAATCGGACGTACATAGTCTATAAGTATGGATCCTTGGCTTTAATTTCCCATTGGTCCAAATGAGTGACAAACATAAATGTGCCCACAAATAGCAAAATTCACGTAGAGCTGAACAAAATTTATACAATTTTAATCTTTAAAATTTTATAGAAAAATTCTCAAATACAATTAAGAAATCAGACTTACATAGTCTATAAGTATGGATCCTTGGCTTTAATTTCCCATTGGTCCAAATGAGTGACAAACAAATGTTATAGAAAAATTCTCAAATACAATTGAGAAATCGGACTTACATAGTCTATAAGTATGGATCCTTGGCTTTAATTTCCCATTGCTCCAAATGAGTGACAAACAAATGTTATAAAAAAATTCTCAAATACAATTGAGAAATCGGACTTACATAGTCTATAAGTATGGATCCTTGGCTTTAATTTCCCATTGGTCCAAATGAGTGACAAACAAATGTTATAGAAAAATTCTCAAATACAATTGAGAAATCGGACTTAGATAGTCTATAAGTATGGATCCTTGGCTTTAATTTCCCATTGCTCCAAATGAGTGACAAACAAATGTTATAAAAAAATTCTCAAATACAATTGAGAAATCGGACTTACATAGTCTATAAGTATGGATCCTTGGCTTTAATTTCCCATTGGTCCAAATGAGTGACAAACATAAATGTGCCCACAAATAGCAAAATTCACGTAGAGCTGAACAAAATTTATACAATTTTAATCTTTAAAATTTTATAGAAAAATTCTCAAATACAATTAAGAAATCAGACTTACATAGTCTATAAGTATGGATCCTTGGCTTTAATTTCCCATTGGTCCAAATGAGTGACAAACAAATGTTATAGAAAAATTCTCAAATACAATTGAGAAATCGGACTTACATAGTCTATAAGTATGGATCCTTGGCTTTAATTTCCCATTGGTCCAAATGAGTGACAAACAAATGTTATAGAAAAATTCTCAAATACAATTGAGAAATCGGACGTACATAGTCTATAAGTATGGATCCTTGGCTTTAATTTCCCATTGGTCCAAATGAGTGACAAACATAAATGTGCCCACAAATAGCAAAATTCACGTAGAGCTGAACAAAATTTATACAATTTTAATCTTTAAAATTTTATAGAAAAATTCTCAAATACAATTAAGAAATCAGACTTACATAGTCTATAAGTATGGATCCTTGGCTTTAATTTCCCATTGGTCCAAATGAGTGACAAACAAATGTTATAGAAAAATTCTCAAATACAATTGAGAAATCGGACTTACATAGTCTATAAATATGGATCCTTGGCTTTAATTTCACATTGGTCCAAATGAGTGACAAACAAATTTTATAGAAAAATTCTCAAATACAATTGAGAAATCGGACGTACATAGTCTATAAGTATGGATCCTTGGCTTTAATTTCCCATTGGTCCAAATGAGTGACAAACAAATGTTATAAAAAAATTCTCAAATACAATTGAGAAATCGAACTTAGAGAGTCTATAAGTATGGATCCTTGGCTTTAATTTCCCATTGGTCCAAATGAGTGACAAACATAAATACGCCCACAAATAGCCAAATTCCCGTAGAGCTGAACAAAATTTACATAATTTTGAGAGAAATCGGACTTACATAGTCTATAAGTATGGATCCTTGGCTTTAATTTCCCATAAGTCCAAATGAGTGACAAACATAAATGTGCCCACAAATAGCAAAATTCCCGTAGAGCTGAACAAAATTTACACAATTTTCAGAGAAATCGGACTTACATAGTCTATAAGTATGGATCCTTGGCTTTAATTTCACATTGGTCCAAATGAGTGACAAACAAATTTTATAGAAAAATTCTCAAATACAATTGAGAAATCGGACGTACATAGTCTATAAGTATGGATACTTGGCTTTAATTTCCCATTGGTCCAAATGAGTGACAAACATAAATGTGCCCACAAATAGCAAAATTCACGTAGAGCTGAACAAAATTTATACAATTTTAATCTTTAAAATTTTATAGAAAAATTCTCAAATACAATTGAGAAATCGGACTTACATAGCCTATAAGTATGGATCCTTGGCTTTAATTTCCCATTGGTCCAAATGAGTGACAAACAAATTTTATAGAAAAATTCTCAAATACAATTGAGAAATCGGACTTACATAGTCTATAAGTATGGATCCTTGGCTTTAATTTCCCATTGGTCCAAATGAGTGACAAACAAATTTTATAGAAAAATTCTCAAATACAATTGAGAAATCGGACTTACATAGTCTATAAGTATGGATACTTGGCTTTAATTTCCCATTGGTCCAAATGAGTGACAAACAAATACATAGTCTATAAGTATGGATCCTTGGCTTTAATTTCCCATTGGTCCAAATGAGTGACAAACAAATTTTATAGAAAAATTCTCAAATACAATTGAGAAATCGGACTTACATAGTCTATAAGTATGGATACTTGGCTTTAATTTCCCATTGGTCCAAATGAGTGACAAACAAATTTTATAGAAAAATTCGCAAATACAATTGAGAAATCGGACTTACATAGTCTGTAAGTATGGATCCTTGGCTTTAATTTCCCATTGGTCCAAATGAGTGACAAACAAATTTTATAGAAAAATTCTCAAATACAATTGAGAAATCGGACTTACATAGTCTATAAGTATGGATCCTTGGCTTTAATTTCCCATTGGTCCAAATGAGTGACAAACAAATTTTATAGAAAAATTCTCAAATACAATTGAGAAATCGGACTTACATAGTCTATAAGTATGGATCCTTGGCTTTAATTTCCCATTGGTCCAAATGAGTGACAAACAAATTTTATAGAAAAATTCTCAAATACAATTGAGAAATCGGACTTACATAGTCTATAAGTATGGATACTTGGCTTTAATTTCCCATTGGTCCAAATGAGTGACAAACATAAATGTGCCCACAAATAGCAAAATTCACGTAGAGCTGAACAAAATTTATACAATTTTAATCTTTAAAATTTTATAGAAAAATTCTCAAATACAATTGAGAAATCGGACTTACATAGCCTATAAGTATGGATCCTTGGCTTTAATTTCCCATAGGTCCAAATGAGTGACAAACAAATGTTATAGAAAAATTCTCAAATACAATTGAGAAATCGGACTTAGATAGTCTATAAGTATGGATCCTTGGCTTTAATTTCCCATTGGTCCAAATGAGTGACAAACAAATGTTATAAAAAAATTCTCAAATACAATTGAGAAATCAGACTTACATAGTCTATAAGTATGGATCCTTGGCTTTAATTTCCCATAGGTCCAAATGAGTGACAAACAAATGTTATAGAAAAATTCTCAAATACAATTGAGAAATCGGACTTAGATAGTCTATAAGTATGGATCCTTGGCTTTAATTTCCCATTGGTCCAAATGAGTGACAAACAAATGTTATAAAAAAATTCTCAAATACAATTGAGAAATCGGACTTACATAGTCTATAAGTATGGATCCTTGGCTTTAATTTCCCATAGGTCCAAATGAGTGACAAACAAATGTTATAAAAAAATTCTCAAATACAATTGAGAAATCGGACTTAGAGAGTCTATAAGTATGGATCCTTGGCTTTAATTTCACATTGGTCCAAATGAGTGACAAACATAAATACGCCCACAAATAGCCAAATTCCCGTAGAGCTGAACAAAATTTACATAATTTTGAGAGAAATCGGACTTACATAGTCTATAAGTATGGATCCTTGGCTTTAATTTCCTATAAGTCCAAATGAGTGACAAACATAAATGTGCCCACAAATAGCAAAATTCCCGTAGAGCTGAACAAAATTTACACAATTTTGAGAGAAATCGGACTTACATAGCCTATAAGTATGGATCCTTGGCTTTAATTTCCCATTGGTCCAAATGAGTGACAAACAAATTTTATAGAAAAATTCTCAAATACAATTGAGAAATCGGACGTACATAGTCTATAAGTATGGATCCTTGGCTTTAATTTCCCATTGGTCCAAATGAGTGACAAACATAAATGTGCCCACAAATAGCAAAATTCACGTAGAGCTGAACAAAATTTATACAATTTTAATCTTTAAAATTTTATAGAAAAATTCTCAAATACAATTGAGAAATCGGACTTACATAGCCTATAAGTATGGATCCTTGGCTTTAATTTCCCATTGGTCCAAATGAGTGACAAACAAATTTTATAGAAAAATTCTCAAAGACAATTGAGAAATCGGACTTACATAGTCTATAAGTATGGATCCTTGGCTTTAATTTCCCATTGGTCCAAATGAGTGACAAACAAATTTTATAGAAAAATTCTCAAATACAATTGAGAAATCGGACTTACATAGTCTATAAGTATGGATACTTGGCTTTAATTTCCCATTGGTCCAAATGAGTGACAAACATAAATGTGCCCACAAATAGCAAAATTCACGTAGAGCTGAACAAAATTTATACAATTTTAATCTTTAAAATTTTATAGAAAAATTCTCAAATACAATTGAGAAATCGGACTTACATAGCCTATAAGTATGGATCCTTGGCTTTAATTTCCCATAGGTCCAAATGAGTGACAAACAAATGTTATAGAAAAATTCTCAAATACAATTGAGAAATCGGACTTAGATAGTCTATAAGTATGGATCCTTGGCTTTAATTTCCCATTGGTCCAAATGAGTGACAAACAAATGTTATAAAAAAATTCTCAAATACAATTGAGAAATCAGACTTACATTGTCTATAAGTATGGATCCTTGGCTTTAATTTCCCATAGGTCCAAATGAGTGACAAACAAATGTTATAGAAAAATTCTCAAATACAATTGAGAAATCGGACTTAGATAGTCTATAAGTATGGATCCTTGGCTTTAATTTTCCATTGGTCCAAATGAGTGACAAACAAATGTTATAAAAAAATTCTCAAATACAATTGAGAAATCGGACTTAGAGAGTCTATAAGTATGGATCCTTGGCTTTAATTTCACATTGGTCCAAATGAGTGACAAACATAAATACGCCCACAAATAGCCAAATTCCCGTAGAGCTGAACAAAATTTACACAATTTTGAGAGAAATCGGACTTACGTAGCCTATAATTAATTTCCCATTGGTCCAAATGAGTGACAAACAAATTTTATAGAAAAATTCTCAAATACAATTGAGAAATCGGACGTACATAGTCTATAAGTATGGATCCTTGGCTTTAATTTCCCATTGGTCCAAATGAGTGACAAACAAATTTTATAGAAAAATTCTCAAATACAATTGAGAAATCGGACTTAGATAGTCTATAAGTATGGATCCTTGGCTTTAATTTCCCATTGGTCCAAATGAGTGACAAACAAATGTTATAAAAAAATTCTCAAATACAATTGAGAAATCGGACTTACATAGTCTATAAGTATGGATCCTTGGCTTTAATTTCCCATAGGTCCAAATGAGTGACAAACAAATGTTATAAAAAAATTCTCAAATACAATTGAGAAATCGGACTTACATAGTCTATAAGTATGGATCCTTGGCTTTAATTTCCCATAGGTCCAAATGAGTGACAAACAAATGTTATAAAAAAATTCTCAAATACAATTGAGAAATCGGACTTACATAGTCTATAAGTATGGATCCTTGGCTTTAATTTCCCATAGGTCCAAATGAGTGACAAACAAATGTTATAAAAAAATTCTCAAATACAATTGAGAAATCGGACTTACATAGTCTATAAGTATGGATCCTTGGCTTTAATTTCCCATAGGTCCAAATGAGTGACAAACAAATGTTATAAAAAAATTCTCAAATACAATTGAGAAATCGGACTTACATAGTCTATAAGTATGGATCCTTGGCTTTAATTTCCCATAGGTCCAAATGAGTGACAAACAAATGTTATAAAAAAATTCTCAAATACAATTGAGAAATCGGACTTACATAGTCTATAAGTATGGATCCTTGGCTTTAATTTCCCATTGGTCCAAATGAGTGACAAACATAAATGTGCCCACAAATAGCAAAATTCACGTAGAGCTGAACAAAATTTATACAATTTTAATCTTTAAAATTTTATAGAAAAATTCTCAAATACAATTGAGAAATCGGACTTACATAGCCTATAAGTATGGATCCTTGGCTTTAATTTCCCATTGGTCCAAATGAGTGACAAACAAATTTTATAGAAAAATTCTCAAATACAATTGAGAAATCGGACTTAGAGAGTCTATAAGTATGAATCCTTGGCTTTAATTTCCCATAGGTCCAAATGAGTGACAAACAAATGTTATAAAAAAATTCTCAAATACAATTGAGAAATCGAACTTAGAGAGTCTATAAGTATGGATCCTTGGCTTTAATTTCCCATTGGTCCAAATGAGTGACAAACATAAATGTGCCCACAAATAGCAAAATTCACGTAGAGCTGAACAAAATTTATACAATTTTAATCTTTAAAATTTTATAGAAAAATTCTCAAATACAATTGAGAAATCGGACTTACATAGCCTATAAGTATGGATCCTTGGCTTTAATTTCCCATTGGTCCAAATGAGTGACAAACAAATTTTATAGAAAAATTCTCAAATACAATTGAGAAATCGGACTTAGAGAGTCTATAAGTATGAATCCTTGGCTTTAATTTCCCATAGGTCCAAATGAGTGACAAACAAATGTTATAAAAAAATTCTCAAATACAATTGAGAAATCGGACTTACATAGTCTATAAGTATGGATCCTTGGCTTTAATTTCCCATAGGTCCAAATGAGTGACAAACAAATGTTATAAAAAAATTCTCAAATACAATTGAGAAATCGAACTTAGAGAGTCTATAAGTATGGATCCTTGGCTTTAATTTCCCATTGGTCCAAATGAGTGACAAACATAAATGTGCCCACAAATAGCAAAATTCACGTAGAGCTGAACAAAATTTATACAATTTTAATCTTTAAAATTTTATAGAAAAATTCTCAAATACAATTGAGAAATCGGACTTACATAGCCTATAAGTATGGATCCTTGGCTTTAATTTCCTATTGGTCCAAATGAGTGACAAACAAATTTTATAGAAAAATTCTCAAATACAATTGAGAAATCGGACTTAGAGAGTCTATAAGTATGAATCCTTGGCTTTAATTTCCCATAGGTCCAAATGAGTGACAAACAAATGTTATAAAAAAATTCTCAAATACAATTGAGAAATCGGACTTAGAGAGTCTATAAGTATGGATCCTTGGCTTTAATTTCACATTGGTCCAAATGAGTGACAAACATAAATACGCCCACAAATAGCCAAATTCCCGTAGAGCTGAACAAAATTTACATAATTTTGAGAGAAATCGGACTTACATAGTCTATAAGTATGGATCCTTGGCTTTAATTTCCCATAAGTCCAAATGAGTGACAAACATAAATGTGCCCACAAATAGCAAAATTCCCGTAGAGCTGAACAAAATTTACACAATTTTGAGAGAAATCGGACTTACATAGCCTATAAGTATGGATCCTTGGCTTTAATTTCCCATTGGTCCAAATGAGTGACAAACAAATTTTATAGAAAAATTCTCAAATACAATTGAGAAATCGGACGTACATAGTCTATAAGTATGGATCCTTGGCTTTAATTTCCCATTGGTCCAAATGAGTGACAAACAAATTTTATAGAAAAATTCTCAAATACAATTGAGAAATCGGACGTACATAGTCTATAAGTATGGATCCTTGGCTTTAATTTCCCATTGGTCCAAATGAGTGACAAACATAAATGTGCCCACAAATAGCAAAATTCCCGTAGAGCTGAACAAAATTTACACAATTTTGAGAGAAATCGGACTTACATAGCCTATAAGTATGGATCCTTGGCTTTAATTTCCCATTGGTCCAAATGAGTGACAAACAAATTTTATAGAAAAATTCTCAAATACAATTGAGAAATCGGACTTACATAGCCTATAAGTATGGATCCTTGGCTTTAATTTCCCATTGGTCCAAATGAGTGACAAACAAATTTTATAGAAAAATTCTCAAATACAATTGAGAAATCGGACTTACATAGTCTATAAGTATGGATCCTTGGCTTTAATGTCCCATTGGTCCAAATGAGGGACAAACAAATTTTATAGAAAAATTCTCAAATACAATAGAGAAATCGGACTTACATAGTCTATAAGTATGGATCCTTGGCTTTAATTTCCCATTGGTCCAAATGAGTGACAAACAAATTTTATAGAAAAATTCTCAAATACAATTGAGAAATCGGACTTACATAGTCTATAAGTATGGATCCTTGGCTTTAATTTCCCATTGGTCCAAATGAGTGACAAACAAATTTTATAGAAAAATTCTCAAATAAAATTGAGAAATCGGACTTACATAGTCTATAAGTATGGATCCTTGGCTTTAATTTCCCATTGGTCCAAATGAGTGACAAACAAATTTTATAGAAAAATTCTCAAATACAATTGAGAAATCGGACTTACATAGCCTATAAGTATGGATCCTTGGCTTTAATTTCCCATTGGTCCAAATGAGTGACAAACAAATGTTATAGAAAAATTCTCAAATACAATTGAGAAATCGGACTTAGATAGTCTATAAGTATGAATCCTTGGATTTAATTTCCCATTGGTCCAAATGAGTGACAAACAAATTTTATAAAAAAAATTCTCAAATAAAATTGAGAAATCGGACTTACATAGCCTATAAGTATGGATCCTTGGCTTTAATTTCCCATTGGTCCAAATGAGTGACAAACAAATTTTATAGAAAAATTCTCAAATAAAATTGAGAAATCGGACTTACATAGCCTATAAGTATGGATCCTTGGCTTTAATTTCCCATTGGTCCAAATGAGTGACAAACAAATGTTATAGAAAAATTCTCAAATACAATTGAGAAATCGGACTTAGATAGTCTATAAGTATGAATCCTTGGCTTTAATTTCCCATTGGTCCAAATGAGTGACAAACAAATTTTATAAAAAAATTCTCAAATAAAATTGAGAAATCGGACTTACATAGCCTATAAGTATGGATCCTTGGCTTTAATTTCCCATTGGTCCAAATGAGTGACAAACAAATGTTATAGAAAAATTCTCAAATAAAATTGAGAAATCGGACTTACATAGCCTATAAGTATGGATCCTTGGCTTTAATTTCCCATTGGTCCAAATGAGTGACAAACAAATTTTATAGAAAAATTCTCAAATAAAATTGAGAAATCGGACTTACATAGCCTATAAGTATGGATCCTTGGCTTTAAGTTCCCATTGGTCCAAATGAGTGACAAACAAATGTTATAGAAAAATTCTCAAATACAATTGAGAAATCGGACTTAGATAGTCTATAAGTATGGATCCTTGGCTTTAATTTCCCATTGGTCCAAATGAGTGACAAACATAAATATGCCCACAAATAGCCAAATTCCCGTAGAGCTGAACAAAATTTACACAATTTTAATCTCTAAAATTTTATAGAAAAATTCTCAAATACAATTGAGAAATCGGACTTACATAGTCTATAAGTATGGATCGTTGGCTTTAATTTCCCATTGGTCCAAATGAGTGACAAAAATAAATGTGCCCACAAATTGCCAAATTCCGGTAGAGCTGAACAAAATTTACACAATTTTAATATAAATACTTTTAATTTTGTTTTATAGCGAGGGGGGTAGCGAAGCACACCGGGATAAGCTAGTAGTATAATAATAACAAATGATCTCAAAAGTACAAATTAGCTCTATATATATAATAAAAAAGCTTTTATTTAAATTAATATTTTTAGCGCCTTTTGTTTTATTAATATTTAGCGCATTTTGGCGCTTTTTGTTACACTCCTGTGCGCATTTCGATTATAAATAGTTGGCATCACTGTATACCAGTTCACTGAATGAACTTAATAATTATGTTCTTTTTTTTTAATATATCTGCTTGATAAATGAACAATGCTCGTTTGTGATATTTGTGGTATTTCCCAGTTGGTCTACTTCTATCAAGACTGTCACTCAGGCCTGACCTCAACTCATACAATTCAACATTCTATCGAACCTTCCATATCTAAGTATTTTCTTTTTTATTTAATCAGGATCAGCTTTAAGGCATGATCTCAACTTATACAATGCATTATGCGGGAACTAGTGGAAGGAATAAATATAGATGGTGAAAATGTAGAAGGCTTAATGCAAATGAGCGTCCAATGTAGGACGACACTCTCTACCCTCCGGTAGACACTCTCCTGTGTGGCTTACCGGTTCCCGTCGTAATAGTTTATATTACTGATCAGGCCTCGGAAGAAACCCCTCAAAGATTAATTTTCTATTGACTTTGGTCTTGAGCGGAAACCTTAGGTGCCTTTTCACCTTCTACCAGACTAATATAGACTACCCACTTTCTTTCTCTATCTTATATGTAGATCCGTTGCTCTGTTGACGCAGGGATTCGGTAGTAACATACATATAAGTTTTATGGGTAATTGACAAAAGGTAATGTCTGGAAAAGACAATTATCCTTCTCCCCAGCCGGCACAGCACCAACGTGCGGATATCACCAAAATGATAAATTGTACATCCCGCCTCTGATGTTAAGTAGACATATTAATTTGCTTAAGCTGTATGAGCTTAATCCATTTTATTAATTGTTTTACTTGGCCGACAGCTCTGCTAACCGATGAAGGAGGGCGGTGTGATTTCCATTAGCACAGAATAATATCAATTGCTGCCGGAACAGTTTAGTGACATGTGCTATGCCTTCATCAATTTTTAAACAGTCCCATAACATCGTTCTTCGTTTTTATTTTATAGTTTAATTCATATCCATCTTTCGTTTGGTCTTTTATATTTACTTGTCTTCGTTTTTGTAAATAAGCACTTCTAATTTTCCCCGCACAAATTTATTTGGGTTCATGGACTATATCATGGCTTTCTTCTTCGAAGACTCTAATTTTTCTGACTTGCCGCATCCAATACATGAAGCATATATTTTCGTGAATGAAAATTAAACAATTTTTGCAAGAATATAATCTAATTGAAAAAGAGAACGAGACAGAGAGAGATAGGGAGAGAGACAGAAAGAAGCAGTCACTGACACTTTTAACCGTTCAGGTAAAATAAAACTTTTCGAAATAGGTCAGGAAAGAGCGCTGGTCTGAGGAAATAAACACTAACAAAGATAACAAAATCCAAGCAAAACGACTTTTCCTAAAAGTTTAAGAACTTTTAAAATCATTATCCACCAAAAATAGTTGAATAGTTTTTCTCACCTCTGCAATCACCAGTTCCCCCAATCCAAATGAAGATTAAATTACTAAATTCCCTCCATCCTTTGTTCCTTTCGCTCTTCCTTTTATTATATCTTCTCCATCATTGTCCACGGTCATTATGAGAGTTTTATCTTTTGCTATCATTTGTCATTAACTCTGTGCTAATATTGTCTCATAATGAATGAGTGAATGAAACACTTAGAAATCATTAAAACTAATGAATGCCATTCTATTGGAGATCCAGTCAACTTAATAATTTTCTACATGCACACTTGTATAATTTACAAGTACATATTTGTTTGTTTATAAATGTATAAGTGCATGTGTATGGATGTATGTGTATGTTTTTACATAAGGATTTTATTACAGTATCATTTGTGTGTGTGTGTGTGTGAATATACACATGTGCACTAGTTATTTATAAGTGTTTGTTTTAGCAATGAAAAACTGTCAAGTTCCTGATGTTAATAATAATGATGATGATGATGATGATGATGAGGATTATGTTGAAGATAATGCTGATGCTGATGTTAATTGTGATAAAAATAAACAAATCGAATATATCGTTTAAATAACTTAATCAAGGATGCAAAATGAATCTTGGGATGCTTTAAAAATGTGTATTTGAAATTTTAAGTATTTTTGTGTTAAGGATATTAAGAGGACGAGGAAGATTTTAAGCATTTACTTTGTCAGTTGTGCTAAAAATTATTTCAAAGTATTTATGGAGTTCTTGTGCCTGAATCTGTGTTGGAGTAGTCATCAATTAAAATATATTTTAATTTGCAAATGGGATATACCGCAATGCTGCTGATAGTAATGGGTGATCCAAGTAGAGATACTTTTTTCAATAGCCTTTTTTTGACAGATCACGTGTGAGTCGTGTCATGCTATTTTTGTTTAGTATTATTTGGCATTTCATAATGGAAAGATTTACGCCTGAACAACGTTTACAAATCTTTCAACTTTATTACGAAAATTCATGTTCTGTGAGGAATGTGTTTCGTGCACTTCGCTCAACTTATGGTCAACATAATCGGCCTACTGAACGTACTATTCGCAACACCATCGCCCATTTTGAGACCCAGCATTCATTATTGGATAATATTCGACCGAATAGACCACGTCCAGCACGCTGTAAAGAAAATATAGCGGCCGTAGCTGAGAGTGTACACGAAAACCGTGGAGAGTCGATTCGGCGCCGTTTGCAGCAACTCGGACTGACGTATAGAACGACTTGGCGCATTTTACGTCGAGATCTTAAATTGAAAGCGTACAAAATACATCTTGTGCAACAACTGAAGCCGCTCAACCTTCCCAAGCGACATCGCTTCGCTCTATGGGCTCTTGAAAAGTTCCAAGAAGATCCGACGTTTTCCAGGCAAATTTTGTTTAGCGATGAGGTCAATTTCTGGCTCAATGGGTACATACCCAAACAAACAAAATTGCCGCATTTGAGACGAAGAGCAACTTGAAGAGATTCAAGAACTGCCAATTCATCCAGAAAAAAACAACGGTTTGGTGTGGTTCTTTAAAAATGATGCCGGTGCGAACGTAACCCTCAATGGCGACCGTTACGTGCCATGATAACCGATTATTTGATGCCTGAAATTGAAGCTCGTAATCTCGGCGACATTTGGTTTCAGCAAGACGGCGCCACTTCCCACACATCGCATCAATCAATGGATTTATTGAGAGTACATTTCGGTAAGCACATAATTTCACATTTTTGGGCCGGTCGATTGGCCACCAAGATCGTGTGATATCACACCGTTAGACTTTTTCCTGTGGGGATATGTAAAGTCTAAAGTGTATGCGGACAAACCCGCTTCGATTCAGCCCTTGGAGGAAAACATCACGCGTTTCATTCGCCACTTACCAGTCGAAATGCTCGAACGAGTCATCGAAAATTGGACACAAGGGATGGACCATCTGCGACGTAGCAACGGCCAACATTTGATAGACATAATCTTCAAAGAATAAATGCCAAAGAATGTTCTTTCAAATGATAATAAACATTCTCCATTAAATTATAATTTTCTGTGTTTTTTTCTTTAAAAAAGTAGGGAGCCTCGAAATGGTCACGCGTTACTTTGATGACTTGGGGCCTGGGTTCAAACCCTGGCCAGAGCAAGTCAATCAACATCATTAATTTCTCTAATGTACATTAGTAAGACATTGTATTATTTGTTGTCGGACTATTTAAGTGATGAAGGCATGGGCACTGGTCACTAAAAAACTGTTCCGACAGCGATTGATGCTGTTTGAAGCTAATGTACACTACACCGCCCTGCTTCGTCGGTTAGCAGAAACATCGGCGAAGTAAAACAATTAATAAAATTCCTGCTAATACAGCTTAACAAAGTTAATGCGTCTACTTAACACCGGAGGCGTCTCAACACTGCTATAAAAATTAACATAACGCGCAAAGCAACATCTATCTTCTCCACTTTATCGCTCTCCCAGAGTTCCGGCACAATGCACTGCATACGTAGAACTCATCCCCTGAGTGCTGGACCTAATTTAAAAAAAAAAATACGTTTCGATAGGACATCGCAAGAAAATACCTTCTACCGCAAACTGTGCTTAAAAATTTTTAAGCCACATATCAAATATCCCTTGCAATAATTTAAATACTATCTAATTTCATCCTAGTCGCACCATTTCTGGTGTCATTGATCAGAATTGTTGATTTAAGGAACTTCTTTTGGGAAAATTGGGGTGCTAATGGAGTAGTGAAGCGACTATATAGCCTCCCCTATTCACATGACAACCTCTCCTGCACGTGGCGCACCCTGCCGAAAACAGACGAGGCTCTGTCGACCAACGATGGGTAGAATAACCCTAAGAACCGCAATGACTAAATACATTGCACACTGCACGGCTGGAGGCGATGCTGGCAACCCCAGCTCCAGGATCGGATGTTTAGCCCAATCAGTTACTCATCTTAAAACACAATGATTACAGAAACCGTAACAAATCAATTAATCTATATGGCATATCATTTATCTCAATGAATACATTCTCGGTATTCTGTGATTTTTTTATTAACAGATAGAGAGGGAGAGAAGGAGAGAGAGAGAGAGGGTGCTTTTCTGTTGATATTTGAAGTTTCTGTGAAATTTTAAAATTATCTCTTCAATCAGTCATTCGTCCATATTCGTCTTGCACGCTTCCGATTACAAAAGTTGTATTGAAAGTTATAATTAGCCTGCAACAAATCACTAAAATATTTCCACTTGTCATGAATAAATCAGTATTTGTATTTGTATTTTTTATTAAATATATGCTTCTATAATACAACAAGACATAATATCTTATAAATTATAGTATTAGAGTCAGACAAGTTACATTAGGCGTGTGACAAAAGGTGAACATTAACTAAAAAATAATTAAAAAATAAATAAATAATATCAACAAGTTAAATATGTGTTAAGATATTAATAAATTTAGTTTAACGAAACGATTGACCCAGTAAATTTTTAAATTTAATTGCATTGCTAGTATTTTGCAAATTGGGAGAAAGTTGGTTCCAGAGACGAATTGTTAATATATAAAACTGTCTCTCGGATGCCGTGTCATTATGCCGAATTGGATAATTGCAATTTCCTCTCGATGATCTTGTGAACTGTAAGCGGTCATAAAGGTATTTTGGTTTTTTCTTCATGATAATTTTATGTAGTAGGATAAGGTTTTTAAGCATTAGATAATAATTAAGTGAAATATTAAAAATACGACTGAAGTATTGCGATATGTGATCAAACCTTTTTAGACCATAAATGTAACGTATAACGTTATTAAAAGTTGTTTTAAGTTTCATAGTGTCCTTCGAATTACACCCATAAAAACCCTCTGGCGCATATAGTAAAGTTGGTAGTATAAAAGTTTTAGCAAGTAATAGCCTTATTTTCAACGATGTGAAATACTGCGTAGCCCATAAACTCCTTAGCATGCTATATATCCTACCACAGGACTGATTAACATGATCAGACCAGGTTAAAGTACTGTTGAAAATTACACCAAGGTTTCTGGCGGAGCTAACTATATCAATTTTAGTACCTCCAAGGAAAATATCAATGTCATACTCAATTTTGACTGATTTTTTTAGAAATTATTAAACATTTGGAATTTTTAGGCTTAAGACGAAGGCCATTTGCCGATGCCCAAAGAAAAATGCTATTTAAGTCAGTATTAAGATTACTAACATTAGAGCAAATGGAAGTCTTAGGACTACTAAGGTAAATTTGAATATCATCAGCATACATTTGTATACTGGAATATCTAAGTTGTTGTGGTATATCATTTGCGTACAGTGAGAACAACAATGGTCCAAGTACAGAGCCCTGCGGAACACCTCTTACCACCCGTAAAGGATATGAAACAAGACCATCACCTGTTAAATAAGATGAGATTAATTTAACAGCAGTTGTAGAAAAATTGAACATTTTTGTTAGCTTCAAGCACAGTATTGAGTGGTGAACCGTATCAAAAGCTTTTGAGTGGTCAAGTAATACCAAAAATTATATTTTCCCAGTATATAGGTAAACCCTTAATCTCTTCAACACATCAGTTAGAGCAGTTACACAGCTATGATGAGGTCTGAAGCCTGATTGACGATCAGTTAATAACTTTTTGGTATTTACATATTCATAGATTTGTTTCTGCAAAATATGCTCAAGAACTTTGGTAGAATTAAAATAGGGCGATATTCGCTGTCTGTCTGTGGGGCTGTGCACATATTACGTAACGCTGTTTTCAGTGATTTATACCCCCCCTTCGTAACGCTTTTTACTAATTTTTCAGTGCAAAATTTTTAATCCGTAACAAATCTTTAACCCTCCCTCCCCACTGGAGCGTTACGTAATATGTGACAGCCCCTTTGGGACGGTAATTACTTTGGCATATTTCCATTCTATCGGGAATATACTTGTGGTAATAGCAGTATGTATTATATAAATGTACAATAGAACGTACTATCCAAGGTACCCTTATGAAGACTCAAGAAAATCTTAAAATTTCATTTTAATGATTCTTTGACATTTCGATATTGGAAAAAAACAATATAAACCAAAATAGGAAAAAATAATTTACACTTTTGTATTCTGTTTTTGGCAAACTTATTTTTACGAAAATAATTAAGTTAAGCTGTAAATAACATGACAACGCTTTTAGCATAAATACATACATACACACATACAAACAACAATTATAACTGAAATGAAAATTGTTTAAATATTCATATTGCAAAAGATATTTCGTTTACACAAATTCTCATGTATGATGTATGCATGTATGTATGTACATATGTATATGTGTACACAACTGATTGTATGTTTGCATGTATGCGAAAAGTTTGTATATTAAATGCAAAAGAATAAAAAAAGAAAATACCCAAAATCAAAAATTATTTTGATAGAAATTTACATATTTTTGTGAATAAATTTAGTACCGGCAGGCAGGCAGGTAACTTTTGCCTGTTTCCTAAATCTAAAATACAATTTTAAAATCTAGAGACAATAGAATCTCTCTAGCAAATCTTTGCCATTTCAATTAAATGCATTAAACTCTCCCTTGGGGGAAATACACACAGGCAGACATATTCATACTTATGTTATGGAGTATATTTAAATATACTTATACACACACACACATTAATATGGCATTGAACAGGTCTACTGCAGCTCAAGCAAACAGGATATGGCTAAAATAGTTAAAATTTAGACTTGGGCTAGAAAAGGGAATTAGATAATTTTATTTTACACTCAAAAAAAAAAAAAAGAGTGAACAAAAATTTTATAAATTTCTGCAAAAATTTTCCTTGGGAAATATAAATTTCGTCTCTCACAGGAAATGAAAGCAATCTTTTCATATTCATTTTATGTGGTTTTTGACCCTGCTAAGAACTACTCAATGCTTTTTTTCCCCCGTAGATGGCGCTTCCTTAACAGTTGATATGTTACGACGAAGTTTTTGATGTGAAGAGAGTGCTGAAAGTTCCGGGGCGGTGCTGCTTTTTTACGGGTAGAAGTTGTTTCTGGTGGGAGGGAATTGGAAAGTTTTCTAATAAAAATCGAAGTTGTTTTCGTATATTAGGTAAAAAAGGGAAAAATTTCTAGTTTTGGTACTTTTTATTTTTAAAATACGATAGAAGTTGTTTGTGGTGGGAGGGAATTGAAAAATATTCTAATAAAAATTAAAGTTGTATTTCTCTATTGGGTAAAAAGGGAAAAATTGCTAGTTTTGGTACTTTTTATTTTTAAAATACGGTAGAATTTGTTTTGGAAATTTTCTAATAAAAATCCTAGTTGTTTTCGTCTATTGGGACTAAAAGGGAAAAATTGCTAGTTTTGGTACTTTTTATTTTTAAAATACGGTAGAATTTTTTTCTGATGGGAGGGAATTGAAAAATTTTCTAATAAAAATCGAAGTTCTTTTCCTCTATTGGGTAAAAAAAGGCAAAAAGTGCTAGTTTTGGTACTTTTTATTTTTAAAATACGATAGAATTTGTTTCTGGTGGGAGGAAATTGAAAAATATTCTAATAAAAATCGAAGTTGTTTTCGCCTATTGGGTAAAAAAGGGAAAAATTGCTACATTTTTTTAAATTTTATTTTTGAACTAATATTAGTACTTTTTTATCTTGGTACTTTTTTATTTTTAGAACTTTTTTTTCTTGGGAAGTATTTTTAAAGATTTGGTTGAAATTTGCTAGGCGAATAGGATATGACCCATATTTAAATATAGGGTATCTTTTTAAGGTGTGAAAAAAGGAACAAATTGGTAGTTTAGGTACTTTTGTATTTTTGTATTTATATTTCATAAATATTAAATAAATTAACATTTTTGGGGGCTGAAATGGGAAAAAACTGGTACTTCTGGAACTTTTTTTTCTTTTGGAAAGTTTTTACTTTTGGTACTTTTTTGATACAACTCTTGAGAAACTCTTTCGTAATGGATTTAAATTTTGGTAGACGATAAGGATGTGACCCAGATTATAATCTTGGTTACTTTTTAAGGGCTAAAAACGGGGAGAACTTGTTACTTTTTGGTTTTATTTGTTTACATTAAATACAGAGCACTTTTGGGGGAAATGGAACAAATTTTGTACTTTTGATATAAAATATTATTATTTCCAATTTAAAAAAATAAATTATGAACTTAAGTTTAAGATTATGAACTATTTTCAAAGACCTGTACCCATGTTCTGTAACTTTAGTGAGAAGTTCTAGTGGCGAAAATATGTGAAACAAATTATTCCATCGTTTCTCGAAAAGTGAGAAAAAATGAATCTGTAACTCATGTCGAAAACTTCCAAAAATGCTTACGTCGTTACGTTAGAAATGTCAGAAAATATAGCTCAATGTCGATATGTACGAGTAATTAAAGGCGATAAGAATGCTAGCCAAAACAATCTTCGACGGCGACCAAAATACACTAAAGTAGAAGAATATAAACGGCGGCCTCAAATATATTACCGTCGGCTATACAACATAATGTGTAGTACGGCTTTAATGATTGTTATTTGCAAAATAGTTTTGAAAGCACTTTCTATTAAAAACATTTTTAATAATTTTTCTAATATTATAAAAATAAAATAATAATTAAACAATTAGTTAACCTTGAAATACCAATTCATTCATTAATTTTATTTCGAATAACATTGTTAAGATGTTAACTCGCGCGTTTTTTGTTCTGAGTATATTTAACAGTTCAAAGTGAGAACTTTTTCCGCAAAAGTTTTACAGACACAGTATTTCTGTAAATTTGCGAGAAATTTTCTTACGTGAAAGTTGTTACTCACAAAAAAGCTTACAGGTTCAGTTTAGTGAGAAAATCAACTGTTTGTTTCAATTTATGACATTTTTGTTTCATTTTGCACGTTTCAATCGAAAAGTTTCTCGTAGCGTGAGTTACAGAACATGGGTACTGAAGTATTTCCTATTTGCTTATTTAAGAAAGTTTTAATTAAATTTAGAATTTTATTTTAAGAATTTTTAAGGAAATTTTTTACTTAAATTAACAACATGTTTTTTTAGTGTAGTGCAAATCACCATTGAAGTCACCTTCCAACCAACTAAATAAATGCTAAAAAAAATCTACTAATTTTGGTCAGATCAGACCAAAGTGCCTGCTTGTTGTGTTGATCGACAGAGAGCAAGAAGGAAGAGAGAGTTTTATGCATTTTGGGATCCTAACGCGTAGGATACGGCGTTACGAATTCGTACATTAAGAACTTTTCAAAAGTCAACGCAAATTTTCATAATTTTTATTTAAATAAAGAGAAGTTGAGTAACCGCTGAAGCGCCTGAAAAACGGCATCCATAAAATACGACATCGTGTTTCAATTGCATTTGTCTACAAAATGGAGATATTTCTTTTTCTATAGAAAAAATCCTAAATAACACTTTTTGATAAAAACCCGCCTAAAAGAATTTATTTAATCCAAAAACCTACCATTTCTGTTTTGCCTAATATTTTCTAAACAACCAAATGGGTGGTGCTGCATTTCAAACATTCAACAACAACAACAAAAACAACAACATTCTATAATAGCAATAGAAAACAATAAATAGAAAATACCCCAATTGTTCGTTATTGAATCAGCCTCAACAAGAACAACTTACAAACAATGATTCGATTGGATAAATGAACAGATCCGTACGATTTTTAGTATCGATTTTTTATTTGTGTTTGTTCTAAATTTATATTAAGATAAAACTAACGAATAGATAAATATAAATGTTTGTATTTGTATTTGTTAAAACAAACAGTAGACAGATAGACAGACAGACAAGCATGAATATGCAAGTGTTTGTGTAAACAAGTGAAGATATTTGCTACGGGAATCTGTGCACGTGTGAAATAACAACAGCAACAATAACAATCAGCAAATCATGGACAGGCAAGGAAACAAAATACAATTTGGAATAAATAGTACACAATAATATATTTATATGAATAAATGTCTAACAGCGAAAAAGAAAAAAGAAGAGTGAGAGGAAGAGGGAAGGTCCACCTGTAAAATGGCAAATTATTATGCATTTGCACACACAAGTTTTTTATATGCTATATAACTGTTATACAATTGGTAATCTGTTATAATAATGTTAAAAACTAATTTTATTTAATATTCTTATAACTTTTTTACCATAATTATGGGAGTATAACAGTTTATGTTAATTGTTATAAAACTGTTATACATTTAAAGTTCTTGTAAGCTTTAATTTGTAAATACTATTTTGATCATATTTATCATACAGTAAGCTCCCGATAATGTGAACTTATTAAAACCAAGCTTTTTATGCAGGATTGTTTATATAAGAGAAGGGCAAGAAAGTTTAGTAAAAACGCCTTCTAATTAAAACATAAAGTTGTTTTCAGTATAAATTAAAGTTTATATTTTTTTTTTATATGCAGTAGTTGAAATGTTTAATATATCGCGAGTGCAATGTAATCTTTAATTAAGTTTAAATTTATTTGAAAATATGTTAGAAAATACATTAACATAGAAAATATATATTTTTGTAGTCTTGTCATACTTGTCATATGTATAAATGTATGTATGTATGTATGTATGTATGTATATTATTTTCCCCATTAAATTAAAATTATTTTAAGATCAAAAGATCGAATATATTTCGGTCCAACTCAAACTGTTATAAAATCTAAATAACTTTTCTTCGCCCACCCTGACTCTTTAAAAAAAATTATATTTCAGTGCACTCATTTTTGTTGTTTTTTGTTTATGTCAACAACAGAGCAATGTTAATCTTGTAGCAGAGTTCTGTTAAATTCTATGGTTCGTTTCTAGGATTTTATATATTAAAATTTGAATTATATTATTTGTAAAATAATGGCACAAAATGATGCAAAACTATAATTTAAATTTAATTTTATATCTTAATTGAAATTTTAACTTTTTCATTAAAACATGTTTGAAACAAATGATAATATTTTTAAGATTGCACAATTGCTAAAACCATTTCATTCACTTGGTAGACTTCCCACTTTTTGGTTTCGCAACTACAAACAAACATAAATTCATAAATTTTTAACAATTATATTGTGAATAACATTTTCTGTTTAGAGTAAGAAAACAATGGTATTCCTGGTATACTAAAATTTAAACAACAACAATAAATTTAATACTTGCAAAACTGTACGAAAGATATAATTTGCTTATAGTGTTGCTCAAGGCAGGGAATTGTTTTCAGGTCAATTCTCATGCATTTCAAAAGAAATAATAAACAAAAAGAAAAAGTTAATCGCTGTTAATGAATAATTAAGTCGACGTCAAGTGTGGAAGTATGTCTGGAAAGGGAAAGGCATGGATGCTTAAGGCAGCCATATAAATGATAAAGCACAAGCCTGGTATAGAAATAAATGTTCATAATATAGTATATGGCAACATAATTGTTTCATGTATCCACACAACAACAACAACACAATAACAACAATATAAACAACAAAAACAATAATACTTCAGTATTAAATATTAAAATTATACTTTAACGGCTAAAACCATATAGAAACCAAAGAGCGGAAGCGGAAATGTGTTGTATGTATTTAAAACACATAACAAAAGACGTAAAAGTGAAAAATAATGTTGCATACTTTCAGGCAAGATTTATAAATATTTAAACGTATAAAAAAGTGCAATAAAAAAGGAAATCCGTTTGTGAAACCCAATTTTGTCGTTAAATAAAGTTAATATAAATAATTTAAATAGTTCGTTCGTTCGCAGGCTCAAACACACACAAAATAATTTTTGCTGTTAAGGGAATTTTATTCTCAAAAATTATACGTATAAACACATTATTAATCTGTATGCATATTTACTGGCATATGGCGTAAAAGGTTGGAGAAGATTTGAAAGCGTGATCTTAATTCTGTAGCACAAATAATTTTAAAGCAAAAAAAAAAAAAAACTTTAATGTTTTTCATCCACTGCCTTACTTATGAACATTTTAGCTTTACGAGTACATTTAAAGTATTAACTTTCATTTAAAATGAAATTAATGTCTGATACAAATTTACCTTTAAGAGAGATAGTAGGGCTATATTTCGTTGCTGATAATGGCAACTTATCAGTAGACCTTGAGACCCAGCTCAGGCGCAAAATTGTCAATATCATATATAGAACATGCTTTTGTTATACTTCTAAAATATTAAACATAAATGGATTACATGAGTGTAGGAGTTCAGTATAACAATATAATTTAAACTAAAACTACGTTTACACTTAAATATTAAAAAAAAAAAAAACTTTTTTTAATTAAGTTTAGGCCAAGTGACTTTTATATCGAAAGCAAAACAAAAATTCAAATATTTAAAAATTTTGTTTTTGTTTTTCATACAATATCATCACCGAACAAACGCACAGAAATTATGGCCCTAATTTTGTAAAACGCATCACCGAAGTGACTTTTATATGGCAAGCAAAAACAAAAATTCAAATATTTAAAAATTTTGTTCATTGTTTTCATTCAAATTTTTGAAATTTTGAAGGCAAAGCTACGCCTTAATTTCTGTGTGTTTGTTTGGTGATGATATTGTATGAAAAACAAAAACAAATTTTTAAATATTTGAATTTTAGTTTTTGCTTTCCATTTAAAAGTCACTTCGGTGATGCGTTTTACAAAATTAGGGCCTTAGTGTCATTTAATTTGAGTTTTTATATTCCAAAATAATAGGGATTATGCTACAAAAACATATTTGTATTCATAGTTTTTAAAAAATTCGAACTTATATTTAAAAAAATGGTTGAATTATAGGAAGAAAATTTAAAGTTTCTCTGTTGGTTACTCTTTTTTCCCTACTAGTACTTGATAGGTGTGAACGTATGTTAGAAGATCTCTTTATGCTTATGGTTAAATAAATTTATTTAAAAAAAATGTAATTTTTAAAATTGAATTTACAAGTATAAAAGACAGCATAGACTGTTATACGTATAAATATCGAATTTTAGCATGTATATACATACTTACATAAAATATTATTTTGTCATAAAGGTTTATTTTTGCCATGTATAACAGTTGTATAACAGTTTCTTGAACTGTTATACAATAGTCATAATCCCTAAAAATCACCCTTAGTTTCCAAATATTGTTTTATTTAAAGTTTTTCTTATTGAAATTGATCAATTTATACGTACATATAACAGTTGTATTTGCAGTCATACCCCAGCACTATTAATTTTTTTGTTTATTAAATAAAAGGCTAAAAACAAATATATATTTTTTGTATTTAATATGGTGTATGAATTTCTGCTAAAACTATACAGTTGAACTTCTATAACTTGAACTTCTATAACTTGAAGTTTCTATAAATTGAAGCAAATCGCATGACAAGAGCGGCAAGTAGGTAAATTACTTTAGATTTCGTTTCTACAACTTGAATTTCTCTAACTTGAAGAAAAATAATGGTACAAAGCTTTGCAATGCTTCTATAAATTGAATTTTTTGTGCTGACATTCATTTTTTGTGCTGACAAAAATTCCCAGATTTGCCGCTAAAAGTCAACGCATATTTTTTTCTAATTTGCTTTATAAACGTTAGTTTAATTTGGGAAATACATGGCTAAATTAACAACACTGTCATAATTTTTGTATGTGGCAATCAACGCGAATTCGCCTTGGTGGTAATATGATTTACCTATTTGTATATGTAGTTGGGTACATTCTCGAAATAAAAATAGAGTTATGTATGTGCTGCATAAAAATTGCTGTAATTGATTATGATACTTGGCTACGTTTGAATAACATAACATCAACTTGTACTCTTCAAGAATTTATTGAAATCGATAATGAGCTGGTTGTCTCAGATTTCCCAACGGACGGAGATATTGTTGATGCCATTATATACGAGTATATATGTGTGTAGGTAAACACAATAGTATAACAGTTATAGGACTAAAATGTTTGCTTTGTTTCTGCAAAAAAAATTTTTTGAAATCTCAATTTTCTATGGTAAAATTAAATTCTCTCTGTACCACATTACGTGTCATATTGTTATTGTGGTTTTGTTGATAACAGAAAATGCACTTGTGGCAAATTAAAATTTTAAATTACAACAATTAATTAAATTAGTAACATACCCATTAAGTACTTAAGGGATATAGTAACACCCTACCATATGCACACATTTGCACACTTGCATATGTTAATTTTATATGTTTATTAACCATATTCACACATTTGGATGCACTTGCACATACACACACACACACACACATTCCTCTCTATTGAACGAATTTGCAGCATACCATCTTTGCCAAGTAACAAATGCATATGCAGTTTTGCAACGTAATTAATGAAAAAGTGTCTAGTTTGTTGCGAAAAAGAGCTTAAAGCGAATTGTGTTTTTACAATAAAAACAAATAAAAAACGAAGCATTTTGCGTTTATGGAAGCGATAATTTATGTACACATTTAAAGTGAGGTGTATTAATTCATTAGAGGATTATGGAAATTCAAGAGAATTCATTTAAATAATTTATTAATACGCCGCCTAAAAACTTAAAACACTAAAGCTTCAATTTTGGTGTTGAGAAATTTAATACATTGAAGTATTTCTTTAGCTGATTATGAAAAAAGTTAAACATTTAGAAAAAATGTAGACGCATTTTTTTATGGATTTTTTTACGACATGAGGAAGAAGACATAAAAGAAACTTAAAATGAAATCTTTAATGGTGTTTTCTTTTCTACACACAAAATGGTACATGCATAAAATGTCTTGCCCACCATGTAATAATGCAGCTTGTTATTTCACTAGAACAAAACACAACTTATGAAAAAGTGGAACGCCCTTTTTTTTAACAGCTGACAGCTAATTTTTACAGGGCTCTATCAACACTGTCGATTTTTACGTGGCAAAAAGTGCAATTCCTTCCACCATTAGTGAGGGCGATTTTTTTTAGAATCAAACACACTGCCCTCTTAGAGAGCAAGACATTTTTAAGAAACGAACACCAAAGTACATTTTCTGCATGGAGATATACCATTTTTTTTTGTAGAAAAGAAAACACCATAAGTTTTGGTTTTATGTAATTAAATGCTTCCTTTTTTTTATTTTATTATGAACTTAATTAAACATTGGACTCTTTCCTAAGAAAAAATGTGATCATCCCGAAGAGAATCTACATTTCTAACAAGTTTATAAATCGATTATAAAAAAAATCCCAATAATTTTTATTCCGCCCCACTTTGACTCCTCCCTAAAATATATATAAGTTTTTTATTGTGGCACGAAATAAGCCCCAATGAAATAAGCCCCAAATCGAAAAATGAAATAAGCCCCAAAAAATTTTCAAATTTTTTGTTTGGGGTTTATTTCATTTTTTTCTTGGTGCTTATTTCATTTTTTAAAAATTTGGGACTTATTTCATAAAATTTTTTGGGGCTTATTTCATTTTATTTGGGGATTATTTCATTTTATTTGGGGCTTATTTCATATCCGTAAAATAGATCTAAAATCCTTGCGCCTGGCCATAGGCCAGTTATGCAGAGAATACTTTGAACGCGAAGCCGGTGTTCGATATACCATAGAGGACAAATTCCTTGCGCCCGGCCGTAGGCCGCTTATGCAGAGAATGCTTGGAACGCGAAGCCGGTGTTCGATATAATTTAGAGGATAAAAACCTTGCATTTTATGATTTCTTCTTAAGCTTACTTCATCAAGTTAACAAATTTGGGGCTTATTTCATTTTATTGGGGTTTATTTCATTAAATGAAAAATTTGGGGCTTATTTCATAAAATTTTTTGGGGCTTATTTCGTAAATTTTGTTTGGGGCTTATTTCATTTTTCGATTTGGGGCTTATTTCATTGGGGCTTATTTCGTGGTTCCGTTTTTTATATGTATGTAAACAGATCAATGTTAACCTTTTAACAGATCTCTGTTAAACTTGATTACTCTTGTCTTGGGTTTTATATTTTAAAATTTAATTTCACAGACATAAAGTTTTTTAAATAAATTTGTTTTTTTTTTCTAATCCAAAACTACTACTTTTATTTCAAGTCTTGTCCCAAAGTCTGTTCTTCTTCTATTATTTCTGACATTATTATTTTGCTAAAGTTAACAATTTTATGTGTGTAAAAGTATTGCTGTTGTATAGAAGTGGCGGCAACTGCAACAGTTGCAATTAAGTTGTGAAATAATTACATTTAAAATGTACAATTTAGCAGCAATTGTGTAATCATACACACGCACGCAAGCACGCACTCTCCAACAAAAACATATATTCGTTTCCACTAAATAAATGTATAGTTGTGTGTGTGTGTGTGTTTGTGATAGGTTGGTCTATGTTGTTTTTTTTTTTTTTTTTTTTATTTTAGTTGGTTTACACCACTGATGGGATTTGTGGCACAATTGTGCCATTTTCGGCACAATTAAAAGTTGAGTGGTACACTGGCACACTCTGTATATTTTTGGCACAATCTAGTAATAATTTAACTAAATAATATTTATTTTCCAGTAAATTTAAAAAATATTTTTGGTTTTCCAACTAACTTTTTCAACAATAATAAAAATTAAAAAAAAAACTATGCAAACACTACTTAATATTGCAACTATGTTTTTTGTAATTTCTTTAGCTATCAATTTATTGTGAGTGTCAAAAGATATTGTCAAGCAAAACAGAACACGAAGTTCAGTGGCATTTTCATTGTTTTTTTTTTGGAAAATAAGTGAATATTATTAAAATTATTATAAATCGTAAATAAAATTAACATGGATAAATTTGTTGAAGGGTAAGAATAAAACAGGCGTACCATTTTATAACTATAATTACACAATTCCGTTTTACAGAAAAAAGAAATCGTCTGAATGTGAGTCGACGCCATCTCCAAACTTAAAGGTTAATAGAAAATTTAATAGTGAATGGATAAAAACTTACCCTTGGTTAAAAGAAAAAGAAAATGGAAAAATGTGTGTTTTGTGTAATACTAAAATTTCTGGAAGCCAATTTCACATTCAAAGGCATGGTGAGTCGGAGGCACATAAAAAAATTGAAAGCCAAGCTAAATCTACACCAAAAATTGATCAGTTCATTTCAAAAGTGTCAGCCTCCGATTCAGCTCATATTAAGGCCAAGAATTTGGAAATAATGTTAGCAATTTTTGCGGCAGAGCATAATTTACCATTTGCCGTTTTAGACCATTTAAATACGCTGTTAAAAAATGGAATAAGCGATTCCAATATTGTCAAAAATTTTAACATCCACCGCAAGAAAGCTACAAAAATTGTTACAGATTGCACTGGTCCGTCCAACACAAAGCAAATTGTTGATCTTTGCCAAAAACAATATTATTCTATTATAGTGGATGAAAGTACAGATTGTACTGTGTCGAAAAATTTGGCCATTTTGATTCGTCTGTATGATAAAGTGTGTGTTGATCGTTTTTTAACATTGATCAAAGTTCCTAATGGATCTGCCCTTTCTATTTTCAATGCCATCATAAAAGTTTTGGAAGATAATAAAATTCCAATTGAAAATATGGTTGGCTTCGGTGCAGATAACTGTTCAGTGATGATGGGAAAAACGAATGGTGTTCAGGCTTTGTTAAAGGAAGTCCAACCAACGTTATACGTAAGTGGCTGCATTTGTCATAATTTAAATTTAGCTTCTCAACATGCTTCGGAGTGTTTACCAAACACAATTGATGAGCTTATAAGAAGTATAAATCAAGTCTTTTGTAACAGCTCATCTCGTAAAGAAGAATTTATAGAATTTCAACAATATTTTAATTCTGAGGAACATACAATTTTAAAATATGCACCAACAAGATGGCTATCCCGTCAAGCTGCAGTAGATAGAATTCTGGAACAGTGGGATCCCCTTACGTATTTTTTTACACTTTTTAATTTTGAATTTAAAGATAATGGTAAAACTGATTTCATACTAAAAAACTTAAAAGATAATGCCATGAAGCTGTATTTCTTATTTTTATCGTATGTTCTAAAAATTATAAATGACATAAATCTAGAAATGCAAAGTGAAGAAACTAAAGTTCATGTAATAATGAAAAGGTTGTCTTTTCTATTTCGACAATTGGCGCGTAATTTTTTATGCAAACGTTTTATTGATAACGTTAATATTGATGATATAAACCTTAATAACCATCAACTTTCAACGGAAGAAATTTATTGCGGTGCAGCTGTTGAATTATTCATCGCCTCAAACCCTATTGCAAAAATTGATGTTCTGAAATTTAAAAATAACGTTAAAGGCTTTTATATAAAATTTTTAGAATATTTAAAAAAGAAATATAACTATCAAGATTATTTTCTTAATTGGTTCCCTAAGTTTTCACCAGATCATGTATTGAGTGGTGAAACTAATAGCCTTGTACCGTTTGTGATTAAGTTGTTCCCGAAAGAAGCTAAAAACGTTGAAAAAATTAATAGTGAGTACAGGGCAATATCAGAATTGGAAGATTTACAAAAATTTAAAGATATGAATATATGTGAATTTTGGGACGAGATTTCAAAAATTAAAAACAGTTTAAATAAACTTTTATTCACAAATATTTCTCGTATTATTCAAGGTATTCTTTCCATTCCTCACTCGTCAGCAAGTGTAGAGAGAACATTTTCTTTACAAAATTTGATTAAAACCAAATTGAGGAATAGACTACAAGTTAAAACTTTATCATCTTTAATCCAAACAAAAGATTTGTTGAAATCTAACTCCAGATTTTGTTATGACAATGATATTAACAAATTAATAACCCAAAAATATGTAAAAAATTCTGATATAGAAAACGATGCACTATTAGACTAAGTATTTATCTTAATTAAATTTGATTTTTTTTTCATTGTAATATAATTACAATTTTTTGGTAATACCATATAAAATGTGATAGTTTAGGACTTAATTTTTTTTTTTAAATATATAAAAAAAATATTTTCAATTACATATTAAATATGTATATCTTAATGAATTAAAATACTGTTTTCGTTATGTTTTAATGCTTTTTTGTTTTTAATGTTTAACTACATATGTAAATAAAAATTTCAAAGGAAATTTGAAATCAAATATTGTGTTTTTTTGTGTTGTGAGGGCGGTGTAGGGTTTAAATATAAGTTTGGCACAATTTAAGCTGTTTTGGTACAATTAAGCCAGTAGTTCGGTACAAAATACAAATTTTCGAATCTCATCACTGGTTTACACTGCCTCCTGCACTTAAATAAAACACATGTTTAACTTAAAATATACAAACACATGCATACACAAGTACGCAGGGATACTTAATGAACACAAGTGTTTGTTCCCTGTACGCTGACACTTACCCAGATGTTTTAGTGTATATTAATTTGAATTTAAACGGTTTAACATGTATGTAGTATGTATGTATGTATGTTAGTGTGTTTGTATTTAAGGACGTGTACAAGTGTTTCATTTTGCTGACAAAAAGGATGTGGCGTTAGAGTACTTTTTACTCGGTTACATAAACCTTCAAATTCAAAAGGGATTTGCTTTTAAATATCTAGAAAATATTTATTTTATTGTTTTTTTTTTATACTCGTATAATACAATAACAACAATAACAGCCTTTGGTGAGTAAATAAATTTATATTTAATTATCAGAGACGCAAACCCTGTTTTTCTTGACTAATTTTGTTAACAGAGGAATGTCAGCTATTTAACAGTAACTGCAGTATTTAGTTTTTATATTTTCTGTTTTTCGCTCTAGTCTAGGTGGAAACAAGAATTGAATCCTGCCGCCTCATATCACAATTTTGCCCAATTTCCGTTATTTTTCGCACCAAAAATAAGACAATTCATAGAGAAAAACTTTTTGATTCTATTAGGTTTTCATATGAATTGTAAAAAAAAAGGGATTTCTTATTGATTTCATTAGGCCATCTTATTGATTTTTTCGAAAAGTATTCCTTATTGATTTCATTAGGTTCCTGTATGATCATGTGTAAATCATCTTCTTAAACTGGCTGTTAACATGTAGCAAGGTGCAGTAGTGAGGTGGTTAGATTGCCTATTTACGACACCGAAGCTCCTTGGTTCGAGTCCCAACAGACATAAATTTTATAAAAATGTTTTCAGTACATCTCATCCCCGTTTTCTAGCAGCTGGTGACTACAATGCTAAACACACATTATGGGTTCACGTTTAATCACTCCTAAAGGACGAGTTTTGTTTGACGTTGTTTCTAAAATGGGTTTGAACGTAGTGTCAAGTGGTCAGCCAACATATTGGCCAACAGATCGACAAAAAATTCCTGATGTTATTGACTTTAGAATAGCAAAAGGTGTACCCAGCGAGATGGTTGAAGTTGAAGCATCTTTGGATTTATCTTCAGATCACTCGCCTACAATTGTCACTATTTACTCACACACAACTGTAACACCAACATTTGATTTACCGATGACATCTGCACGTATTAACTAGCTGAAATACAGAAAATATCTGAGTGCTCATTGCTCGGAAAGAATGCCGCTAAGAACACCTTCTGCCATAAACGATTCCCTCAGGTTGTTTGAAGCGCACGTTAAACAAACGGCTTTTAATGCTACTTCAAATAAAACAAATCAACAAGTGAGATTTAGCAATATTTTTTCTGTAGATATAGAAAGGCTATTGTGAATAACGAGTTTCCTTCTTCATAAAGTTAAAAAGATTTATCACATGAAAATAATAAGGAATCTCTTCGGAAAAATCTTCGCTTCTTTCTGCTGGGATACCCCTTAGCCTAAAAACGTTTCATAGACAAAATCTTCTTGATTCTATTAGGTAATTTTGGCTCTGTTAAGGATTGCTTTTATTCATAAACCGAAGGTTAATTCAGTGGCTGATAATGATGGGAAAGAGTATATTATTAAATAGATCTGTATTGCTATTTTTGAACTAGCCGATTGACCGACGAATCAATATAGTTGCAAGCCACACTGGTGGAAGCCTAATATCACCAGGCTAAATTATGACTCTCCTTACAAAAATCTTTAACACTTTTACTCAACGAGTTCGTTTTCCTCTTTTCCTCGATGTTGAATAAATCACGCCAGCTTCCAATTGAATAAAAAAAATATCAAATATTCAGTTCTATAAAAAATATATTTTCTATGCAAAGAAATTGAGGGATTTTTTTTCTCAGTTGATGTTGGCCGAAGTGGTTAGCGCGTTGATTACTAACCAAGATATGACTTAGGACCTGGGTTCAATCTCTGGTCACGGCAAGTCATCAATGTCATGAATTTCTCTAATGAACATCAGTGTGACCTTGTAAAAATTGTTGTTGGATGTTTTAAAATGATGATGCATAGCACTGGTCTCTAAAAAGCATTTCCAACAGCAATTGATACTGTTCTAAGCACACTACAGCGTCGTTCTTAGTCGGTTAGCAGAACCGTCGTCAAAGTAAAACAATTATTAAAAATAACTGTTCATACAGCTTAAAAAAATTAATGCGTCTATTTAGCATCAGAGGCGCTGCAATGGTGCTTTACAAATTAGCAAAATGCGCAATAGCAAAGTTGTAAAAGAGGTGAACCATCTACATATGCAACATCTGTCTTATCTACCCTAAACCTTTCCATAAGTTCAGGCACAATTCATTGCAAAAGAATAACAGAAAGCCTCCTAAAAGTATGCTTCAAATTTTGGGAATAAAATTTTTATATAAATTTTTCACATCCGCTTTGTTGGGCTGGATATACTTGTATAATTTGTAGTAAATTTTTTCCTTAAAATATATTTTATTTGCTCAAATTTTTCATCTTAGAAAATTAATGGTCAAACATTAAATGAGGGAAACTCTTATAAAAGAAAGATATTCAATACAATATAAACATTTTGATTGTGAACAAAATCTTTCACCAAAACTTCTTTAGCATGTACGAGCTTGCTTGAGTGTGAGTGTATTGGTTATTTGTGAAATATGTACACATAAAAAGTTTTATGGTAAAAATGTCCTTTGTAATCTTTATAATGTGACTATTAAAGTTATTTTCCTTTTCGTCTTGTCTGTTAATATTTCCGAAAATCAATGTATAACCGTTTGAATAAAATATAACTTTTTAAATTTATTTCTCTTTATTTGCTGCTGTTATTTTGTTGGTGTTTTATTTATTTTATAAAAATAAAATATTGATGAAATTTTAAAGTATTTCATTCTAGTTTTGTGATTTGATTTGGGTTTTTTTTTTTAGTTCATGACATTTTGTTTTCATGTGAGATTGTTTGGAAAATTAAATAAAATAAACTTAAAAATAGATTAGTTTGGAATAGTCTTTAATTATTTATTAAATTTTGAAAATTTAATAACAGTTTATTTATATTGAAACTTAGTTTAACGATTTTAGTGTGAAAAGCCTTGACTTGGAGTGAAAGGGATGTGGGGTAAATTACAAATGATGTCCCCTTAAACGATAAAAACACGACACTCACACATATACACGGATGGACGTGTTTTTTGATCGTCTCCAGGGTACTTTAGATTTACTCTCACCTCAACTTTTACACAGTAAATCATGCAGTTCTTCTGATCTACTACACCCTCTAAACTGATAACGGAGAATAATGCAGCCAGCCCTTTTCACGTATAAAAAGAAAGTTTTTCTGGTTGAGGAATTTTTTTGTTTGCCTTTTTTTTATAAAATTATAATTTTCTTTTAATTTTTTTTTTATATAGTTTTTCTTTCACACATGCCAGCACTTTCACTTTAATGAATGAATACATACATACTTTAAAAATTTTACAGCTAGATTAACACACAACCAAACATAAAACAACCAAACACATGTGTACACTCTGTCACACCGTTAGACACAGTCTATCCATGTGATAGGGAAACGGAAATGCCGCTACATTATGCCTTGTAGTGTAACAAAATGCAGATGTTTAGAAAGTTAAGAATTTTCCGTTTTTTTTTTTTTTGCTTGGGATCGTGTGTGTGTGTTAAACTGGCTTTTATTGTACATAAATACATGCGAAATAATAATAATGGAGAAAAAAAAAACAGTCAGCAATGAAAATGTTTTTAGAAGCAGTTGCTTGTTGGTTGGCATACACAAATTTGTTCCTGCAACACAAGCAAAAGTGCGATAAAATGCGATAAAATAATATATAATATTTATGTTTGTTTGATAAAGAATTTAGCCATTGCAGGAAACTCTTACATACTTTACTTAAACATACACAACAAATATCAAGACAAAAAAATAAAGAAAAAAATCAAAGGAAAAATTTTGTTTTAATGCTGAAATGAAATTCTTCTGCCTCCAACGGAAGTTTGCATATGAAACCAAAAGCAGCGAGATATAAAGTGATAAAATATTATACTTCCTTTACAATTTTCCACTTGTTTATTTAGATCTTCTTGTTTGTGTGCGTTTTATTTTTATTTTTATTTTATCTTGCAACTCCCTTAAACATCTTTGGTTGTATATCGTAAATATGTACATGCAGCATATAATTTTTGTACATTTTTTTCTTTTCAACTTTTCTTGTCGTTTTTATTTAGTTTAACGACACAAAATGTAGACATCTTGTTTAATTGTTGAAAATAATAACTTTTAAAGTATTTAAAGTATTCGTAGTCTTTTAGTTAGACGAGAAATTTTAATAAGAAAAAAAACTTTATTTTTAATAATTTCATAGTGACATGCAACAGCCTCTTGTGAGCAGTGATTAATAGAATATTATTAAATACACAAAACAGTTCCGATATCTGAATTGATTTTAAAAACCATTTGATCACTTTGTTGTTTTCTTTTAACTCTTTATGTATTAAAAATTGTTTTCAATTATTTCCAAAGATCCAGTGAGAAATTTTCTTAACAAAAATTAGACTCACAGTACACTATGCCACAAAATGAATTACTTTTGTATCCCACTGTCCAAAAAGTCAATGTTCTATCGGACCAACAAACACAATACCACCAATACCCGAAGAGAAATATTGACGATATCCAAAAAAAAAAAAAAATATACATCATTATTTTTGAAATAAACTTTTTAATTAACAAAAAATAAACCATCGTTGGCAACATTGTAATTTTTAATATATGGTAGTAGTTAAGAAGTCTCGTATTCTATTTGCATTCGAAATGTCTATAAATGGGGATATGTAATCACGTTCAACAGAACTACCCAACAAGATGTGTGTGAAGTTAAATTTTAAAATATAAAACCCTAGACATGAATAACATAATTTAACAGAGCTCTGTTCGCATGTTAACAGTGCTCTGTATAAATATAAAAATCATAGTGAGTACACTAAAAACGTATTTTTTAGAAAAGAGTCAACGTGGGCAAACAAAAATCATTGGATTGTGTGGACGAAGTGGTCCTCTACAAACCCCTATATTTGGTATATCTAACAGTTTGAGTTTTGACGAGATATACTCGAATTACAAAAATTTTAGAAATATGGATTATCTAAGGAATGACTAAATTTTTTTTAGGAAGGAGTCAACGTGGGCGGAAAAAAATCATTGGGTTTTGTGGACGAAGTGATCCTCTACAATCCCCTATATTTGGAATATCGAACAGTAAATTTTTGTAAATTGGTCCAAATGAGTGACAAACAAAAATGTGCCCACAAATGGCCAAATTCCCGTAGAGATCATCAAAAATTTACATAAATTTTAATTTTCGAAATTTTATAGATAAATTGTCAAATACAATTGAGAAATCGGACTTAAATAGTCTATAAGTATGGACCATTAGATTTAATTTCCCATTCTTTCAAATAAGTGACAAACGAAAATGTGCCCACAAATGGCCAAATTCCCGTAGAGATCTCACGTATCAATAAAGTAAAATTTTTATTATCTATAACTTTAAATTACCTTTAAAAGTTTTCACATAATGAATTCAGGGATTAAAACTATTTTGTGTAGTTAAAATAGTCTCATAATTAATTTCCAAAAGATGGCAAAGCATGCCAACATTTGGCCAAATCCGACCCCCGACTATCATAAAAATCTCTTTAGAAGTTTAGAGGGTATACTCTTTAGAGTGCCAAAAAATATTATCACCGAGTGTACTGCAATGTTTTTTGTAAAAATCATTTTATAAACGGCTCAAACTAAATGTTCCAGATAAATTTGAATGGGGTTGTATAGCTAAATGTGCCCCAAATCCGACCCCCAAACTCTCATTAAAATCTATTTAGAAGTTTAGAGGGTATACTCTTTAGAGTGCCAAAAAATATTCACCGAATGTACTGCAATGTGTTTCGCATTTGCCAAAAGTTTGGACCAATAAATCTTTATAAAATCGTTTCGAAATTTGTTCTTCTAAATTATAAATTTTTGTAACTCTTCTTTTCATCAGACCGATTTACATAATCCTTCTTTTTTTTTGGTGTTGGCTTTTCAGCTATCGTGCTTGCAGCTTGGTCCCATAATTTCTTTTTTCCATTCGTGGCAAGTTTTCTGTGTAGCAAACTTAATTAAATTTTTTATTTGATATTACAAATTTTTTAATAGAGAATATTAGAAAAATACTGAAGGAACTGGTGTTACAAACATCAATAAGATCTGAATAGAATTTCCAGAAAATTGTTATTAGAAAAGATTTTCTTCCATAAAGACAAATTTGTTCCTCAAATTATCTTAGATTAAACTTTTTTCTTTTAGTAAAAATTTTTGCAATACAATTGAAAAAGAAATTTCTTTCTTAACTCTGTTAATATTTCACGACTTTTGCCAAAGAAATTGAATGCTTGTGGCCAACAATAAAACAAAAAGTGTCCCCGTTTACAATATGTGTCATTTTTATTCCAGAAATTTATACAAATAATTCTGATAAAATATGAGTGCTCATGGATTAGATAATTTTTACGAATTACGAATAATGAATTTTATGAGTTTGACCTCTTCTTGTCAATAATATTAGAATTCTAAACGTTAAAAGTTGCATAGGGTAAATGGGTACGAAATTGGGAAAAATATTTTCTGCAATAAAAATTGCGTAAAATACTTCGTATACTTCTCTACACACACTTGCACGGAAACTGCTTTATCGCAAAACAAACAAATAAATACACATGTGTACATTAAAAATTGAGTACACACACACACACAAAAACATTAAAAGAAAATTACTGGCAAAACTTCCCAGTTGGCCATGTCTTGAAGACATCCTCGACGACGCGTAAACGACAGTAGAAAATCCTCGACGACGCGTAGGCGACATCCCAAGCAAATCGTTAACGACTTTTTCACACAAAGGGCCGGAAAATTGTTCACGACAATGTGAGCGACATTGTCGCTCAGAATGTCGTTGACGACAATATGGGCGACAATATCGCTTATTATGTCGTTCATATGGGGGAAAATGTCGCCCATATTGTTGTTGGCGATTTATCAATTGGCACATTGGCGCCATAGATATCAAAAATTTTATTTATATTTGTTGTTTTTTGTCGTTATTGTCCCGTTATTTTTATTTTTCTCAACATCAAGCATGAACGAGAACTTGGAAAATAGTTCACGCAAATTTGAGATATTGTCTCTCATCTATTGTTTTCTTCTCTCTCTCTGAAAAAGTAAACCAATTGTCACTCATCTTGTCTTGAATAAGACTTTATTGAGGACAACATAAGCAACAATTGCATGCATTTTGTCGTATTTCAAACCAATTTGACGACAAAATGCATGCAATGGTCGCTTAGGTTGTCCTCAATGAGTCTGATTCATGACAAATTTAAAATATTGTCGTAAATACGGTTTTAAACACGTCAAAATACACGTTTTTGTTACTTAAGTTGTCTTCATCAATAATTTATGGGCGACAAATTCTTAAATGTCTTGAGGACATCGTTGACGACATTTGCGTCTATGACCATTTGGCCAACTGGGATTACACACGCACCTACACACACACACACCCACGCATACGTAGGAAGAAGTACATGTTTAAGTAGATTTGATGATGCCAACAAAATGTTGTTGTCGTTTTATTTTTATTGTTTGCCTCTTTGTATCTTTAACCAACAATAAATGGTGTTTGCGATTACAAACCACTTTTGCTGTTAAATACACTTTTAGGGAAAGCAAACACACACACACCTACAGATAAACATTGAGATAAATATATTTTTTCTCTCTGTTGTGCACACTGTCCAAGAAAACAGATTTTGCCTAAAAATAGACTTTATTTTTTCAGCCAAAGAAGCTGACTGACGATGGAAAATTTTTAGCAAATTTTTGAACACTAGAAAAATATTGTTTAAGCCATTTTCTAGTGGTAGTGTAAACATTAGCTTTTAAAAAGCATTTATAAGCATTTTATTTATGGCTGTATGTGTATGGGAAAAGGGAGTTAGGGAGATACAGAAAGAGTATAAGTTGTTTGTATGGCAAGTAGCTTTAAGAAGCAGCTCAACAAACAATACAAATGTGTGCATACATTTTTCTATAAAATGTTATTAGTATTTGAGACCATGATGCAACAGCAAAGCAACAACATTATAATGACTTTAGAGATGTTGTTCATCGTTCAAGCAGTGATTTTATTTTTATTTATTTATATTTTCTTTATTTTTCAGTTTCTTGCAAATTCATGCTGGCTTCTCTTCGCCGTCACTATTCTAGGCAACGGAGGGAGAGAGGCTAGAGAGAAAGAGAGGGAAAGCGAGAGTGGGAAAGTGACACAATCTGACAAAAAAATGTCCTGTGATAATGTTAATGGTAACGGGGTGCAGTTTGTTGCATGCATGCATGCATGGATGCAGCTTGTTGTGATAATGAATGTTTAAAGTGTAAGAAATAAAATGAAATGAAACAAAAACAACATGCTAAAACTGGTAAAAAAGCAACAAATGCATTTAATTTATGACTTAACAAAAGCTGCAAGCATGAAAAAATTATACACGCACACTAAAGCTATAAAACCAATGGATTCTGCTCTAGTGACAGTAGGGGATGGGGAAAATGGGAGACTATTTGAAGAGAAAAAAAAAACACCTAAAAATATGCAAGAGAATATCCATAATAATTTGCAAAACAGAAAGTATGCAATAAAAGCTTAATAATTACAGCAAACGACTGCTGTTAATGGTTACAAACAGAAAATGTCATAAATAAGGAAAAGCAAAAGCAGTTTTATAAAATTAATTTTTATGAAATTAATAAAAATTATGTATTAAACAGTGGGACAAATAAGATAAGAAATAGAAAATAAAAAAAAAGTCATTCACAGAACTCAATTCCGATCGAAAGTGTTTGCAATTTCGAAAGTCTATTTCTGCCTATTTCACTATGTCGAAAGAATATTTCCTTATGTTTTCATTCGTATAAAAACATTTTAAGCAAAAAAAATTCTAAAATTTTGTTTTTGTATCAAATGTATTTGTACGAATGAAAAAAAAAATCAGAATTCTTTCGACATCGTGAAATCGGCAGTAGGTCTTTAGAAAACGAAAAACCAAAATTTTGTTTGTAATCAAACCATTTTTTGGAATTTAAAATGGAATTGACAATGAATTTTTCTGCTAATTTCATTTGTAGTAGAAAATAAAAAAACATGCATACTTTTAGGAGCGTAAGTAAAATAATTTTTGCATGCTAATATTAAGAAAAGCTTAATGTGAGCTTTGGTAGTTCAAAACAATTTGTGCCAACGCCTCAGGGTATAAAAAACTTTTATTACTGTAAAATCGAAATACAAAATAAACGAAATGTGAAGACTGTAAATCAAAATCGATGGGATTACAATTACGGAACTGCAACCAACCATTCCGATCGGAATGTGTGACTTGCCCGAATAAATAGTAAATATAAAATCTAAGATATAAAATTCTCGTGTCACGATGTTTGTTATCGAACTCCTCCGAAACGGCTCGACCGATTTTAATGAAACTTTTTATGCATATTTGGTAGGTATGCGAATAGGTTCTAAGGTATTTTTCAAACCGCTAGGGGCTCGAGGAGGAGAGGAAGGGGGCAATTTCTGTATTTCCGAAACGGCTTGACCGATTCTTATGAAATTTTTTATTCATATTCAGTAAGTATGAGAATCGGCTACTATCTATTTTTCAAACCGCTTGTGGCTCGAGGAGGGGAGGAAGGGGGCAATTTCTGTATTTACTAAACTATTAACCCAACAGATGGCGCTATGTTTGCCTTATAATTATTTTTGTTGTTGAATGACAGATGGCGCTATGTCCGCCTCATGCAGGAGAATCGTCGTCGTTCGTATTTCAAACAGAAAATAATTATTTTTTGGTATTTTTTTCTTCGACGGTCATCCTCACACACTTAACACATTCGCTATTTTTTATAAAACACCCAAAATATGCACTAGAAATATTTTGTATGGCAAAACAACGTTTGCCGGGTCATCTAGTTTTTATATAAAATCTTTATAGTATTCTTCTAAATGTTTCTAAAAATCACAATTATATAAAATATATTAATCCATGTGTTTTTCACTGTCCAGTTGCTAACTGCATACTTAAAATTATAACATTTGATTGAATAAAAGGTCTTCTCCACCAGTTGGTTGACACACATTTATTTACAAGTTTATAAGTTTTATTTTTTTATATGGAAAATTTCCAACTTGTTCTAATAGTTCTAATATGATTAAATGATGCATTTTGTTGTATTATTTGTTTTGTTGCTGTTGTTTGAAGTTGCAGCAAAAATCACATTTTTATTTTACATGTTTTATTTTTAATTTTTTTTTTTCTCCATCCAGCTTAAATGGATTCTAACAAATCAGTGTCATTCGCCATCATGGACAAAGTTTATTCAACAAATTAATGGACCAAAAATGAATAAATGACCGTCATTCTTGTTAAGGCTGGATGACAGCGAGCGAGGGTGGAAAAATATTTGGGGTATTCACACTGTAGTCATAAGTCATATGTCATAAAATAATAACACACCAAAATATGACAAGTGTGAACAACCCGTCATAAATAAGTGTGCTATGTCATAATTGTGCCAGCTGATAAACATTTAACAACACTCCATTTTAGTCGGATTATTGCGCATACTTGTGCATTTTGGCTTAAATGTAAATGTTTTTTAATTGTTAATAAAGAAAACAATAAATTTCCTGTAAATTTTCTAAAATGTCCAATATCAATTAAAATTTAAATATTTTTTTATCTATACGAAATAAATATAATCAAAAACAGCTGTTGCCGGTAACATAAGCTGAACTATGTTTTTGGACGGCGGCAAGTGAAAAAACGTTCACAAGCTGCCAGGCAGATCAGTTACACAAACACATATTTTCATTCAAGGCGAATTAATTGGATGCAGTGGCGAATTCACGCAAATTTATACATTACCTACACTGTCAAATTTTTTACATATTTACCTGCGCCATTTTGTAATATTTTATGCATGGAGAATTTTGACAGCGTAGGTAATGAATTCGCTGTTTACATAAACAAAATACCTGTTGTTTTCTTTGTTGTTGAATTATTGTAGTCGTAATGAATTTGCCTTTTGCACGAAAATTACATTAAAATGCTTTTTGCAGTCTAGCACAAGCTAGTTTTTCCAGCGTTTGCTGAAGATATGTGTGAATAAAAACTAGTAAGTACTTAAAATTACTAGTTTTAACCTGAATTTTTGTAAGCATGTCATTGAGGTGCTGGAAATAAGTTTATTGTTGGTTTATTTGTCAAAAAGCGCATTGTCGTATGTTTTTTATTTAATATAATGACTGCATTAATGAATTATGATCATTCCTCATATTTTGAATTTGTTTTCTCAATTGACCAATAGTAATTTACTGGCCAAACTGTTCCAAATACTCTTCATGGAGTGAAAACAAGGCATTATTTTTTGCCACTCTCACTGACGGCACTTGCGAATTTTTAAATATAATTTTATGCTTTTGGAGAATATCAAAAAATTTCGCGCTAATAAATAATCAAAACACACTTCTAGTGTTGCCAAAATGTTTTACCACAAGCTTTGCTTAGAACTTATAAGAAATAAAGCTTTTTTTTAAACAGAGGCAACTCCCAAACAGTTTCTATCAGCTGATTTTTCAGAAGCATATCTTTTAATTTTCCAGTACTAGCTATCACTTTTCAGTACTAGCTACGTAGTACTAGCAAAGATTTATTCACACTTTTTGTAGTTTATACTTTTCAACATAGCTAGTACTGAAAAGTTTAAGCAAGTGCTAGTACTTAGTACAATGTAGTACAAAGTACCATTTTATTCACACTGCCCAAGGGGCTGTGCACATATTACGTAACGCTCCAGGGGGGAGGGGGTTAAAGATTTGTTACGGATTGGAAATTTTGCACTGAAAAATTTTTAAAAGCATAACAAAGGGGTGATGGTGGGGGGGGGGGGTTAAAAATTTCTGAAAACAGCGTTACGTAATATGTGCACAGCCCCCAATGTATAAATTCGCGTGAATTCGCCACTGCATTAACCTTATAATTAATTCGCCTTGGTCGTGCATATGAAATTGCCTTGTTTTCATTCTTGTGTTATATAAAAGTAGCGGCGGCTTGTAAATTTTATCGCCGGCTCGAATAAGGAGTTTCAGCTGCTCGACTAAGATTTCTACTGTTATTTTATGACAAACCATAAACATACCTCAAAATGTCTTATTATTATATGACTTTTTTGCTTGAAGCACAACAACAATTTTTTTAAACTATTGTAAATTAATAAGACATTATGACAATATGACTGATATGACAACAGTGTGAACACCCCAATTGTATGTATGCATATTAAAAATGTGAAAAATCTGTGAGCTAAACAATGTCAACTTTGAAATAGCATCGTAGTCTTTCGTAAACAATAATAGTGGATAATAGAAAATAAATAGTAACAAAAAAAATATAGCTAAAAGCAATACCAAACGATTTGTTAAATGCGAAGAGAAGGAAATTAACCCATTAGATGTGATTGGCAAAGCATTTGCATTTAGAAAATCATTTAATTTTAAAATGAAAAACTTATAGAAAATTTAAGGCTTTTGGCAATTTTTGTTTTAATCTTTTGGTTGCTCTACCAGCAAATTTAAAAGCGAAATAATAGTGGTTGCCAGTGAAGACTAAAAAAGTTGCATACTTTTTTCTTTTCAATTTACTTTAAAACATCTGCCACTCCATGGTTAAAAGTTTAATTTTTCATTTCAAGCTTTTTATTTAGCTTATTTTGATGTCTGTAGCTGCTTGCTCCCCAATGGTTTAAGTCTTCAATGTTCTTTAGGTGTTAAATAATGCTTGCAGCAAAAAAGTTTTTTTTTGTTTCTTTTTTTTTTTTGTTCAATTCCTTGTAACTTTTTGTGCTTACAGTTCGAATTTAAATGAAGTCATCAAAGAAACAGTTTGTGATTGGAAAAAACAGCTAATAATGAAAATGGAAAACTGAAACAAAGAAAAATTTTTCTATGCAACTTTGATGCATTTGAAGTGTATCTACGAGAGAAATACAAGTTTATTTGAAAGGGTTTTCTTTTTTTTTTATCAGTTGCAGTTGACAGTGAATTCATTTAACTGACATCTTCGGCAAAGTAATTAGTAATCTTAGAGGAAAATACTTTGAAGGCCAAAGTAATCGGGGAGTAATTTTGCTAACGATCTTCAAAAGTTTACCATCACAGAATTAACAGAGCTCTGGTGCCATTTTTTTTTTTTTTTTTTTATGCATTTCACGTAGGCGGAATCAAATCATTGCGTTGTGTGGACAACGTGGCCCTCTACCGACCCTACCCTATAATTGGCATATTTAACAGTTTTAGTTTTACTCTAGACATGAACCACTGAATTTAACAGAGCCCTGGTGCACTAAAAATTTATTTTTTTTGGAAGGATTCCACGTGGGCGGAATTAAATCATTGCGTTGCGTGGACAACGTGGCCCTCTACCAACCCTACCCTATAATTGGCATATTTAACAGTTTGAGTTTTACCCTAGACATGAACCACTGAATTTAACAGAGCTCTGGGCAACTAAAATTTTTAACAGTTTGAGTTTTACCGAGATATACTCGATTTACAAAAGTTCAACTCTGTAGTTCATGTTTACACAGCAAAAAATAAAAATTGATTTCAATTAAAAAATTTGTGATATCAATTAAAAATTTAATTAAATTTGCACCAGTAAAAAAAATAATAGTATCAATTAAATTTTTTTACAATTAACTAAAATTATTTATTACAATTAAAAATTTAATTAAATAAATTAAATATTTAATCAATTTTTTTATATTTTTAATTAAAGGGTTAATTGAAAAAAAAAATTACATATTTTTTTCTGTGTAGGGTTTTATATTGTAAAATTCAACTTCACACACATAAAACGTTATGCCAATATAGAACGTATTTGTGAGTGCAGGCTAATAAGATCTGGGGATTATTTAAATAGAAAGTCCACTACCAACCAAAAAACTTTTTCAAGAGATCCACTCACTATACTTTCACCCTAAAGCATTCATATCCTTAAAGACTTTACAAAAACTTTAATGTCTTAAACTTTTCATTGCATATCAAATATGAAAATAAAAAAGGATTTAAAAAAAAATAGTTTGCAAAGTTTCTGGTTTTTAGTCTAAATGTCCAAGATGAAAAAAAAAACCTAGTAATTGTAAGAAAATACATTTACTGTCATTTGATAGCAAAGGACATATTGAGCGAAAGAAAAAAAAAACTCATTTGTATATAAAAACGAGTATCTTACAATTTGTTACATTATAGTCATATGTATGTATATACTCGTACAAATGATTCTTCGTGCTGATATTAACATACAAAAATATGTCGTCTTCATAGATTTATAGAAGGTAATTGCATAACTGTATATAACTACATCCTGACAGATGTTACCATGTCCTTAAGCTCATACGAGGCTAACAGCGATAGTATTCAAGAAAGATTTCTTGTGAATTTTTAGCTTTTTTAAACTGTTTGTTTTACTAACAAGCAAAAGAGCGTCTCGATATTGATTGGAAGGACATAACTCTCTTATCATTGTAATTAAATAGGTATGGAGTTTTTTTTGTTACTTCTTTTACACTCACGTTACACAACCGATTTAGAAAAATATTCTATAAATTCATAGATATTTATTTGCAGATGTGCACAATGTGAAATTTATTGAGATCGACTTTATGTGTTGGAACCTATAGCTATTTGAATTTTATATTAATGCATGCTCATATATTCCCCTTGAAAGTTTAATGTTAAATATAAAAAATAAAGAAAAATAGTAAAATTTTTGCACAACACCACCATCTTAGGCAATAAAGCCACATCATTGCTCGTATATCAAAAATACCAAATAAAAGCCAAGAAAAAAAAACATTTTCGGTAAATTCTGGTATTGAACAGAGGCAGCTTAAGTCTGTTATCCCTTTTTCTATTAATTTCAGTACATTTTTGTGATATTTGTTCTCACATTTTTAAGTATAACTCGTACACAACGTAAGCAAAAAAATCTGTGTAGGATGGGATAGAAAAAAATAGAGGCTTAAGGCCTATAAAGTGGGACTTCGCTCACAAAAAACTCCCATGTAATGGCAACAGCCCTGTAACAGTCTCAAGTTCTTATAACCAAGACCGGTAACTAGCCGGCCATATGTCTTATCTTATTACAAGTTATCTTCCCTTTAGTTTAATTACAGCTGCATTATATATATATTTGTTTTCTACTCAGGTTGCAAGTAGGCCACTTAGTCTTAAGTATTCTGCCCAATAATCAAGTATTTTCAATATGTACCTCGTACCGGAAATATACTAAAGCAATCATCTTATAAATTTGCACCTGTCGTATGTTTTCATGTTTTCATCTGTAATATTTCGAAAATGTCTTATCTTTAACTGTATGTATGTATGTATATACGTATGTATGCGTTTGTAAATGTATCTATAACTGTATAGTTATGAGTTACAATATAATATGAATGCATTAAAATTTGTCTTCACGTCTGTTGTCAGAAAGCAATACGAAGTGTTAGTGGTATAAGACTTAAATAGTAACAGGGTCTTAGTTTACTCAAGAAAAAAATCTGATCCGAGTTATTGTCGTTGATGAAATCAATGTTAACTTTGTGAAGTATATATAGAAATCTAGAGTAATTTAATCTAAGGATTCTAATCGAATTAAAGATGTTCATATTTATGGTACTGCAATTACAATCTGTTTCGAAGGACCCTGATGAAAACTGCCATAGATATATTTTGTGCAACTGAATCAGAGTTAATAGAACAGAATGGAAACATAATCTCTGGCTCTTATTGGAAAGTTAAATGAAATTTTCCTAATTCATATTTTTTCAATCTTCATGATACTGCAATTACAATCTGGCTCGAAGGACCATATACAAAGTTGCAATAAATTGTAATCTATTTTGTAAATATTTATTGAAATTGGGAAAAAGTTTCTAGAGAAGAGTGGACACGTAATCTATTACTATCTTCATGATGATGCAGCAAAAATCTGGTTCGAAGAACCATAAACTAAACTGTAATGTGTTACACTTCTTCCATCAGGTTTTTTGCGATTAGAGAAGAGTTTTTTTTGTGGAAATCTAATCAAATTGTTTATGAATTATATTTTCATGATAATGTAATTAAAATCTGGTTCGAAGGACTATGAAGAAAGCTGCCTCTGATATTTTGTGCAATTAAAGCAGACTTGTTAGAATATAATGGAGATGTACTTTCTGGCATTTTTTGGAACTTTTAACCTAATAAAATTTTTCTAATTCATATTTTCGAATCTTCATGATACTGCAATTTTAATTTGGCTTGAAGAACCATTTCCCAAATTGCCGTATATAGCAGTTTTTTCTCTGGCCTTTATAAAAACTTGAACGCAAATACAATCTGGCTCGAAGGACTATGAACAAAGTAGCAATATATAGTAATTATTTCTGTAGACATTTTCCGAAATTAAAGACGAGTTTGTAGAGCAGATTGGAAATGTAATTTCGGGCCTTTGTGGAAATCTAAGCAAATTGTCTTCATATTTTCATGATACTGCAATTAAAATTTGGCTCGAAGGACCATAAAAAAATTACAATATGTAGCAGTACTTTTGTATTTTTTTTCTGTAATTAGAGAAGAATTTCTAAAGAGAAATGGATACTATTCTAGTCTTCATGATACTGCAAGAATAATCTGGCTCGAAGGACCATAAATATAGAGTTTTACTATGTACCATTTATTTTTGCAGGTATTTTCTGTTATTGGAGAACAGTTTCTGTCTTTTGTAAAAATCTATATAAAATTTTCCTTCTTTATAATATTCTTTACTTCATCATTTTAACAGGCATTAATTTAAGACCCTGTTATTTAGTGTATTTTCATCATAGATTGCTTCTTGATTGCCTTTCTCTTAAACATGGTTTTACTTTTTTTAGTCTTCATCTTAGTGGAATTGCATTTTCTACTTGAGAATAGTAGATTGTAAATGAAGAAAGTTTAAAACTAGTATATATTATCTATTTGTTCTTCTTCTATATGGATTTCTCAAGTGCCAATATATGTGTATATATATAGGCTTGTAAGAAATATTAGGCCGAAGCCAAAAAATGAAAATTATTGTCGATCTTTTGCCCATCATAAAATATTCATTGCATATAATTTTTGTTTTTTTTTTTTATTTTCGTTGAATGTTTTTACTTGGGAAAATAGCTGCGTCCCTTATACTTTCGTTTGATGCTCTCAGTCAGGTATTCGTTTGGAAAATGGTTACAATTTGTATCACAAAACTTTTGGTATTTTCCACATGATTTCTAAATTGTAGTTCTTGAGTAGTATCCTTTAAGACTTAATTTGTTGCAAAATACAGAGAGTACACGTATGTACACGAATAACTTTGTATTTTCATTTCCATTTCCCTGTGTTGTTTTGGATATCTGACAATTACATTAACAATTTACCGGCGTGTGTGAGTGTGTATCTCTGCAGGTATGTATATCTCACTATCTGTACAGCCAGCCTATAGGCTTTAAATATTAAACTTTTTATGCACTTTCAAACGAGCACTTTTGCCTTTAGCTGGATACTGGCATAATGCATTTCTTACACTTGGCTTTCTTTTCCCACTTCTATAGTTTAATTTTTAGTTGGATAAAGGCTTAAGAATCGATTGAATTTTATTTTCAAATCCTTATGATATGCGATATGAAAAAGCAAAGAGTATGAAAGAAAGGCTAAAGTTTATTTTTAAAGTTTGCTGCTTTACAATTGTTGTTGGATGGTTGTTGGTCTTGGGACCTTAAGGCTAAATTTTATTTTTAGTTTTCACTCCGTCAATATGTGGAGCAGCAGTATTTGTTGGTGGTTGTTTGGTTGCATCGTTTTGCTGCTTCTTTTTTTTTTTTTGGATTTGGAATATCTTTTATGAATTCTTAATGTGACAAGTGAAATGTAGTTTTGGCCAAATATTTTTGTAACATTATTGTAACTCTAGTATCATATTATGTTAATGCCTCTATACAGTGGGCTAAAAAAAAATATTTTTTATTTTTTTTTTTTTTACTTCAAATTACAAAATTAATGTTGTTTGGTCTATAAGACAGCAATGCTGTTGGAGTTCTGCTATTTAATGCAAGATTTTATCAGGCCAGCAGTTAAGAGCCATACACTGGGCTTTACAATTTTAAATGCCACTGTATCTAATGCCATTAAATAAACATATACATTTCACCAGTGCATTACAATGTTTGCTATTTTTTTTTGTCTTCACCTTACATTCAAATACAATATATGAATAGAATATGGTAAGAAAATCTTTTCATCCAAGAGGCAAAATCTCTAAAGTATTAAATAAACATTGAGTTCCGTAGAAAATGATAAATTAAATTTCATTATATTAAGCGAAACAAAAAAAAAAAAAAGAACACAAACCTAAACAAAAAGTTTAATAGAATAAAGCAAATCAGTTTCGCATTAGAATGAGAGGCAGAGAGTTTTAGAAAATTTTAAATATCATTTTAATAGAAAATAAACATACGAGTTGGATGGAGTGTATGTGAAATCTAATGCGCGGTTTCTATAATACAAACAATTGGTTTGAGTAGAAAATTTGTATGAAAAGCTCTTAGTTTTTGGAGTGATTCTCATACAAAATTTCTAAACAAGCCATTTGTCTGTATTGTGGAAACTGCACCTATCTCTAAATCCTAGACACGAACCATAGAATTTAACATAGTTCTGTTAAAAGGCCAACATTGCTCTGTTGAAGTAGTTGTTATTTTTTTTTTGGAAGTAATCAACGTGATTGCAAAAATTAATTGAAATTTGTGGACACCTCGTCCACAAATAATATTTTTTCTGTCCTTGCTAAAAAGAAATTAATTTTCATTGCATTTAAAAGGTTTTCCAATAAGAGTGATATGATTTCTTTTAAAAAAAACAAACTTATTGTTAAGGAAACTCAAAAGTTTTTTATTTAATGTGATTTACAATCAATACAATTAAGTTCTAAATACAACGTCATTCAAATGGCCTCTACGACTTCTTCTGCAGGAACGAATTGGATGAACCCAATTTTCGAGCACTTTTTTCACTAAATCAAGTCGTATGTAGTGCAAATGCGTCACCAACTATAATTGTTCATTTTGTACCATACTATTCATTCTTTTAATACTATTTTATACAGCCCTGAGCATACTACTTATATTTACATGTATGTATAGAATAAGAATAAAGATACGAGTATGTACATAAGGATAGAAGATAAGAAGATTTAATAAAGTAACGAGTGGATATTTAACCGGCATTGCAACCAGACGCATTTATTCATTTATCGGCGATTGATTTTGGCGATCCTGTCATGAATGGCAATGGTTCAATATTGTTTTTTAAAGCTTGAAGAGAGTCTGCTTTATTTCGAAAGACCAATGACTTTAAATAACCCCACAAGAAATAGTCTAATGGTGTTAAATCACAACTTCTTGGAGACCATTCAGTATCACAATTTCTTGAAATATTCGAATCTACAAACTATTCTCGCAATAATTCAATTATTGCATTGGCTGTGTGGCACGTGGCCTTCTTCCAATTTCGGCCATAAAAAGTTGGTCATCATCGATCTATACCGCTCTCCATTGACAGTAACGGTGTTACCAGCAGCATTTCGAAAAAAGTACGTACCGATGATACCACCAGACCAAAAACCACACCAAACTGTCAATTTAGGTTAATTTAATGGTTTTTCATGAATAATTTGTGGATTTTCTTCGCACCAGAATCGACAGTTGTGTTTATTTACCGCACCACTCAAATAAAAGTGTGTCTCATTGGAGAATATGATTTTCTTAAAAAAATCGTTACCGTTTTCAAGTTGTTCTAAGTCAAAATCAGCAACGTTGTTCTTGCGTTAATTTCCGCATGACGAAATTGTAAACACTACTGAATGTAATGAAAAACAAATGACAGATCGTGACATCTTACAAATCGCCGAAACGTCACTTCAAAATCATATCATCTCTATTGGAAAACCTTATACTTATCTATCATGTTTCTTACATGTCAATGTTAACCTTTTAACAGAGATCTGTTAAATTCTTGAGTTAATGTCTAGGGTTTTATATTCTAAAAAATTAACTTGTCACACATCGAGTAGGACTTGATGTAAGAGAGAACAAAACAAAAAAATGCTCAGTAAATTTAATTTAAATTTAAATTTATATTAATGAACACCAAGTCCGGGTTGTTACTCCTTATAGTAGCAATTCAAAGTTTGTTACCTATTAGTGTATGACTTTTTAGTTGTGTTGACTTAACATGTCGTGAATTTAAGTGAAAAGTTGGATAGAGGATCGAATATAACGACAGGTTATCCAGCGACGAAAACTCTCTCGGCTAAATGTAAAGAGGCGGAATGAGAAAAGAAAAATATCCTACTATGATCATCTCAGTATGGCTACACTAAAGGAAAACTAGTTAAGATTGCAATCCACATGTTCGGTAGTTTTGTTGAGAAATTGATTCACCAAAAATAAAATAAAAATTACATGCATTTGACGCTGGAGACTGGAAAAACTACGCAACTAAAAATCGATCAGTAGGTAATATGAATAATTTTTAAGTTATTAGCAGTCATTATATCAAGTTTTCTATACCTGTTTCAAGAAAATGCGTATTTTTAATTAAATACTTTTGGACTTAATGCTTCTTTCTGAAGGATGGTGTTGGCTGAAGTGGTTAGCGCGTTGACTACTAAGCATACAATTACTTGGGGTCTGGGTTGAAACCCTGGCCAGAGCAAGTCAATCAACATCATTAATTTCTCTAATGTACATTAGTGAGACATTTTATTAATTGTAATCGGCATCGATTGATGCTGTTCCAAGCTAATGTACACAACATCGCCCTCCTTCGTCGGTTAGCAGAAACATCGGCGAAATAAAACAATTAATAAAATGCCTGCTAATAAAGCTTAACAAAGTTAATTCGTCTACTTAACACCGGAGGTGCCTCAACTCTGCCTTAAAAATTAACATAGCGCGCAAAGCAGAGTTGTAAAAGATTTAATCCTTCTAAATTTCAACATCTATCTTCTCTTCTCTTCCCTCTCCCTGCACAATGTACTGCATACGTAGGGGTCATCCCCTGAATGCTGGTCCTTTACAAAATAAGCAAATTCTGTCTGTAACCCAACCATTTTTAAAATTCAAAATTAAATTGTTAAACTTGACAATAAAACAAGTTAACAATAAAACACATGCATACTTTTAGGAGCTTTAGTAAAATAAACTTTATATGTTCAGAATAGAGCTTAATGTTTGTGCTTTGCCAGTAAAAAAAATTAACAAGCGCCTATGGGTATACTTTAAACTTTATTGCTGTAAAATCAAAATACAATGCAACTTCCCTAATCCAAACAAATTTACATAGTTTCAGCTATTGTCCTGATTAGTGCATCGTCCGGACTACAGTTAAAATAAATTTTCAAACGCATATTTGTTACCGAACAGAAATATAAGTACACATAAGAATTCATTTGCATTTAATTAATTTACAGAAAACATTAAGAAAAATACTAAAAGTGACCAAAAATATTAATTTTGCAAAATAACAATTTGTTTATTTCCAAAAATTTGTCTCTGAATTTCAAAATTACTCAATTGTTGTTTTGATTAATTGATAAATTTTATTTGTGTATTTTTTAAATACTTTCAAATATATAATTTAAGATAATTTTATAGTCTCCATAAACTGTTCGAAAAATTTAAATGCCCAGATTACTGGATAGTCCGAATTAGCAAGTGTCCGGATTAGGGAGGTTGTACTGTACATACCAAAAGTAGTACGTGATCTGAAGAGTGTAAATCAAAAACGATCGTAATACAATTGTAGAACTAAAGCAATTCCGATAGGAATTTGTGATTTGCCCCTTAATCTGGCTTCGCTGTAATACCGCGCTTACACATACAGCCAGAACAGCTATTTAACATTCTACCATTGCAACCTGTTATAATCATTTTGAAAAATTACATTTCATAAAACAAAAAAAAAAATCTACGAATATGTTTGATTTAAAGTGGAAACGTATAAAATTGCAATTTGATTTCTAAATCGTAATTTGCGGTATACAAAGGCGATGTTATAAACAACCTTCGCGATGAAATTTAAAGCGATTTTATTTGTATTTCTATACTGTGGCTGAGTTGAATGGCACAAACAATTAGTATATTTATGGTAATAATTTTGTGCACTCAGCTAAAGGATTTAATTGATACTCAACTAAGAATAATAGAAGCGGAAAGGATTTTTATTGTAATAACAAAAATTATAATGAAAATGTATGGAAATGTTATCATCGTATCATTGGTTTTAATTAGTTGTTGAATGAGTGAGTGTTCAATGTTTTTATTGTAATTTTACACATAGAGCTGGAAGATTATGAAAGGCGATTCATTTGGAGGCCATATAAAAATAGGAAAAGGTTAGATTCTACATATTTTTTCCTTCACATTTCGCTGGTGCTGGAAAATGCACTCAATTTTAGTTGAAACAGAGAGACAACAACACGAACAATTTCATACAAACTTAATTTCAGTTTAATTCTATTAAATGCAAACTAGTTTAACACTTGCAAATCCTAACCCTACGTCTTCACGAGCCATCTATTTGAACATGACGAGAACATAATGTCGGCAGAGAAACGGTAATAATATGTCCACCTTCTAGAATGTGGCGAATACATACAGATGTTCATGTGCTGACTAACCATAATTTTTGTTGGTTTGTCAAAGCGTTCACATAGTTAATGCTTTTTATTTAATGGTTTGTTTTCGGTATTTTTTAAGTGGTAATCGCATTTAATTGTTTTTTTTTTTATGGCTTACGCTGTTTTTTGTGCAGTATTTGTTGCAAAACAATATTTAATTGAAACATAAGCTGCCATAACCTAAAAAAATAAACTGTCAAAGAGAAAATTACATTGAATGGCCAACCTCATGGCGAACATTGTTGCTCAGCCATATGTTCGGGCATTGATGTCAGAGCATGGACGAAACATGGACATGAGCGGTCTACATTAGCCATATGGGCATTTCCAGAAAAAGGTCAACCGCGACAGAAATATTAAAAACCGGAAAAAAAATTTTCTTTATCAAATTTAATTAGAGAACTGTCTAAATTTTTATAATTTATTAACTTAAATAATAATTCTTTTATTTTTGTTATCATTGGAATATATCCTGTTTTATTTATTTTTTATACTTATAAATAAAAAATTTTAAACCTAAAAAATGCCTTTGGAATCATTGTGCCGTTCGCGATGTCCCGTTCGCGATTCTAAAAAAAATATTTAAAAAAAATAATAATAAGGATAATTAAAAAAAAACAAAATGCTAAATAAAAGCTTTATATATCTGCTTTAGTTAAAAAATAATCTCCATTTAATAAACTGACAAAATTCGCAGAGTTTTAAACAAAACCACACACCGAAAAAAATGACTAACATTTTTTGTCCCGTTCGCGATCGCAAGTTTATCCAAAATATTTGGAGAACGTTCATATTTTATAATTTTCTTTTTGTTCTCAAAAATTGTTCTACAAAAATGCTATTTATATTTATTTATATTTATAAAAAGTTAAAAAAAAAATTTGAGTTTTCATATTTTTTTTCAAGTTGAGTGCGTACGAATGTCCCGTTCGCGATCCTGGAAATGCCCATATGCCATGTCTGACATGATGCTCATACCAAGTTCATGGCTAATGGAGACGCCTAGTAATGAAGTTTAAATTACAAAAAAAACTTTCTTCAAGTTTACAATTAATATCAATTTATTTTAACATATGCAAATTCTTAAAATTAAAAAAAAATCTCAGCTAATTAAACTTCAGTATTCAGTGAAGAAGAAAAACAGCTTCAATTAATTTACTTTAAAAAAAAAAAATTCCATTTTACATTTAAATAATTCTTGAATAATTTTCTCTAACTTAATTTAAGTTTAATAATTTTTTCCTTTTCTTTTAGATATTCTTTCACACTTTTGGGCTGCTTGTCATAGTTTGAAATACAGGATGGTATGGATATGATGTGAGTTAAAATATCCTTTATTATTTTATTTTTATTTGCACATATCTGTCTCTACCTCTCTGGCCCTGTGTGTGATGGTGTCACAAGTTCATGTAGTTAAAAAATGGAACCTGAAGGTATTCCAGTGTAAGAAATGAAAAGAAACTCAAGAACAAGTTAAAAAGAATTAGAGAGCAAAATAATTTAAGACGATTGAAAACGACAGTATGATATTCTATTAAAGAAACAAGAAATTTTCGTTCTTAAAAGGAGGTTATTATGTATTGTTAGCATATTGCTATCGAATATAAATTAATTATGTTGCAAAAAGAAATCGTCAGTTATAATCAGGGAAACCACAAATATGCAATTGCATATTTTTTTTGTGGATTAAAAATAGATCAAAATAATATATTTATACGTTTCAGAAGTTTTTACGAATTTTGGTTTAAATTTTTTAGTACATATTTTTGCATATTTTTGCATATTATACGTTTTACAACACAATTTTGCTCAATTTGATGAGCTACTCATATTTTAGGCATTTTTTTTTGGTTTCTGTGGTATATTTGCCTGTTTTTCCTGCTTATTTTAATTTTTTTTTAAAAACTAACTAAACGGTATTGAAATTTTTCGAGTAAATTTTTCAAAATTTTTGAAATTTTTTTTTTAACTTTTAAAATATTTTTGAAACCAGTTTATTCTTAACTGTACTAATTTTTAATTCATATTAAAAATTTTCGAGATCAATTTGTAAGTGCATATTTTTGCATATTTCAAACGACATATTGCAATTTTGCTTTTTTTAACTAAAAAAAAAATCATTAACAACATTGAACTGACAAAACTGAAAATTTTTCGGCAATTTGATAGATATTTTTAGGATTTTTTAGAGCATATTTTTGCATATTTTTGTATAATTTCTAATATACCGCATATTTAATACAATTATATTTTAAAATATTTTTTTTTGGGTTGGTTTCCTGTACATTTTGAAACTTTTTAAGCTTTAATGTTTACATTTTACAAACAATAAAAGGAAAGAATAATATATTTTTTGTAATTGGAAATTTTCTCTAATTAAAAAAAGGTTTCCTTTAGCATTTTTAAATTTACTGGAACTAATTATTCCAGAATTTTCAAAAAAATTGTTCACACATTTTTGTAATTTATTTCGTATTTATTTACAGATTGAAATAATTTTGTTTACTGCATATTTTAACATATTTTATTCTTTACTGCATAAATTTGCTTATTTCGTTTTACAACGCATAATTAGGGCATTTTCTGACTTTATGGCAGCTTTAATTTACATTAATTCAAGTATTTAACTCAAGCCCAAATAATAGTCATTTAAAATTTTTTAACATTTTCAATTTATATAATATGAATCGAACCGACAAACCATAACTGACCATACATTTTTCTTTGTGGTAATATAATAAAAAAAAAAATACAAAAGATGTTTTCTTTTTTTTTAAATCAGATAAAATATCAATAATGTACGTTCAAACATTAGGATATATTTTTAACACGTATTATTTTTCTTGTAGGGTGTACAACTACAAAATGAAATGCATATAATTTTTCCTTAAAGTTGATTTTGATGCTGTTGCATAAAATGCTTAAGCGGCATAAATTAGTATTCAAACAGGCAAGACAAAAATAAATCTAGAGCGAAAGCATTTTAAATGACATATGAAATGAAAGTTATATTTTGGATATAAAATATCTTCTTAAGGCATTAGATATAATTGTATGTATGTGTGGAATTATGTAAAAAGGCTTTAAAGAATATACATAAATATAAAGTCTTAAAATTATATGAGTTTAAAAAATACCAATTGAAGAAAGTCGTTTTCAGATAATAGTTTTCGAGGAAGATCCTGAAAAAGTAGTTTTTAAAAAAAAGGTGCCTTACTACTTTAAGAAACTATACGTTTACATAATTTTAACAAAGTGCCTTGTTTAGGAATACCTTTAAATAGAAATTAATTTTTTTTTTTAATTATTTTTGATTCAGAAAGTTTCAATTCCAAAAGGAATTTTCCGAAAAAAAATACATTGCAATGAAATTACTATTTCCCGAAAAATAAATTTTCAAACAATTCATATATTTTGTTTTATCAAAAGAGTACTTTTTATGGTCATATTCAAAAGTTTACCTCTTCAAAAAGTACCCTTGCGGCTCCTAAGAGAGAGAGAGAGAGAGGGAGCGATATAGAGAGAGTTGTATGGACAGCTACATAGATAGACAGAGTAGCGAAAAAAATATGATTAGTTTTTTAGTGTATGGACGTCTGAATTAATTCTGATATGGTCGCGGCTATGGGAAATGAAACCAAGCAGAAAAAATTTTTTTCCTGAAGTAGGTGTTCACATGGTTATCAAATGGAAGAATAGAATATGACGTGTTGGAAAAAACGAATGTCAAACAAAAATAAACGCCGATAGCTTGACAATTGACAATTTTTTAACTTTCGCTCCTACAGTCGAAAATGGCAAAAACTTTTCCGTGTTCAAAAAAGGTTAATATTATTGATTAATTGATATGTTATTGTGTTATTTAAATTAAATTCGGTAAAATGCAATGTTGTTTACTGCATAAGCACAGTAATTAATATAAAATAGCTTTATAGCAGTTGGTTGATCTGTTTGAAAAAATCCTTATTTAGGCGTCACGTTATAAGATCAAAAAATACAGAAGTTTTTTTTCAAGTTTCTCAAGAATCTTATCAATTATATTTGCATAATTTTTTTGAGTGCTTTTGGTCTATTGCTAGGCTACATTAATAAAATTTAATAAAAAATTATATTTTTGTGAAAATAAGGATGATCAAACATGCGTCACGTTATAAGACATTCTACCGTACTTTTTCTAATTTCGTTTTCTCTTACAAGAAACAAAACGCAAAAGCCGAAGTCAATAAAAAGTACTTTTTAAAATTGAAAACGACTGATAAATACGAAAATGTAAAAAAAAAGCAAGCAGCTGCTCAGAAGGAATATAGAATGCGAAAGAAACAAAAAGAAAGTAAATTGCCTCTCGAAGAACGTGAAAACATCATCAAAAGTCGTCGTGAAGCTGACTGCGCTCGAGCCAAAGCATACAGAGATCGTGATAAAATGAAAAACAAAAGTCAAGGCGCAGCCGATAATAATTGCAAAACAACGAGCTTGAACGAAATTGTTTCAAAGTCTTACAGTTGCCCGCAAACCATTGGAAAAGCTGTTAGAAAAGTTTCCAAGGCACTCCCTAACACTCCTAAGCGAAAGCAGGCAGTTTTGTTACAAATGTTTTCGAACCTGGATGATGCTGAAAAAAATGGATTAGTCAATATTTTAACATCACCTCCACAAACAAAGGTGTGTTCAAATGAATTAATTGTTGAAATCAACGGCGCTGTCCGAGACTTTTTCGAAAGAGATGATATTTCAAGAGTTTCACCCAAAGCGCGTGATGTTCGATTCCTTACTGATCCGGCAACTGGAAGTCAAGTAATTGTACCGAAGAGGCACATGGTCTTGGCATTGCGAGAAGCGTTTTCCGTTTTTGTCGAAGAGAGAAAAAATGCAAACAAAGGTATCTAAAACCATTTAAAAATTATGCATTAATATAAAAATCGTTGCTCTTTTATCTTTTACTTTCAGGTATCTGCAGTCTTGCTCACTTTAAAAAACTACAGCCAGAGAACATTTGGCCAATAAACGATCTCCCTCATAATGTCTGCTTGTGCTCATATCATTCAAATTACATTGAATCTGTCGATGCTCTGCATAAAGTCGTACCAAGTGTACCAAATTATGATAATGGGTTCGTGCGTCAATTCCTCTGTGCTGAACCGACGATCGATTGCTGGTTTTCAAAATGTGGTTGATGTCCTGCTATTTCAATTGAAAAACTTAATTCGCTGCTCGGAGAAACCTCACTTACTAAAAATGTATCATGGAAAATTTGGAAAAAGAACCTTGATAATAAGCGAGTGGAGCTTCACGATGAAAAAGGAACCTTATCGGATCTTAATGTCCACATAATTGCTTTGACACCACATTTTTTCAAACATTGTTACGTGAAGCGCGAACAAGCGGATACTTTTAATATCGACTGTCAACGAGCTAAAAGTGACCAATTCTGCGTTTAGGGCCTGTTACAAATAGACTTTGCGGAAAATTTTGTGTGCGAAAGCCAGGATGAAGTTCAGAGCGCACATTGGAATCAGAGACAGCTCACTCTATTTACCTCGGCTTTCACGTTCAATGAAATTTTCGAGTCAAAAGTGTTGGTTTCAAATAACTTGATGCACACCAAGGAAACAATTGTGCCCTATTTGTATAAATTAATATCAGCCTTTTCGAGCACACTGAAAGTATTAAAAATTTGGAGCGACGGTCCCTCGTCGCAGTTTAAAAATAAATTTATTGCTGCTGTAATCCCGGTTTTAGAAGCAATTTTTCACTTAAAAATTTATTGGAATTATTTTGCAGCATGCCATGGAAAAGGCTGTGTTGACGGTATTGGAGCCATCGCAAAAACCGTGGTTAGAAAGCACGTAAGGGCTCGCGACTGCACCGTCAATAGTGCCTGTGATTTCGCAAACGCATTTAAACGGACGCAATCCAAAATTGCAGTCGAGGAAATGACTGACAGCGAAATCGTTGATATCAATTTAAAATTAAAAGCAACCTCTGCATTTTCGAACGCCAGGGATGTTCGCCATATTTCATCTGCCCATCACATTCATTTTATTGATGGCGGAATCAAAACCTTCGAAACGTCGAAGCTTGCATACAACTAAAAGTCGTATCAAATTTTTTCGTACAAAAATAAGAACATGTCTATGTCATTTTATTTCTTTAAGAAGTTATAGCTGAGTTTATTTATGTTTTCTAGCTGGGTTATGTCTGATTTACGTTTTGTTTTTTTTTTTTTTTTTATTGAAATATGTTTAAACAAATTTTCTAGTCTGGGTTTTCTCTAAAATTTCCAAGTTATGGAAGTTGCATCTGAAATGTGTGCAAATTAAAAATAAAGATAAAAAACACAAAGCTGAATATTCTGTTTTTATTTTTATTATAACAGGTCAACTGGAACTGTTGAAAAAAATACCTTTAAAAATAAAATTAAATTAAAAAATACCTTTCTTCCAGGAGTTGTTTTTTCGTCAAACAACGTGCACATACCGAATTTTATTCCAATTGGCTAAGAAATATACATAGCTTCCTTACATAGTGCCGAGCACACCCGAAGGCAAAAGCTGAAGGGTGGATCGACCAAGCTCGTTTACAATACTTGCATACTTCGTGTCAAAACTTGCATTTTGGTTTTTAAATCATCCAATTCGGTTAAGAATTACTCAAGTTATAATAGGTACAATTTAGGATACAGGGTATATGATACAGGGTTCCGAAACATGCAAGGAACGAAATTTGTTTTGTTAGGCTTAATTATGTGCAAACAAATAAAAGATAAATTACTTTTGCACGTATTTGTGAAATTTTAATACAAAATTCGCATCGTCACGTTATAAGATTTTTTTGCGTCACGTTATAAGATCAGGTTTTTAGATCATAATTTTATGAAATCAATGCTTTCTTATAGTAATGAAAGCATTATGTGTTAGCTGTAACCTTTATGTAAATTTTGTAGAAAAACGAAAAAAAGTTGAAGTAACATGTTCGCAGATTTCTTGAAATATGTACAACAACCTCCAAACAAACTTCCAAATTTCGTCACGTTATAAGACGACTTTAAATTGGAATAATTCAAAAACCCCAAAAGATATCAACAAACTTTATTTGGACAAAATATAGCCGTAAGTCAACCCATTCCACTCATAAAAGAAGAAAAGTTGCTTTGTGCAATATTTTTCAAGTTTTGATTAAAAAAGTCGTACGATCGTCACGTTATAAGACGGTAGCCGTGCCCATATACAGAAAAGGTAACGAAAATGTTCCAATTGCCCGAATTTCAGTTTTCCACTGACAAAAAGAGGTACCAAAAATGCTCACCCGTAATATCGTATATGTACTAAAATTTTCAAAACACTAGCCAGACGTTTTAAATTTTATTTCTAACTTTATTATCTACCGAAAAAGTATCAATATCATATTTTGCTCGAACCCTAAATATAGAAATTTTAAAAGTATACCAAACGGATCCATGAAAAATGGCCCCAATGAAAAATGGCCCCAAACAAAAATGAAAAATGGCCCCAAAATAGTGTAAATGATATAAATACCACAAAAAACTGTTAACATCAAATAATGCGTTTTCAAAATTAGTATTATTATTCAACGGCGACGTTTCTTGAAATTCTATAGAGTAGAGTTACCTTGAGCCCCGTCGAGGGGCCTAGAATGCAAAAACCCGTTAGTAAGCTACTGCCGCTGTGAGCCAACATGGAGAAAAAAGTGGCTGCGCCCAACAATTGCCCAAATAATTTAAGTCCCCAGATTTGCTGCAGTGCATTGGGGTGCTACGTCAAAATAAAATTAGGTACGTATGTATGTAATGCAATGCAGAAAATCTTTACTAAATATCGCCGTGTCGAGAAATACCATGGTGGAGAAAATCCCTAAGCCCGGCCGGAGGCCGGCTATGCAAGGGATCGTTAGTAAGCAACTCAAATTTTTGTCTTTTTTTTCGAAAATGAAAAAGGGCCCCAAACTTTAGGGAAAATGGCCCCAAACTTAAAAATAAAAAATTAAAAATGACCCCAAATATATAGGAAAAATGGCCCCAAAGTTCGTGTTGTTGTTTTTAATACAAAAGTTTGGGGCCATTTTTCATTGGGGCCATTTTTCATTGGAGCCGTACCAAACACCTATCGGCTTATTTTTAGATTTAATTAATAATATTATCATTTTTATAATTTGGATTTCTAAAAATTCCTTCTTAGTGGATTGATGCATCGGAAGATCAAGAAATATCTAGCATCCTATTCATAAAAATAGGTCAGAACATGGGATCTCTGAGAGATTTGGGACAGTGTGGCCAAATGAAGGCTTGACATGCTATGCCACCTTATGGGAAATTATAATAAGAATATTCAAAGCTACGCAAAAATATAATCCCTTATCTTCACACACATATTTAAAATGTCATATAAAATTAAAAATTATTAAAATGATTTATATATTAAATATTTTAATCTATTTTTATGTATGCTTTAAAACAACGCATTCTTTCAACGTACTGCATTATCTTTATCTCTAACAGTGATACCAACTCTTGCAACATTAAAAGCGCTGTTAGCCCATGAAAATAGGGTAAAAACGAGTAAAAATTAAAATAATTTCGAGTACAAAAGCACTAACCTAATTTAATTTTGGGTCAGGTGGATCAAAAGACAGCTTGGCTGCACTGAAAAACTTGCATTTGGATATATTGCTTTTTCATGTTTTTTTGTGCGACTTTGTCGGACTAAATCGCTTAATCGTGAATTTATTTCACAATTACAACAAATGCAATATGCTTTTAGTTCATCTTTTGCTGATCTAAGCCACCTTTTAAAAGCTGGATCATTCCCCCAAGCTTTTCAATATATTTGTTTTTCCATCTAAAGGAAAGCCATTGTTAGATGAATGAACTTTAACACATACAATAATCAATGAAGAACTTACTTTTAATAACTATTCAGCTTTATAATAACCAACGCACGTTCTTGTTTAAATTTGCACACAATCAAATCAATATACATACATACATATATGTACAAATATATTAAAAGTAAAATCATTGCTAAACAAATAAATCATAAAAATTTCTGGACAAATTTAAAAAAAAAGATGCATGAAAAATTCTGGAATTCAAACTCTTAACTGTTTGCAGTACTAATCAAAATATAGATGCAAATAATACGCAGTTGGTTAAAAAAGCATTAGGTGCAAGGCGTATTTATTATAAGGTGGGAGCCAGAATAAAACAAATACAACACGAAAAACAACATGCATTTTGTTTGTGTAAATTTCCAAACGATTGTCAAATTTGTATAATAATAAATTAAAAAATTTTGTTTGTAAACAAAGAATTTAATAGAAAAGGAAATATTTGACAATCGTTTGGAAATGGCGAATTTTTGAGTTCGCCATTGCTCCCACCTTATAGTAAATTCGCCTTAATTAGGTGTGTTTAAAGAATAGTAGGAAAATGGTTCAAAGTCAAAAATGTTGATTATTTAAAAAAACGCACTTAAAAGCACGATGAGAAACTGTTAAAAGCACTATAAATACCCGCTTTTCAAAAACGCGTATTTAACAAAATTGCGGGTATTGCTTAAGTAAAAAAAGCACCAAAATGGCAACGCTGATCTCTAACTTTTAATAATTCAGATTATTCTCTTTGATATTAGAGTTATTAATTTAGTGCTTTTTTGACTAGATTTATATCTACCTTTTTTAAGAAGCAGAAACGCTAGAAACATAATTTTAACGTTTTTTTTTTTGGCAATATTGCAGTGTGAACTATTTAAAAATATTTTCACAAAGCACACAAAGAATTCTTTGTAACAATAAAAATGTTTTTAATATACAAATAAAGTTGTAGGTATTAAATATCGGTTCAACGCGAGGGAAATGAGGTCAATCGTAATATACGTACAACCAAAAAATTTTAGAAAGTGCCACAAAAAGCGAATTTTTCTGAGAATAATTCTTTTTATTACATACAATATATAATAATATCAACTGCAAATTTTATATTATAATACTGGCCCAACTTTAAAATTTTAAAATGATATAAATGCTCAATAGAGCACTAATTGTGTCTTAATTCAATTCAAAGTATATGATCGCATATGCCATAAGATTTTTAATAAATTGTTGTACCTAAATTGTTGGTATATAACATTAAAAATATGTACTTACAACATTTTTCACTTTAAAATACACGTATGTATATGATACGATGTTATAATGCCATTTTTAATATGTTTTCAGTGTCCCAAGAGTTGACATCACTTATTATTAGAACAAAAGAACTATAAATTATATTACTCTCTTTAATTCTCTTTCTATTTTTTTTTTTTGCATTACAAAAAAATAGCGGCAAGATTTAGCGATTTGCAATGGCAATTTTACATGTTAATTGATGTTTCTTTTCTAAACTTTAGCACAAATTTTCACTGATTTAATTCATAAATATTATGGATTTTTTAACACTAAACTATTCACAAACATTTTGTTTACAAAATTATGCAAAAATATTATGAATTTTCTTGTTATTTACACAATTATTTAATTAATATTAACGACAAATAAACAACGAACGACCGAACACTTGTAGAATTTTTGGACAACTAGTGAAGAGTATAAAATTGAATGTTTGTTGTTTTTGTAATTATTAATGCTTCTCTAAGTCATCTCAAATTATTGTTAGTGTGCATGTTTGTGTGAATATTGGTTGTTGTTTACTTTTAAATGGGTGGAGAAAGAAATGGGTTATTATATTTAAATAAATCAGGGATGGGTATTTGAAATTTATCAAATAGTATTTTAGCTTTTGTGTTAATTAACAAGGCTGCCACTAGTATATACACAAAAATTCTCTCAAAACTCTTTTCAAATCCAACCAAAATCTTCCAAAACTTACATTTTCTTCATTTTAACATACAGTAAACTCGCGGTAATGTAACTTCCAGAGAAGAATTACTGATTACTTTCTAAAATAATACAAAGATTTTCATTTCATTATTACATTACCTTTAGATGAATTGATCTCTTTTTTTATTATTATATATTTTTAAAATTTAGTATTAAATTAAAAGTGAATGTTCAAAGCTTTCTAAGTCTCTCATTATATTTTTAATATTTTTTATTATTTAGTACTAAACTAAGAGTGAATATATTAACCTATTTAAGTTTCTTCTTATTTTTTTTTAAATTAAACTAAAACTAAAGTGGTAAAAATTTTTGCTATCGAAATTATGAACAAATTCAATAAACATTACCGCGAGTGCACTGTATGTACATAGGTATATAGGTACTTTTATCTTATGTGTTATATCTTAGAATAGCTAAAACTAGAGATGTGCGCGTGAGTAAAATTACGCTCACGATCACACACGCTCATGACCGCAATATTTTTAATCACGTACTTTCACGCACGACGGGAATAATTTTGAACGCATGCTCACGGTGAAATGCAAATTTTGCAATAAAAGATTTAGCATAGCTAAAAAATTTTATTTTGTAATTAATTTCTTTATTTACTTCAAGATCATCAATTAAATAAAAAAAAAATTCAGGAAAAGCTCGAAAAATTAGCATACAGAGGATAAACTTAATATAAAAAATCTAGCACTGTCTGCCAAGGCAGGTTATTTAAATTTATTACTTATATGTAAAGGAATTCAAAAGGAGTTCTAGTGTTGTTAGGTTTAGGTTAACGCAAGATTTCCAAAGGTGTATGTTTCTATGTAGATACTACATACATACTCTTGAATAACTTATCATATTTACATTTTATACATACTTTTGTGCTATGATTCTAGATAGTGATTTATTAATATGTACATTGTACATACATTCATTTTATAACACCAATGAGATAAAATATCACATTACATATTTGCATTATCTGTTTACATACAGAAAACAAAATGGATTTTCATTATGTATGTACGTACATGTATTTGTATGTATGTAGATGAATGTCTGCATTTGTAACGGAGATTTTAACATAGAAAAGTGTTTTGAGTGCGTGAAAATTGTATTAAAAAATCACGCACTATCACGCACGGTATTATATTTTTGAATCACGATCACGCACGCACGCGTGATTTTTTCAATTTGTAATCACGAATCACGTGATTCACGCGTGAGTCACGCGTGACACGAAAAATTCACGACATTTGTACATCTCTAGCTAAAACTTTAAACAAAAATAAACCTACCAACCAAAAGTTTCACATATAGTATGTATATGTATATCTATGGTCTGATCAGATTAAAGTGGCAGCCCTGATTATTACGCAATTTATCCCACCACCCTTCTAAATGTAAACAAATATGCACATTACCATCTACGCTCATACATGTCAAATAAGATGAGGTGATTTATAACAGCATTAATAATTACAAAAACAACAACCATTCAATTGGATATTTTTCACTAGTTGTCCAAAAATTCTACAAGTGTTCGGTTGTTCGTTTATTACATACATATTTATCGTTTGTAGATATCAATTAATTAATTGTGGAAATATAACAAGAATATTTATACATTTTTTTGTAAAATACTATAAACAAAATGTTGTCAATTAGTTTAGTAATAATTTATTGTGGAAATATGTAAATTCAAGCAGTGAATACCCTGCAGAAATCGAGACTACTCCTTACACGCGTGTAAAGAGTACTCCACAAAGGACCAGGACTAGTCCAAAAGTAATCCAAATATATGGGAAAAACATGCTCCATTTTACATTACAATGTCCTAGGAGAGGACCATGTAATCCAAAAAAACATTACGTTAGAGTAATCCAAAAACTAGTCCAAGTAACTACTCCGCAAATTATTAACACAGGGTTAGTCTTAAAATTACTTCATGTCACTACTCCATGGATTACCACAGAAAACTAGTTTAGAAACCATTTTACACTATTACCCCGCGGAATATAAACAAAATACTAGTTTTTAAATTTCTCTGATGTGAATACTCCATGGAACACCACAAGAGACTAGTTTGAAAACTATCCTTTGGTAAAATTTCTTGGAGCACCAAAAAAATGTTTTTGCAAAAAAAAAAAAATTAAAATATATGTAATCACAAAATTTTTCGTATAAAATTTTTTCTTCATTTATTAAAAAACTATGATAAAAAAAAAACAGGTAATATCAAACAAATTAAACGCATATGAATGTTCTATTATAAATAAAAAAAAATAATTGCAAACATAACAATTGTATTCATAGAATATATGTACCTACGTACTTCAAACGTGCATAAAAAGTAATAAGCTCATCTTTGATGGGCTTTTTACCCTGATTTCGAATTTTTTTTGGTATTCATAGGTTCCAATAAACCAATTAAGTCGTTCGTTTACCCAAAGGTCTATATAAAAAAAAGAAATTCAGTAAAATATATAATATCCAATAAAACCATTTGAGTAAAAACGCGGCTACTAATAATAATAATAATAAATAACTAAACATGTCATACTTAGTGTATACTAATAAGGCAATGGATATTTTTAGTTAATGTTTTCTTAAAACTCAAGGCAAAGAGCTTGAATTGATTTGCTGAGTTGACTTCTTTTTTGCACAAATGAACCGGAAGTGTCGTTTCTTTACGACTTGAAGTGCATTCCTCATTTCTTTATCTGCATTGGTAGAATACGAACTAATTGCATCTGAAAACAATTTTACTTGTTGAGATTATAACGTGTTATTTTATACAATAAATACATACCTATAACAGTTTTATAGAAGTTTTTATAATCGCGTAAACTTTTCTTCCCACATATTCCGTCAGTATTATACATAACGCACAATTCTCGGGATAATAAACGTTCGAGATTTTTGATAGCACTTCCACATAATACGTCTTTTATTGCTGATATCTATAAATTTTAAAAATGAGCCAATACATATGTATTTGCTATACTTTTTAAAAGCTCAATATTTTGTAATAATTACATATTTTTCTTCATTAGCTTCTTTTATATCTGTTTCTATCTTCTGGAGATCTTCTTCAGTTTTTATTGGAAATTTTTGGATTAGGGTGTTTATACTTTGGCGCACTTTTTGTAGACCTTGTAGCTGTAGTTTTTGCTCAGTCAGCATTTCGACTATTATTTTGTTCTGGTCAACCGTTGTTGCTACAAGTATTAAAGCAAACTTATTAAGACAAAAATAGTAATGGGGTAATTCATAAACGATTCATAGAGTTATTGTAGCAGTATTGTACGAATTTTGTATGGGAAAATAGGTTTTTATGTGCATTTTAACGTTATGAATCATTTATGAATTACACCATAAGTTTGTAAACTAATAATACCTTGTAATTTTGACACCTGTTCTCTTAGGTTTTTGTGATCGTCTCTCATTTCCATAATGATTTTGTTTTGTTGGTCTATCATTTCTGAAACATAAATTAACAATGTTATTGCACTGATTGTTTGGCTATGTAGTAGTGAGAATTTTTAAAACCGGATTTTACTAAGTTAGAGACTGAAATATTGTTTTTTATTTTGTTTTTTAATTAGATCAAAAGGTGTGAATTTGGAGTTATGCCGTTGATATATAAGTCTGCTAAACATGTCAGAAACGTACCTTTAAATTGTATACACTCATAGCATGGGGATTTTTTGGCACGATCTAAAAAGGAAACAAAATATATTCTTTATTTAATAGATACGACAGTAGTGATATTTTATACTTACAATTTAGGAGTTCGCTGCAGGCATTTAGTCTTTTCAGGTTTGAGCGTTCTCTCTCCATTTTGACAGTATATTATTTTATTATTTTTAATTTATTGTAAATATTACTTTCGTTATTATTAAGTGCAGCTATGTAAGATTGGTATTAAAAGCATTTTATTTTCAAAGGGCAATGACAGAAGTTTGCAGTGAATAGTATTTATACTAAAAATAATTTCTTCTTCTTCTACCAAGTTATCAGCAGAGCATATGCCTAATGCCGACAGTGAGTTTATCGGTTCCTCAAAAAATGGCTGAATATTTTTAAAACGTTTTCCCACTACTAAAGTTTCATTGTTTTGTCCAATTTTGAAGCAAGAGATTTTGAAAGGCTCATAAGGAAGTACAAGGCATACATTATTTGGAGCTTTTATACTTAAATCATATTCCTCGGATGAATAGCTATAAATAATACCATTTTTCTCTTTTAATCCACATTTTTTTTGTATTTTTAGTATAGATGTATGATAATTTCTTTTGAACAATTGCTCCAATATACAAGTGGGCTTGCGAACGTCTTTTTTAATCATCTGCAAATGATTTTCAAAGTCGTATGCCGAGAAATTGTATAGCAAACCGTGTTGCCTGACGCACTCGCATATATGAAGCATACTGTGTACATTGTATGTTACACCTTGGGGGCCAAAAACGATACTAAAGTTTTCAACGAATAGTCTTAATAAATTTTCTGCAGATTCGATGTTATTTGTAAAATTTTTTGGGCACGACAATAGCCTTACAGCACAATGTAACTGGAGAAATATGTAATAAAAATCAGCGCTAACATTATTTTTTAAAACTAAAATTCCGGTGTATAATAGGAATTGACGAAACTCGGTCGCTTTCCAATTGGCAACTTCGTCTAAACGTCGTGGCAATCTTGTAAAATCATTCGTCATATTTTTCTTTAGAGAAACCAATAAAGTTGATATGTTTGCCTTTTCCAAATTCGAACTACGTTCAATTAATTTATTTTGCAAAAGTTTTTTCAGCATTTTTCTAGTAACGCCTAAATCAATAACGTGCATAGGATCTAGGGGAATTTGGCTGACCATATTTAAACCTATCTTCTCCAAAGGCGTTTTAGTATTAAGAAACTTTAATTGGTGATGATTTTTATACTTTCTGTTAGCAAAGTCCTCATCACTAATAACTTCCGCAATTTCTGTGCTATAAGATAAAACGTTGCATATTTTTTTCGCAATTTGGGTACACTTTGAGCATCCATTAGATGACGAGTGATGAGCAATGCCACAAACCAATGACTTTGCGGGTGCATCACAAATTACAGCCCATATTTTAAAAACTATTTCTTTTGCGCCAATTTTTAAATTATTTTTTTGAAAATCAGAAATTTCTTCTATAAATTTTTTCAAAAATTCGTTTACATCATATGGTTTTTGTTTTCCAAAATATATGCCAGCTGCAAAGACTTTTATATTTTTGACATTAATTACTTTAATTAGTATTGGCCAAAGTTGTGCATTTGAACTTTTAAAAACTGGTAAACCGTCTACGTTTATATCACAAATTATTTCGTCATATATTTCAAATAAATGTGCTACTTTCATAAGATTAATTTTAATACCAAAATGCACATATTGCCCAGGATGCACTGTCACTATATCTATTTCCGAGTCCATTCGTTTGAATAGCGCAGCTGGAGAAATCGGCACATCAATTCCATTGTTTTTCAATATGCACAACAGATCTCTCATGTCTTTACGGGAAGTTCTACTGCTCATCTGCCATTGCCCTAAATCACTAATTAAATCACTTTGGTAGTTTAAGTTATTTAATTCTACAGGTGAATCCTCTAATTCCAAAGAATCGTCTCCCCTTGTGGATTCTATTTTAATAGAATCTAATTCTTCTTTTTCGCACTCATTGAACGCATTTGCGTTATTTAATTTATTTAAATAATAATCTTTTTCTTTTTTAAGAATTCTTCTTCGATGACGCGCACTGCACTTCATTTTATTTCTTTATTATTGAACTTTTTATTAATTATTTAATTTTTACTTACAACAGACGAAACTTTTTCACTTGTAATCATTCGGCTTGTCAGAAAACACATTAAACAAAACATGGCGTAATAGTGTTACCATAGTTGTATTTTTTTTAAATAATGTGTTGCGAGTATTGCCAAATATCTTTTTTTAGTCATCATGGTCCACGTTTGCATTACATCGGACCATGTTGTAACTACTCCTTTTTACTTAAAACGGATCATGTACTCCAATAATTTCTGCAGGGTATTGTGTGGGAAAATTTGTGAAATCAACGCGATTCTTGTTGCACTTTTTAAAGCGGCAAAAAATAGGAAGAGAAAGATGAGTTTTAGAGAGAGCTTTTTTATTGGAAATAAAGAGAATATTATAATGTTATGTATTATAAATGTAAAAATAAAAGTGTCAACATAATGCAGTCAATTAAATTAATGAGTTGTATTAAAACATAAAGAAGAGCTACTTATAATACATGTACATATGTATTTATGTATACATATTTTTTATGAATGAAATTATTTCATAAAACAGATCATAATAGGTATAAAAAGGAAATATTTACTGAAAAGATGTTAAATGGAAAACGACGCCAGTATTTGTTTAGTGCTTCTAATAGTTCTATATATGGAGTCGTATATTGGGTAAGTTTGAAGCTTAAATTATTTTATGTATACATATGGGCAAATCCTGCGTTCCGAACGCTACATTCGTACGCGTACAATTTTTTGGTGTTTCAAAAGACATACCTTCAAGTTATGCACAGTGTTTAGTGGGATTTGAGTGTAGTTTCGAATGTCATCAAAATATATTTTTTAACAGGTATAAGTTGCGAAAAATTTGATCTCAAAGTATTGTTACGCACGCTACAAAAAATGGAAGTAGTTTTGAAGGTTTTTTTTTTTTTTTTTTTTTAATTAGGACCAGCACTCAGGAGATGACCCCTACGTATGCAGTGGACTGTGGCGGAACTCAGGGAGAGGGATAGGGTAGAAAAGATGGATGTTGAAAATTTAGAAAACTTAACTCTTTCACAACTCTGCTTTGCGCGTTATGTTACTTTTTAAGGCAGTGTTGAGGCGCCTCCGGTGTTAAGTGAACACATTAACTTTGTTAAGCTGTATTTGCAGGCATTTTATTAATTGTTTTACTTCGCCGATGTTTCTGCTAACAGACGAAGGAGGGCGTTGTTGTGTACATTAGCTTCGAACTGCATTAATCGCTGTCGGAACAGTTTTTTAGTGACCAGTGCTATGCCTTCATCACTTAAATAGTCCGACAACAATTAATACAATGTCTCACTAATGTATATACATTAGAGAAAATAATGATTTTAATAGACTTGCTCTGGCCGGGGTTTGAACCCAGTTTTGAAGGCTGAGGTATGTTTTCGTAATTTTTAGCAATTTTTCTAAAATATTTTTTATCGCATGACTCTACTATTTATTGACCTATTTCCAAAATTCCTTTTTTTTTTTGGGTTGGGCTTGCAAACGGTTTGATACTAGGATTGGTTGGGGGGAAATTTGTTCTCCTAAATTATTATTTTTTGAAAAACTCATCCATTTGTAGACCGTTTTTTTGTTCGCATTTTTATTTTTTGCCAGAAATATTAAATTAGAAATTAAATTCTCAAATTAAGAAAAACAACTGAACTGAGTAGGCAGTAAATTAAATTTATAAAGGCATCGGATATATTTACTGAATTGAAATTGATAGAAGAATTAATGACTATAATCGGTTAAGAGTTCATACTTCTTCGATAATCTAACAGCTCTGGCGCCAAACGCTCGAACTCCACTTATAGTTGACTTTTCACACACAAGCTACATATCTTTCATTATTCATCAAAACAAAAACATCCAATACCTAGTCGGTCAACAACATTTACGGCTCCAATCGATATATTCTGCCTTTCTGCTCATGTATTTATAAAAATTTTAATACAAATTTAAATTTTCTCAAATCGTATTTATTACATTGTTAGTGATGGTGTCTTTTAAAAGATTTACTACTTTTCAGAAGTCTTCTGAAGAGCAAATCCAAAAAATTAAAAACGAAAACTTTTGTAAAAAACATTTTTTTTTTGCTCAATGTCCATTTCACGAGGCACCATCGGCTGGACATCCAACATGTTCTACGAGCATAGCTGCCAGATTTGACGATTTATCGTCATTTTGACGATTTTGGGTCCTAAAAATGACATAGTGACGATGGGACGATTTATACCCTAATTTTGACGATTTTAAATAATTCAAGTTTGCAACATATATTTGTACTATTAGAGCAACCTTGAACTGCTGAAAATTGTAATGAGAAACTTTTTAAAATCTAGTTTGCTTAAAACTGAAAACTTTTATTTAACTGATTATAAAAACAAAAACAACTTTTTAAATTTTGAGGACACTTATTTAGGAATATTTGCCAGAGACGTGTTGGAAGAATCACAAGTAAATGCAAAAGAAGAATATGATATTAGTAATAATTGTGTTAATTTTTATATAGAGTTATCTGATCAGCTATTATCAAGATTTAATTTTGAAAATAAATATAAAGCTCTTGGCCAAATTAATCCATTTAATATTATTAATGAAGAAAAAAAGTTGGTTTTCTGAAATTATAAGATAATTTTCCTATTTTGTTGAAGAAAGTGAAAACCAAGAGCTAGAAACAGAGTTCAGACAATTGAAATTATTGTTCTGATAAAAACATATAAATATTGGATTTTTGGAAAAAACCATCTGAGATGCAAACGAGGGGTTCTAGTGTTTTGTTTCCGATTTTGACTAAATTTATTACAAAAATCCTAGTTTTAACACATTATTCAGCAAATATAGAAAGAATATTTAGTCAGGTAAACGTAAATAAGACTAAAATAAGAAATTGAAAAAGTCGTCTTTGGAAGCAATATTATATTCAAAAGATTATTTAAAGCTAAACAAATGTACCTGCTATGATCTGACAGTTGTACCAATTAATCAATATCTTTAATTGCAATATATATTTGTAAAATATATTATACATATACATATGTATATGACTATTTTCTTAGAAAATGATATTTTATTGTATAAATTTTATTGTAGTTTTGATGCATTTTTAGAAAAAGTGTTTCCAAAAATGAAATTTAAAATGCATAATTTACTAAATTGAAAAAAATAACTAAAGGATTTAGTTTTTTTTGTTTTTTTCCATACAATGTATAAATATATTTCAAAGTATTGAAAAATATGCAATCTATTTACATACATGTGATTTTATTGTGAATTCTAAGTGAGGCATTTCATCTCTGTATTTTAAATAATGCTGTTTTTTAATAATATTTGTTGATTTAAGAGTTTTGTTATGTTTTGCCTTTAATAAAAATAGGTTTTGTTGGTAAAAAAAGCGCTTTTTTCATTTGACGTTTTTATGACGATTTCAATAAGCTATATTGACGATAATGACGATTTTTGCCCAAAAATATGACGATATTACAAAAAAAAATCTGGCAGCTATGTCTACGAGTCGTCATTAATGAAACTAATTTACAATTGAAAAGTTTCAAAATAATATATTTTTCATTGCCATGCCATGTGATTTGGCCTAATGTACCTAATACGAATATTCGTTTTAAAATTGTTAATTTCTTCACTTACTGTTGCTTTCTTTTTTATTGCTATTTTTTGTTATTTTACAACAAAACTAATGTTTTAAATAAATTTAATAAAAGTTTGTAGCAAAATATTTAATAGATAACAATAACCTAAAGGAAATTTTAAAAAATCGCTTAAAGCCTTAACAGCTAGATAGAAGGACACACTCCAACGCCTTCAAGTAAAACCTTAACAATAAATCGTAAAAGTGAAACAACCAAAGGAACACGTTGAACAGAAAGAAGAAGAGGTTCATAAGGCAACACATGCATCACATTCACTGATATTTTTATTATATTTTATATTTCCACTTTCATTGGACGTTATTAAATTTTGCTTAATTTGCACAATTGTGTGAACACGGTCAGGAACATGATTGCCAACAAGATGCACGTAGAACACATACATACACACACATACATACATGCATTATTTTTCATAGCGCTGTCATGATAAAGGGTAATTTTTTTTATAGTTGATGGTTTTTAAATTCTAAAAGAAAATAGAATTTTTTTTTTTAAATTTCAATATAATTTAAATGGAAATTTCAATCCATTACTTTTTCCATATTAAGGTTTTTATTGACCGCGATTTTGGATTCAACGGTCAGTTTAAAAATATCCGGTTTAAGGGTTTCTTGTAGTCACCAAAAAAAAAAAACAAAATATTTATTGATTTTATCGGTTATCAATTTCATAATAACTTGTGTAAAGTTTGAATCAAACTCAAATTCATTGTCTCTAGTCATAGGGACGGTGTACAGTGGATGATGTTGGAAAAATAATGGAAATAAATCTGCAGTTTCTAAAGAAGTAGTTCGATTCCAATAAAATAACATACGAAATATGAAGAGGTACTATTGAGCTTAATTTTGGAAAACCCAATGTGGCTGACCTCGGGCTCATGAAAACTTCAAATATATGGCAAACCGGCTATTACTGATCTCATAAAAACATCTCTATTTTTAAGCTATCCAATAGCTAAACAAATTATAAGGGCCAAATTTACAGTAATTTATTAGCTATTAGTAAACTAAAATGATAACTATTGTTTAACTAAGGGCCAATAATTGACTTCCTATTTAAATATTCATTCAGCTAATTTTCATTTAAATTTGTGTTGCATTTAAATAAGATTCCATTTTTTCAGTGAGTAATTAAAGTTCTTATTTAATTACGATGAATATATGGAAGCACTGCGTAAAATAAATAATTTCCCACAAATTTCCCTAAAGAACAGCTGACTAGAACAAATAAAGAAAAATCCAAAAAAATATATTATTATTTTAGCTAAAAATAAGAATAATTAAGAACTGCTGAAATGTTTTTAAAGAATAAAAGCTACTTTCAATACGATTAAAAGGTTAATAGCGACAAAACAAGACAAAATTTTATGCAGTTTGCCAGCAGCCACAAATATTTTATTGGCTTTATTTTATATAAGAAGAACAAGCAGTCAAAAACATATGGAAATTCGTAAAACTTATGTAGTATTTAAATGCACAATGTTGGCTAAAGTTGACTTAATTTTGCAGTGAAAAACTTAATTTTGTATATAAATAGCATTTAAAAATAAATGACATATAAGTCAGTACTGAATTATTGGCCCTAATACTTCATATTCACAGTGTATTATTTAACCAACACTCTTAATATGAACAAAAAATGGTAACCACATCAAACTATTAACTTTCAGTACTGGCAATTCTGTTAAAGCAAAGGTTTTTTGTTTACATTTGATATAAGTATTATTTTTTAAAAAATGGCGTATACATTCAATAAGTTGCAACGCCACCTACTTGCTAAGACGGAATCTAAGACATTTAGGGCCAAATTTACAGTAATTAGTTAGCTATTAGTAAACTAAAATGATAACTATTGTTTAACTAATACTTCATATTCACAGTGTATTATTTAACCAATACTCTTAATATGAACAAAAAATGGTAACCCTATCAAACTATAAACTTTCAGTACTGGCAATTCTGTTAAAGCATATGGTTTTTGTTTACATTTGATATATTATTTTTTAAAAAATGGCGTATACATTCAAGAAGTTGCCACGCCACCTACTTGCTAAGACGGATTCTATCCATAAAATCTTTTTAGATTACGTTGACGACGCTCAGCAACAATATTCCGCGTATTATCAGTATCAGTGTCACTTTCAATATCGGACTCCGCGTTTTCAATTTCACATGCCATTATCTAAAATTTATCACAAAACAAAAATACTAATAATAAATTCCAACGAATCAGCTGTTGTCTAACTATTAATTAACCAATGACGTTTGATGGTTTAACTAATTTTAAACTAGAAGCTGTGAATCAAATATTATTAGTTAAACTATTGCTATTAGCTAACTAATGACTGTGAATTTGGGCCTAAGACATTTATTGGTTTTCGTTTTCAATTTAGAGGATATTCGACCTGAAAAATACAAAATTTTGTCTTTTGATCCACTGATTAGCTGATAGATTAAGACCAAAATTTGTGACATTTCACAAACAAAAAAATCGTCTAAAAAACGTATTTCTCCCAAAAGTTATACGCCGTTTAAGATAAAATTTTGGAAAAAGGTTTCCCCTTTTTTTTAAATCCTTAACTATTTCAAAAGTAACTCTTAACAAAAAAAAAAATTTTTTTCAGTTTTCTTAATTAAATTTGCCTGAACGTTTCAAAATGTACATGTTTTAATTGAAAATATTAGGGCCTGTTTCACACTGTCGACAAGTCGATGTCGTTCTCTTATTTATATTAAAAACAAAAACAAATTTAAATATTTTGTTTTTGTTTTCAATATAAATAAGAGAACGACATCGACCTGTCGACAGTGTGAACCAGGCCCTTAGTTTTTGGTCGTGTTTTTCCACTTGGCGAAAATAAAAATATGTACTCGTATTACGTAAAAAAAAACAAAAATCCCATTTTTTAGAGATTTTCGGATTTTTTGGGAATCGTGGGATTTTCAGAACAAATTTACATAATTGTATATTTTTTTTAATTACTACGAACTATTTAATATTTAATATTTAATATTTATTTATTTATTTCAGTAAAATACAATACAACAAGAACAAGTCTTATATTACAGTATTGGGTAGAGATTTGGAATAAATATTTTGGCATAAATAACATAACAAAACATATTATATATGTCTAAATAATAAAGTAAAATTAAAATAAGAATCAAATACAATTACATATATATTAAAAATAAATGAGAATTTTGTACATACATTTATTAAAAAAATATTAAAAAGATATTAGAAAATGTCATGAAAACTGATTATTATAAAATACAGAAATAGCTGATTTGAATTGGCTTGCATTGCTTATTACTTGCATTTGAGGGGGTAGTTGGCCCCAAAGACGTATAGCATTTATAAAGAAATGTTGCTGAGAAATGGCCTTATTGTGTTTTGTGATATTTATTTTTTTCCCTCTGCTTGATCTTGAGAAAGAGAGTCTTTGGTAAAGGTAATCAGGCTGTTTGTTATATATAATTTTATGCAGCAAAACAAGAACTCGACATTTTAATAAATTATCAAACGTCATATTATATATTTGTGTTGCATATCTTGAAATGCTGCAGTTTCTTTTAATCCCAAAGATGTATCTGGCAATATTGTTGTATGCAACGTTAAGTCTTCGTTTACTCACACTATCGCAACTGGAAAAAAGTTCGCAGCCATACATGAGGCTTGGCAGTAAGTAAGTTTTTGCTAGTAACATTCGAATATGAGGTGGAGTATAGCATTGCGACATCCATAGGTTTCTCAACATCGCAAATGTCTTACCGCAGCTTGTTTTAATATGGTCGGACCAATCCAATTGTTTGTTAAATATTACGCCTAGGTTTTTTGCTGTATCGACATAATTAATTACATCATTATTTATTTTTAATGGAGGTAAAAAGGCTGGCAAATTCTTCGAGTTTCCAATAACCATAGCCACCGATTTTTTAGGATTCAAGCTAAGTCCATTAGCAGATGCCCATATATGAATTCGATTTAAGTCTTCATTTATCAGGTTTATGCAATTGACGGCATCTGATGCGTTGCAGTTAATATAGAGTTGCACATCATCCGCATACATTTGAATTTTGCTGTTTTTAAGTTGTTGAGGTAGATCATTTGCGTATATAGAGTATAACAACGGACCAAGTATCGATCCCTGTGGCACTCCCCTAGACATTTTGCAGGAAGCGGAAATATTTAATCCATGTGACACTGATTGACTACGACCACTAAGGTATGAGGTTATTAGCTTTAAGGCTGCTGCTGAAAAATTACATATGTATTTGAGTTTGAGACAGAGAATATTATGATGAACAGTATCGAAGGCCTTAGAGTGATCAAGTAGTATAAGAAAAGATATATTGCGATTGTCTATTTGACTTCTGATTTCCTCCGAGACGTCAATCAAAGTTGATATGCAGCTATGCTTTGGCCTAAACCCTGACTGTCTAGTAGTAAGTAAAGAATTGTTATGTAAATAGGAGCTTATTTGTATATGTGTAATTTTTTCGAACACTTTGGACAAAAAAGGCAATATTGCAATGGGGCGATAGCTCTTGTCAGCTTTAGGAATTGGAATAATTTTTGCATGTCTCCACATAGATGGATACGTAGATGTTGTAATAATTGTATTGAACAAATGTGTAAAATACGGCAAAGAGTATGGAAGGGTAAGTTTAACAAATTTCGGGTGCATTCCATCGTGTCCGACTGAATTAGATTTTATTTCACAAAAAGACTTAAGTACATCGTTCTGAGTAAAGCGATTGAAGTTAAAACACTGTAGTTGTTGATGATTTGAGCTGCCCATGTTATAGGTGTTATTGTAAAAATTAATATCAATTTGTGGCATTGGTATGCTTGCAAAAGCTTGATTTAATTCATTGACGTCAATTGCATTGTTCTGTGTAGCATTACTACTTACAATACCCATTTTTCGGATTTACTACTAATATTTGTGCGCAACTCAATGCAAATTTTTCGGTTACTAATAATGTGCCAATGCGTGTAAAGATAAATTTGAATTTAACTAGCAAAGATGCAAATCAAAAATCTTAGTAGTGGCCATTTTGCAGTTAACAGATCACTGTTAAGCACTTAAGCACTGTTAAGCACTTAAGTACACAGTCGTAATAAAAGTTGATGTAACTCATTAACGATGAAAATTTGTGGCAATTATGGAAAAATGAGGATGTTAAAGTGGTCCACGTTTCATTATAACGTGTCTAAGCGACCACTGTACACTACATAAGGTATAACATACATATCTTACATATTCAAAACAAAACTTAAATTATTTAACAAACTTTAATTTTGTAAGAAACAAATGTCGAAATGTTATACTACTTGTAATAAAAATAAAATATGTATACCTCAGGGATATAATAAAGCAAATTTTTGTTTCTTGTACATCGATAGGTTAATGATTTTTGAAATATGTAGTAAATTTTTGTAGAGGACAAAAAGAAAGCAACAATAAACATGTAAATTAAAAGATAAGCCATTGTCAGGTACTTTGTAATAAGTATCGTTTCTGATAACTATCAGTCGATAGCACGCTATCTGTAAAGTGTTTAGCATACCCTTGCGATATCGCTACACTCACCGATTATTGGATAGATTAAGGACAGCAATCACTCAGATTCAAAAAGACTTGGATACAATCTACAATAAATTATAATTAACGTCTGGCCTTCTTCAATTAAATTATCAAAAAATTTTAAAGATACTTGTTTAAACAAAAACCATGTTAAGTAATCAATAATTTTTACAAAAAGAGCAAAATTATGCAAAAATAAATATTTATTTTGCCAAAATGAAAAATATTCGCAAAAAGTTGCCAATTCAGAAAACAAACTTTAAAATTAATTGCAAATGATTAAAAGTATTTTAGTGTTTTTTTTTTCTACAAAAAAAAATGCTACAATTTAATCCAAAACGAGAAAATTCGCAAAAAATTCCAAAATTTTTATTATTATATAAAAATCGATATTATTTTAAGGAAGGGAAAAATTATATCAAAATCGTGAAATTTACCAAAATTCGCCACAAAGTTGGTAAATTAATTAACAAAATTGCAATCACATAGGGAATGTTAAAAACTCTCAACAACACGGTAATAAATATGTACTTATTTTACTTCGACAAACGTCAAATTAATACAACGAATTTTTTACGACGAATTCGGGCTGCTGGGTGTCGCTCGTCCCAATTGTGTTCCTAGCTTTAAACTCGCTTCATGGAATTGTTGTAAGTAAGCCCGCGGTTTTCATGCATTAAAACACTATGCCTAGGCTCTGTCTAAGAGTCTATCTAAGATAACTTGACGATTTCTCAATCATATCGATCGATATTTAAATAGAATTTAATATTACATAAAATAGTTTAATTAGGTATGTATATACACACTTACGGCGAATTCATACAAGGTAGTCTCGCCCCAACTCGCCTCACAAAATGCCTGCCTAGAATGTAAAAAAAATGTACTGAAAAACATTTTATACACATTTTCCTCCAACTGTACCATAGCAAATGCATCAATGGGTGCGTTCAGCAGACACAGTTTGCTATACAACTGTTGCTCAACAATCTGCTGAACGCTTTGATTACTGAGCGATGAGCGAACATGTTGAGTGAGCGCTCACTGTTTTAGGTAGCAAAGAAAAAGTACGATACATTTCATCAAATTACGATATTTCAGTTCAGTTTGACTTTTGAATCAAATTTCATAATATATTTTTAAATTTTAATTCATTTAAATTCACAAATAAATATTATGAAATCTTTTTACAAAATAAAATTCATTGATTTTAATTGAAAAGACAAATTTTTTGATATTTTTGACAAAAAATATGAGCAGATCGTTCAGAAAAATTAATCAAATCAAAAGCTGCTACAAATAAACTGTATAGCGGCAGAATATACATATGTACAGTTAAACCTCGATTATCCGGCTCTCGTGGGACCGGCACCAGCACGGATAATCGAAATACACCGTTAATAGAGGTTATATTAAAATATACAAAAATTTATTTATTTTTTATTTATTTTTATTTAAACATTCGATTTAAGAAAAAGAAACGAAAAAGTTTATAATCAAAATGGCAAATTTGAAACAAACAATTTGAAAGAGAATTTGAAAGCAAGTTTCCATTAAATTTTAAATGTATGAATGTATTAGTAAAAAAGTGTGAGTGTATTGAAATTTGAAACAAAATTTGATCGTGTGAACCACAAGTAACGTAGGCTAATTAGGCTATCTGGTAATTAATTCGCCTTGCTTATACATGCCTTGACTACATGCATATCAAATTTATCGACCGTTTTGCATTTATCTCAGCTGTGTTAATAATAACACCTGTTAAGTGAATTCGCCCTAGATATAGAAATATTAGGACTTTGTCAATCACATTAATGCAAAACCTTGAGATTTCTTAACATATTCCAATCCCTAAATATTACGTTATTTTTGTAATCAGCAGCCCTGCTTCCACCCAACTCATCAAATACTAAACTCAAATCGCTAAAAATTTCCGAACATTTTTAAAATGGTCTACTCTGATGTAGATTGTATTCCATTACCGTCCTGTCTTCTTCAATTAATTATCACAACAGTTCATCGATATTTGTTTAAACAAAATTAATATAAAAATATATTTCGAAAATACACTATTTATGTACTCGTACCACGTGTTCCACGTCGATATGTTAAAGTATATTTTTAATTACTTTTCTTTAATTGTATATAATAAGAAGCCTGAACTTAATGTAACTTTAGTTTTTCGGCAACTTTAGAAGCATGAAGATCTTAAAAGTAGCTTACTGGCTGCTGCTTATAGTATCCTTCTTGCATTTCGCATTTATGTGGGATATGGAGTTTATGCTGCATTATATTCTGACTTTTAATAGTGTTTTAAAGCCGCAGGAAATTAATTGGTTTTTATCCGAGAGCATGGATACCGAAAGTAGTGAAAATTTTCAAGAGTTCTTTAATACAATACATCGCAATACTTCGGTACCTCAAATGGTTTTGACCAACAACGATGCAATAACGATTGGCAAAAGTTTCAGCAAAAGTGACTACATCGGCATAGTAATGACCACAGGTCCCGAAGATCCCATAATGAGTGTCCATGATAAAGTATTACGAGGACGTCATCAGGAATTGAATATTATTGTTTTAGTTAAACCGCTGATAGATTTCAAAGTGGCTAAAAGTTTATTATATGACTTGAGTCAAAAGAATTTTAAACATTCTTTACTTTATGTCAACTATTTGAATGGCTCATCGGACTTGCTGGGTTTTCATCGGTATCCCAAGTTTACCATTGAGTTTCGTACAAATATACTAACGAATTTTAAAGAACTATTGAGGAAACTGGTGTTTGGGCGCATGGATTTTAAGGGCTTTAAATTTCGTACACCATTGCGTTTGGATTTACCCGATGTATTTAGTTATACCAACAAACAAAATGCTGTTGAAATCCATGGTATTGCGTTTCACATTTTGGACACATTCACAGAATTTATAAATGCCTCGTTGGTGCCTTATAAAATGCCGGCAGACAAATTGGGCGGCACAGTGGTGAATATGAAAGATACCCTGGAACTGATACGGTCGAAGAAAATTTTAGTTACTCCCCATGCTTATGCTCTCTTTAATCCGGATGAAAAAATAGATAAAAGTTATCCGTTGATATTGAGTAGATGGTGTTTAATGGTGCCCATAAGAAATACTGTGTCTGCATTTTATTATCCAGTCAAGCCATTTGATTCATACGTTTGGTATATGCTGCTCATCAGTTACGTGGCTTTAGCCATCACGGATGCCTTGTGGATTGTATGGGAAAGTAAGAAAAACCGAAAAGAAAATTCTAACTTAATATTGCAAATATATGCCAGTGCATTGGATAATCTTTGCTATATGCTGAATATAGCCGCTTCGAAAAGTATAAAACATCCTTCGCGCATAAAGTTTTTACTCTACGCCACTGTATTCTTTCATGCATTCTTTGTGTCGAGCAGCTACACTTCGCTACTGGGCAGTATTTTAACTGTTAATCTATTCCGAGAAGAAATCAATACTATGGATGATCTGATTAAGGCCAACCTCTCCACCATGATTATTGATTATGAATTGGACTTTTTGCATACAATTGATAATGATTTACCAGAAGCATTTCTAAAACTAATAACACCCATCGATGTTGCCACTTTTCATCAGCATCAATATAGTTTCAATCAATCATTTGCGTATTTTATAACGGAAGAAAAATGGTTTTCGTTACGGCGACAACAGCGTAACCTTAAGCCGGGTCTATTCAAACTAAGCGATATTTGTTTTGGTTCTTTCTATTCTGGTTATCCCCTGGAAATAGATTCACCAATAAAGCGTAGTCTCGGATATTATATTTTACGCATGGACTCAGCTGGATTTATAAATTACTTTGATAGAATTTCATTTGAACACGCCATTCACGCCGGCTATGTCCATCGTTTTGAGACAAACAGCAGTGATTTTCAAGCAGCTGGCTTAAGTCACGTTGCAATTATATTTTGGATATTGCTCTTTGTGTATATTGGATGTATTTTTATATTTTTAATTGAATATCGTCTTGATCGTAAACTGAAAGAGAAATTTAAAAATTATTTCAAGAAATAGAGTGAAATAGAAATTTAAAAGTCTTAATAAAAATTTAGTGCCTGTTCGGCGATATCGAAGAAGTTCTTTCTTTCGAATAATTACATTTGAAACAAAAACAAATTCAAAAATTTTTTTGTTTTAAATGTTATTGTTCGGAAGAAAGAACTTTTTCGATATCGGCGAACAGGCAGTTAATAATTTATTTTAACTATATTGACTAGTTTTTATATGAAAAGTGCCAAAACGTAGAGGTAAGAAAATATGTTACAAAGGTGTTCATTCATTTAACATAATAATAATAATAATAATAATAATAATAATAATAATAATAATAATAATAATAATAATAATAATAATAATAATAATAATAATAATAATAATAATAATAATAATAATAATAATAATAATAATAATAATAATAATAATAATAATAATAATAATAATAATAATAATAATAATAATAATAATAATAATAATAATAATAGTAATATTAACATTGTTGATCCAACCATGCCACAAAAATGTTCGGTATCGAAGTTTTTTAAATTATTCGTTCAATCGATTAAAACTTTACAATTGTAATTTTAAGCAAGTTAATTGGAAAGTGATAAACATAAATTTTAAAATATCAAAGCTTAGACACTCACCGGAGAATTTAACAGACCTGTGTTAAAAGACTAACATTGTTGTTCTTATGACACATAAAAACTGGCTCCAGGAAAAATGGCTCCAAAGCAATTTTTCCAATTTTTTTGAAATTGTTTAGTTTTGGGACCATTTTTCCTATTTTAGTGTCATATTTCATTTTTAGGTTTGGGGCCATTTTTCATGAAGCCATTAAAACACATAAAAATCACTTCATAAATGAAGGGAATATTCCATAATTAATGTTTGAGGGGAGCAACTTGCCCCCGAAATTTTCTAAAAAAAATTCCAACCAAATCAAATTAAAAACAAAATTTTGCAAATCGGACAATAATTTCAAGATTTTTGGGGAAGGGGGAACAACTTGCCCCGCTTGCCAACAAACCTTTCATTAGCCCAAACTTTAGACAAAATTGTTGAAACAAAAAAAATGGAATGATGAAAGTCGGCCTATAAATAGTGCAGTTATCCGAATATCAATAATTAGGGGACAGAACTTTACCCCCAACCTAATGGGACCCAACTGCATGCAAATTCGACCAACAAAAATAAGAGTTTTGCAAATCGGTCACTACATAACGGAGTTATGCAATTGGACAACTTGTCCCGATTTAATAAGAAATAAGATATGGGACTACAATTGCTGAATAAATGAAGTTGTTATTCGATAATAAATATTTTAGGGGAAAAACTTTTCCCCCATTTTTATATAACCCAACTGCAATCAGACACTTTCAAACAAAAAAATTTATGGAATTGGAAAATAGAAGGAATAGAATGCAGAAGTTTCGTACAATAATGACAAAAATAGAACCGAATTGATAACCTCCTTCTTGTTTTTCAGTAGGTTAAAAATATATCGATGGCTTAATATAGAAAGGTCTTATCTCGTTTTTATTCAAAATCGGGTTTTTTTACATGTTCTGGTAGACAATACTCAAATACACCTCCCTTAAAAAAATCAGTTTCCTATGTTGACGAATAACAGATTTACAGTAATTAAAAAAAGCCCTAAATTATTAAAAAAAAAAAAAATAAATAATTAAAACAGAATTTGTTGGCTGTTTTAATAAAACTGTTTCAGAAAAACAAATTTCATTATTTTTTCAGCTTTTATTGATTTTTTTCCTTCTGCTGTAAAGGTCGTATCTTTCTATATTAAGCCATCGATATATAAAGCCCACAGTTCAAGTTTCGGAGGCTGTAGAAGGCAAATATGGTCCTCGAAATACATCTATTCACTTCCGCTTTAAATTGTATAGAAATTGTCATATAAACTCAAAATATATAAAACAGTCTTGCGACAAAACCAAAAACCCTGTATTGCATACACACAACTAAACTACATCAGCTGATTTCAAACGGAAACGGAAGCATACAAATGCTAACCATCGTACACATTGTTAAAATAAAATTGAAAAAAAACTAAAGTATAAATAAAAATTGCACACGCAAAAGGTAAGTGCGTTAGTCACAATAACAATAAAGACTTATCTCGCCCACCCAATAAAAAAAAGAGATATAGACCAAAAAAAAAAAAAAAAGAAGAAAACAAGAATATTAAAAAATTATGCACAACAATGAGAGAGCAAAAAAGCAAAAAAACTAAAGGACATCGGATATTGTGTGTTGGCTGTTGTTTAAGGGAATAAATAAATGAATAGAGTGGTCATGAAACCAAGCCAGCAAGAACACAAAAACAACTTTAACGTTAAATGATGAAATGTAATTTATGTATATTCTGCACAAAGAAATGCTGCTACTAAAAACAACAAAAAAAAAAAGGATATGCTCTCCTGCATGTGTATAAGTTTTAAAAGTGATTTGTAAAAATTGTTACCTGTATGAATACTGTTGGTTTATTTAAGGAGAATAGTTTGTGTTTCCTTGCATTTTAGGTCCTGCTGAATCCCTTTTTATCATAAAATCTTGCTGGCACAAACAATTCTGTACAGGTTAGCAAAAGTAATTTTTTTTTGAAGAAAAGAATTCTAGTTTTAACATCTGCATATTTATTTATATTTATATTATTTTCAAAATAGTTTAGATTGGCTGTTAGTTAGAATGCTGAAATTGTACTTTGGAATCTGCACACATTTTGCAGTAGAAGCAAAAATAAACATTTTCATCGCTGTTCACAAGCAATAGAATGACTGACCGGTCGGAGGAGCGTTTAGAACTGGTCCTCAGCTTTCACCGCAAATATATTATTAGCGTAGAGAAGAAATTTTGCAGCAGGAATGGTTAAGTTAACATAAAAAATTTTCCAAAAAAAAAAGAAAAAGGAAAGAAAAGATAGCAAGCCATTCTCTGCATAGATCACCCTGACAGAATTAATGCTATAAATTTCCACTACTCTAAATAACTCAATAGTACTCGATATTTCCAAAACTTTAGCTTTTAACCAAAGTTATAGAAACCCAGCAAAAAATCATTCACCCCACCCCTATCGTGAATACCAAGTGAAATTTTTGTTCCCGTGAAATTTTCATTTCCCTCGAAGGGAAAATTGGTATCGTGATTCGCCCGTGAAAAATTATTTCCGCTATCAGTTCTCAGTGAATGTAAAAAAGGAAAGAAGATTAAAAACAAGTAAAAGTGCTATATTCGGCTGTGTTGAATCTTATATACCCTTCACCAATGCATATATATGTATATTATTCACTGTTTATAATACAGGCTTTCCTTTCTTATATAAATATAATATTTCAAACAATATAAAAAGTAAGTTAAAACTTCATACTTGAACACACTTTCATATTTTCTGCAGTGATATACATATACTACATAAGTACATACTTATTTGTTCTCCAATGGAAAGAATATAATAGGCAATTCCTCCCTAATTGAAAAGATAAATTAAATCGCTATAGTATGATACAGGTGCAGGTACTACATGGTAAATAAATATACATAGAGTCGAATTCGGATTAGAGCGCACTATTTAAATTAGGGATGCAACCGATACCGATACCGATATATCGGCGATACTTCTGGGGTCTAATTACCGCTTTCGATATCGAGCTAATTAGATCGAAAATTTTTGATTTGGGATTATGGCATTCGATATCGTACAAAAATAAATAAAATTTGAGATGATGCCTTTCGATATCGAGTCATCGATCGAGTGTTTATTTGCAAACATTGCTCGATACCAAAATGTCAATCGTAAACAAAACAAATGGTTTTCTTAATTTTAAATGCAAACAATAAATTGTGCAAAATGTAAGTATTATTTATTTTTTGAGTTAAAACAATTGTAATTATGGTGTACATTTTAGGACAAGTGTGAAAAATATAAATTTAAAACAAAAAGTAATACTGGCAGAATTCATGTCCGAACACCCAAATTTAGCAAAGAACCTATTGCCAAATTGTGGACAGGGAAGAGTTGTTGCAAACAATTGTCCTGCGACAATCTGAACCGCTGTTTAAATCTAAAAAATATACAGTCAAGAATTTCAGCCTGATTATTTCATTCCAAAATATGTACCAAATTTATTACTTACAGCCATACCTAAACAAGAGCGGAAAGCGGAACGTTTTCTATCGCTTAGCGTTAACGCTGAAATGCCATACCTAAACAAGAGCGGCAACGCTTTGTCATAAAAACAGGGTTATTACAAAATATATAACAACCCTTATTATAATAGTATACTCATAACCGAATAATACATGCATCTCTACAACAAACACAACAAAAAAATTCCTCGGAAGTCAAAAGTATAAATTTGTATGTGTGTATGTTTCAAACTGTGACAAAAATATAAATAAAAATTATTCATTCAAATACGAAAAAATAAATACAAATCAAAATTGTACACTTGAAATAAAATTCAAGTGATTACAGCAATTGTCAGCTGGGCTTGTAAGACTACCTTATAGTCATTGTATCACGTGTGCTTGTCTTTTGCTGCTAACTTCACTATTAAACGCGCTGTCAAAATCGGATTTTCCAATTGCAAAATGTTGCCGCCGCGTTATTTCGGGATGCTCCATACAAATTGTATGGGCATGAGAACTTTTGACAGCTAAAAAACGCTTGCCGCTCTTGTTTAGGTATGGCTGTTACACTTTTGTTGGCAAGGATAGAACGTCGCTCTTATCCCGCATTTGTCTCCTAATACGCACCAAATGATGTTCTTCTTCTGACTCCGATGAAGATAAATATGATACCATCAATATTTGTTGATCCATTTTCTATAAAATACAAACTTTTAATTAAAATAACAAAAATTCTAGTTTTTACTTACATTTTACTTGTATTTTGTTTTATTTATATTGCATGTAAACATGTGTTGCCACTCTATTACAAATTTAACAAAATTCTTTTACAATTAGTATGAAAACTCGATTCGATAGCGATCGAATGCCATCATGAAGAAACTCGATATATACTATGTTCACACGACAAACTGAAACACTAGGTTCGCTCCGTGAACCTCGCTGGCGAACCCATGTGTTCTCACGACATATTCTATGTTGGTTCGTACTTCGACATTCTTTTATTGTTTAAAATATAATTGACTATTTATTGTTTTTTCATTCTATTTAATTATTTACATAAATATAAATATATGCTTTATATTTGTTCAATGTTTTTATTAAATTTTAGCTTTTATCAATTGTTTTTCTTTGTTAAAATAATTTTGCACCACTAGTTCAGATAAACTAGCGATAATTTGTTATCAAAATTAGAGATGATAGTTAATTATACGGGTTCGCAACAAGGTTCAAAATGAAACACGTAGGTTCGCTCTCAAAATTTTGTATGGCGAAACATGTAGGTTCAATCAAGGTTGACCCGCGAACCAAGAATGAGAGCGCGAACCTCTATAATTTCTGTCCGTATGAACATAGTAATAGATCGAGTTTTATTTTTGCTCGATAGCTCATTCGATATCGAAAGCGGTAATTAGACCCCTGGTTTTCCGATATATCGATATCGGCGATATTTTACTCTCGATACGCCGATACTTCTTATATTTTTCTTTAGAGTTTTTTGAACAAAATATTAAATTTTCAACTCTTTTTTTTTGCATGACAACTATGAGAAATAACATATTAAAAGCAGAACATAAAATCAAAACAGAATACATAATGAATTTGTTTCTTCTATTTTGCTTTGCACCATAGTAATGAAATGTTCTCTCAATGCTCAATCTTGTATGGGTTGTATAACAATTACAACTTAAAATAACAACTGACATCTCAGCCCCTATGTCAACGTGTACAAATTTAGAGGCTACAAAATCCATAAGCAAAGCCACTGCTACATTGTCTGACGCTATTCCGAAGAAACGTCTTATTGGGCTGCTTAACACGACTCTACATTCCGAAAGTGTTGAAGACACAGGCCTCCCTACACCTCGCAAACGTTCTGTAAAGTCTACGAGTAGTACTCGCCATTGGAGCGTATGTGCAAAAATTATAAGAGAATCCGAGGAGGATGAACCTCTATCCATCCTAAGCTGTGGTTCTGCTAACGGAGAAGTCGAGAGATACCTTAGATCTCCTAATATTCCTAGAGACGCAGACCCTCTTGTTTACTGGCGCAATGACATATCCTACCCAAACTTAAAGAAAATCGCGCAGAAATACTTAAGTTTTCAAATGAGTTCTGTCGCATCTGAGAGGCTATTTTCCACTGCATACTAACTGATACAGCATACACAAATAATTGTTACAGTTTGTAAAGCATTTTTAAGAAATTGTTAAATTTATTTGATTGTTTCAATAAAAAAGCGAGTATTTTATACCAACAATATACTAGTTGTTTTTTGTTTGTTGTACTTGTTATCGAAGTGTGCATACCTGGTAGTTGTGCCACGTTCAAATGGCCATATTTATGGCTCAACTAACATGGAATATTTGATGTGGCAATATAGTCATTTGACAATGATTACGTTAAACACGTAAAGCCAGACGACCGACAAGTCGATATTTAGTGGGGCGCTTAAGCGATCGATAGTGAGTGACTTGCTGTCGGTCGCTTAAGTTGTCGATCGACATCGTGGACCAGGCAGTTAATATTCGAATTATAAGAAGAACTACATACATTTTCTGTTCTAATCCCCATCAAAAATAAAGTGAATAAATTAAAGGGAAAAGTAAAAAACTTGGTGGAAAAAAAATTATTCACGATAGGGTTGATTATGTTTCTGGAAGCAGTAACAAAATTTCATGCTTTCGAGAAGCGCAGTTTTGAAGTTCTTTCGAGGCTGCACAAAAAGAAGGTGTAGTGCCTACAAAATAAATATTTTGGAGAATACGACTTGTTAAACATTTACAAGTTTAAAAACTCGAAATCTAAAAATGATCAATTATTCATGGTTTTAATTTTTGATAATATAAAAAATACTAAGAAATAAATTTAGTATTCTAATTTTGAATTTGGAAATAAATATGTATGTACATCTTTTTTATAAATAACATTTAATAAATATTGTTGGTTTTATTACAACATACACCAACAAATTGGTGACCCCGTGTTTATAATAGAAGGATGTCAACATCGGAACGCTCGTCAACGTCAGGAAGCTATTCCTCTGCAGCGACGAACGGTGCTCAAATGGAGGTTTCTAGAGTAGCTGTTAAAGCACAACCTTTTTGGCGTTCGGATCCAATGCTGTGGTTTAAGCAAATGGAGTCGCAATTCATAATGGCTGGCGTCAATCAGGATACAACAAAGTTTCATACCATTGTGGCATCAATTGAAAGTCATATTCTCGAGAAAGTTCATGATGTCATTATAAACCCACCAGAAGCAAACATGTATGCAACTCTAAAAGCAAAGTTGATAACTTCATTTTCAGACTCGGAAGAAAAACGTCTAAAAAAGCTTTTAACTGACATAGATTTGTCAGACAGAAAACCTTCGGAGCTATTAAGTCAAATGCGTTCTTTAGCTCAAGGCAAAGTATCTGATGATATTTTAAAGCAGCTATGGATGCAGCGGCTGCCATCTCAAACGAAGGCCATTTTATTCGTCAGCGAGGACCACTTAGATAAACTCGTTACAATGGCAGATAGAATGGCTGACTTCCAAAACGTTCGTATACAATGTTTGTATACAGTATTGCTACTGTATTTAAATCACATCCATATGCAAAGTTCGGAAACAATGCAACAACTATAAAACCGATGCCTTGTTTGCTCTCTTACTGCGTTAAAAATACTATGCGGCGGCGTTTTGAAATGGTATACATTGTATAATTATTGTACTGCGGCGTTATGAAATGTGATGCTTTGTTCAAACACAAAGCAATTGACGTTTTGGAAGTCAGCCAATCTGTGATTGCTCTGATACAGAACTCAATGTGGTTTCTTCGGGATCAGAAAATCGTGTAGCCAGACTGAGCAATATTGAACGGCAGTTTGAAAGTCTTAGCAAGAAAATTTAATCTTTAGGAATGTCAAGAAGTAAAAGGAAGTCCTTTGGTAGAAATAATCGTTCTAAAACAAACAAACCTTTGTGCTGGTTTCATTTTAAATTTGGGAGTAAAGCAAAAAAGTGTGTCAGCCCATGCAATTTCAATCAATCAAAACAGGAAAACTAGTTGGCGCTCCATCTTCGGTGACGGATGTGAGCAGCCATGAGATTTTCCGCCTTTTTATTCGAGATATTAGAAAGCAAGGTTTTTACTCGATTCTGGAGCCGATGTATCAGTTATTCCAGTATCATCGATAAAACACAAACAACAACTTCTTCACTGCTTTTGTATGCAGCTAATCATTCAACAATACGAACTAAGGGACCAAAACTCTCAATAATCCCAAACATGAGATTTTTTAGTATTTTTGCCGTATTTTTCTAATTTGTTACCTAAAAATTTGCAATTAGGTGTTTAATTATTTAGTTAGTACGCAAAAAATAATAATGAATATTTTTCGGAGAATACCGCATTCCCAAAAAAAAAAAAATAAAAAATCCCAAACATGTAGTTAGTGCGGAGAAAATAATGGTGATTATTTTTCAGAGAATCTCACGAATTACGAAAAAAAATTCAAAAATTCCAAACATGAGATTTATTTTAGTATTTTCGCCGTTATTTTCTGATTTTTTTTTGCTAAATTATGTAGTTAGTTTGAATGTTTTTAAAGAAAATCCCGCGAATTCCGAAAAAAAATAAAAACATCCCAAAACATGAGATTTTATTTTTTATTTTTTGCCAGCTGAGAACGTTTTCTCTTAAATAGAAGGAAATGTACTATTTTCTTGGGAAAGCGATTGGGAAGCGATCAGTTTGAATTGGATGTCTTGAACTGTTTATAACAAATATTTTTGTAAAACTTTTTTGGCCCGATTAATTAATCGCTGTATAAGGAAGGGGGGCCTTTAACCTCCTTTCTATGATAAAAGAATTCAAATCATATGGTAACATTTTTATATGTAATTGTTGTAAAAATCATGCTATAGTTGGAGATTTGATCCAACTATAATTCTTTACCATCACTTTTGTAACATCTTAGTAATCGTACTAATCGGACCAATAGTCAACTTTTACGATATTTGAATCGCATTTTTATTTTCTCTAATAGTTTTCAATGCATTTATTTGTTAAATTCCAGAACACTTAATGTTGTTTTGTTTAATCCATCTGTGTTTTGCTGTTTGTTTTTGTGGCAGCCAATCAAAACGTGTCATTTTAATTCTATTTCCGTACACTCCTCATATTTCCTCCCAAAGGATCTGCCCCCTAACGTTTTAATGGTCGTTTGCTTATAACATATGTGTGTGTGTGCGTGTGTGTGCGGTTACGAGATTTGTAAATCGAGTACTTTTTTCTAAAAAGGTTTCCTGAGTTAGTGGTAAAAACTAAGTACATTTCTATAAAATGATGGTTTAAAAAATAAAACCAAATTGAAAAAAAAAAAAACAATAAAGAAATTTAGCAAATGTTTTGGTTTCTGAGTTTTTGTTGGAAAAACATTAAAACATGTGAGTGATTTTAAGGTCATTTGCAGTAGAGATGTTCAAGTGATTTTGGATAAAGTGACAAAGAATGTCAGATGTAAATCTCTGCAAAAAAAAATTCTTCAAATTCAGTATGTGTCTTTTTTCGCAATAAATTGAAATACTTATCACACGATGCTTTAGATACAAGTACAGGGATGATAGTGTGAGTTCAAATGATTAAACGAAAAAAAAAAACGTATCATAGGGTTAGACTTTAAAAGCTGAAAACATAAATTTACACATACAAATAGTCCTGCAACATACACACATTTAATTTCCGCCTTAACCTGACCAAACCATTGTTCACGTTTATTTTATGCAGCTCTGTTACGTTTCCGCTTTGTCACATCCTGCTAGAAATGCAATAAAACAAAAAAAAAAAAAACAGAAAATACCCGACTATAAGATTACTTTAGTAACATGACTTTATCTACTGATGGAAATGCCAATTTATTGCAATGCAAGTGTGTGTGTGTGTGTGTGTGTGACTAGGTTTGTATATCAATTCAATACAATAAAACAATTGTTACCAAATACAGCAAAAAAAGAGGTTCCAAAAAATTTTACCAACCAGTTTTTTTATTCAACTCACATGGCAAAGCAGCAGACCAACAAACTTAATTGTTCGTTTGAATTGATATTTCCGGTTTTGTATAAGCTTTTAATTCTTGCCTTTAAATTCAAAATTTTAATCCAGATCTAGAAAGAAAAGGCTAAAGATGTGTTTACAGTGGCATTAAATAAGTTCAGTAGCAAATTAAGAACTCAAATAGTATTTCTTGCTTGTATGTAGATGTTATCGCTGCATTCAGTATTTTATAAAAACACTAACGATAACTTTAGGTTTCAGTTAAATAAAACCGATAACTTTAATTTTTATAGAGCAATTCTGGTTAACATTGATTTTAAAGATGCAAATTATTCCATAGCTTTGATTTTCAATTTAAATAAACCGCTAACTGTTATTTTGTGTATAACATTTTTATAATGTTTCTAGTTTTACGAAAAATGTAACGGCAAATTTTAATTAAAGAAGATCATTTACCTAAAGAACATAAAAAGGTTATCGATAAGTATGTGTCTTTATAAAATATGTCACAATAGTTATATTTACATGCAAATGGTTCGATAAGATTCAGAATCATGAAAAACTTATTGACAGTTTTGATATTCCTAACCAGGTTTCTTTTTATCGATATTCTACCAATACAAATCCTTTTGTTGTTTCTAAGGCTTTTTTATTATTTATATTAAAAGTTTATCGATAACTACAATTCTTACAAAGAAATATTTATGGGTTAAAAATGTTCGTATAGTACTTTGAAATTAAAAAACTAAAAATGTGGATAATTTCGTATCTTTAAATAAAATATCACCGATAACATGGGGTTTTTACTAAAACGTTGCCGATAATTTCAATTTTATACAGCAAATCACTGAATAAATATGTTTTTGTTTAATTTTAACTCGAAAATAAAAGTTATCGATAATTATCTATTTGTCGATAAAAACTCTACAGATAACTTTGATTTACAAGTGAAACGTAACCGCTAACTTAGATTTCCTTATTTTTGGTTATCGTAAGAAAAGTTATCGATAGCTTAAAATGTTTTTCTTTAGCTACTTTTTCTATTAGTTTCGAATTTTAAAAAAAATTTTTTTTTTAATTTTTTTAAAAATATTGTTTCTTTACAGAAAATTATTTGAAAGCGATAAAAGGAATCGACTACTTTGTTTATATTTAAGAAACTATCGTTGATTATCACATATTTTTTATTATTATTAGAAAATTTATTGATAACTTTACTTTGTTGTAACAAAATTTTAGAGAACTTTAATTAAAATAGTTAAACGATAGTTAACGATATGTCTGCTTTCCTGCAAAATAAAAAATCAGTTTTAATAATAATCGAAATCTTGTTTTATTTTTCCATACTAAATTTTTTAATATATTTTATTTTATAAAAATGTTATCATATTTTTATGGAACACTAAGGAATTATTGTATACTTCTATTTAACCGATAACTATTTTAATTTTTTGCTTTTTTTATAAAAATTTTGTATATAAGAGCAATATCTACCATCGATGATGTAAACAGTAGTACCCCCTAAACATGTTTTCAAAAGTTATCGAAATATATTAGAAAGGTATTTATGACTTTACACATACATAGATAACTTCACTTCGAAAAATATTAACGACATAAACATATTTAGAAAAATATTAGATACTTTATGAAACTTATCGATATATTTCAATTCTATTGAGAGCTTACTTTTCTACGAAAGGAACGATTAATACTCTCTATGCATATTGTAGTGTAGAAAATATGTCGGTTATTTATTATATTATCAAAATATTATGAAAAATTTCATGTTATCGAAAAAGTTGGTGATAATATTCGGTTATTTTTTATTTAAAGCATATGTTTAAAAAGAATATTTTCATAAAGTAGAAGGTAATACACTTAAGAAAACGTTATCGATAATTATATGTTATCGAAAATTTTACTTCTGCATAGAAAATCTATCGATAAGTTTAGCGTAATAGGAAACTAGCTTATTGGCATACAGTTAAATATATTATCAATAACAGTTCTAATTTCTTTGATCTTGTTTTTTTTTATTATTTTAAGTCTGTTTATTTGAGTAAAAGATCTACTTTTATATAAAAATCGATATCTTTATAAATCTTTAGCAAAGTATTTGAATGGATAGAAGGCTTGCCGCAGCTTTAATATCATATTGCACTGCTACAGCTAAAAAGGGAAGGTAAAAACTTAAGTCACAATTGTTCATGGTATTCAGTAACAAGTCCTTTATTTAACATTTGCGTTATCCTTTTTGTTTGCATTTCAATAAAAGTTCATTGCTGGCTTTTTCCTAAGCCAAAAAAAAAAAAAAAATAAATAATTCTTTAACAATTGTATCTTTTAATTTTATATCGAAATCATAACTATTGCAGCAGCATCTCAGTTACAGTCTTACTGGACCCTTTAACAAAAAAAACAAAAGAAAATATCGTAAAATTACATTTTATTTGCGGCATTGTTTTAAAAACAAACACACATCCGTTTCCGCAAACTAAAGCAACAATGGCCGGCAGGATCCTCTTATATGCAAAGTTTAAATGAATTTGCAAAAACAAAAGTACACGAGAGAGTAAGTGTATGTGAGTGTGTGTGAGTTGCTTATTAAAGAGAAATTTGACCACTACGAAGTTTTAAAGGCAGTAACAATTTAAACACGGGAGAATAATAATAATGGATGTTGTTTTTTTTTTTAATTCAAAAATTCTTCTTCATATAAAAGAATTTTTAATATTTAGAAAAGGTTTCCACAATTCAAACGATCGCCTTTAACAGAAAATTACATGAAACCCGGCCAAACATTTTTGTTGTATTTTCCACAAAAATTTTATATATTTGAGATATTTTTGTAATTAAATTTTAAACGTTTTTAAAAAAAAAATATGATTGGAATCTACTAATGATTTGGATTGAATGTAAAATTTATATGAAAATAATATTTTACTCAACTCTCGACTGTCTCGATGAAAACCGCATTTAAGTGTCAACTTGTCTCCGTCCTTGTATTAAGTTGTAACAAAAAGCTTCTTATTGTTGGCGACAACAATAAATCCAACTACCAAAAAAAGAAAAAAAATTGTTCCACAACAAAAGCAATGTTTGTTGTTATTCCAGTTGATATTTTTGTTTTTTTTTTTGTTAGTTTTAATCAACCCAATCTGTCCCAAAATATACCAAACAACAGCTTCAACAACAACAAAAACAACAATAACAGCATCAATTACAACAAAATGTGTGCACATGAATGTTTTGAAAGCGGTATTTTACACAATTCTTTGAATTTATTATGCACAATCGCATCAAAAACTCATTTGTTGCCGGTTTAGCTGAATTAAGGAACGGCAGGGAATGAATATGCAACCTGTAAAATTTCTATACACACGCACACATACAAACATAATTCTATATACGAATGCCAATGGCATCACTAACACAACTATTCGAAGTACTTGTACCACATTTCGAAATATATTTGCTTTCAAGTTTAAACTTATACATATTTGGTGGGCACAGTGGGGCAAAGTAGACGAACAACAAACTTTACAAATCTAAAATGTTGCAAAGAGTTTATAAAATAATCAAACTTGTACATTTGTATTTCTAGCGTTTTTAAAAAAGTTTGGTAAATATAATGTAGATATTACTCGAGCAAGGACTCGAACAATTGTCTATTTTGATATCGAAATTAGATATTTAGAAATTGTGCTAAAATAAACAAACTCACATACTTGAACTTTCTGCACTCTTTTTTTTTGGCTATTCGTGCAAAAATTGTAAATAAAGCTTCATATTATGTGTCGATTAATGTAACAAAACGAAAAGTTATCGGGATCCTGAGTTTACATAAAGCTTCCTTCCGGTGGCTTAAATGAAACTAATCAATGAGGCTATTGAACTGCGTTTACAGTTTTCCTAAATTGTTTTTGTATGTTTTTTTTTCTAAAATTTGTAAAATATGAGTTAACTGAAATGCATAACTTCATTTGTGCATGCGCTAACGATAGGTTTCTCTTATATAAAAAAAAAATTATCGATAATTTAATATCACTGTATAAAAATTTATCGATAGCTATATTTTTCTTCATAACTTTACTTTCTTATATCGAAAAATTATAGACAACATTATTTTTATTTATAAATTTAGTTTTATATACAGATACCGATAGATTTCTTTTATATAGAAATGTTATCGGTGTAAGAAATTTTTAATAGCTTAATTTGTCCAATTACTAACGACAGGTTTATCTTTAACATAAAAAAATTATCAATAATTTAATATCACTGTATAAAAATTTATCGATAGCGTTCTTTTTCTTCATAACTTTATTGATAACTATACCATCTTACATCGAAAAATTATAGAGGACATAATTTTTAAAGGTCAAATTTCTTTAACGATCATTTTTTCCCCTCTCCTCTCCGTGCAGAAAATTTATAAGCAAATTAATTTTTCAATGAAGCCAAATAATCGATAAATTTGGTTTTACACAAAGCTATCGATAGATTGCTTTTATCTAAAACAATTATTGGTGTAAAATGTTATGGATAACTTCATTTGTGCATACGCTAACGATAGATTTCTTTTATATAAAAAAAATGATCGATAATTTAATATCACTGTATAAAAATTTATCGATAGCTCTCTTTTTCTATTAGGAAACATTGTGCATAGCTTTAAATAACTTTTATATGTATAACTTTGATATCAATTTTGTTATATTAAATCGATAACTTTTCTTTTTATTATATAAAATGGTTATCGTCATCTTTTCTTTTCTGTACGGAAAATTTATCGATAATTTTCCTAGTAGCATTTTTTTGGCTTTCTTAGTTTTATTTTTTTTATAAATCTATATATATAAAATACAAAAAATGTTTGTACCCATGTTCGCTATAGACTCGGAAACTATCCAACCGATTTGACCCAAACTGGTGTCATTCAAAAGGGAATTTATAGAGGATGGTTTTAGGCTTTTAATATTGCAAGTGGGCGTAGCCCCTCCCACATAAATTGAATAACATCATATATCTTGACTATTGTGATAGCAAGAGTTTTGAAACATTGCAATAGTTCATATGTTACTAATGTGAGTAATCAGGACAAAAATGGGCGTTATCGGACAAGTGGGCGTGGCAGCTCCCATATAACCCAAAAATTGAAATCGCCATATTTTGGGCATTTTTTGACCTACGTCGATGATATTTGGTACATATGGTATTGCCATAATTTGGAATTCATACCGGGAGAAAAGTGGATGGGACCACGCTCCTTTTTATTAAAATTAAAAATCGTAATATAGTCTTAACTACTGGACCGATCGTCACAATAGGATATATAAATACTTTTAATTTTATTTTATAACGAGGGGGGTAGCGAAGTACACCGGGATCAGCTAGTATTTTATAGATAATATATATTTTTTGATAGTATTATTTATCTGTATATAGATATCGATAACATTTTGCTTTATTTTAGGAACTTGACTTTTTTATAAAGAAAAACTATTGATAACTTTTTAAAAGTTTTTGCGTATCTATAACTATCGATAACTGTATTATTTAACTTAGAAAAGTTGCCCACAATTTGATTCTTCTATATAGAAAAGTTATCAATAGTTCTCAGCATAGAAAATATATATATATTTTTTTATAAATAATTTTGCATTTATATTTTTAAAAGCTATCGATAACTTTAACATTAGGTTAGGGTAGGAAGAGTAGTGTGTAGCACACATCCTCTCGGAAGCCCAATTGGATGTATTGTCATTCCCTTGATGTAATTTTGTTAGCCAGTTTCTGGCTTCTCTTCATTCTCGCACATCCCACAGAAATACGGCGTGCCATTTTACCCGTCAGCGTCAGGAACTTTTGTTTTTTAAAAAAATTATAAATTGATTTTTTGGTTTTCAATTCAATAAATATAGATTTGTTAACCGATAACAAATAAATAATTTTTTTGTATATATAAATAATCGATTACCATATAGAAAACTTATCTCTATGTAAAATAATAGAATAGGAATCTACAGCGTACTTTTTCTTGGAATCTCTACCCGAAAAACTTGACAGTCGGCTGTGACATACAATAATTTCCATGGAACTGACATCCATGGACAAAAGCTTGGCACAGCAAACACTTTCTACTTAACCGAACTTTGGTCAGTTTTGAGGATTTTCTCTTCTAGGTATGACGAATAGCGATTTTGGTGTGTAAAAATTTTCTGTCTTGAAGGTACCATTCGGTACATCCATAGAATCTTTACTCAGCAATATTATTTTTGTGGACTATATTTTCATGGTAATAACGTCCATACCCATCCTTTGTTTCCTTAAACAACATTATTTTATGTTGCCCCATTTTATTTTTTAAATTTTCTTTTGAGTTACCCATTGTGTTTCCTCTTCCGAAAACTATTTTTCGCTCTAAAACATATCGAAACATATACATACATACATATGAATGTGTGTATGTATGAGTTAGAATAATTTCAAGACACATATAGTAGACTCGCACTCATTCATGTATCCATTCTTTTTACACCACAATAACCATTAATTTACCAAAACATATGCAGATTGTGGCTTTGACTGTAGCTTTATTACTATTATTGCTACCAGTGTGTTGCATACGTACATTCTATATTCAGCAAATGCAATTTAAACGCAGCCACAGACAGGCATGCAGGTAGTCACACAGACACATCATTTGCTATTTTACATTTCATTAAATTGTACCTCTCACTCAATGATAATGACACACAAAACATACGCAGACCATATTATTAGACCACAGGCACACACACCTCATACAGATAGATTTGAAAATGGAAGGGGGGAAAAAACAGCTCCACAACAATAGCAATTTTCATACAAAAACATTGAATATTCATTCTATAGATGGCAATATATTTGTATGCTTGATGCTGAAGTGTTAAATATATTATTGAATGTGTTAAAAGGTAGAGCGGCGGTACAGTGGTATTATAAAGAAAATTATAACCAAAAAATTTAAAGGAAATTAATAATTTCATACAGAGAATATTTTTCCCATTACATTTTAATAAAGTTTCGAAAGAACAACAAATCAGGAAAAAAAAATGTTTGTGCAAAAAAAATTATCAAACTTTTGGGCGACAACAGATCTTTGTTTTGCCTCTTTACATTTGTATTATCACATGTCTGCGGAGTCTCCAATAAAAACTTTTTTTGGCGAAGATATGTGGTCCATATCATAACATAAGGTCTCAATACAGAGGTGACCTCAAAGGTTAAAGTTCTACCGTAAAAGCTTCTTGAGATATTAAGGTGTGAAAAGTCCATATTTTAGTACATATTCACTCACTCACTGACTCATCAATATTATTGGGCACTTCCAGTATAGCTAGAGGGGTGAAACTCGATACACAGGTAGGTCTTGGTGAGAAATTAACCAGAAAAATCTCAAAATGGGCACTCTCCACCCGAGGGCACTAGGGTGCCCCTTCTTTGTATGGGGAACTTCCAGTATAGCTGTAATTTGGTACACACAGGTAGGCCCAGATAAGCAATACATATAAATATTTATACAAAAACAACTTAGAAAAAAGAAGGGAGATCCGCACAAAAACATAAATGTGAAAAAAGGCCAAGTTCCTAACCAAAATATTTCGGCCGTAAAAAATACTGAGATCAAAATAAGGACCAAGTTCTTGATAGGTACAATACCATCTCATTTCTAGGCAACCTGTAAGATTGGCAAAATTTTTCCAAGAATTCTTTCCCATATTAGAAAGGCAAAAAATATTGCCAATCTTACAGGTTGCCTAGAAATGAGATGGTATTGTACCTATCAAGAACTTGGTCCTTATTTTGATCTCAGTACGTTTTACGGCCCAAATTTTTTGGTTAGGAACTTGGCCTTATTTTTACATTTATGTTTTGTGCGGATAAATTTATCTTCACACTCATGCTGCACAGTGGGGCTTTTGGAAAAAAATTTCAAGTTTCCAAACGCTCATTCCGATTTCAATTAAATTTAGGAAGTTACTATTAATTTTAAGTTTGGAGTCTGAAAGACCCCGAAGTAGGGCGGCCCCTCAAGTTTATAAAAAATTTAAGAGCTAAAAAAAGTAAGATATTTATGGCTTTCGTTTATGCGTTCGTAAAAAATATTCGATTAATAAATTTTAAATGTAACTTTTTCTTACCAACCTTGGTCCGCTGTTTTGCTAATGAGTATCCTAAGTGGGCGTAAAACTTCCCATACAAACAAAACTTATTTATAATGCAGATTATAAATTGATATTTTGAGCACGGGCCGCATTATATCGTGCCTTTGAAGAAAATGTATTAAAAATGTAACAAGTAGGCGTGGCACCTTCCACATAATAACTTTAACATATTTTGGGCAGCTAATAAAGTAAATGACCTGAGATTTTGTAGGATTTAATCCGTTGATATAGTTGATTTATCTAGATAAAAATTAGTGGGCGTGGCGCTTTCCATATAAAAACGTTTTATTTTTTTTTTTTATTTTTCCCTTTTGATATTGGATTCAAAGAAAAAATAGGAAGAAGTAGAAGAAGTAGGGTGTGGCATATTCCACACAATTTTCATAAATCTTTAGAACTAATGAAGTACATAAATAACCTAAGATTTGTGTATCAGCTAATCCATTGATTTATAGCCAGAAAAATATGAGTGGGCGTGGCGTCGGGTCTTTAAGCTAGTTCGTTATAAAAATTTTTTCACATTTTTCTCACACTCTGCCCCACAGTTAAATGTAATTCCGTTTTGAAAATTCAATTTAACATTTCACAGCAGCCAGCAACAGCGGCTTGCAACAGCAATTATCACAAGTGTATTTCTTTTTGGCGTTGCAGCTAAAAACTAATTTTATGCACGTTCAATATTTAAGTATAAAGAATATTTTAGGCGAAAGTAAGTCCTAAAACTGCTTGCTAATAAGCAAGAGACAGAGAGTTGATGGTAAATATATTTCTAACCATATAAAAGGTATGCTTAAATGCTGTAACACGGTGCATTTCACCAAAAATCCTTAATGAGCAAAATGCACATTTGTGAATGTGAAATTAAAAATATTAGTTTTTTTTTACCATTCACATGTATGAAGACAAATAATTTTCTATTTTTATTTTGAATTTTAGTGTTTTAGTTTCTATTAATTGCGTGGCAGCAGTGGTGCCATTGTGGTCGTGAAAGAAACCACAATAACGCACCAAGCGATAGGGCAGTAAATTGTGATGCAATTGGCGACGTAGCAATACGCTGGATTTACAACTTTTAATCTGATAATCGATTTTGTTGCGGCAAGGACGACATAAATCCAAATCGCTTTCATAATTATGCCAATAGTCGCCACGTGGAATTTTATGACATTTATGACATTTTGCTGTGTTAAAGGGTGAGCAAATTATTCGCACAGCAGGTGAGATTTTACGTTGCGTACCAAAAGCTGTATTTAATTTCCGTTGTGGATGCATTATTTGCCGCTGATAAGTACTGGGTCTGTAAAACGAAAGTTATGCATGTGCATACATGTAAATATTTGTTTAAATAGTTTTCTTACAAAACTTTAAACTTACGCTGGTGTTAGAAATTTCGTTAACTCTGTTGTTAATGAGCCCACATTGAATGGCTTAAAAGCTTTTCTATGTGTTTTCTCTCGTTCCATTTCAAAAATTCTCATACTACTTGCATAACTAGAAGTTTGTGTTAATGGTAGGCGTGGTAGTTTATTAGCAAAGGCGGAATAGCCCAGTTTGGAGGGATACTAAAGAGAGTGAGAGAGAGGGAGAGAGAGAGAGGGAGAGAGAGAAAAAAATACGAATTAAATTAGATTCAAAACCACAAATTTTAAATATTTTAATTTTGATTAAAGTATTTCTTTGCCCGAAATAATTAATGAGATATTTAAATCTGGCGCATGTTTAGATTTTATTAAACAAAATTAACTACTAAATTTCGAAAATTATAAACTTCTTTCCAGAATAAGAGAAAAAGCTTTGATATTTGCTATAAACTAAGCTTTTCTATCTTAACATCTACTAACAATACAGGATACTTAAAAAATTAAAAAAAAAAATATTCTACTATTCTACTTTTTAATATTATAAATGTAAAAGTTTGTAAGTTTTTTTGTTTAGATGTTTGAATTTTCAAAACCCGCTCAATAGATTTGGCTGAAATTTGGTAATTAGGTACTTTTTAAGGGGTAAAAAAGAGGAAAGTTGGTAGTTTTGGTACTAATATTTTATAAATTTACATACTGTCAGGGAGCTGAAGTGAGGAAAACTGGTACTTTTTTACTTATGGTACTTTTTCAATTATGATACTTTTTTGAGAAATTTTCTTATTGGATTTGGGATGAAATTTGGTAGACGTATAGCATGTGACACAGGGTAAATACGGAACAATTTGGTACTTTTGGTACTGTTTTCAATATTTTTTGCGTTGAATTACAGTGTACTTTCTGGGGGTAAAATAAGGAAAAACTGGTACTTTTTGTGCTATCGGTACTTTTTGTTTTTATTTCCATAAAATCATACAGTGTACTCTTTTGTGAGTATTGTGAGGAAAAGCTGGTGGTAATTTTGGTGCTTTTTTACTTATAGTACTTTTTGTTTTTTCATTACCATGATGTCCCGGGTAAAAGGTAGTATTTAAAATATTGCAAAAATTAAAAAAATAATAGTGTTTTTTAATCTTGTGTAACTTGAAAAAATCATAGTTAACACCAACTGTAAGACATTTTTTTACTGCTGACCCAGGAGAAGTAATTTTAAATTACATACATATCCAGGATATTTCCAGGATCCAGGGGATATTTATATAAAATTATAAAAAGTTCTCCCCCAAATGATAAAATTGGATCCGCGCCTGTACATACATATACGTGTCTGTTACACAAAAAAAAAATTTAATTAACTAAATTGAAGAATAACACCCAATTCACACGATGACTTTTGCGACGTCGCTTTTTCGATGTCTCTTTTTGCTTGTAGGTGGGAGGTGTAGGGAAGAAAGAGGGGTAAACAAAAAGACTCGATTTGTGTTTTTCAAGACTTTTTTCTATTTCTCTTTGTTACTTTTCATTATTTTGATTATTTCAAAACAAAATTGGGAAAAAAGACATGCAACTAAAAGACATCGTATGAACGCAAAAAGTTTTTGGTACCAACTTCAAAAGGGAATTAAGTAAAAAAGACGAAGCCAAAGTCATCGTGTGAATTGGGTGTAAGATTCGCTCCGTCTTAAAAAATTATACAAAATTTTTTTTACAGCCAAAATTTAACGAATTTCATTAAGTTTTTTCCTTCCCCTACAAGGAACAAAAAATCGAAATATGCTTTTTTTAATTTATTAGCATTAATTTATTTAAAAAAAAAAAATCCTTAAATTATTGAAAACATGAAGAAAATTTATTTAGTTTACCTTAATTTCCATATGATCTCTTTCGTCTACCCGAGCCGTTGGTCCGGGACTTAAAAACACATCGCCCAGGTGACGGCGCATAAATGGTGATAGTCCGGGTCCCCGTAGCGGCAAAATTTCACGCTTCATACAGGAACCAAATGCCACACGTGGCTTTTCCGGCGGATTAACGACATAAATAAAGCCTGGATAAAAGAAATTTTAAATATTTTTTGTTTTCAGCATTTTTGAACTGAGAAGAAATAATTTAAAAATAAATAAGTATGTGCCAAGATCGGTGACTTTTGAACAATAATAAATAGTTTATTAAAAACGCGAAAGGCTTAAATTTCTGTAGATTGTATAGAAGTGTTAAATTTATAAAGTTTTTCCTAAAAATACATTGATTCAATGTATTCATACGTTGTATTAATGAAAATATTCATTAAGTTAAATGTAAAACGAAGACCTAGTGTTTAATTAAAACATTTAAATAAATATGAAGAAAAGGTCAAATAAAATAATATACAAAATTGTTATCTGTTAACAAAATTAATTAAACAGTTCATCAGTTTAACGTATTATGTGTAACATTAATTAAAAATTCATTGAAACATTGAACTTTTTCTACAATTTCGATTCATTGTAGCTGTGAGAAAAGTGCTATCTTACAATATATTTGGAAACAGATAAATACTCGATTATATTTTACATCGATTCATGAGTTATGAGAAGGCTTTGTCTTGCACAGTGGGCAACAAATAGTTTATTTACTTTAAAATAATTTACCCTATCCAAATGACCACTAGGACAGCTCAATTATGTAATATTTTTTAAAATTTGATATATCGGACCCAAAAATATATTCACAAAAAAAAAATCGAATACTTCTCATACTTCTCTCTTTGGCTCTTTTCTTGATTAATTGATTTTCGTGGCGCTTCAAGCGTATTTCTGATCTTTGTTCAGGCGAGAGTTTTTCCAAAAACATGTTCGCTTTCACTTTTAAGAAACAACTAAACGAAGACATTTTGCAAGCGAAAATTATATACGAAATTACTCAATATGCCATTCATGTTATGTTGTTCAATAAATTCTAATAAAATTGCAGATTCATTATAAAGGGTGATTTTTTTTTAGTTACAATCGAAAATAAGAAATCAACTTAATTTACACTATGCAACAGATACACATTTTTTTAGCAGAAATATGTATTTATTTAAGTTATATTTAATAAAATTTGCAAAATTGATTGAAATTAAAAATTCGCTAAAAGAGATCGTTAGGGCACCTTTACCGAAAATGTCATGGAGAAACTAAAGATTTTATATTAAATTTCAATTCAATAAAGAACGAGAAATTTAAAAATAATATTAAACTGCCATTAAACATCAAAAGTTGGCTCCATGAAAAATGGCCCCAATGAAAAATGGCCCCAAACTAAGAAATGAAAAATGCCCCAAACTTTTTACATTGAAAACAATAATAATTATTTTTGGGGCCATTTTTCATTTAACAAAAAATGAAAAATGGGATATATATTTCATTTACTCTGTTTTGGGGCGATTTTTAATTTTGGGGCAATTTTTCATTTAACAAGAAATGAAAAATTACACCAAACTAAAAATGAAAAATGGCCCCAAAGTTTTGTATTGAAAACAACAACACGAACTTTGCGGCCATTTTTCCTTTTTTGGGGCAATTTTTCCTTTTTTATTTTTAAGTTTGGGGCCATTTTTCCTTTTTCGTAAAATGAAAAAATATGAAAAATGGCATCATCTTTGACACTAGTACTACTATGTTTTGACTCGAAGGACCAAAACGTTGTTAGCGCTGCTCAAAGCTAAGTTTGAGTGCCACCATAAAAATAATCGAACTAAAACTCAAAGGTTTTTAATTGCAGTTAGCCACATCATTGATAATGTCAGTACGATATACAATTTCGAAGGACCATAAATAAGTTGCAATCGGCCATTGAATGTTGTTGGGTCTGTTTGCAATGCAACAAAACTGAATGAAATGGTAAACAGCTGAATAAAACAATAAGTAGGTGAAACATCTTTAATAAATACACTACGATATGGTGCTAAGGACCATGACCTCCTCGTGTAGCGGCATCATACCAAAGTTTGCGAACAGGTTTTTACTACGGCCAGTTCTACGACTTGGCTCGAGGTATCGTAAATAAATAAGCAATCGCTTGAAGCTAATCAGACCAGAGAGTTAATTTCGTGCTAAAAACTTAAAATCTATAAAAAAAAGTTGTTTGTCCTGGAAACTTGATAAACCAAACAATGGAAAAAACACCCGTTACTAATGATACACGCAGTATATTCAATATAAATTGAACTGTGTAGAAAACTTTTTAGTTCAATAACACGCACGCACTTTTGTTCTAATTTGACACGCATCATTTATTCATGTTAAATAAATTTTCAAATATTTATTCTGTATTTATTTTAATTTGGTTTCTTTTTATAAAAAATCGATAATTTATTCCCTTCACAAAAATTATGAAATTTAATACATCATTTAATAAATCAAACACTGTACATACCTTCCATTGTCAACAAACTGATTTCCGGTTGAATCTTATTTTAAACGATATTAAAGCTGCTTTTCTCCAAGCTTTTTCGAAAATGAATTAAAAATTTATTTATTTATTTTTTAACTGCTCAAAATGACAAATTTTATTTTAGTTTATTTTTCTTTCTTTTTTTTTTGTGTGTGTTAAAATTTTTCTAGTTTTTAATTACTTTTTCTGTGTGTAAATAAATCCAACGAAAGCTCAAAAGAATTTTAAAAATATTTTCTTTACTTGGAAAAATGTTGATAAACAGGCAGTCTTAAATATACAAATGTAATTTCAATAAAAATTAATGCAAATATGAGTTTGGCTGAGATAAAAAGTAGTAATAAACTTTATGGCAAAGGCAAGTAGTAGCGCTACATGTGGCAATTGCGAATATTATATATAAAATCTTCAGCCGCCAGGTGATGTGTGCAAAATTTTCGAAGAATCGGTTCAGTAGAAGTAGTTGAAAGGTAATAACTTTTTACTTTGCGCGGGCGTGTCTCAGCCCACTTTTAAATAAAATTAAAAACAAAAACTTACTAAATCGTGTTTTATAGATGCCACAGTTCTGAGGAAACAGACATTTGCCTGACCAAATTAGTGCCATCTAGTCTTCAAGTTATGTTATGTAGTTATGGAATAGAAAAAATATTGTGTCGTTTCCACGAGACGGACAAATCTTTCGATTGCAAAGTTCGTATTAAAAGCACTAGTCTGTAGTGACAACATATATTTTGACATCTTTCGAGTAATGTAAATTATATTATTTTTAAAAAAATATTTACGATAAAATAACGAAGATTAAGGTAACATTTCAATCAGCGCAGACAACTAATGTAATCGTTTGTTGTATGCATGCATGCATGTGCATGTCTTCACATTAAGCTTTCTTTGGAAACCTACCAAAGTGTAATTCGCAAAAACCACTTATAGCTCTCCGCCAATTCATGTTTGTTTCTTATTTTGTTAGTTCAAGAAAAAAAAATTTGCATTAACACAAAGTTTTTGCTTTTTGTTTTCTTTTTTTTTTTTGCATTAAAAAGTTGCAATAAAACATGCAATACATTTTAAGTTATTTACACGAATTTTGATTAAAAACCCATGTTTACATTGGAAACATTTTGTAAATGCGAAAAAGACACAATATGTTGATACACAGTGGGATGAAATGTTAATTTATCATGATCTAATATTATAGATACATATATTAATTACTTCCCTTCAAATTAAAATTTTTAAGATTCATTTCAACTACCAATGAGCCTTATTATGGTTGGCGTTTTTCGACTTCAACTTTGACATGTTGTAATAGATTAAAGAAAAATTCAACTTGTTGATTATAATCTAGTACAAATTTGAATTCGAAAAACGACAACCATAATAACATCCACTGCAGTTCACTAAGTCACAATTATAATCTATATTCGCTCTAGGCTCGCCTTGGCAGTTCACTAAGTCACAATTATAATCTATATTCGCTCTAGGCTCGCCTTGGCAGTTTATCATAAATACTGAGGATGTTAAAAATAAATTCCCAATTTCGAAATTAAGTTCGAATTTTGATGTGTAATAAAATCTGAAAACTTTATATAAAAATTTTTTCTGAAGCAGACTTTTATTAAAACAGCCAACAAATTCAATTCTGTTTAATTTTTAATTTTTTTTTTAGTGATTTAGTGCTTTTTTTAATTACTGTAAATCTGTTATTCGTCAACATAGGAAACTGAATTTTTTAAGGGAGGTGTATTTGAGTAAAAAAACGATTTTGAATTTGAATTGATATTAAGCCATCGCCAAAAGAAATGGATGGGTAAAACGCGTTTAATAGTCTTCCTATCAATGGTGACCGGACTTTGTGGTTGCGATTGCAATAAACAAACAAACTTACAGCTGATTCTTTTTGTTGAAAAAGTGGCCTTTAGAGCTGACTCAGTATTTCAGATAAATATTGATGTTAAATATTACCCAATTTAAAAAGTGATCCCAATTTAAAAAGTGGGGTACCCTAAAATTCCCATTCAAAAATTGAAAATCCCTGATTTTATACCCAAAAAATATATTTAATAGAAAACAATAGTTTTTTTATTTATATTTGATTGATGAGCTTGAGGTAATTTTTTTTATAAAAAACGTTGTAAAATTTTATTTATCGATATTTCGCTACTCCCTTGTGTAGCTTCTTCAGGATTAGATATGTATATATACAAATAATAAGAACTGGATAACAACAATATTTTTGAAGAAAATAGAAAATTGTTTTTTATATAATCAAATGGTCATTAATTTGTTTAAAAATATTGTTGTTATCCAGTTCTTATTATTTGTATATATACATATGTATATATCTAATCCTGAAGAAGCTACACAAAGGAGTAGCGAAATATCGATAAATAAAATTTTATAACGTTTTTTATAAAAAAATTTACCTCAAGCTCATCAATCAAATATAAATAACTTCAATAAAAAGGTCGAAAAATTAGCAATACAAAACAATATTTTTTTTTAATTTAAAATATTTTATTACATATAAAAAATGCGTTATTCTGATTTATATAAATACACATGTATGTATGTACTTGTACATATCTTTATATAGTTAGCTGAAATGCAACATCAGGTAACCATATACAAACAAATATAGAAATAAAATTCTTCAAATGGCTGGATTTAAGTCCTTTTATTTTCGTTTTAATTTGGAATGATGCTCAGATTTTTTTTAGTACGTGGGTTTGCATTTCAGCTAACGATATGTATGAACTTACAAACATAATGAGTAGATATGAAAGTACAATATATTAAAATAATCGAAATATTTATTTAAAAGAAGATAAAAAAATAACAAGTATGGGAAAAAATGGGAAAATATATCGCTCTCTAACCGCGAAAAAAACGTAACTAACATTTTTTGGAAATATACTGTTTAATGTAGAACTATACAGTAACATATGAGCCGTTTATTTTGAAAGTGGCATGTCATTTTTTTTTGTTGATTGCAAATTTTTTACAAATGAAAATATACCGTTCAATTTTATTTAGTGTTACCCTTAAATAGATTTTTTTTGAAAAAGTGACTTATGCCACTTTCAAAATAAACGGCTATTATATGATGTGAAACTTATCTATAACTTGAATAAGATCATTCGTAGTCAGTGGTTTAATTTTCTTTAAATAAATTCTTAAGGAATTGGAAATAAACGGAAAAAAAACCGTTCTCCTCTAATATTTGTTTTTGCGAGTTACGTTTTTTTTCTAGCTAGCGGTTAGGGATCATTATAACGGCCTGGCCTACGATGTCGAGCTAGCACTTGCTTAATTTTAAGACGTAAAAAATTACATATATTGCATTTTTTTAACCATCGGTTTTATTTAACTTCCTAATTGTTTACTGGCACAAAAAATCTAAGCAAACAAATAAAATGGATGGTTAATTTTTCGTTTACACTTTCAGCATTATCGATCGATCGACATCGTGGGGCGGACCGTAAATATGTACATATGTATGATAAAAATGGAAACATAAAAATATTATTAATAGTTCTTTTAATAAAACGGGCTTTTAAATTCATTTATTTAAAATAAAATTATGTGATTTATTTCTTTTTTTTAAGTTCCGACGTTTGATTGGAAAATGCCAACTTCCATCAGGGAAAATTTTCCCTGAAATAAATCACATCATTTTATTTCAAATACATGCCGGTTTTATTAAAAGAAATATTAATAGCAAAAGAAAAAGATCAAGTAAAAAAAAAAAATACTTAAATATAATAACAAAAAATATATAATTTACTGAAAATGTAAAAATTGCCAAATAGCTCCTCACGAAAATTTGTCTCCAAGCGGCAGCTAAAATCCACACACACGGGGCGTATGTCCAGTAAAAATATGCAATGCCAAAAATGCAACACTATTTGCTCGGAACGGTGCATGGGGCTAATATACATAAGCACATACATATGTACATCTTTAATGCCATGGAAAGAGAATTTTGAAATCATTTATTGCCTGGCTCACGATGTCGATCGCTTGATTTTTAGACGTAAAAAATCTAGCTTGCGTTCTACTAATAACCGATTTAATTTAACTTATTAATTGTTTACTGGAAGAAAAGCTAAACAAATAAATAAAATGGATGGTTTGAAAGTCGCAAATCATTTGTTTTTGTGTTTACAATTTCAGCATTATCGATCGGTCGACATCGTGAGCCAGGCAGTTAGTTTTTAAACAGTTTTAAATAATTTTTGTTATTGCACAATTCCAACTGTGTTTTATCTTTGTGTTATCACTTACAAACGTACATATCAAACAAACATACCTTAATATAGAAAGGCCCTAAGTCATTATTTTTGCAAATCGTAAATTTATCATATTTCAATAGGTTATCCTCTAAATTATCGATATAAGCAACAAAAAAAAAAGGAGATTGGAAAAGAAACTTAGTTAGTTAGTTAGTTAAAGCAACGACATACATATATTTTTTTTTGCATTTTCCAAAAATTTTTTTTTTCTAAAGATCTATAATTTTTTTTTTTCTTATCAACTTTTGGCAACACTGGATGTAACACTAAAATTTTGTTGTTCTATCGTTTACACACTTACATGCCCTAGTACAAATGTTTTTAAGCAACCACTTTTAAAGAGGGGTTTAGTGCATTACAAGGGGGAAAAGAGGAATAGAGAGAGGTACAGAAAAGAGCGCGAACAGAGGATAAAAAAAATTTTTTTTCACAGAACTTGAATTTTTTTTACAAAACAACTAAAATTTTCCAAACATGTTTATTTTGTTAAACCAAAAAAAAGAACAGCCACTGTGATATAAAATATTAAAAATGAACCAAAAAAAAAAAAATGTATATAATAGAAAAATACATCACTGCAACTGTACTCTCTTCAATGCGAACAAGACATCTGGCATTTTTTTTTGTTGTTGTATGCATTATTTTGTACTTACATATGCCTTTAAGATATATTTGAAATGTTGAAAATTTTTTATTTATACCGATATAAAAATGCCGATTATTTTTGGTAAAATTAAAAAGAACAGCAACTGTGATATAATATTGTATTAAATTTGAATTTAAAAAAGGCATATATCACAAGCAACTGTTCTCCTTAATTAAACAATTTTAACAGCAGTAAACACGATGTACTTACTTACATATAATGCACTCGTGTATATGTATGTAACACGAGTTTATATAAAAAAAACACTAAAAGTAAAAATAACAATAAATGCAATACAGCACAGCACATACATACATACTTATGTACAGATGCACAAATTTAGTTTCAAATAAATAATTTTCAATTTCCTTTTTTTTTGTAGCCTTCAATCAGTGCTATACAAAGGAAAATCACTGTGATATGTATTTAAAATGTACTCATATCACAACGATCGTTCCTTTGATCGCAATAATTGCAAATATTTGTAATAAAATTGAAAATTAATTTCTTTTCTAAACATATTTCTTCTGTTTTTTCGTTTTTGATGTCTCACATAAATCAACGAATTTCAACGAAAAATTAGCTTTATGAATTTTTGTACAGAAATCATTAAAAGCTAAAATACCATTGGAATTAATTGTTTTAATGTATTAAATAATTACTAATATTTGCTGTTGATTTTAAAATTATAGCACGAGTGTTCGGTCTAGTCACTTAATATGAAATTTAATAATTAAAGCGACTAAGCCGACAATCGCCATTTAATTTTAAAATTTTACTTTTTTTTTGAAGAATTACAAAACTAACACACTAACAAACAAACAAAAAAAAAAGATGGCCATTAGACGGATGTTTCAGTTTTAGCCTTAATTACACGCAATTTACCCAGTGTTGATCTTTTGAGGGTACACAACAAACTGAGCAAATAGAGTGTCATCAAATGCTAAAATATGTATATATTTTTTTATATTCCAAAGAGCGTCCATAGCTGAAATTCTTTCCCCCTCCTTTCTCTCCCTCTCTCGTCATGTAAAGTATGCGAGTTGTTGTTGCAATAATTTCAGTGATTATGGGACAGACTTTACCCAGTGATGTTCGATAAAAAAAAACATCAATAGACTGCAGCAAAGTTTGCCGAATAATTTGAAATTTTCTTTTAAACCATACACTAATCACATACTGTTTTTTTTTTTTTTTTTTTTTTTAAATTACCCACTGTAAAACTTTCACAAATTTAAGAAAATGAAAATATGTAGTTGCAAAAATGTCCTGTTGATTCGATCACATTAACTGGCGATATAAACGTCCGATTCTTTAAATCGGTGTATTTATAGCAAAAATTTTTCATTGGTTTCAAGTAGGACTCTAAATACAGGACAGATTTTATATGCACATATATGTACATACATATGTACATATGTACATATACATATATCTACATTCATACGTACATAAATATGTACATATGTAAATATATACATATATACATAAATATGTACATATGTACATATATATGTATGTACATACATACGTACATATGTACATACCTGCTAGTTCTAAAAAAAAATTTAGCTAATTATCAGTTTTTCTTATTATGTATATATATGTACATATGTATTTCCAGATGCAGACGGGATATTTCTCCCATATTCTCGCTCTCTTCTTAGACGGTAATTCAAGGTGAGTAACCATAATTACAATAAGGATCATTAAACATACCTGTTATCAGGTATGTAAAATAGAATCTTTAAAAAGGTACTAAAACTCAATTAAGAAACTAAACAAACGGAAACTTTATAGTCATAAAAGTACCTGTACATGTAGAAAATATATATTTTAATTGTATTAAATTTATTTATAAAAAATATACATAAATTATGGATTATAATCAAGGAAATAGCAAATATCGTCAGCTTATTATTGTTGGTTTGGCGCATATGCCACAAACTCAAAATGGAGAAAAACGACAAAGAAGGTTTACATACAAAATATACCCGGTTGATTCTGTGATTACGGACTAATTTGCTATATTTGTATTTAAAAGGAAAAAAAAAGAAATATATTCTACTTTATTATTTACTTCACAGCAACGTTTTATAGGTCTTTTGATGTCTCTGAAATAATTCTTCCTAAAATTGGTTTTTTTTTTCAAAAAATTGCCTGCTTACCCTGGCTGTCCCTAACATTACTTTTCTTAAATATATCAAAATTTTTTAAAAAAATAGTATATAATATTTTAATAAAATTATTGTATAATAAAAAAATAATATTAAATGATCTTTTTTTTCACGAAATATATATTATATTTTGTCAATTAATATTTTTATGAATTATAATATTTTGTCCCTCAAGTTTCACGTCATTCCCCTGTAAAATCGTATTGGTGATTTGCAATAATATAAATTTGAAAGAACATTATGTTTTCTGCGTATACATGTTGCAGAATTTTCACCAACAATATTAATAAAGAGAGGTCAGTGCTATTTTGCCTTACGTATCGAGCATTCACACTTACGTTGGTCATTCCCCTGTATTGTTTAAATAACAAAATTCTGAATATTTTATAATATTTTATGTTTTTTTTAGTTCATTTTAATTATCAACTTCCAGGTCAGCCAACTTTATTTACACGTAAGTACTTCAATTACAAGCAAAAATATAATAAAAGTGATATACATATCTTACATTTCTTTATATCAAGTTCTGGGTTTAATGCCAACACCAATCGTTATTGTGCACGAATGTGGCGTTAAATACAAGTTTCCATACAAAATAGACTCTGACAACTAATAATTATTAATTATTAATTAATAGTTTATAACATAATTGCTTACAATAAGCCTTTTTTATTATAATTCTAATAAGCGAACTGAATTAAAATAATTGATTTTAAATGAAATAAAATGATTTTATTTGTTATCTATCGTATTTTCCCTGCCCAATAAGTCATTTTATTACTTGGGGGGACATATTTTGTAATTGCACATAATTCGGTTAATCATTAAGAAATTGATGTGTACCTACGATAATTAAGTAGCTATTCCTTGAAGGATTAAAGCTACATACTTGAAATACTAAATTCCGCAAAAAACTTAAATGCTGAAAAATTATGTCTAAATTAGCCGGTAATCTCAGAATCAGCCACCCGATAGATTTTTTTTATATTTTCACCACTGCTACCGACATACATACATACATACATATGATCTGATCAAAAATGTAAATTTTTATGAACTTTCATGCTAAATGCAATCCAAAAGTTAGTACCCTGTTTCTGAAAATGAAAAATCTTGTTTTGTTCTGCATATCAAACTTTTTTTCAAACGTTGCTTTTTTTTTGCCGCATATCCATAGAAACAGATGTATAATTTTTAGTAGAAACGAAGAATGAGCGTGTATATCAATGGAAAAGATATTAATAATGAAATAAGACATCTAGGTGAGGAAATTTGGTATTTCATTTCTTTCAGAATTTGATCGGCAGTACTGGAAATCGATAGTGGGAAAGCTTGATATGTGAGCACACACATCGGACAAATTATCGTCTGGAATAACGCGGTTGACATGTTTACCATTTTTTCTTGCAAATGGAACTTCCACTTTAGCGTCATTGAAATGTTCATAGCTATAATATATTCGTTTTTGATCTAGGCAAAGCGTATTTAAAAAAAATGGTATGTAAACGTATCCTTTTCGAAATAATATCAAAAACGAGAATTGCTTCAGGGGTGAATTTGTTCTGCGACGTTTTACCGGATGTCGTGTAACAAATTTAAAGTAGTTTTTGGTTTTTTCATCGTCAAACATATTCCAAAATGCTTGATGGATCTGCATGCGATCATCATGGGAGAAAATATTCATACATTTGAGGAAGCAATTATTACATGGGGGATTTCCTGGTACTTCTTTTTTATTTATGGAAACGTAAGGTTTACCAGATTCTCATAGCCGCTTTCTTAATTTTTTTGTCTTTTCTTAGATTTTTTTGTGTACTTTGTAGTAAATAGTGCAAAACAAAACTTAAATATTTTTTTTTTACATTTTATATGAAAAATATGTTGCATACGCCAAATAGTGACTTGTAAAGCAAATCAATACTCAGTAGACGTTAAACTTGTGGACATGAGCCAAAGTCAATGCTTGATATTTCAAAAACCATAGGTAATTTCGTGAAACAGATTTTGGATTCAGAAAGAGGACAACTTAAATATATACATATATCTTATACCTAACTCTATTTTTTTTTAAAATGATCGGTGCGCCAAACCAATAATAAGCTGATGATATACAATTGCATGTTTTTTGTGTGCGATGCAGGTAGGCCCAAGTAAAATATTTATATGTTTCAAAACTTTTCAAGAGTTTTGGCATCAATTTGTTAATGCATATTTTTGCATATTTTGCTCTTTACAGCATATTGTAGCATATTACCGACTACAATGCATATTTAAGTATCTGTTGCTTGTTTTTCCTGCTTTTTTTAAGCTATTGCATGGCTTCTATCGCGGACTTTGAGGCGACCGAATCAAGAAATTTGGAAACGTTTGTTTCTTAAAGGTACGGTCACATCTGTCAAACATTTGCCCAAAAAAGCGTAACCACTAAATACGAATGAAAAACTTTTTGATTTATGCATTTATTTATTAAGTTGGACAGCATCTAATAAGATAAGATGCTATTACATTTTCTATAAATTATGTAGGAAACTGTTTAACGTAATAAACAGGTATCTAAATCAAAAGTGTTTTCATTCGTATTTAGTGGTTACGCTTTTTTGGGCAAATGTTTGACAGATGTGACCGTACCTTAAGTCTTTTGTTTTTGAAACGAAAAAAAACCTGACATTAAGTTTGTTTCTTAAGTCTTTTGTTTTTTTTAAGTATTTAATTCGCCCAATGTATGTTAACCCCTAAAGTATGCTATTGATTTTGATTTCATTAACATACAGTAATAATATAATTGCATAAGTTGATAAAAAATGCTATGCAGTGCCACATGTCTTTTTTTATTTTTTTTTTATATTATGAACATCCTTTTTTACAAAAAAGAAACCAAACAAATAAGTTTTTTAATTAAAATATTTTTAAGTTTTTTTGTAATTTTTCAAAATTTTTGAATTTTTCTAAAAACTGCTAATTTTTTTTAATATATTCCGAGTTTTGTCACAGCTGTCAAAAATCTGAGTGCTTTTCATACAAAATTTACACTCAAATCACTCGTTCGGCTTTGTATAGACCGCACCCAAGATTTGTTACCATTTATTATGCCAAAGACCCCACTGTGCAATGTATTGTTCACTTTTAGTTTTCCCAAGCGCATTACGACTGTCAGATGCCTCCACCATTAAAGCTGGGGACCTAATTGAACATATGAGCATATTGGGACAATTTGTCAACGACCCATACTTTAGGTTACGTGACAAAATACAACCGACAATAGTTCTGAACAAGAACTTTGATGTTCTGATTACCGAACGGAGTCGATGCCGACCAGATATGGTACAATGATTACTCCAAAGAGGAAAATGGCAATACAGGGGCAGGAATATATGTACATATGTACCCAATTTCCCAAAAGCAATTACCATGGGTAAGTGCCCTACAATTTTCCAAGCCGAAGTTTATGCCATTCTCAATAGTTCTAAAGAATTTCTAAGGCGAAAGTGTAAGGGAAAGCGCATATTTGTGATGTCAGACAGACAAGCAGCGTACAAGAACATAATCTATTGCGAGATAAGGTCGGGTATTGTCATGGACTATGTTAAATCTCGAAATGAACTTGGCACAAAAAATAAAATTACATTATGCTGGGTAACTGGCCACGAAGGTCATGCAGGAAACATACGTGCTGACTGTCTACCCAACAGAGCAGCCCAACATAAATTTATTGGCTTATCACTTGGATATGTCATCAAATAACGGAACAGTTCATGGGCTCAGATGGAATTCGCTAGGCCAACAAGGCCTAATTCATTACGATATCCAAAAACAAAAACACAAATTTACTACAAATGGACAAAAATGACCTAAGACTACTAACGGGATGGTTTACTGGACACTGTGCTCTCAGGAAACACCAATTCATTGTTGGAAACTCTGAGATCGATTTATGCAGATTCTGCGAAATGCAAAAAGAAACGCAGGAAAACATCCGGCGGTAACGCAGCTCAGAATAAGATTTCTTGGAGGCATCTTAATGTCTCCAACTGAGATTTACAATCTCTCACCGTAGCCTTAACCTAATTCAGTGAACTTTTGGGCTGCACAAAAGATCCTTAGGTCGTGGTGCCTATGGCCTAACCTAATAATAATAATAATAATAATAACGCGGCTTGAAATAAATTTCGTTACATTTAAAAAACAATCCACGAATATTGTTGTTTGTTTACGTCACGAGAGGTCGAATTGAAGTGATGTTTCCACAAACATGTTCGTAATGTTTAAAGAACGTATGGTAAAAATAATTTATTATGTAAGGATTGGACGTGTTAGTCTGGCCAATGTGAGGGCAAATTCCAAAAGTATCGAAGGTTTCCTCTCTTTCCTTATCGTCAACCGCAGCAGACCGAAAGGAGTTCTTGGTTTAAATTTCTGCTAAATGGTGACACAGGTTCTTTTTCAAACTTCTGGGTATTAAACGTTCACCCTTTGTTTTTCCTAATAAATGTAGCTTCTTTTTGATGCTTATTCTATTACAATTTGCACCGATTTATTCTTCATTGTCGTTTACACAACGTTCTTCAATAGCTTCAAAGTAATCTAGTTTTTTTTTTTTATTTAAGACCAAAATGTGATCAGTGCCCATTTTATAACTTTGATCAATCTAATCAATAAAATTACAGAAAATGTAACTAAAAAAAATATTACAATGATCAGTAGTAGGAAAAAATTACGTTTTATGTGTGATACAGGTTGCATAAATCAGAAAGTACTCATTAGGAAAACCTACAATTGTACTACATTTTCCATCCCTGACAGGTACTTTAACGAAAGCGAGAAAATGGAATCAATTTAACTTAATACTATTGAATAGGAAAATCTCTTAATTTGGATATGGATATGCATACATTACATTTATTTAACAAAGCACTATTTTAAGCCCTTTGGAGGATCCTGTCAGGCAATTGAATTTGAAAACGTCGCGGGTTGAAAAATATTTCCTTAAATTTGTTTGCTTATTTCACTGGAAAAAATTTTATTACAATAAAATATAAATAATTTATCAGGAATTTTTAGACATGTTCTTAGTAAAGGTCTGACATTTCTATTCAATCTGTGAAATTTACAATATTTTAAAATTCAGAAATCATCTGACTGTTTTTGTATTACCATTTTTCGTCCTTTCTTATTTACTGCATGCAATAAAGCGAAAAATACACTGAACGCTTAATAATATTTTATTTTGCAATTAACATTTCCATTATTGTTTTTTTTGGCCATAAAAGTATCGTCAAAGGTTCAGTTTTTCTTCATAATTTGAAAACAATAAACAAAATTATTTTAGTTGCTGTTTACACAATACAGACAAATGAGTTGTGTTACAACACACAACATGAGATGACAACATGACGTGACAGCATGACATGACAACATGACATGTTAGAAAAGTCAGCCACAGATAGTATTTTCTAATCGACAAATATTAAGTAAGTACTTATTTAACTATAATTCATTATGCCAACCATATAATCGGTTAAGAGTATCAACCAGACCATATTAATTGCCAATTATTCAGTAGTGCTCACCATTTTAAGATTTAAGAATTTGCACAACCGTATCTTGGTTACAATTGTGGTATTTTTATACCAAAATTATTTAGTACAATTAAAGATTTAATTAAATAAATTAAATATTTAATCAAATTTTTTTATACTTTTAAGTAAAGAGTTAATTGGTGAACATTTTTTTTCTGTGAATCATGGAATTTTTGTTCAATCCATAGAATAGCGGTAGCAGTAACCGATATATAGTATATTCAACTGATATTCTATCGGCACAACCGTTTTCCAACCAATATTTTTTCGGTTGCACGAATAATCGCCCAATGAACAATCGCCAAAAAATTTGTTTTTGTAAATTTGGGTGTTTGTTCATTGGTCTTGGGTGTTTTGACATAAATACTATTTTGGGTAATTGTTCATTATGAACGATCACCCATTTTACAAAAATGTACAATTGCCCAAAAAATATTTTTTGGGTCATTATTTTTATTTTTATAAAATAGTGAATATTTAACTTTTCCAATAGTTCTGTGAAGGAAAATGTCAAAGCACCAAATGAACAATCGCCCAACATTTTTGGGCGTTTCTTCATTTATGTGGTTTGGGCGATTTTTTCATGGGCGATTGTTCATTCAAACTTTTTGGACGATTGTTCATCATAAACTTGGGTGATTTGACATAATGAATAATGACCCAAATAAATGGGCGATCGTTCATTTTCGTATTTGGGTGATTTTCACGATTTGCACTTATTTTTGGGTCTTTGTTCATTATGAATAAAAGCCCAAAAATTTTGGCCGATTTTTCATTTGGAGCTTTGGACGATTGTTGTTCTTTGGGCGATTATTCTACTTTTGATACTTCAATATTTTAGACAGCTACAGTGTTTTAATCTGGAATTAAGCAGAATAAAAATATAGCTGCCAGCAAATCCTTTTAAATAAAAAAATATTTTTAAAGTTGGTCAAGCTATGGAGTATTTATTTATACGATAATTAATACATCTTTGTATGGGGCTACTAACGTTTTTATCCCACTATCAGTTCACGATTTCCCAGCAAAATGTAATTTAGTCTACAAATAACCCACAAAAGATTTCAAGACTTTCAATGTTTTAGTTACGCAGGTATTTGAATATTAATAATTTCTTTTGTATAGGAGGTACCGGTTTCCCCCTCATATCGACCCAAGATATTGCTATAAATTGACACACTGATACGTTTACTTAAACTAATTGAATATTCTAATATTGCCAAAATCTTAATAATTTCAATTAACATTAAATCAAATATTGAACTTAAGCGAAAACAATATTCATTTTTTAGTTCAAATAAATATATTGTTAGAATACGTGTATTTAATATTTGTAACCCTGCCGCAGTTAGTTTCTTCATCCTGACTGTAAGAATTTCCTGTAAAAATTTCAATATGTCGCCTTTTAAATCCGGTCATTACTCCTCTCACGGACTCAGTCACACACAAAAACACACACACAATCATTTCCACATATTAAGGCAAATTTCAACTACACACAAACATTTAAATATTTTCAAATATTTACTTAATCCGTACCATAAAATAAGCAATAAAATACAAATTTATATGCAACCAAAATATGTATTAAAGTATGGATGCATGTCCATATTTGGTAGGTATTCAGATGCTGTTTCTTTCTTAATCACTAAAACGGATGAACGGATATTCCAAGTTAAATACTAAGAAAACCTTTGCATACGATGGATGTATTTTAAAACAGATACATATGACTAAAAAAAATTTACAATAGTATTTTCCAAAAAAGAAAAAAAAAATTACTAAGAAAAATATTAATTGTAATAAAGGTCGGTGAAAAATTTAAAGTTGGATGGCATTTACACTACGCATCTTGGTTGCGTCCCAAACACTATTTTCAGTCAGAAGGAAAGAGAGAGTAGAGAGAATATATATAAAATGTATACAATTCTATTTCAATAGTTTCACTCAATATAAAAATTGCATGCAAAAAGTGGCGTAGTGTAAATGCCGTCTAAGAATAACTACTGCATATATTCGCAATATATTTAGCAAAGCTAAAGCACTGTGAGACAGTTCGTAAAATGACGTTCAAAACTATAACTTTTTGATAGAACGCAACATTTTTTTAGGTGGATAGAAGACGCCTATAAAATTTGTACCATAAAAAGGGCCTTTTTCTGACATTCTGATATATTTTTAATTCAATCGACCGAAAATATATGATTAAATATTTCAAAATATGTATAGAAATTTGTCGATACTAAGTTTATAAATGTGAAAAGTTTGTATATGTATTTGGATGTTTGTTCCACTACAATACAAATATCGTACAATTTGATTTGAATGAAATTATAGGAAATATAAATTTAAATATAACGTACTTTTTAAGGTGCACAAAATGAAGAAATCGATATTTTTGGTATTTTTTTATTTTCGTACTAATGTTTTATAATTTTTTTTTTTATAAATTAACATACTATCTGGAGGCTGAAATGAAAAATCCATTTATTTTTCATACTTTTTTTGCTTATGGTACTTTTTTTACTTTTGGTAAATATTTTCTTATGGTACTTTTTCTCTTCAGAAACTCTCTTAATAGATTTGGATGTAATTTCGCAGACGGATAGCATGTGACCCAGTTTAAAATTTAGAGTTCCCTTTTAAAGTGTAAAAAAGGGAAAAATTGGCAGTTTTGGTACTTTTAATTTTTATACTAATATTTTATAAATTAACAAATATACTTTCTGAGGCTGAAATGAGAACATAACTGGCACTCTTTTTCTTTTCGTGCTTTTTCACTTCTGGTACTTTTTCTGTTTCGACCCAAATTAAAATATAGTGGATTTTATAAGGTGTAAAAAAGGGAAAAATTTTTGGTTTTTTACTTTTTATTTTTGTACCAATATTTTATAAATTTTTTTTAAATTAACATACTTTCTGGGAACTTAAATGAAAAAAACTGGTACTTATTTTACTTTTTGTGCTTTTTCACTTTTGGAATTTTTTTAATATTTCATGCTCTTCTACATTTTCTCTTGAGAAATTCTTTTAATGGATTTGATGAAATTTGGTAGGCGAATAGCGTGCGACGCAAATTAATATATTCTGAAGTTGCTTAGGACTATTTGTAGTTTTGGTACTTTTTATTTTCGTATTAATATTTTATAAATTTTTTTTATAAATTAACATACTTTCTGGTGCTGAAATTAGATAAAAGTGGTACGTTTTTATTTTTGGTACTCTTTTACTTTTCGTGCTTTTTTATTTTTGGTACTATTTCTCTTGAGAAATTCTTTTAATGGACTTAAATGAAATTTATGTGGATAACATGTGACCCTGATTAAAATATAATAGACCTTTTAAGGGCTAAAAACTTGACAAATTGGTACTTTTTGTTTTTTTTTTTTTAATATTGTTTCTTTAGATTAAAAGGCAGTATACTTTCTAGCGGGTAAAATAAGGAAACACTGGTACTTTTGGGATGTTTTGTTTGTTTGACAATTTAGTTTTTATATTAACTATATTGCACTTTGTGGTTACCCCCATAAAGTGCGCTGTAGGAAAAGATGGTACTTTTGCTTCTTTTTGTTTTTACGATAAATTTGGTATTCAGACAGTTTATGGCTTCATTAAAATGCAGCGTAAAAGAAGTCACGGGTAAGTTAGTTCAAAATAAAAAAAAAAATTTACACATAATTGAAAACTTTTCAAACATGTTTAAAGATCTGCTGATGAGTTGACATTAGCAACCAGCGAAATGCAGCATATAGAAACATATTTGTGGACTTTTGACAAAATAAGCTAAGTATGTCAATAGAAAAAAACAATATTAAGGTAACGAAAACAAAAAAACGAAACTTTTGTATGTAATCAAAGCACTTTTAAAAATTCAAAATGGAATTGAAAACGAATTTAATTTATCTACTAACTTTACTTGTAGTAAACACAAAAAACTGCATACTTTTAGGAGCGTCTGTAAAATATGTTACTATAAGATTTGCATGTTAATAAAAAAGCTTAATGTGAGCTTTAAAAGTAACGCCTATAAAAATAATTATGACTGTGTAAAATCGATGTACAAAACCAACGAATCTGAAGACTGTATATCAAAAGCGATCAGAATACAATTACAGAATTAAAACCATTTCGATTGTAATGTGTGTCTTGCCCGATATATATGTATAGATATTTGTAAAATTTTCTTAATTTGACTTAAGTGCATCTGTCAAAAGTCCACAAATGTGAATTAGAAGTTTCTTTTCATGTGATTTTGTTAAAATAATTGTTGTTTGGGTCCCCACTTTTGGCCCACATACAATAATTTTGATATGTTTTATCTCAAAATAAAACTATTCTCTTCTTTGCAATTTTTCATGAATTTCCTACCACGCCAACAGAGCAGTTTTCGATATGCATCAACTAATACAACCCCAAAACATTTTCAAATATCTGACGTTCTTTGTCCTTTTATTCAAACATTGAAAATAATCACACAATGCCGTGAATCCTTCAGCACCCAAGGTTGTGGTGGTGTCGTCAAAATATAATATAAATTTTATGATGGATGTTCATTGTTAAATACGCAAAATTTGTTTGCCTTTTTTCTACGAATTGGCTAGGGTCATTACCAAGCTTTAGTATGCGCAAACTGAAATGGACTAACTAAAAAGAAAGATAAGAGGACTAAAATAAATATTAAATCTCAATATTGTTGCTCAACAGGCATCAACAAGAATATAATTTGTTTTCTCAGTTTAAGCCGAAATGGCATATACTAAATCCTTTATTTGTTCAATAGTCATAGCTGCCAGATTTTTTTAGGTAATATCGTCATATTTTTGGGCAAAAATCGTCATTATCGTCAATATAGCTTATTGAAATCGTCATAAAAACGTCAAATGAAAAAACCGCTTTTTTACCAAAAAAACATATTTTATCAGAGGCAATATATAACAAAACTTTTAAATAAACAAATCTTATTAAACAAAACAGCATTCTTTAAATAGAGATCAGATACTTCAATTAGAATTCACAATAAAATCGCATTTTTTTCCAATGTAGTAAAATATGCATTTTAAATATCATTTTTGGAAACATTTTTTTCTAAAAATGTATACAAACTACAATAAAATTTATACAAATAAAATATAATTTTTAAAGAAAATATGTATATGATACATTTACATATATGTATAATATAGTTTACAATTATATAGTGCAATTAAACATGTGGATTAATTCAGGTACAACTGTGAGATCATAGCAGCTACATTTGTCTAGCTTTAAATAATATTTTGTATATACATAATATTGCTTCCAAAGGCGACTTTTTCAGTGAATTTCTTACTTTAGTCTTATTTATGTTTACCTGACTAAATATTATTTCCACATTTGCTGGGGATAGTGGTAAAACTAGGTTTTTTGTAATAAATTTAGCCAAAACCAGAAACAAAATACTAGAGTCCCTCGTTTGCATCTCTGATATTTTTTTCCAAAAATCCAATAGTTATAATATAACTAGAGCTAGAAACTGAGTTCAGACAATTAAAATTATTGCACTGATAAAAACATAATATGTTTTTGGCTTTGACTTTCTTTAACAAAATAGGAAAATTCTGTTATAATTTCAGAAAACCAACTTTTTTCTACATAAATAATATTAAATGGATTAATTTGGCCAAGAGCTTTATATCTTTATATTCAAAATCAAACCTGGAAAATATCTGATCACAAATCTCTATATAAAAATTAACACTATTATTTTTATTTTGCACCTTTTTGTGCTTCTTCAAATTTATCTCTGGCAAATATTGCTAAATAAATGTCTTCAAAATTTAATAAATTGTTATGGTTTTTATAATCAATTAGCTGAGCGCCCCGGCTTCACACGGATTCGATTTCGATTTACCTAATTAAAGCACATCACGACTTTCACGAAAAGTCATAACTCACAAACTCACCGATTTCGATAAACCATCTACACGACCATAAGAACAAACCCTAAAAATTTAATCGAATTCGGTTTGACCGTTCGTAAGTTATAAAGTCACAATACACTTGCAATAATTTTTTTATATATATAGTGTAGTGTATGTCCACTTCTGCACGTCACTGTATTGAAATATAATATTCTTTACCTTGTCAGTGCAGAAGTCAATAACACACAAATTAATAACATAATTCGTGGGAATTCATGAACTGCAAACTTATGCTGACTAGAATTAATTTTAGTATATAAGCCACTAATTTTGTAAATAAAATTCAGAATTTGTTTTGATTAACAACTAAGAATTGTTTTTTTTATTACATATTCTCAAAAAGGGCATTTTGATGCTCGGTAGAATCGGCAGAAGTGCTAAGATAATACTTAAACATTTTTTTTTTACAAACCTTACAAATACTCAATATTATAAACCCTTACAAATTCACCACAATAGATTAAATAAAAGTTTACAGTTTTAAGCATACTAGTATTTAAAAAGTTGTTCAATAAAAACTTTCAATTTTACAAATAAATGTTGCAAACTTGAATTATTTAAAATCGTCAAAATTAGGGTATAAATCGTCCCATCGTCACTATGTCATTTTTAGGACCCAAAATCGTCAAAATGACGATAAATCGTCAAATCTGGCAGCTATGTCAATAGTTTGTGGAAATTCCATTATTGTTGTCTGCAATCTAAGTTAGTCTCAAGTTAGTAACGCTTCTAAGGGACACATTTAATTTTTAGTGTGTTGGTATGTATGTGTCTATGTATGTATGTACATGTATGTTAACCAGCAGGACGATTGCAAACAAAGAAAATGGTATACATACGAGTATATATGTAAAGTAAAATGAGGCTGCTAGATTTCCAAAACAACTTAAAGAATTAATAAAAAAAACTTTCCAAAATATTTTTTAAGAACTTTTGTAAAATTCGATTTGTAGACAAGTCCTTAAGTTAATTGAAGGTGGTGTTGGCTGAAGTGATTTGCGCGTTAACTACAATGTAAAGTAAGAATTAGGCCTGCGTTCGATCCCTGGTTAGGGTAAGCCATCATTAGACCGAGGCCACGCAATGGATGGCGAGCGATCAGCAGCAGGTGGCTTATTACTGAGCGGTTAGTTGAGTTGTTAAAATGTCATTGTCAAAAGAAGTTTATTTTATGTTATTAGGCGAAATTCGCATTCATATTCATAAAAAATTAATGCGTTTAAAAAACAAAAAGAAGATTTGGTGTTCATCTTATAAATCAAACAAGGCGACATTACGGCGAACTTAACCTTTTTTATAGAAATCTACGCAAATTTCCGGACAGATTTTGCCGTATGTCTGTGAAATCCTTTGATTTGCTAATTCAAATCAATAAGACCAGATTGATTTGTACAGATGAAATTTTAAGATCCACATTCACTTTTGCCATGTTTATTATTTGCCGCTCAGAAAAGAACTAAAAATTAAAAGAATTTTTTTTGGGGGGACCCCCAACAACAATTATTTTAACAAAAACACATGAAAAGAAACTTCTAATTCACATTTGTGGACTTTTGAAGGCTGTAACTTCAGATCCATTGATTTTGTATATCGATTTTACACAGTCATAATTTTTTATAGGCGTTACTTTAAAAGCTCACATTAAGCTTTTTTTATTAACATGTAAAGTTCACATTAAGTTTTTTTTATTAATATGCAAATCTTATAGTAAAATATTTTACTGATGCTCTTAAAAGTATGCAGTTTTTTTGTTGCTTACTACAAATGAAGAGGTCCATCACAAAACGCAGTAATTACATTTTTCAAGTTTTTTGATTTTTTTTATTGAATCCTATTCTACGCATTCGTCTGTTACCAGAATCGTTGTCGAAATAAAACAATTAACAAAATGACTGCGCTGCAACACTTCTGTAAAAATTAACAAAACGTGCAATAGCAGAGTTGTAAATAAATTATGGAAAGGCCGATCGTACTGAAATTCTGGACCTGCCATACTGACGACTGGCGGATATTTTTTTAAATGCATCCACCCTAAAAAAAAAAACACACAACTTCTGGCTGTAGGAGGGGTAAAACGGGTAACTCCTTAAACAAAGTAATTATTAGTAATCCAATATCTTCGGAACTAAAATAGTGAATGTAGTAAAATTTTATTAGGGTAATTCCTAGAATAAAATACATTTTCCTTCCGGAAAACAGGTAAACCAAACGTTCCAAAACGTTCTTATACATATAAAATTTGTATACAGTATTGTTACTTTATTTAAATCACATACATATGCAAAGTTCCCAAACAATGCAACAACTATAAAACCGATGCCTTGTTTTCTTTCTTACTGCGTTAAAAATACTTGGTGGCGGCGTTTTGAATTGGTATACATTGTATATTTATTGTACTGCGGCGTTTTGAAATGTGATGCTTTGTTCAAACACAAAGCAATTGACGTTTTGGAAGTCAGCCTATCAAATATTCACTCACTTATCACTCATGTGCATGAATAAGAATTTTAAATTTTAGGGGCTGTGCACATATGACGTAACGCTCCCTGGGGGAGGGGGTTAAAGATTTGTTACGGATTGGAAATTTTGCACAGAAAAATTAGTAAAAAGAGTTACGAAAAGGGGCGGGGGGTGTTAAAATCTCTGAAAACAGCGTTACGTAATATGTGCACAGCCCCTTAGTTGCGCTTCATTCTATTCATGTTTGAAGAGATAAAAAATATTTTGCCATAAGCTATAGACACATAAACCACAGCGAGCAGCAGGCAGTAATGGTCAAAAGAAGTATTGAAATTACATTTTTTATGAATTCTTTCGGTTGCTACCGATGCTTGAACTTTCGTTGGTCCAAAATTAAGCAATCCTCGTGACATATTTGCTTGGGTTGCAATTTTATTTAAAAAATCTCCGAAAATCGGTAACGACCGTTACTTTGGAAACACCCATATGCTACTTTTGCTGCTGGTGCCAAATTAGACTAATTTCTATTATCATAAGCAGCAATAAGCTGATACAAAGCTGCCAATATAATATAAATGTTACGGCAATGAGATCTTAAAATATTTTGTGTTATTTAACCGAAAATAACAAAATTAAAATAAAAAAGACATGTGGCACTCGGGGACTGCCGCGGTAAAGCTATTGCATAGCATTTTTTATCAACTCATACAATTATAATATTTCGTTTTGTTTAATAACTCCGTTGTTATTCTGGAAATACTGTATGTTAATGAAATCAAAATCAATAGCATACTTTAGGGATTAACATACATTGGGCGATTTAAATACTTAAAAAAACAAAAGACTTAAGAAACAAACTTAGTGTCAGGTTTTTTCGTTTCAAAAAGCAAAAGACTTAAGAAACAAAGTTAGTGTCAGCATTGTTCGTTTCATGAACAAATTCCAGGTTTTCTCGTTTCAAAAACAAAAGACTTAAGAAACAAACTTTTCAAAATTTCTTGATTCGGTCGCCTCAAAGCCCGCGATAGAAGCTATGCAATAGCTTAAAAAAATCTTTTTTTTCTAAAAAATTGTTTGTCTCTTCAAACACGAATAGAATGAAACGCAACTAAAACTTAAGCTGGAGGTCCATACCACGAGTTTACGCGTCTTACGCGGCTGTCAAAAAAGTAGAATCAGTGCAATTGTATGTGACAAGTTACACAGCACAACGCGTACGACGCGTAAAGTAGGTTTACTTTCTACTTTTGTACGCGTCGCTCGCGTTATTACAGCTGTTTTGGATAGCCAATTATGTCAAATTATCTTATATTTTCAATTTTATCGATAAATACATATGTTTGTTTCGTGGATTAATTTCTTCTATTTTTTGTACTAATAATAATTTTTTTGATGAAAATATTTACACCACAGCTGATCAAAACAAAACAATTAGGTCGTAAAAAGCGTTGCATGTAACTTGAATTTAAATACGAGTCAAAAGCGCAACGCGTAAAACCCGTGGTATGGACCTCCAGCTTTAAAATTCTTATTCACACACATGACTGATAAAGGAAAAATATATGTATGGATTCATACACGTGTGCCGAAAATAAAAAAAAAAATCAGCAATTCATTTTCGAATGTGATCATAAAAAAATTTTTTTTTTAGTTTTATTCATAACTATTTACCATTTGAGTATTCATATATGAATTTTTCCGAACTCTGGTAATTATTAATAAGTCTGTGTTCACACTATCCAAGTCTTATTGCAAAACTTATCACGATTTCTTCTTTTAACTTTCATTGGCGTTCACACAGCACTCGTCTTATTGCTTATTTTGTATGAATGTATGTATGTATACCTACTTAACACTACGAATAAGACAACAAAACGAATTTCATGAATACATGAGAGGGTGTACTCGTTTCTTTCCCCCTGTCTCTCTCTCCTAAAAGCTAATAAGCTTAAAAATAAGACTTGCATCGTCTGAACACAGACTAACAATAGCAATTACTAATAAATTGTTATAACAGATCGTCAAAATTCTTATTTTTCAAAAATAAACCGATTTTCAAAATATTCTCTTTTATTTACATATTTGAAAAGCGTTGCTGGCATTTAGCATTTTGTATTGAAATTGTTCTTTCATAAAATTATAATTTGCTTAAATAATATTGGAAAGCTTCAGATTTGATATCCAGTAATTGTCGAAAATATAAAAATTTATTTAAAATATTTTCAAGAATTATGTGCGATTTCTATAATACACACAATTGGGTTGAGTAGAAAATTTGTATGAAAAGCGCTCAGGTTTTTGATTTTGATTCCCATACAAAATTTCTACACAAATCATTTGTCTGTATTGTGGAAACAGCACCTTAATGTTTTTCAAAATTTAGGTTTTCATACAAATTTTCTACTCAAAGCAATTGTTTGTATTATAAAAACTGCACATTAATTTATAGAATAGCTAGGCTGCAGTCATGGTATAATAAAAACAGGTAACACTGTCTTGCCTTTTGTATTTTTGTTTTACAAACCATGGTCTAATAATCAGGTCTGCGCAAGAAGGAATATGGTTTTTTGTAGGGTTGTGTTTTGACCGTTAAAGGGCTATTAGACACGCATACTTGTCTGCAGACATGTACGATGGCATACCAAAACTCACTGTCTAATAGCATGTATGTCGAGTACGTCAGACATGTATGTTGGTTTTCAAAAATTTTTGATTTTCTGATGTCTGCCGCACACCAACATACATGTGCACTGAAGTATGCCGTCAGCGTTCGATAGTGTAATAGCAAAACACAAAGTATGCCATCGTACATGTCTGCAGACAAGTATGCGTGTCTAATAGCCCTTTAAAATAATCTGCAAAAATATGGCAAGTTACTTCGGTCTTGTCAAAAGTTGTTTACATTTTAGGCCGCCATCATGAATATTTTTGTTTACGTTATGCTTTTTGTTTTTGCATAACCACTATGTATGTTATGTATACAGCTATTTTTGACAACATTGGCTAATTTTTACACAAACAAAATGCGTGTCGGTTTTTGTTGTTGCGTTGATAAGCGCACCTTATTAATTTCACCATGGCAGGTAGTACGCATGGTGTAACAATATAAGGTGCGCTTATCAATACAACAATAAAAAACGACATGCATTTTGTTTGTGTAAAAAAAATGATATTGTCAAAAATAGCTGTGGTTTGTATGTATTTAGTGGTTATGCAGCAACAAAAAGCATAGCGTAAACAAAAATATTCATGATGGCGGCCAAAAGTGTAAACAACTTTTGACAAGACCATGTGACTTACCATTTTTTTGCAGAATATTTAACGGTCAAAACACAACCCTACAAAAAACCATATTCCTTCTTGCGCAGACCTGATTATTAGACCATGGTAGTACTGTTACGACAACAAGTTTAACAATAAAAAAAATAATAACATGGTTCTTTTTGCATTGGGAGATTGAGCTGTCAACATAAGGGCGAACAATTTTCAACGTATGTACGTGCCTCTCACTAGCAAGAATTGTGTGAGCCTGGGTTAGTAACACCACCTGTAAAGTGAATACATCTTCAGGGCTGGGCAGTATTTGAAATACGTATTTAAAATACAAATACGTATTTTATATATTGTATTTTAAATACATACATGACGTGGAAGTATTTTGTATTTTAAATACATAACCTGAAAGTATTTTGTATTTTAAATACCGCAAACCATGTATTTTGCCCAACTCTGAAAGTTTGTATGCAATATTGCTACTGTAGTTATTTCACATACATATGCAAAGTTACCAAACAATGCAACAACTATAAAACCAATGCCTTGTTTGCTTTCTTACTGCGTTAAAAATACTTGGCGGCGGCGTTTTGAAATGGTATACATTTTATAATTATTGTACTGCGGCGTTATGAAATGTGATGCTTTGTACAAACACAAAGCAATTGACGTTTTGAAAGTCAGCCAAGATTTGCCGCGTAACCGGCCCTAGGCCGGGCTTAAAGATTTTCTCCACAATGGTATTTCCCGACAAGGTGGTGCTTACCAAAGACTGCATTTGCCGGTCAAAATCGTCCATCATATAAAATTTTGGGGATTTTTTTCACTCGTTTTCGTTTTTTTTTGGGTACTTAGTTTATTATGGCAACTGTTTGGCGTAAAAACTTTCCACCTCATGGTGCTTATAACAGTGGTAGTCGTTTACTTACGGTTTTTGTATAGCCGCCCTTCAACGGGGATCAAGTTTTTTCGTCTCCATAAAAGTTCGAGCAGTGTCGCCGTTTCCTAATAATATTCTCAAACGGTAGTTTTAGTTAGATATAAAGAGTTTTTGGGATATACTTACTTATAGTCTTTGGTAATACTCTTAGCTATAGGCTGTGTGTTTTGATATACTCATACAGCACTCAGCACTAGCAATACGAAATACACAAATAACTTTGTCTTATTAGTTTTTTTTTTTTGTCGTTCTTCAATGTATACACGCAAGAGCAAAGCAACTATACTTTCGTATGCTTTGTTGGTAAACATTGACGACAGCGATCATCAATGTACATTTTGTTGCAGATATTTAGTAACAACGTTTTGGAAGTCAGCCCTTTTGTGATAAGACTCAAATATTTTTTAAATTTGTGGTAAATTTCCGAATATAGCTTCTTCGAAAAACTTTTGGAAAATCTATTTAGCAGTTTATGTTTTAGAAAAAACATTTTGTTCGAAAATTCGAAAATCTCTGCAAATTATTCGGTTAAGTTTGGTAGCTTTCGGTTAAGCCATTTATTCATAAATTATGAGTGCTTAAATATTCACAATAGACAGACTTCCATGAAATCAAAACGTTGAGATCTGATTAAAATTCGATTTTCGAAAATCGATTTGAGGTCAGTAACTTCCTATTTTCAATTTTTTTTAAATGGGGTAAGGAAGAAATGGCGTAGAGTAAACTATATTCTTTTAAATGCAATTAATTTTTTAGGTTAAAGATGACAAATTTTGTTTTCCAAACAAGTGTGCTAAGTTCTTGTCCACAACTGTGTGTATTTTTTTATACATACATACATACGTTTTAAAAGTTTTCTTATAAGATAAATAAAAGACAAGGTTTGTCTTTTTTTTAGAAATTATTTCCACTTTATTTCTTTTATTTTCTCTTGTATTTCTTAAAAGTTGAAAGAATTTTTTTTATTATTTTTTAAAAAATGTTTTTTTTTTTTTTGTAGTTTTAAATGAATTTACCTTTTTTTGAGTTTTCTTGCTTTACTTCTATATTTTGTTGTACGATTAAAAAATAATAACAAAAACTAAAACGTAATTCTAACGATGTCAAAGAATGTTGAAAATCGTTCGGTGTGGAAAAATATGTGATATTTGAGGGGCGGGGGTGGCCGAAGGAAATAATTGAAAATGTTGTTTTTTTTTTGTAAATGTTGAAGGAAAAATCGTGTTACTAGATTTTTTAATTCAGTTAATGTTGTTTTGTTGTTTGCGGCTATTGAAGAAGGCATGTGTTGGCATACAACAAAAACCAAATCCTCAAGTCGTTGTCTTCAAGAGCCATATCCTCAATTCAACTTGTTGCCGTGGTGTGAGTTATTTTGTTAATAATGACCAGGAAATAAATAAACGCTTTTGAAACTGTAAAAAAAAATATTGTTTTCTTTAATAACAATTATTTTACCATTGTTATTAATGTTGCTGCTCTTGCTGTTGTTGTTGTTTTTTTTTTGTTGCTGGATGTTGCTTGAGTCTTCTTGTGTGTGTAGTTGAGTTTTTCTAGCATTTTTATTTTCGTCTTCCAAAAATTTAAACACTTTCTTTCGTCTTCTTAATAAAACATTTTCAATATCTATTTATACATTAAAATTTCGGACAAAACTTGGTATTTTGTTTTTTTTTTTTTTTTATTATTTCAAAATTCCAGTAGATAATTTGTTTTTGTTTTTTTATGGGTGCAAATATATTTGAGTATGCACTTGATTTTCGTTTGTTTTCTTTCTGCAAATTAAAAAGAAAAATATTTATTATTACACAATTAGTTTTCAATTAGAATAATTTTCTATTATAATAATAAATATTAAAGCGATGGTTACCTTTTTGTTTAAAATATCCGAATTTTTGTTTTTGTTTGTATTTTATAATGTGGCTTTAAACCAAATAGTCCTTATATTCTAAATCCTTAAACTAGTTTTGGGAGAGGGTTATCGGATAGAGGCCTTATTACACTGTTTGAAAAATAAAATAGAATTTGAGAACAAATGGAAAAAAAGGAAAAAGAAAAATTCGAAATTGATTAACTCATCAGTTTAATTACAATTAAAGGAGATACTTAAAGAATAGTTATTGTAAAATAAATTATAGAAAGCACTTACGATTGTTAAAAGAAGAGAAACCCGGATAATAAAAAGCTTTACTGCCTGTTTATGATGTCACGTTAATTTTTAATACGAGACATGGTGGGCGCGCAAGACGATTCGAAGGCGTGTTTAAGACATTTATTTTCTTTCAAATGTTTTGCACAGTACAAAGGACGTGTGCAGACACGATTGAAATCGGTTTAATTAAATCAGATTCCATTTAGTTTGTTTGTCAATTTTAGAGCGCCCTAGAGAGGATCGACCTTTAGAATCGATGATCAGCAACACGTATCCGTTTTGTCGGCAATAAATGATGAAAACCAAAATCTATTGATTTTTTTTTTTTTATTTGACGAGTAACTATTTGAACGTCTCTAATTGTGATTGACGAAAAAAATTTCTGCTTCTTTTTGATTAACGAAAAATTAATTCATTTTATATTTCATAGAAGGTGAAAAAACACAGAAATTAGAGGAGGGGAGAAAAGAAGCAAAACTTGATGATGTGAACAAATGATTTGGAGTGAAAGGCAACGACCGGTCGAGTGCAGCAAAAGTAGAGCTCATGCTGACGATTTTCTCCAGCTAAATTTATTTTACAAGTCACAATCAAGGCGAATTCATACCATGTAGCCTTATCTCTACAACAATAACATTCGCTCATTAACTTTTCTCCTACTGTCAAAGCAAAAGCAACAATGTTTTTATAGAAATATATAAAGAAAACTAACCTAACTTCTCAATATACGCCATTTTTGACAGTTCAAAGTTGAACAGCTGATGATGACTTAGGCTAATAAGGCCACCCGGTAATGAATTCGCCTTGGTCACAATGAATGATACTACGTTCACACGGAACATGCTTCGCGCTCTATTCATGCTTCACACCCCAATCATGAGCGAAGCAACATGCTTCGCCATACAAAATTTTGAGAGCGAAGCATGTAGATTCATATTGAATCTACTTGCGAAGCATGAAAAATTGCTGTCTTCTCTCAATTTTATCGTAATTTATCGGAAGTTTATCTGAACTAGATGCAAAAAACACAACAAAAACTTTAATTAAAAGTGAAAAATTGAATTAAAACTATAAAGATAAAACAACAATGGAAGCAAAAAATATGTTTGTGCATTTTTAAAAATGCGTAATAATTTTAACTTATTTTTTTGTCTATTTTAGATTTTATTTGTTATTAAAAAGAGAACTATCAAATCGAAGCAAGTACATGAGTCGTGTGAACAGCTAGATTCATAAACATGCTTCAGAGCGCGAAGCAAGTGCTTCATCTTCTCGTGTGAACATAGTATGACGAGTTTATTTGTACGTATTTGTATAAATGACAATCATATGACACTCACACATATGCATTGCATGACATGGTTATTTGATCGTCTCCAGGCTACTTTATATCCAGAGGAGTATGCCAATTATTTAGTATTTAGCCCAAACGATTATTGTCTTTGTCAATTCGATTTTAAAATTTAGAAAATTTATTACAAATGAATTTTTGTTTTAGGAGTCTGATGATCTACGTTCAATACTGGGGCAACATCTTGTATTTATTAATTTGTGCTTGAAGAATTATATATACATATATATATATATATATATATTGAATCAAATATCGGAACATATCTTTTGGTTTTGCTGATTTTCAATACGAATCGTCAAAAGGCAAATCCTGATGCATCACTTCAACACCCAAGTCTCTACCTTTTTTGAGGTCTTCGGAAAACCGATTTCACGTAGAGACAGACGAAGAGACGGACAGACGGATGTGTCTCATAAGGTTCCAGGTATAATGTATGCATATAAATATTGTGGAGATTACAACTTCAAATCCCAATTGCGGTGCAAAAGTGTTTGAAACGAAATAAATGTCTTAAACACGACTTTATGTCGTCTTGTGTGTCGGATTATTGTTTTTAATGGATTGAAAATTCTTAAACCAATATACATATCAGCATGCGATACCGTGAAGCACTTACAATTTTTCGTTAACTTACCAACCTTCAATTAAAATTCTAAACTTTAATACGCCACCAGTAGACAACACTTCAAAGAACGTTAGAGAGACGTTTTTGTTTCTTGGTGTAGTTTACCATCAAAAAAATGTTTTTGACTTAAGAGACTAAAATGTTTTGTCTTTCGTTGATGTGGGTTCAGCCTAAATCAAATACACAGTTTTGCATTTGTTTTTCCCGATGTGGTTTGTCACATAAAAACTAAAAGTTCTGCTGTCGTATCAGCCAGAAAAACTGTTTTGTCTTATGTCGGTGTGGGTTCAGCCTTAAGGTACTTTTTTTTGTCTAACTTCAAAATATGTAGCTCACATTATCTTCATGAAACCCTCAATTTCAAGATTTATTTTCAAACTAATTTTAAAACAATACAAATAAAGGGGACATATATACAGTAGCACGATTTTAACGAAGTGCAATCAATTCTAATTCGTGTCAGACAGACAACACAATGATGCAAAAAAGAATGAATTTGAAATGCCTCGGAAGTGATACTATTTTTCTTCACACATCACGTTCTCTATTACTTACATTATAATTTTTCGAAATGGGTTTATAATGAAACAATTTTCGGCTTAATTTAAAATGGCCCCAAACCAAAAATTAAAAATGGTCCCAAAGTTTTGTATTAAAAACAAAAACACGAACTTGGGGATAATTTTTCTTATTTTTTTTTTTACTTTGAAATTTAGGGCCATTTTTTCTAAAGTTGGCGTCAAAGGTTAGAAAGTAAATTGGCTGTCAAATGATTAATTTGTCAGGAATTGAGCTGTCATCCTTTGACATTTGTGTAGTAAAAAGTTGGGAAATTTTCAAGTTCAATTCGTTCAAGAATTAAAGCCGGCCGACCATTATTGTCTCGAACGTTTTTAAATTAGCTGTTTGAAAAACTGAACGAAAATAACTCAAGTTCCAACATAATCATCTTTAATAGTGAGAGGCCCATTTTCAATTAGGCAGATATGTAAACAAACAAAATTGTCGCATATGGGGCCCACAAAATCCACAAACAATTGCTGTATTAAAGAGATAAGCGAAGCTTTGTTGCAAAATGTGGTTCAAAATTTTGTGAAAATAGCGGACGTCTGCCAACGTGCTAGAGGTGGACATTTGCTCGACATCATATTCCATTATTAATTCCCATATTTCTACTTTAAATTGATATCAATAAAACAGAATTTGTAAAAAAGTGACTTTCTAAGCCAATTTACTTCCTAACCTCAAATTTGCCCACCCTTTATAAAAGAAAGATAAAAAATGATTAAATGAAAATTAGAAAAAGTGGCACAAATTTTCTGTTCTTGTTTTCAATACAAAACTTTGGGGCCATTTTTAATTTTTGTTTTGAGATATTTTTTTATTATGGGGCCATTTTGCCACAATGTCTGCTTTAAAAGATACATATACACATACTACGTACATATGTTTGTTCGTTCAAAATTGATAAAGTTAAATTCCTGATTTAAGTGGATCGAATTACTTTAAAATAGAATATAGTTTGGCAATTTTTTAATCCTGTCGAAGTAAAGATAAATTTCGTTTTCAAAAAATTTTAAACGAAATTTGAAATTTTTGGCATAAAACACTAACAAAAATCAGTTGAATATTGATGACTTTTCTACCCAAACAAATTATTCGAAAGAAAAATCTAACAAATCGACCCAACCCAGTAAACCAAATCATTCAAGTTGGTGTGCAATAAATTGCACCAACAAAATGTATTAAAACAACAGATCTTTCAAATAGTTCTGTTATTATTAATTCGGTTTTATCAAAGGACATATCAGGAAGGAAGTTAAAGTTTAAATGAAACCCCTATACCAACCAAAAATTAATGGAAATCAAAAGGAAATACATAATCTTAAAAAATAATAAAGATAACAAAAATTTTGAATTTGATTTTAAGTTTTTCTTTTTGCTTTTTTTTCGTTTTTTTTTTTTTTTTTTTTTTTATTAAAATTTTTATTAAAGAATATAATTTTTTGTATAATTTTTTTTATATTAAAATATTTTTTTGTACTTTAAAAAACTTTTTTTTTTCTTTCTTTTTTTTTTGCAATTTATTTTTAGTTTTTTTAAAATTAAAAAGGTTTTGTATAATATTTATTAAAAAAAATATCTAAATATCTATATATATATTATATATGTAAATAGTATATATAGTTGTCCTAAATTTTTTTTAAATAGATTTAGGTTTTAAAATTAGAAAAAATATATAAGAATGTTAGAAGAAAACTAAAATTGTTAAAAAGTGCTCAGGTGGATGCATATACATACATATGTATGTACATATGTATGTGTGAAAGAGTTTTCTAAATTTATAAAATTTAGAATTTGTTTTTGCTGTTTAATTTTGTCTTGTCATAAAATCTATAACATAAAAATTAGCGACAACATAAAACAGTCAGAAATCAAAAGCAGATTAATGATGAAGGAAAGCAAGAGAAGCATAAAAAAATATTTTGGATTTTTGTTTTAAACGAAACAAGAAAAAACATGAGGAGACTTACAAGTTATGGTTGTGGTTGTAGTAGCTGTAGTTCCAGTTGTTAATAATTCATCGACATCATCGTCATCATTAACAAGATCAACAATATCATTGTTCGATTTTTTAATGCTGCCGCTGTTGTTGTTGTTTTGTGTACTAGAATTATTACTTAAGTTGTGGTTGTTGCTGCAACTGCTACCAATGCTGGTGTTATTGTTACCGTTGCTGTTGTTATTGTTATTGTTGCTGTTGCTGTTATGTTTATTGTGTGCATTTAAAGACGTCATCATAAAAGAGTTTGCTGAATGGTGCTGTAAATGATGATGCTGCTGCTGTTGTTGATGATGATGATGTGGCTGCTGATACAGATGATTACTATTGTGGCTGTATGTAGTTGACAAACGTCTGGGCAATGTACGCCCATACAAAGATGAAGCATTGCTTGATCCAGATAAAGACGTCCCCGATACTGATGATACGGAGGAAGTGGAGGAGTTGGAGGATGTTAAGCGTTGACAGAAAATGCTATTGGAATTGGCAGCAGCAGCAGCATTATTATTTTTACGAAATTTTTGTGTATTATGATGCGGTAGTGTGGCATGGGTCAGCAACGTATGTGTGGGTGGATATAAATGTGAATGGGGTAAAGAGGCCGGCGGCATAGTTGGCGGCGGTCACGAACATGCCACTTCTGCTGTGGGTTGCGTTGATGCTGCACTATTTTTGTTGTTATTATTACCTCCGCTAGTATTATCGGCAACATCATCCTGTTGCTGCGGTGTCGACGATTGCTTATTGAACGTTAGAGACGTCTGTTGTTGTGAATTTGGTGTTGTCGGTGTGGTATTACCGCCAACACCAGCACCGGCATCACTAGATGTATTTGAATTTTCTTCGTGCTGCAATTCAGAGGATAAATAAAGTGCAACAATCAATAAAACTGTCTCAGTTGATATGATGTATTAAAACTCACCGATTCACTGACGCGAGATCGCTTGCCAACATTCCCATTGCTAGCATCTTTTTGTTGCATCTCACTGGAGAGCCTCTTTCGATTGGCTATAATTGCATTATTGAAACTATTATGGCTATCCATAGATTTTCGTTCACGTTTTAAGAAATCGGGTTCCAAATACTGTGACAATTGTTTGCGTTTGACGTGACGAGCTTCGATTGACATGCCCTCCTTTAACATTTTAATGTTGAGCTGCAAAATTAATATGATAAGATTTTAAAATATTGACATATGTTTGCTTAAATTATATAAATCGATAATTTGTTCGAGCGAAAAATTAAAAGTTTACTTATTGCAAAGCTATCAGTACATTTCTGGAAATATTTGAAGTTATCGATACATATTAAGTTATCGATAAGTTTTTTAATCGAAATTAGCATATTTTTTTGCTAAGCTAAATAAGTTATTTACATCTTTCCTATAGAAATTAAATGGAATTTTTGCAACACGTTTTTATAGGGAATGAAAATTATCAATAAGTTTTCCATAGAAAAAAAACAATTGAAAACTTTTCACTAGACGCTTAGAATTATCAATATATTTTATATATTCTGTATTATGTATTACAAAATATTTATTAAGAACTTTTCTATAAAAATAAAAAGTTATCGGCAATTTTTCAATTAAAAATCAAAGTTAAAAAAAATATTCTCTAGATAATCACCCGTTTTCATATTTATGAATAACATTTATATTGAAATTTTAAAGTTATCGATAACTGAAAGTTAAAATCATCAAAAATTTATTATTAAAAATACAGAGTATTTAAAAAAAAATTTAAGGTGATCTGAATTAAAAAAAAAAAAAAAAAGTTATCAATCTTGTTCTATAAAAATTAAAACGTTTCTATAAAATTTTTATAGATTTCAATGCTAACAATATCTTTTTACTGAAATTCGCAAATACATATATATGTAACTTTTTCTTACAGATTCAGTTATCCAAAGTTTTTAGTTATCGATACCTTTTTTCTTGATATTCAAAATTGTAATGTATCGATATTTTATCTATAGAAATGCAAAGTAATCAATAACTCAATAACAATGACCCATAACTAGTGTTTTCCAGAACTTTTTATAGAAAATTAAAAAATATATGTACATATGTTACATATTACTATTGTTAAGAATGATTTTTTTTTATAAATGAGCCGTTTATTTCGAAAGTGGCATAAATCGATTTTTTAAAAAAATCGAGCTAATAGCAACACTAAATAAAATTGAACGATATCTTTTCATTTGTAAAAAATTTGCAACCAACAAAAAAAAGTGACTTATTCCACTTTCAAACTAAACGGCTCAAATACAAGTTATGTACAGCTTTGTGGTACATATACAATAATTTGTAAATAAATCAAAATATATTTTTTTCATCATACTTACACCGTGTTGTATAACATGTGCCGTAAAATTCTGTATACTTTCGGTTAAATCAACATTAAGATTTTCCGTTCGCTCAAATTCTAAACCAATAAACCACATTGAACAGAACGGTGATGAGTTCAATGTTGTTTGACCAGCTGCTGTGGCATTAGCAGCAGTTGCGGTAGCTGGATTTTGAGATTTATCATCTTCATTGCCGCTGCTACTATTTTGCGAACATGAATTATTATTGGTGTTATTGTTGCCCTTTTTGTCATCAAAACATTTGGGATTGACATGGGCCAAAGAAATATATTGATTGCGCTCTAAATTGCCAATCAAAAGACGAATTTTGGACTCAACCAAACCGCACCATTCCAAATGATCATCGGCGGTTTGTGAGTTCACCAATAAAACAATAAAATGTCGATATCTATAACAACGAAATATTTTAGTAAAACAATTGTCAATCAGATTGTGCAAATTACAAAAGTTTATCCATTACCTGTAAAAGAAACTAGGTGCCTCGAAAAGACGATCCCATGATGCTCTGCCCAACATTATTTCATCTGTTGTTGACATGCCTCGATTAAATTCCATTAAAATAACTTTTTTTGTTGACTCAGAAACGTTAAATGTTGAATTTTGTTGTGGATATGCTGGTGTTATAATCGGCATTAAATGATAACGATCTGAGGCATTAACACGTGGATCCCATACCTATAAAAGAAAAAAAAACATTATTTTATTTGTTATAATTTGTAAGTAGAACTACTGGTATCGCTCTTACCGAAAATCTTAAATTAACATTGTCTGGATGTTTTAGTAAGACCGGATTTGGCCACTTCCAACGGGAGAAAACTAAAAAAAATTTATGTACTAATGTTGAGGCTGTAGCATTTGGATACAATTGACAGGTACGTGCCACTAACATTGCCCAGGCTACACCACCAAAATAACCCAATGAATTGGAATAAATTCCATGTTCTAAAATGAAAAGGGAAAATGGAAGAAAAAAAATCATTAATTATTTTTCAGAACAAAAATAATTTTCTTAAAATATGAATTAAAATTCACAAAACATTTCTCATACTCACTTTTAGCCCATAACTTTATGGAACGTAATGCTAAACGAAAATTCTCTATATTCGGTACAAGTGACAATATTTCATCTGTCACACGACAACCGTTCAAACTGCGAACCGAACGCGGATCCAAATTTTTGAGCAGGTTGTCATCGCGCAAATCAAAATCATCTGGTATCTCTTTAAGAGATAAACGAGCAAATAGTAAATCAATTTCGATCCCGTCAAAATTCATTTTGATAACCGGCACAAAAGCTTCCTCAACGGATCGACATTCTGTTACCTCCGTTTGCTTTTTTAACAACTCAAAAAACGATGTAAAATAATCGGATCGTTCAATATTGCGCGGTGCTACACACAATGCGTCAATATCAGCACCTTTATGATGTACGCCTAATCGATATGAACCGAATGTGTATATTTTACCACCCAATTTTTGGGCTGCCGCTTCGGGCATATTTTTGGCTAGTGATATTTCCTTAACCCATTGTTTAACAAGAGTATTTAGCTTGGCAAGTATTTCCATACGATGATTTAGTTCATCTTCCGTTTCGAAAACCTTATACGGCTCCAAAGCTTTACGCAGTTCTTCCGTTTTCTGTAAATCTTCGGAACGCGGCCCAGCTAAACTAATGGCTGAAGTCATTCCCAATTGTTTCGCTGGCTGTGAAGAGTTGCCATCATTGTTTACTGAGGAGTTCAGTACTTGGTTTGGTGATGAGGTAGTAACACCATTTTGTGTTTGATGTCGCGCTTCTGAATTCCACATATTTCTAAGAAGAAAAAAAATCAATTTCAAAACAACATAAATTTAATTTTTACAAAATAACACTTATCATACAGCTATAAAATTCTTAACTTACCGTTTTGTTAAACTATTGTTAGCAAAAGCTTTTCTACTATCTATAAGTGTTTTTTTCAAATATTTTTTATAGAATAAAATCTATAATAATGCTGCTACTTTCACTTGTTCTGCTGCGTCTTTTAAATTATTCAGCGTCTTTTTCATCTATTCTTGGTATTTTTGTGTAAAAACTTTTTTTGATACTGTGAACTGGAAGCAGAAAAAAGAATATATAGGATCTTTCATAAATACATTTAGTCATAATTTTGTTATATAATTATTGCAAAATAAGAAATTAAATCTAGGCGCACGGTAGTGCACCAGGCCAAGTTCGGCCACACAGTGTGTATATTTACACGAAACCATTCGAGCTGTTTTTACCCCCCTCATAACTTTGCTCTCCCTGATCATAATATAATGAAACTTGAAACATAACGTCTCCCCACAGAGGTTACCTCACAGGTTAAATTTGAAAGTTCTACCATAAAAGCTTCCCGAGATATTAAGGTGTGAAAAGTCCATATTTTAGTACATATTCACTGACTTATCAATATTATTGGGCACTTCCAGTAAAGCTAGAAAGCTGAAACTTGGTACAGAGGTAGGTCTTGGTGAGAAAATAATCGGAAAAATCTGGAAACGAGCACTTTCCACAAGGGGGGGGACTAGGGTTCCCCTTCTATGTATGGGGCACATCCAGTATAGCTAGAGAGCTGAAATTTGGTACACAGGCAGGTAGTGATGAGAAATTACCGAAAATGATTTTTTAACTGGCACTTTTCATCTGGGGGGAGATTCATGCCCCTTCTTTGTATGGGGCACTTCTAGTATAGCTAGAAAGCTGAAATTTCGTACACAGGTAGGTAATAATGAGAAATTACCGAAAATGATTTGTTAACGGGCCCTTTTCATCTGGGGGGACAATCATGCCCCTTCTTTGTATGGGACACTTCTCGTTGGGCTAGAAAGCTTAAATTTCGTACACAGGTAGGTCCTGATGAGAAATTAACAAAAATAATTTTTAAACGGGCACTTTTCAGCTGGGGGGACTAGGGTTCCCTTACTTGTATGGGGCCTTTCCAGTATACATAGCTAGAAAGCTGAAATTTGGTACAAAGGTAGGTCCTGATAAGAAATTAACGAAAACGATTTTTAAACCGGCACTTTTCATCTGGTGCGACCATGGTGCCCCTTCTTTGTATAGGGCACTTCTAGTATAGCTAGAAAGCTGAAATTTTCTACACAGGTAGGCCCAGATAAGCAATAGATACATACATATAAATATTTATACAAAAACAACTTAGAAAAAAGAAGTGAGATCCACACAAAAACATAAATGTGAAAATAAGGCCAAGTTCGTATCCAAAAAGTTTCGGCCGTAAAAAGTACTGACATCAAAATAAGGACCAAGTTCTTGATAGGTACAATTCCATCCCATTTCTAGGCAACCTATAAGCTTGGCAAATTTTTCCAAGAATTCTTTCCCATATTAGCAAGGCAAACAAATTTTGCCAACCTTACAGGTTGCCTAGAAATGAAATAATAATATTTAATATCGGTTAGAATGTAAGGAATACCAAAGTCAATATTTTGCTGGAATTGTGTAAAATTTACCAATTTCTTGCATTTCATAAAATTTCAGCGAGTTTTAATCAATTTTAAATAATTTTTGGATACAGATGGAAGCTGATGTTCTATTATCATAGAATCTGGCATTAGATATGTACGTACATAATGTTGTATAAATTCATTAGAATTAAATTTTAAGATATCCAAAATTAGACACTGTTATAGTAAATGGATAATTTTGTGTTTTACATTTAATTTGTTGCCATTTAAAAGAAAAATATATCTTACTAAAATAAGGTATAAAATTTATAATTATAATAAACATATACAAGTATGTAGGTGTGTACACCACATTAAAACTATTTACAAAACTAAATAAATAAAACTTGAAAAAAGCAGGTAAAAGTTGAAAATATGTTAGAAGAAAAAGCTTATTTCTAACAAAGGTATTCTACACATTTTTTCTACATTTCCATTCTGTCTCTATCTTTTACTATTTATGTACATATGTATGTGTGTATTTTATACCTATTAGATAATTTATCGTTTGTACACTTTTTATGACATCTACATATTAGCTAACTTTAGGTCTCAAGAATATACGTATTTTTCATTACGTCTTCCCCAACTACTACCAAAGTACTGTTCTAGTTTTGTCAGCAACTGTTCACAGCTAACTGATCCAAGGGTTAACATACTAAAAAACTAAAAATAAACAAACTTACTGCTAGAGTTGAGACTAACACAGATAACACAGGTCCACATAATCACTATAAGAATTGATTGTATTTTGTGCAACTTTCTAACTGTGATTTTATATAGAAAATTCGTTTAACCACCTAAATTATGAGCTATTTTTAATCTTCAATTTTCTGACTTCTTGATTAAGTTAAGTTAAATAACGTAATAAAACCATTTTAATCACATTAAAATGACTTTAGCTTTAAACATTGTTTATTAATAAGGCTATAAGATATTCGAAGTTCCCAATCATGAGAAGTTGAAAAAACGAAATGGGAAAATTTTTTAATATGTATTTAGGTCATTTTATTTGTATTAGTCGATGTATAATTATCGAATGGTCAAAATTCGTGGTTATAAAACTGAATATGCAACATATTTCTGAATGAACTCGGTACAGAACAGCAATACAAATAATATGAAAATAATAAATGGAAAAAATTGGCGACGATCCTTATTTTCATATAGTTCATATGGGTAAATCCTGCATGACGAACGCTACATTCGTACACATTTTCACATTAATATATAGAAATTTTTTGGTCTTTCAAAAGAGGTACCTTCAACTTATAAATAATGTTTAGTGGGATATACATACATATGTAAGTGTACTTTCAAATGGCATCAAACATAATTTTTTAGCAGGCTTATGTTGCGAAATAATTGATCACTAAGTCATGTGACGCACGCTACAAAAAACGGAAGTAACTGTGAAACTTGAAATGTGTTTTCGTAATTTTTAGCAAATTTTGCATAATAAAGCACACAAAATCTAGTGTCTAAAAGAAATATGAATATAAGAGAATTTTAAAATAACTTAATTGCAGACAAAAAAATTTGTCGTTTTTTATCAAAAGACGTGATCCCTTTGTGACGCACGCTACATTTTTTCTAGTAGCATATAAATAAACACTTGTATTTATTTTAACAAATTATATAGGTATATAATTTATAATTTAATTTATATTTGTTTATTTATAAAATTATATACATACATATCTAGTCTAATATTCCATAAAAAAAAAACATAAAAAATAAGTTGGATAAATTTCAAAAAATGTTGGTTGGTGGACTGTTTCTGGGATTTGCCCATACATACATATGTATGCAACGATAACGATAACTATGCGTTTCCGAGACTATTACTCCGTAATATGCTTTATTTTTCCCTATTTTAATTTTTTCCTATTTGGAGTTGCGCTTTTAAACGAGACTTAAGCCACTTTCATTTAGAAAAATTTCTCTCGTGTTATACCCTACATGAGGAAATATATGTAAGTATGTAGTATATTGGTGCAAAAATCATGCATATTGTATGTACATATGTACATATGAACGAATGTACATAATGCATACATATTAAATACTAGGTACCTATATGTATGTAGGTACATGATTTCCAAACAAAATAACGCTACATGCTATGAATGATATACATATGTACATATATATGTACATATCAATTGGTAGATTAAAATTTTCACTTTTAATGAACTGTTTTTTGCTTTCATTGTATGAAAATAGTTTTAGTAAGAGTTCTGATTTATCCATCAAAATCTAGTTAGAAAATCTAAAATAAAATTTCCCTTTAAGAAAATACCTAATTCCTGTCTCCCTATTTTATTCATGCATACATATATGTACATACATACACACACATTCAATTCAGATTTCTTGATTTGTTTAATTCAAGAATATCCGGATAACAAACATAAGAAAATGGAAATTACAGTGATGAGAGGGGCAACTCCACTCGGCAAACATATACGATTCTAAGTATATAAACTCCCCATATATACATACAAATCACTTGTACCTACATACATACATATTTATAATTTCCTGTTTATATGGACAAAAACAAAAGAAATGAGAGAAAATAACAATTCCCATATCTGCACCTGCTTTTGGCCAGTAATCCATTATAATTGTTACGATTATCAACCCTTAATCTTAGATTAAATGTAAAAATAGCCAGATTTGTAATCTATTTCATATTGTATGTATGTACATATGTACTTAACGAATTTATTGATAAAGAAATAATTTTATTTATTTGTTTACCTTCTTTTGTATGAATTATAAACTTTTGTATATATGCACGTCCAGACATACATATATGTACATAAATTTCCTATATTATATTTGCAATGCCAATGTCTTTTCTTTATTATTTTCTTATAGCCTCCATAAACATTACAAAGCGATTTACATATGTACTTTTTTTTAATATTCTTTCATTTGTTATCCACGCATTTAATTTCTTTATTTCTCTCTTTTTGCTTTTCTCAAGCCACTTGTATTTCACATTTAATATTCTGGCTGGAGAATCTCAATGATGAAAATTTTCATATAAATTCATAGAATTAGTGCATTATTTCTATTTTAAAGTGAACTAAATACACTTAATTACATGTTTTTTAATAATTTAATAGCAATTTACACCGTTTTTTGGCTATAATTTAATATTAAAACTCAGGTTATTCACTAGAAACGCTTCTTTTTTCGTTTGCAGAAAAGTAAAAACATGATAAGAGAGAATACAACACACATAAAAATACTTTAAATCGCAGATTTGGCAGCACTTTTTGCATGGTGAATTTATAACAGCGTTGCCGTAATAATTACTTTTAACCCAAATTAGCTATTTTTCGGCAACGTGTATACTATTTTCTAAATTTGGTTACTTTTTTAGCAAACGAAAATATGTATATATCTGATATTTAATTTTTATTACTGAAATGTGTCAACGGAGTTGAAATTCAAGTCTTTAGGGATAACATAAGAATAATATCTTAAACCAAGCGTAAACAGCAGAAAAATTACTGAAATTTAATAAATATACGCGAAACCTATTAAAAGGATGGGTCTAAGTTACAATGACTACTGCAGAAGTTGTAACGATGAGGAGGAAGAAGAGACAGTTCTTCATCTTCTATGTCAATGCCCCACGCTTAACAGCATTAGGGCGGTTAATATGGGCTCCAACACTCTGCCAGACCTCGACAGTCTGGCGAACATGGGGCTAACCAACATATCCTCCTTCTTGCCACAATCGGGATGGTTTGATTCGGCGACAGGGCAACCACAGGCAATTGAATAACCAATTGACTGAGCCCTGTCTGCTGTAGGGTATCACAAAGGGACCGAATTAACGGACCCAAGTGCGTCACGTCTCAGATGTGGCGGCCCTCGAAACCTAACCTAACCTATTAAAAGGCATGATGGATTACTGTTCAAACTCAGCTTGTTTGACTTTCCAATGTATTTAACAAAAATGATTAAAAGTTTTTTATATAATCGTACATTTGTCGTTTGCGTTGACAACAGATTATCTACTGAAAAAAGTAAACCTGCAGGTTTACCCCAGGGGTCGGTTTTGTCGCCTACACTGTATTCTTTATATACCTCGGATATTACAGTCGGCAGAAATCAAGAAGCGGCATTTTATGCTGATGATAGCGCCTTTATATGTTGCGGCAAAGTTTCTAACGCAATAGTGAAGCGAATGCAAAGTATCCTTCTTTCAACCCAAAAGTACTTTGACAAATGGAAAATTAAGGTCAACGACGCAAAAACTAAAGCTATTATATTCCCATATAATAAGTCTTCTAAACGTGTCCCAACTAAAATTCTGCATTGTGGTGGAAATATTATACATACATATAGAGGATCAGATTAAATATTTAGGGATTATTCTAGATAAAAAACTAAATTTCAAACAACACGTTGAATACGCTTGTAATAAAGCAATAAGATGTGGCCGTGCACTGTTTCCTGCCCTTAACCGTAGATCAAAGCTTAATGTTAAGAACAAGATTCTATTATATAAAATGTACATTAGACCAATAATGACCTACGGTTGCCAAGTATGGTATCACAAAACTGCTAAGACACATACAAAAAAGCTCCATATTATTCAGAACAAAAATCTAAAAATAATACACAATCTACCTCGTAGATACCCCACCGAATTACTACATAGCAATTTCAGATACAAAATGATAAGTACGTTTAACAGGGATCTGACGCTTTCATTTAATGAAAAATGCAGGTCGTCTAATTACGAAACAATAAGAAATTTAATAAGACATCACTGAGATTCCTTTTTAACAAAAGAATACATTCAGTGATGGCTTTACAAATTTTATTATACATCTCTAGTGAACGTATGAGGTTTTTGAACAATTTTCCTTTACACTGTGCTTTATTATTAGTTCTTATATTCAATTGATAGACTCTAAGTGTTGTAATACTTTTAAGTAAAATCTCATACATTGTACCTAATAAATTTAAGAAGATTTTTAAACAAATAAATTAATAAATAATAAATAAAAAAAATGGTATGTAATATTTCGCATGGAATATAAACACTATTTACATACACACTTTACAAATTATATTTTGAAAGTCAATTTATCAAGTGCGCCATTAATGTTCTACGGAAACGAAAATATTCTAATTTTCGCTTTGGCAATTTCAAACAAGGATAACAAAAGCACTGTTTAATATACAATTAGTTAAAACAAAAAACCGAATACAAAATTATTAATGATATAAACTTACACTTGATATTATTTGTATTAGTTAAATCACACAATCAATTTTTTTAAATTACCTTGCTTTAGCAGTTTGAAAGAACCTTCTGTTTTAGTATCTAAGAACGTACTGATATTATTTAAAAAAAAAACTAACTATTAATAGCTTTAGTGAAATTATTTTTTCTTGAACGGTATATCTACCTGCTTACATTTATCTGACCCTCGTATTTAACACGTATTATTATTATTATTATTCACTCTTAATCCCTTTCGTGAACGTAGGATAACAAGGATAACAAAAGCACTGTTTAATATACAATTAGTTAAAACAAAAAACCGAATACAAAATTATTAATGATATAAACTTACACTTGATATTATTTGTTACACTCAAATCACACAATCAATTTTTTTTAAATTATCTTGCTTAAGCAGTTTGAACGAACCTTCTGCTCTAGTATCTAATAACGTACTGATATTATTTAAAAAAAAACCTAACTATTAATAGCTTTAGTGAAATTCTTTTTTCTTGAACGGTCTATCTACCTGCTTACATTCATCTGACCCTCGTATTTAACACGTATTATTATTCACTCTTAATCCCTTTCGTGAATGTAGGATAACAAGGATAACAAAAGCACTGTTTAATATACAATTAGTTAAAACAAAAAACCGAATACAAAATTATTAATGATATAAACTTACACTTGATATTATTTGTTACACTCAAATCACACAATCAATTTTTTTAAATTATCCTGCTTAAGCAGTTTGAACGAACCTTCTGTTCTAGTATTTAAGAACGTACTGATATTATTTAAAAAAAACCTAACTATTAATAGCTTTAGTGAAATTCTTTTTTCTTGAACGGTCTATCTACCTGCTTACATTTACCTGACCCTCGTATTTAACACGTATTATTATTCACTCTTAATCCCTTTCGTGAATGTAGGATAACAAGGATAACAAAAGCACTGTTTAATATACAATTAGTTAAAACAAAAAAACCGAATACAAAATTATTAATGATATAAACTTACACTTGATATTATTTGTTACACTCAAATCACACAATCAATTTTTTTTAAATTATCTTGCTTAAGCAGTTTGAACGAACCTTCTGCTCTAGTATCTAATAACGTACTGATATTATTTAAAAAAAAACCTAACTATTAATAGCTTTAGTGAAATTCTTTTTTCTTGAACGGTCTATCTACCTGCTTCCATTCATCTGACCCTCGTATTTAACACGTATTATTATTCACTCTTAATCCCTTTCGTGAATGTAGGATAACAAGGATAACAAAAGCACTGTTTAATATACAATTAGTTAAAACAAAAAACCGAATACAAAATTATTAATGATATAAACTTACACTTGATATTATTTGTTACACTCAAATCACACAATCAATTTTTTTAAATTATCTTGCTTAAGCAGTTTGAACGAACCTTCTGTTCTAGTATTTAAGAACGTACTGATATTATTTAAAAAAAACCTAACTATTAATAGCTTTAGTGAAATTCTTTTTTCTTGAACGGTCTATCTACCTGCTTACATTTACCTGACCCTCGTATTTAACACGTATTATTATTCACTCTTAATCCCTTTCGTGAATGTAGGATAACAAGGATAACAAAAGCACTGTTTAATATACAATTAGTTAAAACAAAAAAACCGAATACAAAATTATTAATGATATAAACTTACACTTGATATTATTTGTTACACTCAAATCACACAATCAATTTTTTTTAAATTATCTTGCTTAAGCAGTTTGAACGAACCTTCTGCTCTAGTATCTAATAACGTACTGATATTATTTAAAAAAAAAAAAACCTAACTATTAATAGCTTTAGTGAAATTCTTTTTTCTTGAACGGTCTATCTACCTGCTTACATTCATCTGACCCTCGTATTTAACACGTAATTATTATTCACTCTTAATCCCTTTCGTGAACGTATAAAAAAAGGATCATATTCAAGTAATCAGTTTTAATTACCTGATAATTTTGGTTTAAAGTCGACAAAATTTAACGAAAGTAATAAAAATAATATTAGCTGCTGTTAGAGAGCAGCTCGCTACTGCTACTACCTGGACCACGTAGAAGTTATTAGTTATACATAATTATTAAATAAATAAGAGTATTGCACGATTGAAAAAACATTTCGTGATACATAATAATGGCGTTTAAGATTCGTTGCTATTGAAGTTATTATAAATTTAAATCATTTGTAAAAAATTGCCGCTAGTATATTCATTAAATGTTAGTCAGCAAAACTATGATGTTGATTTTAAGAGTATGGGTAACCTTGATTTTTGCATCACTGAACCGAAAAACTACAACGGTAGCGTTATCAATTAAGTAACTTACACGAAAACCAGATCAAAGGCTACATATTGGTTACTTTTTCCTATTTATTTACATATCAAGAAAATTTTGTTCACCAAAATATTTTGGAAATTTCGAAAGAGTAAAACTAAAGCACTGTTTAATATGTTAGTTAAAACAAAAAACCGAATATAAAATTATTAATGATATAAACTTACACTTGATATTATTTGTTACACTCAAATCACACAATCAATTTTTTTAAATTATCTTGCTTAAGCAGTTTGAACGAACCTTCTGTTCTAGTATTTAAGAACGTACTGATATTATTTAAAAAAAACCTAACTATTAATAGCTTTAGTGAAATTCTTTTTTCTTGAACGGTCTATCTACCTGCTTACATTTACCTGACCCTCGTATTTAACACGTATTATTATTCACTCTTAATCCCTTTCGTGAATGTAGGATAACAAGGATAACTAAAGCACAGTTTAATATGTTAGTTAAAACAAAAAACCGAATATAAAATTATTAATGATATAAACTTACACTTGATATTATTTGTTAAACTCAAATCACACAACCAATTTTTTTTTTAATTATTTTGCTTTAGCAGTTTGAACGAACCTTCTGTTTTAGTGTCTAAGAACGTACTGATATTATTAAAAAAACTCTAATATATAAGAAGCTTGGTGAAATTCTTCTTTCTTAAATAGTCTATGTACCTGCCTACATTTATCTTACCCTCGTATATAAAACATCATTAATATTCAAGATGGTTGATTGTGTAAAAACCTCTTAATCCGTTGAGAGAACCCAAGGCAAATCCTTAACAGGTAAAGTTAATACTACAACATTACAACAACATTTGACATATGAGCCCCTATGCTTGCATGTACAAATTTTGACATGCGAGCCTCCATTATGAAAGAAATAATAGATTAGCACTGTTTTCAGCTTTACCTGCTATGAATTTGCCTTGAGTGAACCTACATATAACAAAAGGATCATGATCAAAGAATTAGTTTTAAGTACCTGGTAATCTAAGTTTGAAGTTGATACAATTTAGGGACAGTAATAAAAATAATATTACCTGCTAAAGTTAAAGGTTGAATCTGAACCAGATGGAAGTTACTGGTTGTAATTAGTAATAATGTAATATTACTGCGCGAATGAAAAAATTTCGTAATAATAATATAAATAGTACTAAGTAAGGCTCTTAAGGGTCTTTTCTGTTGAAATTTTAACGAAATTTAAATCCTTCAAGACTGTTTGTTTCTATTGAATTCGTAATCTTGGTTTTATTAAGGTTTGTTTTGAATATACATATGTATGTATGTTTTCTTTCACAATTTAATGATAAATTTGGCAGACTTTGTGACGTTGTTTATAAATTCTCATATTAGAACTATTTTAATTTTTTCAGAAAGCTATAAAATTTAAATTTTTTGCTATTTTTGCAGTTATCAATGCACTATAAGCCTTTATTAAAAATTAAAGTGTAAAATATTTTAAGCGCCAATATTATTACAAATGAAAGAGTTCATCGAATTTTGCGAGAAATAAATTTCAATAACGTTATCTATTAGTATCTATAATAGTATGTTTAAACGAGCGTTTCAATATATTTTCGGAATATCAAATAGAGTTTCAAAAATTCAAACCATAAAATATATTTATTATATATTTTCCAATATAAATCATAACTAAGAATGTATATATTGGCAGCACTTCCAACTGTAGTCTGTCTGGTGAACTCGTACAAGTCAATAAAGAAATAGGAAATAACAATGGTGAATTTGCCGTCTTTTGAATTATACCACAAAACATAATTGAAAAAAATCTTTTTCTTTTTGTAAACAAAAGGCTAAATAAAGTCCTTGCAATATAATGTAAATCCTGTAACAATATGATTCTATTAAAATAATTCAAAAGGTTTTTCGAAACCTTAAATATAAAATAAGCAGTAAAGTGTGTTGCAATCGTTTGTTTGGGAGTCATTGCAAAAGAAATGATTCCATGGGTACGTGAAAAATTTGCAGAACGTCGTGCTAAATGGCTGGCGGCCCGTAACAAACGTTCCACTAATAAAAGTGAAGATGAAGATGATAATTCATCAAATAGTGCCAATGATGTAGCGCCCAGACTGCATCGTCTGCAAGATAATCCAGAAGAAACCGCAAACAGCACTAATGCCACCGGTACGGCAACAACTAGTGCTAGCCGGACACCACAAACCGCCCATAGATCACTGAGGGGATCTTCTACTGTTACACACCATTGTCATCATCATCACCATTCATCATCATGTTCCTTGACTAACTCAACGTCGAATAATATTAAGTTAAACAAAATGTAAGTCTGCATTGAAAATAATGTCAATTTGTTATTTATTTGGGATCTTCTTTGAAATTATTTAAAAAAAATTTTAAAATTATTATTCTTGTTAATTATGCAAAAGTTACGAAATTTATTTTCCAGGTAATAACATTTATTAAAGAAATTAACAATTTATTTCTTTTTAACACTTTCAGACGAAGCTCTCGCCGTTCCTTGGCTGCCTCATCATCCCATGTTTCCGATGAAGCTCTCAAAAGTGGCCCCTCCAGTAAAGAGCGTATACAAATACGTTTAATTAGTCCCTCTGCTCGCATCCTGACTATTCAAACTGATGCTAAGAGACGCCTGTTAGAGTTAAAGAATGAAATTCTCTTGGAGCTTAAAGATGATGTGGCCTCCATGCCCCTATTTGCCGCCGACCCTCGTTCACTAGGTCCACGCTTTCGTTTAATAAAGGCTGATTATCAGGGTACCGAACTAAATGAGAATCTCACTTTGGCTCAATTAGAAATAGTTAATAATGATACTTTGGTTTTGGTCCTCAAACGAAATCATTTACAAAATGTTTTAACTCAGACTAGAGAGGTAAGAACACCGCCAGAGTTAGAAATAGAAATGGCTACCAGCAATTTGCCCGTGCGTACAAGTGAAATACCAATGGTCGATATTAATGAAATATTTCAACAGTCTAATGTAAGTTTAATGAAAGAAACTTTATCGAATGTATAATTTCCTATTATCTATATTTATATGTAAAACATTCCACATGAAACATCATTAATTACCAAATTTAAAACAGTTAACAATATACATAATTTTCCAGCTGCAGTTTGATGTACGCAAAGTTTTGATTTCTTTGGCTCATGCTTCATGCTTTATTATTGGTTCCGGCCCTTATGCAAACCGCTTAATAGCCATGCTTAAGCAAAAACTCATCAATAAGCGTGTGTATCAAAACGATTCTTTACAGTGCCTTGTGGACATGGGTTTTAAAAAGGAAAATGCTGAATATGCTTTAAAATTGCACAAGTTAGTAGACGAAAAAAAAAAGAAATTTAATAACAATTATTTATGTATCTATTCATATTTATTGTACTTTAAGTAATGTGTATTCGAATGCTTTGGAATGGCTTATACAACGTCAGTCGGAAGATATGGGTATTGAAGAAACTGTAATGGGTGTTCCTCGAACTGTTTCATTAGCATCACCTTCTGGTATTATATCAAATGATGTAAGTTATTTTCTTTATACACTTTTCTTCGAAAGTAAAAACGTTTATGATTACATACTTTAAAAAATTACAGAGTCCAATCGAAAATATAGCAGCTTTATTAGAAATCGTGCGGATTTACAGTCATCGTGATATACCGCCCAGCCCGGAAGCTATACAAAATTTAGTAGATATGGGTTTTAAGGAAACTGATGTTATCGAAGCTTTGAAAAAGACTTGCAATAATAAGGCTGCCGCTTGTGAATGGTTGTGTGGTAATCGTACCGGAAGTTTAGTAGAGTTACGTGAAGGCCTAGCCCAAGATTCGCCTATATTAAAAACAATACTTGATTTGCCACAAGTACAATTAAGTCTAAGCAATCCCAAAATATTATTGGGTAAGTTTTTGCTATTTATTTTGACATTTTTGTATTAAATATTGTTTTATTTTTATTTTGTTTTAATTAAAACAGCCTTTTTAGAAATATTGGAAAATGAACACACTATACGTGTATGGGGTGGTGATAACGATACCACTTCGGTTATAACACATATCCTGCAAAAATATCACGAAGAAAAACATGTTTTAGGCATCAATCAATTTTATAGTAGTCGATAGTTTCTCTAAGAAATTTCCAAATTTTTTTTACATTCTCAAAATTTATTTCCACTTACACTTTACAACAGCTTTTTAAATATTAAACAATATCTTATAATAACCGAATTTATTAATTTTTCTTTAATTCAACTAAATGAGAAATTATAATGTAGAAATATTAATTTTAATTTATTAATGAAAAGAAAAAAAAGGATTATCAAGTAACTTAAAGTGCATAAATAATAAGCTTAGATGAAGGAAAATCGAAAATGAGAAAAAATTGTGTAAATTTTGGTAAAAATTTAATGAATTCATATTATTTTCGTTTTAAAAGATTCGTAATTTTTTGAAAATTCTTACATATAAAGTTAAATTACATATTTCAATTTTTCAACTCACAATTACCTGTGGTTTAATTGGAACTTTAAACTGTACTTTCGAAAATGTTTAAAAAGTACACATATTTGAATATCTCCTCAATTTCCATTTTCGTTCTTAATATTTATTTGTTTATACTAAATTATCTTTATGTTACTTGAAGTTTTTAACGCACAGCTAATATTTAATTATTACATTGAACAAAAACAGAATAGCGAATATGAATGTAAATTATTCGTAGTTTTATTGCTTCGTTTCTTTTCTTTTTTCTTTTCTAAAATACCAGCTTTTTAACAATTGTTTTTTGATATTAAATTACTCTTAATATAAAACAAAAGTGCAATTCTCTATGAAGATAAAGTTAAAAATAAATAAAATATATTTACAATAATCATTTACACCAAAATTATTAAAAAGCAAAAAGTTTTAAAACAAACAAAAAAAAAAAAAAAAAAAAAAAAAATAAAAGTAATTCATCAAAAATCATCAAATAATAAATTAAAATGAAACATATTGTAGATTGTACCTAATTTTAGCATTTTAGCTTCAAAAAATAAACAATTTTAATAAAATTAAAAAATAAAACAAAAAGTAAAATATACAAATACACACTATCACGCTTTTAAACTGACAGTTAAGAAATGTTTTTAACACACAACAACAGCAAAACAAAAAGAAATGTAAATCACTTAAACTTACAAAAAATATCGTATTAACTGCTTTTGTGTATGTTTAACAATTTTTATAGTTTTAATTACAAAATTATGCCAAAAAAAATTTAACGAAAGTAAGAAAGTAATATGAAATAAATGATCTCTACTTTTAATCAATGCAATGAAAAATCTAAAATAGTACATTAATTTTTAAATAAAATTTAAAAAATAAAAAAAGACACAATCAATTTTCAAAAATAAACCTAAATTAAACTAATAAAGTGGTATTTGAATTATTTATGGAATTTATTATGGTAAAATAAACAAATCTTTTGAATGAATGTTTTACTACCTGACAGGTTAGAAGCTTGCCTACACGGTAGTTTAACTTTGGCCCCCCAAGTGGACTTCTTTGTTATTAATAATTGCAATTTAAATAAAAAATCATCTTAGAGTTTTGCTTAATGTTGCGTGACCACCAATATCCGCTTGCCCGATTTTCATGAAATTTGTTGCTATCGTTAGTTTAAGATCTCGACTTTGTTACTGTAATCAAATTCCTTAAAAAAATTTTAACATCCGGCCGAAAAATCGATATTTATAATTAACGCCCACTTTTTATCAGAAATAAAATGGGCGTGGCAACTTTTTTGAATTACAAAACATTCCCCATTATGTATTTTACTTACCTTGAAAATTTCATGCTATTATCTTCAATAAGAACGGAGATATTAAACAAAACTTAAAATAAGTTTTTACCGCAAAAATTTCATTTTTTTTTCGAGAAATCTGAAATTTTTTTGTGAAACACCAGGCCAACAGAATTTCATAGGAGGTGGATTTCGGAAAACTGGTTTCTTAAAAAGGCTATAACTCCTGAACCGTTCGAGATATTCGAATGTTTGTTTCGCTATATGATAGATTGGGAAGTGTGCTACACGATGGCCGACCTTTGGCCCGCCTGGTGGCACCCTATAAATGGTAAAAAATGCTATTAATATTTAAAACCTTCTTATTTTCCTATGAAATTAATGTGGCTGGGATGAAACTTATGTATGTTAAAGCTGATGTATTGATCTATCATATAGTGAAAATTTTATGAAAATATCTCAAATGGTTCCCAAGATATCGGAAGTTGAAATTGATTCAAAACCGGCTGTTAAGAGTACATTTTGTCTGCTAAAGTATGAGTTTTAAAACATAATAACTCGTGAACCGCTCTATGTATTCGAATGATTGCTTCGCTATATGATAGATTGGGAAGTGGTGTATACTATGGTTAACCTTTGGCCCGCCTGGCGTCCCACCCTGTAAGTGAAAAATTGCTGTTAATTGTTTAAAGGTCTGTATTTGCGTGTAGATTTTTTTGATACTCAATACTCGTTTGTTGAAAACTTTATCAAAATATCCCGTGTGGTTGCCGAGATATTAAGAGATGAATTTAACTTAAAGCAGGGAGTTAAAGGTCGGTATTGTGTAGTAAAGTATTTTCTTTGAAACGGCATAACTCAGTAACCGTGTGATCAATTTTAATAAATGTTTCACTCTGTCACACATATGTATATTAGGATCTTTGCTATTCAACGGCCAAAGTGTGGCCCGCCTGCATCCCTTTTCTATGAATAAATATGCAATTTGCACAAGTCATTACAAATCTTTTATTCGTTTAGCTTCTGGAGGAAGCACTTCATCATATTCTACTAGGCTGGAAAAAGTTATTTCTGTAGCTGTAAAAAAAAATTTCCATCCCATTTAATGAATCTTTAGACTCTAATTGTACGTTTTGCATTAAAGTGCATACATAGAAAATTTATTAGTAATACTCACTGTTTGGATCTATATTTCGTTATAGATTTTATTCTTTTGTTTAATAAAAAATTAATGAAATAGTTTTAAAAAAAATTTTAATTAAAATTTTTTCGTTTTATTTGTTTTTATTTTTCTTCTTGTAATTAAATTAAAATTTGATTATATTCATTTCGTATATAAAATAAAAATCGTTCTTAAGCTTATAAACAATATATTTTCTTAAGTAAATTAGAATTATATTTTACATAAAAACATACATACATACATACATACATATCGATAGCTTAATATAAGAAAGGCGTGTAACTCGATTTTTTTTCTTTAAGTTTGAACTACAAATCGCAATAAAATGTGCATATAAAAATGTTTTAGTGCAATTTTTATAAAAAAAAAGTCAACAATCTTATGCTTCAATTTATTTTAATTTGAATTTTATCTTACAGAATAAGCAAAAACACTTTTGAAAAAAAAAGTTACGCCTTTTTTATATTAAGCCATCGATATGTAGTATATCGATGGTCACAAGTAGAAAGGCCCTAACTCGAATAATTTTAAACTTTACAGGAGCAGATAAAAACATAATAGAAACTGTAACGATCTCAACACAACTATGATTCTACAATTGCTTGTAAAATCGTTATTTTTTACACTATTGCAATAAATTTTTGTGACGAGGTGTATTTGAGTGAAATGTATTCGATTCACTGAAAAACTCAATTTCGTAAATAATACGAGTTAGGGCCTTTCTACTTGTGACCATCGATATGTAAGTATGTAATTTTTAATTAAAATCTAAATAAATTTTTTTTTTAAACTAATTTAAAATACATTTTTTTTGTGATCAGTTTTGCATTTATTATAATTTTACATAAATACAAATTTTTATACACATATGGGTATTTCCACAGAAAAGTCAAATTTTTCTGACCGCACGTCACGTCACGCCAGCAAGCTATTACAATTGTTTTGCCTAGAAATAATTTATATATTATTTAAGAAAATACAAGATTAATTGACAGTTGGCGTGGCATTACTTGGCAAAATGTAGACTTTTCTGCGGAAAGGCCCATATATAATTATACATATACATTATATTTTTATTTATTTTTTTAATTTTTGCTAACCTTTAGGAAAATAAATACAAGTTTTTTTTAATCGTTCGATATTCGAATTGTTTTCGTTAGAGAAAAATAAAAACTCATTTAAAAGGAAAACTAAAACAAACAAGATTAATGGTTAAAAGTTGTTTTATACATTTCGAAAATTATTGACAAAATAAAAATAAATTAAAAGATTTTTTTTAAATTTCACAGCATAACTTCAATATCTTCTTGAAAGCAGGTAGTAGAAGCAGGCTACAAATAAGAATAGAACAGCAATAGGCAAAAATAAAACAGAAATGAATACAAGTGAAAAACAAAAAAAAAAAAAAAACGACAGATTTTACAAAAAAGTAACAAAACATTTATATTTAAAGTAAAAAGAGCAAATTTTTTTCATTCAATATGAATGAGTTAAATTGAAATTGTATTAATTAAAATTACATTAATGTGTTTAATTAAAGATATACAATGTTATTAATTAACATGTTCAAAACAATAATAAATTATGTAAATGAAATTTTTTTGTAGGGTGAATGAAAAGGTGCAAGAACATAATAATGAAATTATAAAAGTTAAAATTAATATGGCATTCAATGGGACAAATTTAAGGGAAAATTATATAACAACGTCTTTCCCGGATCCGGAATTACTAACTAAATGTAAACATGGGTTTGCTTCATGTTTTATATGAGAGAATACATTCAATACGTGCAGTGTTACGAGTTCTGTGTAGCAACATATCTCTTTTCTTTTCTCTCCTATCATGTTCCTTATGTCCGGTGTAGAACGCACTTTACACTCAAACTTTATTTGCCTCTAAAAAGATATTTCTTTTTTCTAAATTTGTTATAATGGGTGTTTAGAAGAAAGCACCTTTATGTCGTTTCGTTAATTAAAATGATTTCAGACTTATGTAAAAAATACAAACTTATTAACTAAAACTATTAACTAGATTATTAATAAAATATAAAAATCAAGCACAAAATGTAAATCATAACTGAAATATTCAGTCCAAATTATAAAAAAAAAAAGATTCTTGCCGAATTTTCCCATTTTTTTACATTTCTCCCATTATTAATTGGGATTTCCATAAAATAATAAATATTTAAAAAGAGGGATATACTGTTACTCTCTCTCTCTCACATTAAGAATATTTATTTTATTTCCTTATGGAAATCACAATTAATGGTTTGATTATGGATGGCGTGAAAATGAAAATTGTTTTACGGATGGCTACAGTTTTAGTTGTTATTTATTTATTTTTATTTATTTATTTCTTTAATCGAGCCCGTTATTTAGTGCTTTTCTGGCGATAGGCAGAAAGGAAAAGGCGGAAAAATTCCCCGCTAATCATTTTTTCATAATTAGGAGTGATTTTAAAACGCATCGAAAGGAAAATTTTCTTTAAAACAAAATCTCAATTTAAATTTCTAAAATTGTTTTGGTACAACATTAAAATTTTAAGGCGTTTTAAAAAAACGAATTTTCGATTAAAACAATCATATTTTGATTAGTTTTGAGCATTATTTGACGCTATTCAGTGTTTGGTGCAAAAGGTCTTGCGAATGCGCAAATGTAAAATATTGAAGCTCTTTTATGAAATCGAACAGTAGTTCTTTGTGCATTTTTCTTGGATTTTAATCAAAAAGCTAAGATATTTAGCAAATTAGGAAAGCAATTTACACTAAACACTGAATAACGACAATTGTTTTTTTTTTCTAAGATCTCACCAAAAACTGCATATAATTGCCGTTAACATTCATTAAACAGTTGAGATATTTTGTACTGGCAAATTTGCAAGACCATTTGCACTAAACACTGAATAACGACAATTGTTTTTTTTTTATAAGATCCCACCAAAAACAAAGAATTGCCGTTAACATTCATTAAACAGTTGAGATATTTTGCGCTGGCAAATTTGCAAGACTATTTGCACTAAAGTTTAGTGACTAAGTACCGCCAATTGGTTTTTTTTATAAGATTTCATTTAAAATTGCACAGAATTGCCGGTAAAATTCATTAAACAGCAAATGCCACTCTGCCAAATTTGCAAGGACATTTGTTTTAAACGGTGAGCTCGGCTTATATAAAATAAAGTTTAAAATTCAGTTTCTGTTAACATTTTATTTTAATATGGAATTAAGCAGCTAATCATTTTATGTAGGTGAATTTGGGATAAAATTTAACTGCCTAACCCACGATATCGAACGATGTCGATCGCTTGATTTTTAGACGTAAAAAAATCTATCTTGCGTTCCACTAATAACCGATTTTATTTCACTTATTAATTGTTTACTGGAAGAAAAGCTAAACAAATGGAACTCAAGATAGATTTTTTATCGTGGGTTAGGCAGTAAATTTCGAAAAAATTTAATACAAAGCGAAGATTTCTATTTTCTTGAGGCACGTAAGGAAAATTAAACGCAAAAATACGCGATCTTGGAAGCAGAGTGAAACATCAAACTATACTTGTTCTTGTATCGTAGAGCACAGTGCCAGCCACTGTAAACGTAGTACAGGCACATCAAAGAACGCTTTGAATTCTTCAATTCCATTGTGAGACTTCTTTCTGTAAAAATTCAGAAATCTTTGTGAACAAGTTACGGTCTCTGAAACACCCATTAAAAGGAATATAATTGCAGACTTCGATGTCATCTTGTAATTAAAAAAAAAAAAACTTTTTAAATAATTTAAGAGAAACTTCCTTCCTAAATATTAAGTTTTCCTTTTAAACTATAATAATTATTAATTATTATTAACATAGAATATAACAGACATACATACATAAACACAATAATGGTAAACAACAATAAAAAAAAAATTAATAAAAAAAAGTGTCTTTAGTTACAACATGTTCCATACGTCCGATTTACGAGGAATTGAATTATGTGATAGATTAGTTATGATTGTATGTACGAATATATTTGACAACATCAAAATGAATGTGTTTTTGGGATGATGGGGATGAGGTTTTTTGTTTTTAGTTTCGTTTTAATTCCGACGTACGTTACAATTCATTTTCCAAATTGGAACGTACGTTTTTAAGGACATTGTGAGTTTTGAGTATTTGATTTTTAATGTCTTTTTCGACTTGTGCCTTGAGTTTATTAGAATTGCGCAGTTTTTCATAAGTGTTTTCAAAGGCACGTTGGTTGCGTAATAATTTGCGACGCAATTCAGCGTTTTCTTGTTCTACCTTAAGACAATCGTGTTTCTTTGCCATCTGTTGGATACCGGTGTTCGCAGCATCTGTGACATTTGAAGCTTCAATGTTTGCGTTACTGCCGACTGGAATGAAAACAGAAAAATAAGAAAATATTATTTAAAGAAACATTTAATTTAGTATTTGAAATACATTTCGTCGCAAATTTCAATTTTTCAATCATCAGCAGACTTTTTAGTTTCTGCACAAACTTTCAAAAATCATTTCAGAATTACATAAAAATACGACTATTACTTTTATTGTTATGTAATTATTTTAATTTTTTATTTTTTTAATTTGTTTCAAGTTCTATTATATTTTGTGTATCAAGGCGAATTCACTTTACAACTGCTGTTAGCTCTACAAAAACTACAACATTACAATAACAAATGACACATAAGTGACATTTCAACCTTCACTTAGAACAAAATATATTCGCCACACTTAAAACTCCACAAAAAAAAATTGTTATAACAAATAAAATCATATAAAAATCAGCATAAAAAATCGCCAGAAGAAAAAAAATAAAGAACTAAAATAATGATCAAAACTCGCCGAAACTAAAATAATTACCATAAAAAAAAAAAATAAAACAGTTAAAAGAAAACAGTTGAAAAAACCGCCAATAATAAAAGGTTATATAAATAAACATAAATCTGTTGACAAAAAAAAATATTAGCCGATAAATGTAAGCAAATCGCTGAAAAATAAAACACCAAAACTTGAAAAATCGCTAAAACTATAAAATGACAAAAGTAAAAAATATTTAAGAAGCAAAAATCGTGAAAAGTAAAAAAAATCGGCAAATCTAAATACTCGACATATAAAACAAATCGTCCTAAACGAAAAATCGCTAAAACCGAACAAAAAAAAAAAATAATAGAAAAAATCGCTAGAAAAACAAATTAACCACAAAATAAAAAATATTGATAAAAAAAAGAAACTACTAGAAAAAAAGCAACAGTTAAGTGCATACGCCATTTGCAAACGATCATGTATTTAGGTGCTGTTTCTACATGACGGACGAATGATTTGAGCGTAAAATTTGTATGAAAAGCATTCAGTTGTGCGAGTGAATTTCATACAAACTTTACACGCAAGTCATTCGTACGTCATGTGAAAACAACTCATTAAGGTGCTTGCTGCTCATACAAGACGAACGATGGCTTTCATACAAAATTTACACTCAAAATGCTCGTTCGTCTTGTATAAACAGCACCTAAAAAAAATTTTTTTTTTTTTTGCTACCGATCTCAATATAGAACACCAGTATTTGTATGCCTGCTTTTTACCTAAAAATAAACCAAATTTTTCACTTACTCTCTTTATCACCAGGTTCCGTTCTTAATTGAGGACTACTCGATTCCACTCTGCTCCCGCGACCCGCATCACTTTCAATGCCTAAATCAGGTGATGAGTTCTGCATGCGTTGCTCACCTAAAAGCTGCTGAGCTACAAGATTCTTTTGGCCAAGACCCGAGAAGGAGGAGGCAGAATTAAGGATGGGTACTTCTTCGGAAGTGTAACCGGACGCCAAACGTTCATGCAAAGATTGTTGCACGTGTTCCAAATGTTGGATTTGATGTTGCATTACATTGCGTTCTTTTGCCAGTTCTTCCACTTGCTTTTCTAATTGCAATTTATCATTTAAGGCCTTCACACGTTCCATGGCTGCCTTAGATGCTAATAAAGTGCTTTCATCAATTTGTTTTTGTAGATTGCGTGAAGCAAGTTCAGTTTCGACGAGAGTCTGTTTAAGCTCCTGCTCATTTTCCTGCAAACATTCAACAGTTCTTTGCGTCTCTACATATTGTTTTTGTAATTCACCCAATTGTTGTTTACATTCTTCGTATAGATTTTTAGCCACATAATCCCTCTGCAGACAATCTTGATACTCTTGTTCTTTGGCCACAAGTGTTTTTTGCATAGCCACCTCGAGATCTTGTTTCAGTGAGTCTAATGTTTGTTTCTCTTTATCGGCGGCTCGTTGTAATGCCTCTTCATAGTTTTCTTTGACAATTTCCATGTCTGCCTTTAACGAATTGATTTGCATTTCAGCTAATTTAGATTCTACCAAAAGGCGATCATATTCTTCTTGTAGTTTATCCAAAGAACGAGACTTTTCATCGATTTGTTTTGCCAACAAGGATTCCGTTTCCATATTGATGGGCTGCTCTTGACTGCCAATCTCTATAAGATCATTGTGCAGTTGTTCATTGCGTTTCTTAAATTCTTCCAGTTCTTGTGTGATTTCTAGTACTTTTAGATTTTCTTTTTTCAAACGATTATCGGCATCTACTAGCTGACATTGAATTTCCAATATTCGATTATCACGTTGTTGGATTTGTTGTTCTAGCTGCGTAATACGCTCTTGGCTACGTGCTTTACATAACCGACTATTTGAATCGCTATAGTCACTATCAGTTTCATTGTTTTTCACCAACAAAGGCAGTTCCTTGGCCATCAACGAGGTCGAGTGATCTTCAAGGCCTATGCGGGCCAGGGAAACTTTCCGATCAGGTTCCGACCATGCTTCCGATTCACTTTCTCTATTTTCAGTCATAGCAGTCAGTGGCAAAGAACGTCTTTCCTTCTTGAAGTCCGCTGTGCGTCGTTTATCCAATTCCTTTTTCAGAGCATTATTTTCTGCCTTCAAAACCTCAATTGACTGTTCGTGCAAATCTTCGTGAGAATTAAATGATTTGTTCTCGAAATCCACATCAATATCATCTAAAATGTCCGATAGATTAATTAACTCGGTCAGACTTTGATCCATCATTGAGAGACCCGATACGGATAGGGTCATATTAAGACTCTTGGATAGATCTAGGCTCCTGTTTACAGCTCGGCGCATAGCTTTACGTTTCTCTATTGCCAAAACACCCAAAACATCTTTGTGCTTGAGTAGCGAACTAAGGAAATTAGCTAATTCTTCTAGGCGAGTAGATAATGTGGCACACAAACCGGTACATTGTCGACGCCATTTTTCTGCTGATTCTGCATCTAAGCGCGCCTGTTGCAATTCTGTTTTCAATTGTGCTATCAAGGCATAATTTTTTCTTTCGGCCTTCAAACGATCCAATAAAATGTCTACCTTGCGTTGTAATAATGTATTTCGTTGTACGGCTCTGTTGTATTCCCCATCCGAGAAGGTTTTTTGTAACTCTGCAGCAACTTTTTCCTGAGTGCTGTCGTGTTTCAGAGGTGAAACCGTAGAATCATTTGTTTTATTAAGTATTTTGTTAAGTCGTTCAATTTCGCGATTTTTCTCCCAAAGTTCTGTGTTGACAAGATTCTAGAATATGAGAAGATTTTTTATTATTATAGAAAATATGTATGTATATAGCGTGCATTGGTATGCTAGGAAGTGTCTATCAGTGTGGAGGTTAAGGATTTGACGCTAACGCAAAGTGCGGTATCCACAATAACCAAAATTGATTTGAGTAGAAAATCAGTTTTTCTAAGGAAAATAGTTGTCTGCATTGTGGTAACCATAACTTGGACACTGGGTCTGTTTCGTTAGAACGTGTGAACGTTTTTTATTGCAATATATAATTTCTAATTGTATTTGTAAGATTTGGGTGCTGTTTATACAAGACGAACAGTGTGATTTGTGTGTAAATTTTGTATAAAAAGCACTCAGTTTTTTTAGTGTTTTTTTTTATACTTCGTATTGTATAAACAGCACCTTAGAAAATAAATAAATAAAATAAAAATATATTATTTATGTACCTGCAGATCAGCAGTTTTCTTTTTAACTTCAACTTTGAGTTGTTTAATTGCGACCTCTTGCTGTTCAATTATCTGCTCGAATTTTTGTTTTTGCACCGAAGTTAGATCATTTAAAGCCTCCGTATCACTAAAGGAACGACAAATGCCGGTACATTCCAAGCCACTAATACCTGCTGCTCCTGACTGATTCTGCAAATTCAATTTGAAGAGAAGAAAATTACAGTTGTACAATGTACAGTTTGTGTGAGGTAAAAGACGTCAGCGCCTGATCAAACCTCAATATTTTTTTTTCTTACATCAAAAAGTAAAGTTTTCATAGAATAGAATAATTATGTATATGAATTAAAAAAAAAATTCAATTGGACACAACTTTTATTAAGTTTTCCGAAAAATAATATGCCTTATTACGGATTCGACTTCCGTCGAGTATTCCGACTTGATAAAACAAAAAGGTTCTGAAATTTAATAATAACTAGCGACCCGCTTCAATAGATCGTTTTCATCAAACAAAATTTTCTATAGAAAATTATAATCCGCTAACAATTTGGTAGACAAACATTTAGGTGCTGTTTCCACACTATAGAAAAATTATTTGTGTAAAAATTTTGTATGGGAATCACTCAAAAAACTGAGTGGATTTCATACAAATTTTCTACTCAAACCAATTGTTTGTATTAAATTTAGAAACCGCACATTAGTCTATGGAAGTTTAAAATTATGTTTCGATAAATATTTGTAGCCAATTTTAGTCCCAACAAATTTTTTTTTTATAAAATTTAACTTGGAAACATATTAATGTGCGTATGAAAACCACTCAGTTTTTGAGTGATTCCCATACAAAATTTCTACACAAGTCATTTGTCTGTATTGTGGAAAAATACATATGTATTATATAGAAAATTTTATAATAAAAATTTTGAAAATATATTTTTATGCTGGTAAAATTTTTAATAGAAAGGTACCTTTTTTACGTAAAATAAGTCTAGAACTAACTTTGGTATTTGGTGTGAACTAAGCATTTAGATCAACGGTTCTGAAATGGTGCTCCATCGACCCCTGAGGGTCCGTAGCAACCATCCAAGGGATCCGCGTGAAGAGCCCAAAAACAGTGTTTTCAAAAATAATTTAAGTTTTATTTTTGTTTTTTTTTTTGATACGTAGATACTCATGCATATGTACTTATGTATTTATGTTTTAAAATCTTCAAACACGTACAACAAAATATTAGTGCAATCGCGTACTCTTCACTTTTTAATATACAGTACCCCAGACTCAGCACTGACTGTTATTGCCATCACTATCAAATAACAGCTGATATTGTTTTTATTGTCATTTAATTTACTACCTATTCGCCGATATCGAAGTTGTTCTTTCTTTCGAACAAATACATTTGAAACAAAAACAAAATTTTTTAATTTAAATTTTAGCTTTACATATTTAAATAAAAACGGTGAAGTCTACAGTACGTTATATGTCACAAAACTAGTTCGAACGATGCGAAGAAACCATCTAAAATGGAAAAAGAGGCATCTTTTAGCAAATCATCCGGCTTTGAAAATAAAATCAATTTTTTTCTTTTCTCCTTTTTTGCGTTTTTAATTCAACATAAAAAAACCTTGGCTTCAAAGGGGGTCGCAAAAAAAATTTTTTTGCAAGGGGTCCTTGAACAGGAATTTGGTGAGAACCCCTGATTTAAATTAACAATTAGCAGATTCTGTTATTACACAGACGCTGTTATTAACAGAACTCAGCTATTCTTCAATTCACATAAGGTGGTCTTGAGAACAAAGGTTATTATTTTCGCCCACTTTAAACCGCTTGTATTTTTGGTCTACCTCAAATATCAAAATATATTTTTCATAACATTGTTATAACACCCCTGGGGCGCATTTTATAAGGAAAATTGGGGCGAATATACCTTGTATCAATATGCCTTAGATCAAAAGATTATATAAAATATTATCAGGTATGTCAAGACAATCGTTTTCGAATTGAAATCGATACAAAAACGTATAAAGTTGTGATGCTCACTTCAATATCGTTTTCATATCGATTTTACTTCAAATCGTATTCGATTTCATTTTTCATTTTTCTGTTCTATGAAAACTTCAACTTCGCTTTGAGCGGACGGAATCAAGAAATTTTGAAAAGTTTGTTTATGAAATGAAAAAACCTGGAATCTGTTTATCACCCGATTTACATGATGACTTTTGCGTCGTCGCTTTTTCGACGTCTCTTTTTGCTTGTTGGTGAGCGGTGTAGGGAAGAAAGAGGTGTAAACAAAAAGTCTTGATTTGTGTTTTTCAAGACTTTTCTTCCATTTCTCTTTGTTACTTTTCATTATTTTTCTCTTTTGTTATTTATCTTTATCTTCGTCGCAAAAGTCATCATGTGAATTGGGTGTATGTAACAAAAAATGCTGACACTAAGTTTGTTTCTTAAGTCTTTTGTTTTTTAAAGTGAAAACTTCTTTTTTGCATAGTCTATGTATGATGACTATACAGTGTTGCCGCTTTGGAAATTTTTTAAATATCCAGTGTTGCCACTTTTCCCGGGATTTCTGGGATTTTGAGGGGATTTTTATATCTATATATATAAAAGAAAGTCGTGTTAGTTACTTCGCTTATAACTCAAGAACGGTTGAACCGATTTAGCTGAAAATTGGCAGGGAGGTAGTTTAGAGCCAGGAATAGGCTATAGGATACTTATGGGCGGGATTGGACAAAGGGGCGTGGTACCTCTCATACAAACCACAAATTAAAAATCTATTATTTCTGCTCCTGATAACGGTATTTGAACAAAATTTGGTATGTCGGTTTGGTGTAAATTTCTTAAGTGCTGTTGCAAATATGGGCGGGATTGGACAAAGGGGCGTGGTACCTCTCATACAAACCACAAATTAAAAATCTATTATTTCTGCTCCTGATAACGGTATTTAAACAAAATTTGGTATGTCGGTTTGGTGTAAATTTCTTAAGTGCTGCTGCAAATATGGGCGGGATTGGACAAAGGGGCGTGGTACCTCTCATACAAACCACAAATTAAAAATCTATTATTTCTGCTCCTGATAACGGTATTTGAACAAAATTTGGTAAGTCGGTTTGGTATGCATTTTTTTAGTGCTGCTGCAAATATGGGAGGGATTTGACAAAGGGGCGTGGTACCGCTCATACAAACCACAAATTAAAAATCTATTATTTCTGCTCCTGATAACGGTATTTGAACAAAATTTGGTATGTCGGTTTGGTGTAAATTTCTTAAGTGCTGCTGCAAATATGGGCGGGATTGGACAAAGGGGCGTGGTACCTCTCATACAAACCACAAATTAAAAATCTATTATTTCTGCTCCTGATAACGGTATTTAAACAAAATTTGGTATGTCGGTTTGGTGTAAATTTCTTAAGTGCTGCTGCAAATATGGGCGGGATTGCACAAAGGGGCGTGGTACCTCTCATACAAACCACAAATTAAAAATCTATTATTTCTGCTCCTGATAACGGTATTTGAACAAAATTTGGTATGTCGGTTTGGTGTAAATTTCTTAAGTGCTGCTGCAAATATGGGCGGGATTGGACAAAGGGGCGTGGTACCTCTCATACAAACCACAAATTAAAAATCTATTATTTCTGCTCCTGATAACGGTATTTGAACAAAATTTGGTACGTCGGTTTGGTGTGCATTTTTTTAGTGCTGCTGTAAATATGGGCGGGATTGGACAAAGAGGCGTGTCACCACCCATATAACCCAAAAATTTAATTCGCCATATTTTGGGCATTTTTTGACCTACGTCGATGATATTTGGTACATATGGTATTGCCATAATTTGGAATACGTACCGGGAGAAAAGTGGATGGGACCACGCTCCTTTTTATTAAAATTAAAAATCGTAATAACTACTGGACCGATCGTCACAATAGGATATATAAATACTTTTAATTTTATTTTATAACGAGGGGGGTAGCGAAGTACACCGGGATCAGCTAGTATGTATATAAAAGAAAGTCGTGTTAGTTAATACTATTTATAACTCAAAAACGGCTGAACTGATTTGGCTGAAAACAATAGGATATATAAATACTTTTAATTTTATTTTATAACGAGGGGGGTAGCGAAGTACACCGGGATCAGCTAGTATGTATATAAAAGAAAGTCGTGTTAGTTAATACTATTTATAACTCAAAAACGGCTGAACTGATTTGGCTGAAAATTGGTGGGCAGGTAGCTTAGAACCAGGAAAAGGACATAGGATACTAAGTTACGGCACTTTTTTCCTGGGGGGACTAGGATGCCCCTTCTTTGTATGGGGCACTTCCAGTATAGCTAGAAAGCTGAAATTGAAATTGCATAAGTTGATAAAAAAAAATGCTATGCAATAGCTTTACCGCTGCAGTCCCCGAGCGCCACACATCTTTTTTTTAACTATTTCAAATATGTATTTGTTTTTTGTCTGCAATAAATTGTGTTAAAATGTTATGAATGGTAATGATATAGCCCCCCATAACTATATTCTTTATGATTTGCAACAAAAAAAATTCAGCAACGTTGCCTTGAAATTTTTTTGCACTGAGCAAAATTAATCCTATCGCGAAAATTTAAAAAATTTGCAAGTCCTAAAACCGATTATAATTTGAAAATGGTGAAAATTTGCAAAAACTTGCTTAAATTTAAAAGATTTGAGAGCAAATGCAAGAAAGTCAAAACATAAAAAAAAACAATAAAAATTAGCAAGAATTTTCCATCGGAGGTCACACAAAAAAATTTGTGCAAATACATGGATTCATTCATTCCTGCAACAGCGTTATATAAAATTTTAAAACTAATAAAAATTAATAATTTAACGTCAAATATATATTTATTTTGTAAACAAATAAAAAAAAGTAAGTTTTTCTTAGACATGTGTGGTATTGAAACAAAAATGAATAATGAAATCGATCCGATTGCCATCACACCTAAAAGTATTTGATTCGATTTAAATCGTAGATTTCATTTCAAATCGAATCGATTTCTATCACATACCTGATATGTATGTCTGACAAAAATTTCTATAAGAAACATTTTTATTACCCAAAAAAAAAAATATTTATCGGACTAATCAGGAAATTATTTTCGTTAAAAAGTATTTTAAGACACAAATTTATTGATTGACACAACTTACCTCGTTTTCATTATTTGAGACATTTGAAGGCTGGGTAATGTTTTTCAAACGGCTATTTTCGACTTGCTGATTTTTAATATTCAACATTAATTTTTGTATGGTAAGACGAGCTTTATCGTAGAGTTGATCGCGATTTTGAAGGTTTTCCTCCAAATCTTGTATCATACAAGCTTTGTCGGCAGCATCCATTTTCAATTTTTGTATTTCATCACGCAATTGTGGGGCCTTAAGAATATTATTAAAGTTATACAAATTTATAGATATGTTAATTACCAGTACCGATCACCTTCAACCAACCCATTTTATAACATGAATGAATTTTCGATTTTTCAATATTTTTATAATACTTTTGATTTTATTTAGGAAAACAAATATGTTACTCGTATAATGAAAATATTACAAATAATGAGTTATTCAATGATGTTCGAAACAAAAATTATAAATCTGTTATAAAAATAAATGATCATAGAGTACAAAAATATATACAAATATACTGTACATATGTACATACTTATGTACATACAAATATACTGTACATATGTACATACTTATGTACATACATATGTACATACATACATAAGTGTGAAATTAAAAACATTTTGGAATTAACATTTCATGGATATAAAACAAAAAAATTATATTTGTACATAATAAATTCACGTTATGAATGCATTAGAATTGAAAAACATTCAACTATAAATGATGATATGCAATCTCTTTGAATATTTTGCAGAGTAACTTGTAAATTCATTCTTTTTACATCATCCATTCTTAGCTGAACTTCATTAATTTCATTTTAAATTGAAGAGAATTTTGCAAACTTCATTTGAAACAATCAAGGAAAATTTCCAAATTTTGAATAAATATAACGTAGCCCATCCGTTGCTGAATGTTTCTGATGCTGTTCCTTTTTTTCGTAATCCTTTATGGGGATGTAGGAGGGGAGTGCAAATTAAATACAATTTCAGAACAATATCCCTATTCACAATCTGGTGCAAAGTCTAGCTTTTTTTTACTTTTCGCCGCCAACAAAATACAAAGATGTGCACTTGCAAAATCTTTGAAAATTTAAAATTAGTTTTTATTTAATCAAAGTATGCAAGACTTAATTGCAAACTGACAGTGAACATTTTATATAATAAAATTTTTATAACAAAATATGGGGCATACAAAAAAAAAATCGAAAAGCGTATCAAGAGGGTTAAGGGTTTGACATATTAAATGGATTTTTAAGCCAAGAGATTTCTGTTTTCCAACATACATATGTACATAATCAAAAAGTCAGTTCACAATTGAAAACGAAAGCAAACAATTGCACAAATTTGCAATTTAAAGTGCACAAGATTGTGAATGGATTGTGAATAGTTTTATTAAAAAGCGACATATGTTTTTGTAAATATCATATATTTTTGGTTGAGCATTTAAAAAAAAATTCTCATAAAATTGCATATCAATTAATCTGTTAAATCACAAAATATAAACATGAAATTTTATTTCTCTTTTTATGTGATAATTTAGTACGAAACAGGCCGCATAAAATTAGATTTTGTGTGGTACTTTAACACTAATTGTGAATAAGTACGAAATTGGTCTATTCGCCGATTAAGTTTTAATTCAATTTTGGATGTTCACGTTGAATTTTAATTGTCAAGGCGAATTACCACCACGTGGCCTCGACATCCCATGTGATTATTTTTGCCCCTCTGCGAATTTTGAATCTCTCACATTTTCTGGCATCCCTAAAACATATTTGTTACAACGAATTGGGCCAAGTACAACTGCTATAAATATGACTTGACTTAAAGGGAGTTTTTTCTGTCGCTTTCACAAAAAATACTCATAAAGCAAACTAAAAAAAATTTGCTTCGTATTGTGTTATTTAAAATCACTGTGTAAATGTAAGGATTACAAGATTTCCTGTATCGATTCACTATAAAAATGTGCGAAAGAATGGAACTATAACTCTCTCTCTCTCTCTCTCTCTAGAAAAATATCCCCCGGAATCCGAAGTACAGTGCCAGCAGCTTCATCTTCATTTTGTTTTCTTGTAGTGTTAGGGAATTTTATTCATTAAATTTGATGCTCAACAAAAATCATTTAGGGGATTCAAATGGTAGTCTTAAAATAATAACACGATAAATTATGAACAACCTGTCATAATTTAGTGTGCTATTTCATAACTTTACCAGCTGATTAAAAAGAAATTAATTTAAAAATTGTATTTGATATCAAAAAGGCCAAAAGCAAGTGAAAAACTAATATAATACCTGGTATGTGCGAGAATTACATGTTAAACATCGTAATGGCTACCTCAAGTATATATAAAAAATAAATAATTTTTCTATTAAAATTATGAAATTGTTATTTATTCATACAAACTTGCTGAACTATACATACATATATGTACTCGTATAAACAAAAACAGCTGTTGTCACTAATATGAACTGAATATTTTTTTTTGGGTGGCGGCAATTGGAAAAACGGTCACTAGGGTGCCAGCCACATAACTTACGCAAACAACTTTTTTTTATTCTTATGTCATTTATAAGTAGCCCCGGTTCCACTGTTATTTTATGACAAAACCATAAACATAGTTCAAAATGTCTTATTATTATGTATATGACATTTTTAGTTGAAACACAACAACAACTATTTTAAAATATTGTAAAATAATAAGACATTATGACAATATGACTTAATAGGGTACCGTTTGAATCCCCCTAATATCTACAAATATACATATACGTGTGTATGATTAACAAGAAATTATTGATAAAATCGTAAAATTTTGGCCAATGATCATCAATTTGTCAATCTGGCATCATGTTTTTAAAAAGAGCGGTTTTTACTCTTTGAATTAAAGCATCCTTGTAAGCCTGATTTATCACAATGTTGTTAAAAAATTAACATGTGTTGACAAAAAAAAAAAAAAAAAAAAAACAGCTGATTCACTCACAAGCAGACGGACTCTTCTAGTGATAAATCTCAGTAAATATAATTAGAGTTAAAAAAATTAATACAAACAGTTAAACCCGCTATTATTATTTTTTTACATAAATACTACTTAGTGTACTTTAATCATTTGTTGTTGCTATATTCTTCGCTCACCTTTAAAAAAAAATCTGCTTCAAATCCTTCGATATTACAGCTTAAAAGATGTGGGGAAAATTTTGGCATTAGAGAGGTACAACTTCTGCTTGATTTCGGTAAACAAAGGCCAACTGCATCACACAAACTGCTATCGCTAAAGGTATAACGTATAGGAATTTCGGCCTCATAATGACGATTTAAGTCCAAAGTATTGTGCAAATAGTTGCCAACACCTTGAGATGTTGAAGCTACATCTATATTACAATTATATATCGCACTTCCAAAATCTAAAGAACAGTTATCACAAATGTTGGCGTTATTTGTGGTTTGATTATTTTTCATATCGCTGCCATCATTGCAGATATTAAGACACAATTTTTGTGACAATTTATATGCACTTGCTATAGAACCACCAGCGGCAGTTGCTTCCGCTTGCACTTTTTTTGTGCAATAATCTCGTTTTGTTTTTTGTTCGATATTGAAATTTAGATCATGATTTTTCTTGTTCACTTCAAGAGCACACTTTTCATATTTTCGATAAATTTCTTGCTTTTCAAACGTGTAACATTCGCTGCAGTTATGCGAAGCTTGTAACTTATTAATTATGGCGCGAAAGAAACGATTTTCTCGTTTAACAATATTACGTTCTGTATTAATTTTATTCACCATTTTTTCATAATCCTGAATACGTTCCAATAGACGGGTAGTATTTTCATTTTTTATGCAAATTGTGGACTGGAGAGAAATGCAATAATTTGCAGTTAGAAAGCAAAAAAAAAAAAAAAAAAAAAAAAAAAAAAACGAAAAAAAAAATAAACAGAACCAATAATTAAAAAAATATAAAAGAAAAAGTGATCATTTATTTTTAAAGAATCTTTGGGAATTTATTTTTCAGAAAATTTTTGTAGCACTTTGCATACAAGTCGAGTTTCTGTCATATTATATATTGAGGAAAAAAGTGGGCAGCGCCACACCCATCTAACATTTATATTACTCTTCAATTTGATTCTGTAAACTGTAACAATCCAACATGATTCCAAGATGGACAGTGAAGTAACACAACTAATAAAATTACTGCTAAATAAAGAAACTCAATGTGTCTACTACTTAACACCAGAGGCGCTGCAAAACTGCCCAAAATTAACAAAATATTCAATAGCAGAGTTGTAACAAAATATGTATAAGCAGAATGCAGAATAACATATATATTGTCTACCCTATTCCTTTCCCTAGTTCCGGCACAATACGAGTAGATTGCACAAGTAGGGATCAACCACTGAGTGCTGATGCTAAATAAAATAAAAGAAAGCAAAATTTCCGTAGACCCTTGGACTGCATTCATAAACTCCATGTAAGACAAAATGGAAAATTGTATTGAGCCAGTATTAAATTTAAAAGCAGTTCCAAAAATTATCAAAAGTCATTAATCAAAGAAATGGTTATTAAACTTGCACCGAAGGTGATTCAATACATCGATCAATACGTTAGGCCAGGCTTTGTTCGCATTTATTCTAGAATTAGTAGTTTTTCTGTTTTTTTAATAATGTAAATTTTTTCCTTATTGAATAAATCTTTTAATTATTATTTATTATTTTTAATTTTAAGTTATTTAAGTTTGTGAATACATAGTATACAAGTAGATATGTTTGCATTTGTGTGTGTGTGTATGTGTGGTGTGGAATGAACTTTGAAGCATATGAAAATGATGAAAGTGTGCAACCCGAACCTTTTAAATGATAAAACAAAGCAGCAGAGCTGGAAAAGAATGCGATCGTTCATAGAAAATATTATCGTTGATGTTATATATTCAACCTACGACGTAAATTGATTATTTAAATCAAATTTCAAAGTCCCGAAATTTATTTAGAATAATATTTGATTTTGATCACACGATTAATTGATTCTACTACAGAATTCATTGAAACTGGTTTTAAAATTTTGAGTAAGTGTTCAATTGAAAATTCCTTAGAAATCATTTTTCTTGTGTTTAAAAAAAACATGCAACATTTGTTAAAAAAAAATATTTAAATCTATTTTGAAGTTCAAAAAATAAGTATGTATTATAATAAAAATCACCTGACAGAAAAGGCATCATTCAGTTCGCGTCATTTCGTCGACGTTGCCGTGAACAGTTCTTCTTTACGTGTCGATAACTCAAATTTTGTCAAATAGTTATTTTTACGAAACTTTCAAATAAAATTCGAATAATATTCTTTTCAAATCGAACTACATAATTCGATCGCCTTAAAGCAGAAATCACAACAATGGCAGACAGACGGACATCGAAGAAAAATAAAAAGATCGAATAGAGGAAAATGAAATCTGAAGTTTTAAAGAATATTTGACTTAATATAAATATTACGAATTGAAAAAATATTGGACACTTTAAAGCTTTCCAATTTAAATCATATCCCGGGGATATTTACATTCACAATTAAAAGATTTTGAAGCTTTACAAGTTTGTAAAGTTTTCATTTTGAATCGAACTATGTACTTAACAATAATCCCAATCAAGGCGAATTCAATACTAGGTGGCCATATTAGCCTACGTCATCATCAGCTGTTCATAATGAAAAAAGCTATTTTCATCCGGACTGTTAAAAATTGTAAACAAATAGTGTTGTTGACAGATTGGTACTTTTGTAGCTGCGAACTGCGGGTTTCGCCTTCATACCAATGTTATTAATATCACAATCAAGACAAATTCATAACAGTTATTCCCGAAATGTCAGATGATTATTTTCGCCTTGCTTCGCTCCTTGTATATGTGATCCAGTTGCTTTGTCAAATGCTTTGTTGACATATTGTTCGGTATTTTTTTGACACCGCAAGTAGATGTTTTTTAAAGCCTGTTACCTGTTATGAATTTACCTTGATCACAACTGTTTAAGATTGAGATTAATTCATGGGAATTAAAACTTCATTAAAAAGAAAATACTTTGTAAATACATTCTTTTCCAACTCTGTCTTTTGAGTATAATATAAAAGATATTAACAAAGAACTCGAGTGATTTCGATAACGTTACAGTTTTACAACAGAAATGAACAAAAAGCACAATTTTTTATTTGCTTTTACAAAAAACCAACTTACTTGCATTCTCGATAAAACATCTTGTTGATTACGCATTTGTTGCTCATAAGTTTGCATGTTCGTAAGTTCTTTGCTAAAATTATCGTGAGTTTGTTTACAGGCGACCATAAGTTTTTCATTATCAGCTTTAAGATCTGTATTCTTAGAGCGAAGACCTCTCATAAAACGCTTTTGTTTATTGTATTTTACATAATATTTGTTATTATTAAATTGATTATGCAATTGGTATTATAAAATGGGTTGAATGTTGAATGGATGTTTGGTTTTAAAAAATTAATTAAAATAAAAATATTAAAAAAAATAATCTTACCTCATTATTGGCGATTTCTTTATCTTTATTTTCAATGGATTCTAAAAGTTCGTCGTTTTGGAAGACAAGTTCTTTAACCTTTTCTTCGTATTCCTTAATGGCTTCATCGCGTTTTATTAAGATGTCTTCTAAGCTATAAATTTGTTGTTGGAAATCCATGAGCTTGTCATCGGATTGTTTTAGCAAACCTTCCAATTCGTGTATCTAAAACATATAGAAAAACAAAACCAAAAAACAAACAAATCAATTATAAAATTTTTATATTTATTTTAAATTTTTATTTTTAACAAATTTAGCAAAAGATTTTTACAAAATATACACACTTTTTGCAAGGCATTCAAATTTTCCGCTACATCCGATCGTTCCAATAGCTCTTTCATTAAATCGCCACTGCCAGTGTTAGTCAAGCGTGACTTTTCCATATTTCTTTCCATTTCCAAATAGTGGATTTTCTGATTTAGTTCCTCTATGATATGTTGATATTTTGTTTCCGTTTCTTTTTGTATTTTTTCCATTTGGTTCATAGCTTGAGCCGCTTCTTTCAGTAAATCTTGTTTTTCTTGTACCTCTTTGCGTAAAATTGCCATTTCTACTTTTGTGTCGATCATCTGTTTCATAATTGTGTCTTCCGAAGGACTATTCGGTTGTTTATAGCCGGGTATACTTTCTTCAATAAAATACAAACGCAATTTTAGGTTGAAATTTTCTTTACGCAAGGTGGCCATTTGCTCTTCAAACTCGCGTACAGAACGACCTTGGGCTGCAGGAGAATTAGAGCCCTGATATGGTTGTAGACTTACACAGGGTGATCGATAACCGACACCATCTGAAAAATAAAAATATGACAAGAAATTTAGAAATGCTATTTGAAATTTTGTAGCAAGACTATATTTTTAGACGAAAACTTTTGCTGCAGAAAATTTTCAATTAAACATTTATTGCTATAAAAGATCTCATGTAAAAAATTTTTTGCTACAATAAATAATTTTTACACGAAATTTTTAGGCAAAAAAATTAACTGCAGATAAACTTTTGCTACAAAGAATTCTCTATATTTGCTACAAAGATATTCCCTATATAATCCCCTTGCACAAAAGTTGTAATAGAAAATGCTATGAAAAACTTTCTACAACAAATTTTGGCTGCAAACATGCACACCAATTTTCTGTAGAAAATCAAATAAAAAAAAAAAATTCTATGGAATATTTACTGCAGCAGAAAATCTTCTCCAGCTTTTTTTTCATCAAATATTCCAAATACAAATGTATTGAAAATCTTATAACATAAAAAGGTTTGTATGAAATGTATTTATTTTACAAACAATTTCTTTAAAATAAAATGTTGCTGTAGAAAATACATAGTTTTATTAGCTTCAAAAACATTTTATAGCTAATTTTCAATAAAAAAAATATTTTACTACCCAAGATTATCTACAGCAAGTAGTTTGGTAAAAAAATATTCTATTGCTACAAGAAATTATACAAAATAACTTTTCCTTCAAGAGTGTTTAGTTAAAACAATTTCCATTAGAAAATATGTAGTTTTCTATAAAAAAAGATATTGATCACATTTATTTTTCTTTCAGTCTCCATGTTACTAAAATTTCTATAGAAAATCGATTATAACAAGAAATTTTCTACGCAAAATTGTTTGTAGCAAATAGCTTTGTAGAGAAAATTTTTGCTACAAACAAAATTTTGAAGAGAAAATCATTTGCCGCAAAAACATCTCTTTTTATTTGTTACTAGAATTTTACTAGACAAATCATTTGCTACAACAAAAAATATATACTTACAGAAAAATTATAGAAAATAGTTTGCTACAAAAAAATTTTAAGAAAATCTACGAAAAATCATTTTCTACAAACAGTATTAAAAATATTTTGTTTTCTGTAATCGTATGCTATAAAAATGTTCGTATGTCTATAGAAAATCATTTTCTACTAACAATTTTCTACAACAAACCAAATGCTACAAGCGAAATTATAGAAAAAAGTTTGAACAAAGAAAAGTTTTCTACGAAAAATTATTTCCTGAAAATATGTAGTATTAAAAATTTTTTGTTTTCTATACTCGCATGCTATAAAAATGTTCGTATGCTTATAGAAAATTATTTCCTACAAACGATTTTCTAGAGCAAACCAAATGCTACAAAAAATATTATAGAAAATAGTTTGCTACAAAGATTTCTAAATACGCCGTATGCTACGATGTTTTTTGCGGAAAATCATTTTCTACAAACAGTATTAAAAATATTTTGTTTTCTGTACTCGCATGCTATAAAAATGTTCGTATGTTTATAGAAAATTATTTGCTACGAACGGTTTTTTCTATCAAATTAAATGCTACAAACAAAATTATAATAAATACATTGCTACAAAAAAATTTCTGAAGAAAATCGATTGTTTGCTGCCAAGACATTATTATAAATTATCATATGCTACGAAAAGTTTTCTACGGAAAATCATTTTCTACAAATGATATTCAAAATATTTTGTTTTCTGTAATCGTATGTTCGTTTTCTACTAACAATTTTCTATAACAAACCAAATGCTACAAACAAAAGTATAGAATATATTTTGCTACAAAAAAATTTCTGAAGAAAATCGATTGTTTGCTACCAAAATATTATTATAGAATATCGTATGTTACGAAAAGTTATCTACGGAAAATCATTTTCTACAAATGCTATGGAAAATATGTTGTTTTCTGTCATAGTATGCCATAAAAATGTTCGTATGTCTATAGAAAATCATTTTCTACAAACAATTTTCTGATATAAACTAAATGCTACAATCCAAATTATAGAAAAAAGTTTGCTACAAAGAAAAGTTTTCTACGGAAAATCATTTTCTGAAAATAGTATTAAAAATATTTTGTTTTCTGTAATCGCATACCATAAAAGTGTTCGTATGTCTAGAAAAATATTTGCTACAAACGATTTTCTATAGCAAACCAAATGCTACGATATTTTGTTTGTACTTTTCATCTCGGTTCTAATTAATTTTACGGAGAAGTTGCAACAAATTTTTACTGTTCATATGCTTTAGGAAAACGTTTTGTCGTTCAGTCTTCATCGTTAATATGCAAACAAATATTTTAATGATCGCAATAAATTAATAGAATTCTTGCAACGCAAAAATGAAATCTATCCAAACTTACCCCCAATATCCGAAATATCATAATCACTATACACTATGGGCATATGATATTGAAGCATCGCTATTGTATTACTTTGCTTTTGAGCATCCGAATCATTTAAATGATTTGATTTCGTAGAATTTTTATGCATTTTTCTAAAAATAGAAAATATAAAATCGAATAGAACCTAAAATGGCAAATAAAAACAATTTTGCGAATATTATTTCTAAGCCAACAACATCAACATTAGAATTGAATAGAAAAAATTGTCTGATAAGCTTTTGCTAATTGATGACTGCGCTTTTATCTGTAGCTGCTGCTGGCTGCTTGCTTGATGTCACTTCAATATTTCTATTTCCGGTAAACAATTTTTATGCAGAAATTCTAATATTGATGTCGTTTTAAAGAAATTATTTGCAAATTTTGTATTATTTTTTCATTTCTATTTTCTATTTTTACGACGTTTATATTTTATACTTTTTTTTTTCAGTTCAATTTAAAATAAATTTTAAAACATTTTGAAAACTACTTGTACGGTTTTAAAAAAGAAAACAAATTATGGAGTATTATTTTTTGTTTTATTACTTTTTGGATTTAAAAATACTTCAAAAAGACTTTTTGTGGGGTAGGGAAAACTGTTTCATCTTTGCGTCCGGTGGTGCGTAAAAATCCTAAAATTTCGTAAATCAAAAAAACTGTAAATATAGTTTAATAGCCCCATATATGTCTTAATTTCTTACCCGGTTTGGTTCCCTGTGGTCGAACCAAATGGTCACTATATTGGTATTACTAGGAAAAAATCTCGCAAGCGACATTTTCCAAAAACGTATTTAAATACATCAAGCTTCGTTTAAACGATTCCCCGCTTAAATGCCTCAACTTTTGTGCGATTTAACATGTGCACTTAAGCGGGGACTACTATTGTTAGTGCAGAGAAAATCAAAAAGAAACAAACGTTTTTCCCAGAACACCGCATATACCAATAAATGAATATTTTTTTTTTTAATATTTTCGCTATTTTTTCTTATATTTCGCCGGGCGCAGACAATATTTTTGAAAACACTAAGCATAGTAAGCCTGCAGGTAATTAACATATGTGACCTTCTCTGAGAAAAGGGACCTAGTGTGTAAAAAAACGGGTTCGGACTGAAGAGTGGATTCTAAATGCATTTTTCTCAAAACTTCATTTTCACACACTAGGTCCCTTTTCTCGGAGAAGGTCACATATTCTTTTTGCGAAAATAATAAATATCTTTTAACTGAAAGCGAAAACTGAAAAATAGCAATAAGGTACTTTAAGCTTTTGAATAGAAAAGTGTAAAGGGGTTTCCAATAAGAGTGATAAGATTTCTTTAAAAAAAACCACACACTTATTGTTAAGGAAATTCAAAAGTTTTTTATTTAATGTGAAGTACAGTCGATACAATTAAGTTCTAAATAAAACGTCATTCAAATGGCCCCCACGACTTCTTCTGCAGGAACGAATTCGATGAACCCAATTTTCGAGCACTTTCTCCACTAAATCAAGTCGTCTGTCATGAATGGCACGGTACGTTCAATATTGACTTGTAAAGCTTGAGGGGAGTCTGGTTTATTTCGAAAGACCAATGACTTCAACTAACCCCACAAGAAATAGTCTAATGGTGTTAAATCACAACTTCTTGGAGGACATTCAATAACACAATTTCTTGAAATAATCGAATCTCCAAACAGTTTCTCGCAATAATTCAATTGTTGCACGTAGCCCCGTCTTGTTGGAACAAGTTCAACTTCTTCCAAATGAAAACCCAAATCCTTTTTCAAAATCCGCCAGGTTGTTGTTTGAGACAGTGCCAATTGTTGACAACGTCTTGGAATCGACAAATTGCGGTCTTCAGCAACACTTGTCTGAACGGCAGCAATATTTGCAATACATCGAGCGGTTCTTTGTCTTATTGGCACTTGACATTAAAGTAAAGAAAATGCAAGATCAAAATTTTCAACAATTCGACGAATAGCGAGCATACTTGGACGATTATTACGACCATAAAATGGCAAAAGCGCATGAAAAGTTGCAATTGGAGAAAGATTATTTTGATAATAAAACTGAATAATTTGCAAACGTTGTTCTTGCGTATATCTCTCCATGATGAAATTGTAAACACTGCTGAATACAATGAAAAACAAATGACAGATCATGACATATTACAAATCGCCGAAACGTCACTTCAAAATCATATCATCCCTATTGGAAAACCTTTTACATGCAAAACATCATTTGTGGCTCTGCTTACGAAAAAGATATAAGATCGAAACTGAAAATTATATACCATATTCTTAAAATCTGTATGAAAGTTTATTGGAATCGGAGTGCCCTTTCAGAAACTGCAGATTTATTTAATTCTTCCAAAATATTTCTCAGTGTATTATTTTGAATAATCTTTGGTCTCTGTTGTGTGTGTCTTCTACAGCTACAAACAGCTCAAAAACTCTTTCTGAATGCAAATCATAAAGTAATCGCCCGGAAAGCTTTACTACTCGCAATGTTGCCATATTTTTTTTTTTTAAACTGCAAATTTAGAAAAAAAAACCTGATTTTCCGGTAAAATAACTGTATATACAACAAAAATTAAAAACAACTTATCGTTTATTTAATTTATCTATATACATAAAACCGAATGTGTGTTTGTTTGTTCCTTATAGGAGGCTAAACCTCTGAACCGATCTTTCTGAAATTTTCACAGTATTTAACTGGAACTCTCGGATGAATTATAGGCTTTATGAATTTTTGATTAAAAAAGAGGCGTGGCACCGCCCATATAACCCAAAAATTTAAATCGCCATATTTTGGGCATTTTTTTACCTACGTCGATGATATTTGGTACATATGGCATTGGCATAAGTTGGAATACGTACCAGGAGAAAAGTGGGTGGGAGCACGCCCCTTTTTAGGAAAACCAAACCCTTGGACCGATCTTCCTGAAATTTTCACAGCATGTTACTATGACTCTGGAAGGAATAATAGGCTATATGAAGTTTTGATTGGACAAAGAGGCGTGGCACCGCCCATACAACCTAAAAATTTAAATCGCCATATTTTGGGCATTTTTTGACCTACGTCGATGATATTTGATACATATGGTATTGGCATAATTTGGAATACGTACCAGGAGAAAAGTGGGTGGGACCACGCCCATTTTTAGGAAAATTAAAAATCGTAATATAGTCTTAACTACTGGACCGATCGTCATTAAATTTTCACAATAGGATATATAAATACTTTTAATTTTATTTTGTAACGAGGGGGGTAGCGAAGCACACCGGGATAAGCTAGTTTTATATAAATATAAAAAAAGCTGCTTTAGCTGCAATTCAAAACCACGTAACTAACATTTTTATTATTTTTCAGTAGAAACAAAATATGTTATATGTTACGTACTTTATAAGTAGTTACGTACTTTCGGTTTTCACTTATAAAATGTCTAATATATATATATATATATATATATATATAGAGTAAAAATTGGTGGCGGCACGGATGCATTATAATCGATCAAAAAACCGATTTCTTATTTTTTGTTAGTTACGTGGTTTTGGATTTTAGCTAACGATATGAAAAAAAAAATAGAAATTGTGCTCAATGCTTCGAAAAACTGCAAAATACAGTTAAATCTGCACATTTGACAACGCTGACGACTACTCGTTCGATTGAGATGCCTTTAGCTTCAGCCATCTCATGCACATTCCGATTGTCAATATCATTCCATGGATTTTATCGACTATTTCTTTAGTGATCGCCCTTTTTGGGATGACCTGAACGTTTGACGTAATTTTTTTTTTTAATTTGTTTTACAACTGTGCTATTGCGTATTTTGTTAAATTTTTTAGAGCAGTGTTGCAGCGCCTCTCGTGTTAAGTAGACGCATTAACATTTTTAAGTTGTATGAGCAGGCATTTTGTTAATTGTTTTTACTTCACTGACGGTTGTGCTAACCGCCGAAGGAGGGCGTTCTTGAATGCATTAGCTTGGAGCAGTATAATTCACTGTTGGAACAGATTTTAATGACCAGTGCTATGCCTTCATCTTTTTGTACCGCCCAACCAACAACAATTAACACAATGCATACTAAAGCACATCAGAGAAATTTATGGATGTTAATTGACTTGCTCTGACCAGGTATCGAATCCAAGTCCTCTTAATTTGCAGTATTTAACGCGCAAACCACTTCAGCCAACACGCACCAAAGCAGCATCCTTAAAACAGTTAGTTGAACTACAGGCAATAAGAAACGCAATTATGGATTATAATATAGACTTTCGAAGCTTCATAATTATGTGTAGGGATAAGTATTGCCCTTACCAACGGAACGATCCTAGTTCCTATTTTTTTTTTGTTTGTTGATATTTATAAAGGCTAAAGTTCGTAATTTTAATAATCAGAGAAATATTAAATAGACATTGTTAACATAATTCGAGCAACAAAGGAAAAAATTTAATATCTAAACATCCCTTTAGATTATGAACTACACAGCTGAACAGAGCAAACTTTATTTTCGGTATAAGCCACTAAACCTCGTCAGTTATTCATGTGTAAATGCTTTTACTACTTGTTAGATAGCTCTGTTGAACGTGATTACATATCCCCATTAATACACATTTCGAATGCAAATAGAATACGAGACTTATCAATACTAAATTGATGTTAGCTGGTGACTTTTTTATTTTTTTTTTCATATATTAAACATTACAGTGTTGCCAATGAATTATATCCTACGATGCCCGATTTCTTGTTTTAACAACTTTGCTTCTTCCAGTTTGGTAACGTAAATTTTGTTTAAATGCGGGAATAATTAGTACATTTAAAGATCTATTTTAAAGTTTCTTTTTTTTTTTTTTGATTGAACCGTTTTTCTAGCAGTTTGGTGCCGTAAAATTTTGGGAAATCGGGAGCAAATTCTACCCTTTCCTTCCGGATAATTGATTATCGCGTAACTTCTCCATTTAGAGACCTATTTTCAAAACTCATTTTTCTTTTTGGTTCGAGAGTTTAGGTGCACTGTGGTCCCATAAAATTTCTTGGAAATCGGGGGACAAATTGTTTCTCTCTATTTAACGATTTTTAAAAGTTTTGTTTGGTTTAAGGGTTTTACGCTTTCCTTCCCGTAATTGCGTCGATTTTATCTGTTCACTTTACTTTTTCTGTTGATTAAAGTCAGATTTTTTTCCCAGAATTATATTGACTATAGTAACAAATAAGATAATGGCATGTTTTTAATTTAACGATATTTGTAAAACTGACGTCCAACGACTATTATTATGGGTAATTTTAACTTTGTGACACAGTGTAGCTTTTTTGATAGCCTGCCAACATTTTTATTTTCTTTATGGTCTAGCCAAATTTTGACAGATATATTTTTTTATATTTTTACTCTGTTGAAAATGTGCCGCAAAAAATAAATTAATAAATACAAAGAAATATAACTTACATGGATTTTCCATTGTTACATCTTGCAGTGTACCCGGACTAGTGCTAAAAAGAAAATTGAAAAAGTCATTAATAAACTTAATAAAATTAATTAAAGCATAATTTATTTATTAGTCGTTAATATTAAAAAATATAAATTTATTCAAATTGAAGCATTAATTAAACCTAGAAAAAAAACTTAATTTGTAGAGCCACAGAATGAAAATTTATTTATTCATTTCGTCTAAATGACCTCATATGACAATTATTTAAATTGTCCGCTAACATCAAACATTTGTCAGTCAGTAGTTTTTTTAAGTGGTTTGCACTAAAAGATCTTCAGAAACACGCTGCAAAGAGAAACACACATGCCAAAGAAATTCATAAAAAAAAACGAAGGAAAAAAGCAATAAAAGAATCTTTTATAAATCATGATTTTATTGAGCTGCAATTTAAATCTTTTATTAAAATTATATCGCACACATAATATGATTTTAAATGGAAATTGTTGTTGCAAATCAAAGATTTTTGAAGAGTTAATTTTGTAAGGAAATCACTTTTGTAATTGTGTATTTTTTTTTCTTCGCAGACACAAAGGCGTTTAATAGAATTTTTTGTAGAAAATTTCAATTTATACATTCAATTAGTTTATACCAGATACCAGATATTATTCTTACACTTTTTATAGTCTCAAGGTTTTTGTTTAGTAGTTTTTCACAAATGTTAACAGTACAAAAACAAATATTCTATTTTAAAATCTAAAACGAAAAGATGTTCTCAAGCATGAAATATGTGTGTTGGTTCTTTTTTTAATTTATTTAAAAATAGTTCTTTTTCTCTGAAAAACGAAAAGAAAGATCAGCCATGTTACATGTCTATTTCATCGAAAAAGAAAAACAAAACGCCTGTCAAGCATGGCAATATCAAATGCTGGAGAGCTGTTTAGGATCGAGACAAAATCGTTTTTTCTTTTACATAATAAATTAAATGCATTAGAAAGAAGTACAATTTTAAAATCTATTTAAACAAAAAATTTTTACAGCTAATTTTTCACATTGAAAAAGCCAAAGTAAAAGTTTTTTGTTCCGGAAACTTCTATTCATTTTAAACAGAAGTTTATAAAGTAATAAACAATACTGTACACAAATCCCCAGTTTAAAAAAATCATTTCAAATCTATTCATTGGTGCAAAATTGGTCTACCTTTTTAAGGTAGCCATTAAATAATTCTGGTAAAAAACAAACCGACTTCGATACAAAAAAAGCCAATCGAGCAGTTTACATAATTTACACAACTATACGAAAGTTTAAAACCCGATACAATTCATTTCTAGTTTTTACTCCCACAAAAGATTAAAAGTACTTTTTTATATATAAAATTTGAAAATCAGTCCATAAATAGCGGACTTATTTATTAATCACCCGTGACTTCTTTTACGCAACATATTAATGAAGGCATAAGCTGGCTATATACCAAATTTATCCAATAAACAAAAAGTACCAAAAGCTCAAAGTACCAAAAGTACCAGATTTTCTTTATTTCAGCCCCCCAGAAAAACGGTATGTTAATATAAAATAACTTGTAATATTTATATAAAGTACCAATTTATCCCGGGACATTGGCTATTCGTCATCCAAATTTCATACAAATCCAATAAGCGGTTTTAGAGTTATAGCGGAAAAAAATTACAAACTTTAAAATTTTTAATATTAGTAGGATATATCTATGGGACCAAACTACAAGCGTACATTTTCTATACACCGCAAGGAAATCCCTTTCAAACTAAAAAAGAATTTTGAAAAACGATATATAAATGTAGGAGTTACGTGAAAATCAATATAAATACGGAGAAAATTTTCCCTCTGATTTAAAAAAAATATATATATGTATGTATTTATATGGTACCAAACTACAAGAAACCCTTTTCAAACGAAAAAATTTTGTAAATTGGGTTAAAAATTGATAATTTATGTGACAACCAATAGTTCGGGAAGAGTTGCACCAAGATTTTCAAACTGCAAGCAAATTCAATCAAAGAAAAAAGTAATTTTGAAAATCGGTGAATAATTCGAGTAGTTATGCGATAATCAATATTTCGAAGGGGGAGGACATCGTTCCCGATTTTCCAAAAAATATATCTGCTGCGAACACAAGCCCGTTCAAACACAAAAAAAAATTATGAAAATCGGTCCATAAATGGAGGATTTATTTGATAATCAATATTTCAGGGGAAAAACTGGTCCCCAAGAGATGGTTCCAAAAACCTTCAATTTAAAACAAACTTTTTTTTTTTCATTTTTTCTTTTTTTTTTTAAGAGAAAAGCAGTTTAGAAACATTTTTCTATTTTTCGTACCATTTTTTATTTGTATTTTTTGGTCATCATTTAGGTTCATTCTGTCCTTCTTATGGAGCGGAGCCATTTTAATTTGTTAAATGAAATACATACCGGTAATATAAGTTTGAAAGTCGTTTTTAATCAAAGTAGCTTTTTGAAATAGTAATTTTTTATTTGAAAATTTTACTATTTATTGAATCTTTAATTATAAATGGAAACATCAATAAGTTGTTCAAATCTTCAAAATGGTGTGTAGGAAAAATCCGACTAGACATTTCGCTGTACAGAATATGATTCTTCCCTTTTACGGAGAAAAAAGCTTTCTTCAGAGCAAGATTTCGGTTGAGAGCTGGACTTCTTGCTGCATGATAATTCGAATAACGACACCACTAAATAAAACATTTCTGTATAGCAGATCTTCCCTACATGGAATAGTAAGAACACAGTATGCGCTAACTAAAGGGGCATGCTGCGCCGGCTTAAGTAACATGTACTTTTTCCAAAAGTACTACATATTCACAAAAAACTTGTTAAAGATTTTATTTTAATAATAATTATTTTTCTAAAAGTACTCGTTGCTTTCTGTAAAAGCATCTTCTTAAAAAAATTAGTTCTTTAAAAGTACTTATTTATAAAAGGTACTTTTTCTTAAAAGATATTTTTTTTCTAAAAATTACCATTTCGTAAAAGGTACTTCTTCTTAAAAAAGTAGTTCTTCACAAAATGTTCGTTTCTTTGTAAGACTGTTCAATGGGAACAGTTTTTAGCGACCAGTGTCTATGCATTCATCACTTAAACAGTCCAACAACAATAACTAAAATGTCATATTAAAGCATATCTATGATGTTGATTGTGTTGCCCAGACCAGAGATCGAACCTAGAAGCTAAGACAGTTTTCTTTGTAGTCAACGCGCTAATCAGTTCAGCCAAAACTACGCTCCCCCTTTTTCTTAAAATTTGCTTTTTCTTAAAATGTAGTTTTTCTTAAAATATACTTTCTCGTAAAAGGTATTTTGTCTTAATATGTACTTTTTTGTAAAAGGTATTCTTTCCTAAGTTACTTTTGCCTAAAAGTAACTTTTTCTTAAAAGGTACTTTTCCTTCAAATGTAATTTTTCGTTAAAAGGTACTCTATTTCAAAGGTTACTTTTAAGGGTATCCTGCAAGGTATCTTGAAAATCGTAGAAATAGTTAGAGGACTACTTGAAGATGTATATACAAATGTATGTATGTATGTATGCATGCATATGTATAAAACTAAAAATAACTTAAAATTATTTCGATAATACCAATTTTTCTGTTTGTTTTCTCCCCCTCATATTTTTGTAATATGTATCATAAATTTTACATTTTATTTAAGTACATACTTACTCGTATGTATGTTTGTATGTTTGTAGTTATGGCAATCATTTAAAATCCGAATGCCGCAAACATTTCTTAGAAATGCTGCACATGTGTATTTCTTTCCATTTGTGTTAAAGGCGAAAATATGTAAAATATTTTCAAGAAATTATAGGAAAAAAATTATGGAATTGATGAGTTATTAATTAAATGGCCTAAATTTAATTTAAAAAAAAGTAATAAAGCTACAGGATGTGAAACAAATATGATTATTTAAACTTTGTATTCGTATCTGTGCAGTAGAAAGAAAGAAAAGAAAATCATTTAGCGAAATATGAAAGATTTCAATTGGCACAAAAATTTTCACTGCATGCTTTGGGATATGAATAAAAAATCCATTTCAACAAAAGATTATACAATAAATTTCATATAAAATTAAAGAAAAGAAAACATAAATAATCTATAAAAATTACTTGTATGCAATTGTCATGTATGCTTTGCTTGCTAAAATTGTGTTTAAACAACAACAAGAAGATAAAGTTGTCTTAATTTATCATTCTTTAGACAGTAGGGCATTGTTTTAATGCATTTGGCAAGCAAGAAGAAGAAAGAGACGAATGATGCCTACAGAGTTGCCAGAAAATTTGAGCACCGTGTTCTGAATTAAAAAAATTAAGTCTCCAAATATTCCCAATGTCGCCCCCAAATGTTATCGAGCTTTGTTATTTGACAGGAACTGATATCGGAAAGAATGAAATACAAATCCAAATCTCAAAAATACAAAGCGAATACAGCCGCATGGACAAGGAAGTTAAGAGAAGTGTTAGATGGGACAAACTTCGCTGGTTTGATGACAATGCTAAAATGTCATACCGAAGTAGTGACTTGTATAAGATTACAAAGCAGCTCCGTCAAAAAAGATGTGGCTCGCATCTACATGCCGCTATCTTCACCACATCGAAGGACCTGACATTCCTTGAATACAATTCAATAGTTCTCGAAAACAACAAACAGTCTGGCGTAAATAATATAAACATCTCCTGAACTATTAAAGGCAGATCACAACTGTCCATCTTATTCGCTCCATTACAGACGACTTTTAGAACATCGACCGTCTTTGCAACGAACTACTAGACGTCATGATTATAAAGATTCCGAAGAAAGGTTACCCAACTGACTCTAAAAGGGAGCATAACTGCTTAGTATGTTGAAGAAGGTTTTTGCAAACATATTAAATAAAAGATTGACAGGTTTCCCTCCCCATATCAATAGGATTGATGTGATCTAAGGGAGAAGATTCCGGTATAAGAGTAGCAGAGCGCAGGTTTCCCTCCCCATATCAATAGGATTGATGTGATCTAAGGGAGAAGATTCCGGTATAAGAGTAGCAGAGCGCAGATCTGATCTGAGGGTGGTGTTGGCTGAAGTGGTTAGCGCGTTGACTTGGGGCCTGGGTTCAAACCCTGGCCAGAGCAAGTCAATCAACATCATTAATTTCTCTAATGTACATTAGTGAGACATTGTCTTAATTATTGTCGGACTATTTAAGTGATGAAGGCATAGCACTGGTCACTAAAACCTGTTCCGACGGCGATTGATGCTGTTCCAAGCTAATGTACACAACATCGCCCTCGTTCGTCGGTTAGCAGAAACATCGGCGAAGTAAAACAAAACTAAAATGCCTGCTAATATAGCTTAACAAAGTTAATACGTCTACTTAACACCGGAGGCGCCGCAACACTGCTATAAAAATTAATATAACGCGCAAAGCAGAGTTTTCTTCTTTTCAACATCTATCTTCTCTAACCTTTCCCTCTCCCTGAGTTCCGGCACAGTGCACTGCATACGTAGGGGTCATCCCCTGAGTGCTGGTCCTAATAAAAAAAAAAAATGATCTCGAACCCTCCAGCGATGGCAATTTTGATGGAGCACGGAAGCGACCGGTAGGTGGACGGCAAAGCAAATCCCCAATGTAGAAGATGGATTAACAAGGATTTCGGAGAGTTTAGTTACTTTTGTCCCAATTCTTCTCAGGACATTGATATTTCAGGAAGTACCTTTACCGTATGCATCTACTGCGGCGATAAGACCGACGACGCAGAACACACGTTTTCTTCCACTGCAACAAATGGCGCGCCGAGAAAAGCGCATTGAGGGACCAAATTGATGTGTTTACTCCTGACAAAATGATTTAGAACCAGAATAAATGAAACGCTGTTGGGAATTACATCGAATACATACTACGAATGAAGAAGAAAGATCTAGATGCATCACTAAAAATCGATTCCCCAAAAACGGATAATCAGAAACACGAACCAATGGGAGCACACCGGCAAGAGATGAAGGAACCAGACGTGGGTGAACAGGTACCAGTCCTTTTTCTGGAAGCTGTTTCTGAGCCTTCCCGAAAAAAATGCAGATAGCGGTCACGGTAAGTCATTATCCCCAGAAAAGGAGGAGGGATTTTTTTTGTGGACACACCACCCGACTCAGCTGGCGACAGTCACCTCACAGGAGAAAAAAATAATATTGTGTTTTTTCTCCCCATACATACGTATATTTCTCTTTGGTCGAATAATTTACCCAATCCTCCCCCTCTTAATAATATAAAAGTCCCCTACTATCTGCCCACGAAAATCTGCACCGAAATAAAACTCTAAATTCTCAATCTGGAAACAAATTCTGTCATCTGGCTTCATTGATTGTCTGTGTAACCGCGTACGTATGTATGTACGTACTCTTCTTGCAGTCCCACTTATTTTAAATTAAAATAAAACACTTGTTCATATAGAAAGTAAAATGATCTTTTTGTTTATATATTTTGTTCTTTTTATATTTCATTTACATGTTTATCTTTTATGAAATTCTAAAAACATTCTTCTATGGATGGCAATGTTTTCCATTTATTACATCTGCCATTGTAAACAGCCCAAGCTTGCCAACCTTGTCGCTTTTTCACATATTCAGCACATTTAACCGCTTCGTCAATATTGTCACTTAATAGAGATTGACATTTAATTTGACACAAATTGGCTGATTGACGTGTATCTCTCGATTGACACCAATAACGGTCACTGACTTGAAAGAGTCCATAGTCATTGGACCAATTACCATTTAATTGTCCTATTGCCGAAGTATTATATTTACTTTCAAATTGTGCTATGCAACACCAGGTGGCAAGGTCATTTTTCAAAGTACCCAATCGAAACATTTCTCTTGCCAATTCACAACGTTTAAAAGTGCGCGTATCAGTTGAGGGAAAATTTTGTAAAATAAAACACCAACAAATTACAAATATTTGAAAATAATGCTGAAACATGTTTTTAAACATTTTCTTCTTTACGATTCTTCGTATTTGCTGTGTACTTATGTGTATGTTTTTATGTAAGAGAGTTTAAATACTGAAAATGCAAGTTTTAATTTGCTATATTCTAAGCCTAAGATTAGCGTGATAATAAAAAAATTATTAATAATAGGAACAACAAGAATGTTTAGATCATTAATAACAACAAACAAAAAAAAAATAATATAGAAATAAAAAACTAGTTTTAGAACAACACCCTAAATTAAATTGCTTAATATTTATGTTATATTTCTTGGTAATAATTATAAATAATACTGGTTTTCATCGCTATGCTACTTGACCAAATTTGCATTTTGCCTATTCGCTGTGCTAGTGTAAGAGATCGTGAGCATCTTTTTTTTAGTCTAGTGCATTTTTTTTTTCTTAATCAATTTAAGTAATCGTAGAAAATCTGGCAGCCCGGAATTCAACTGTCAAAACTACGGCATTTGTTGTTTGAGAATTAATTTGAAAAAAAGATTCATAAGTTAAAAATCAAATTTTTGTACTTTGATCGATAAATAACAAGGCTCTAAAGCTGGGAGTCGAGTATGTTGAATTTAGAATCAGATGATCTAGGTTCAATACTGGCGGTCTCATATTTATTAATTTGTGGATGAAGGGTTATTATAAACATGCATTTAATTAAATATCCGAACCGATCTTTTATTTTTGCTGATTTTCAATAAGAATTGTCTTAAGGCAAATCCTGATACATCATTCCAAGACCCAAGTTTGTAACGCTTCTAAGGGGTTCGGATAAATCCGTTTCTCGTCCAGACAGACTGACATGACTCATTAAGCTTTCCTATCTTTAACGAGTACAGAACATATGTATACATATAAGGTTTCCCAATAGGGATGATATGATTTTGAAGCGACGTTTCGGCCATTTGTAATATGTCATGATCTGTCATTTGTTTTTCATTGTATTCAGTATTGTTTACAATTTCATCATGGAGAGATATACGCAAGATGAACTTTGCTGATTTTGCCTTGGAACAACTTGAAAACGACAACGATTTTTTTAAGAAAATCATCTTCTCCGATGAGGCTTACTTTCATCTGAGTGGTGCGGTAAATAAACAAAACTGTCGATTCTGGTGCGAACACAGCAAATGCAACAATTGAATTATTGCGAGAAAAGTTTGGAGATTCGAGAAGAAGTTGTGATTTAACACCATTAGACTATTTCTTGTGGGGTTATTTTAGGTCATAGGTCGGTCTTTCGAAATAAACCAGACTCTCCTGAAGCTTTACAAGTCAATATTGACCGTGCCATTCATGACATACAACTTGATATAGTGGAAAAGTGCTTGAAAATTGGGTTCATCGAATTCGTTCCTGCAGAAGAAGTCGTGAGGGCCATTTGAATGACGTTTTATTAAAAACTTAATTCAATTGTATTTCACATTAAATAAAAAACTTTTGAATTTCCTTAACAATAAGTGTGTTTTTTTAAAGCAATCATATCACTCTTATTGGAAAACCTTTTATTTTATAGATTTCATATATGAATATTGTGGAAATTGCAAGCGGAATGACAAACTCATCATTTTTGGTGAAGGCTATAAAAATAAGCTTTGTTTTTCCTATAGAGCACGCTTTACAATGGGTTAATTTTTTTTAAGCAAAAAAAAGTGCAACACAAATTTAAGCATCGTTTCATATAATTGTATGTATATGTTGTAACTTAAAACCGGTTTCACGTCATAATTCTTGTCTTTAGTTCATTATTTAAATTAAAAAAAAACTTTACAACAAACTCAAATCAACTACTTCAGAAGTGGCAGTTATTCGAAATGCACTTGAAAGTTGCTACACAAAAACAAAAAAAAAAAAAACAATATATAATTTATGAAAAACATTAAACAATAGACGAAAACAAATAATCGTTTTTTTTTACTAAATTTATTAAAAGTAAAACCAATAAACACAAGTAGCAAGAAACGTTAAAAACAATTGTAGGAGTGTAAATAAGTAGTTGGAAAACCCCTTCTTACGGCTCATCGTCATTGTTGCTTGCGTCGCACATTTCTATAAAAAAAATGTATTTAAATTCTCAACAATATTTGAAAAGCTGTCGTCGTTGTCAACAACAGCTTCATCATAATTATAGTCGTATTATAAATGCCATTTTAGCACGTGGTATTCTTTTCTATCGCATTTGCATATTTGTGACGTTTTGCAAATTAATTCATATCGCGCAGACGCGCCGTCTACAACCATGCGAATTTGCAGGTCAATTGTATATATTGGACGTGCCCAAAATGGATTTGCCTTTGTGGTCGTGTATAGCGGAATATGAAAGTCGCTTCAATACGGATGTCATTGGCAAACGTAACTTAGATGGTTCCTACGATTATGGCATTTTTCAAATAAGCGATAAATTTTGGTGTCAACCACAAAATAAAACTAAAGATTTATTTTATTCGGCTAACGAGTGTAATATTAATTGTACCGATTTGCTATTGGATGATATAACACAAGCGGTAAGATGTGCTCGGATAATATTAAAACAACAGGGTTGGTCGGCCTGGTCGGTATATGGAGAGTTTTGTAATGAAACTTCCACGAGTTTTAGTGATATAGAAAAATGTTTTGTGTGAATGAAAAATTACTGCTTAAGTACGAGTATATTTGACGAATAAATAAATAGAAAGAGAAACTTTTGTTTTTAATTTTTGTATAAAAAATACTTATTGTGGTCTTGCCACAAAAAAAAAAGTTATACTTTAGTAACAGAATTTTTAATGAAAATACTAATTTTTAAAATTACACAAGTACATGTATTTTATATGAATATGCGCAAAAATTTAAAACCAGTATTTTGTATGGTAATATTGGTTCCATACTCCTAAAGTATACTTTATTTATGACTATGAATATGAGTCATTCTTTTGGTATTAAAATTCAGACATGACATTTACATAGATGAATAATCGTCTAAAATTTTAATTTGTTTGTCTTTTGACATTACTGAAATTTGGGTGCATGTGAATTATGGTTGGGTTTTTTTTTTTTTTTTTTTTTTTTGTTAAATGCCGTGCTTCACTATCCTACAAAATCGCACGATTCATTCACAGGAAAATCTTGCAAAAATCTGACCGACTTTAAAAATCGTTTCAAAATGGTGTTGTAGGTGCCAAATTTTCGGATGATTTTTCTTAGTGTATTATGAAATTTTTTCTTGTGTAAATTGGAGAGAGTTGCCATCAATTTATCTTTAATTTGCACGTCACGTTGACTTACAAATAACAACTTGAAAATTTCAAAATATTTAAAACTCATTAAATATTCAAAGCAAAATAAGAAGAGTGTCTGCTGAGTATTGAACATGTGCCACGTGTGTTTCATTTCAAGTGTTTTACTTAAATTTTTTTCTATTTTATCATTCGAGCTTATTATTATTTATTATATTTTATCGTTCGAGCTTCATAAAAAAAGTTTTAATTTCTCACAATTTTAAGGAAAATTGAGGCCCATTACTTCTGAGGCTATCGTCCCTTGTAGTGATCGGATTAAAAATTTATTTAAGAGATTTTTTCAAATTTTGTTGTATAAAAACAGCTATTGAAATTCCATAAAATGCCATAATTTGTTTATACGTTGGACCTCAACCACAGGTACTAGGAACAAAAATAAACATTTAAGAAATGGAAAAATATTTTTCAATAAAAATTCTTCTTTGTTTCTAGTATTTTTATACGATTTGAAATAAAACAAAATTAAGTAAAATCTTGAAACAGTGCTGCAGCTTAATATTTATTTAAAAACAATTTTAAAAAATTTGTTTTTGTTTCAAATGTAATTTGTACGAAATAAAAATTCGTTCGACATCGTGGGCCAGGCAGTAAGTATATTGATTCTAGCGGTTACAATTAAAATGACCCCAATATTTTGATAATTCAATTAGTTGTATGTTTGATTATTGTATTTAAATCATGCCTTTTTCTTAAAAATTGTATAAATTTATACTTTCACTTTTTCTACAGAATTTAATTTCGTAATAAAAAGTTTTTCCATTATCAATTAAAAAGAAGAGCGAAAAGAAATTATTGTTTATTTCAACACCAAACGATTTCACAATTGTTGTTAGGAGAAATATAAAAAAAAAATCTATAAACAATCGATTTTTTAGTAAATGATGAATTTTGTTTGTTTATATAAACAGATTTGTCCAAATTCAAAGAAATGTATATATATTTAAGTACATACTAGTGATGTTACGAATACTCGTATTCGTATTCGACGATTCGACTATTCGCCTGTTTTAAGATATTCGTATTCGTATTCGTATTCGTATTCGTATTCGCCAAATTCAAGCGAATATTTTTCGAATAATTTTCCCATACATTTTCCAAAAAAAAAAAATCATACAAAAGTTTAAAAAAAGTACATAAAATGTAAAAAAAATATTAATTTTTATTAAAAAAACCCATTGTATTTCACGCAGAGTAAGAAAAACGAAATCTGAAAGTATGTAAGTAAAATAATTAAAAAATGTTCTGTAGAGGTTTTCAAATTCGCCATCTTAATGCAATAATAATGTTAAATCACTAAATTTTTTTTTTCATTTATAGTTACTAACGCAAAGGCAGGGATTTTTTCCAATTAAATTTGAAATATAAACCTCAAAAGAAATATTCGTATTCGTATTCGGCGAATACTGTTTTAAATATTCGTATTCGTATTCGCGAATACTAAAAATTGATATTCGTAACATCACTAGTACATAGATACGAGTACATGCATATGTATAAACATTTTGGTTAGAAGACAACATATGCTTAAAAATGTATTAACACAACATTAATTTATAAGAGGCAGCGAGCGAGCAACTGGTACTGCAATCAAAATTTATGTACGATCATTAATTGCAAAAAAAAAAAAAAAAATACTATACTATTTTTCATTGAGATTGCCTTTCAGTCCCGACAATAGTTTGAATGTAAAGCTTGCATTGTGACAAGTGTCATCAATAAACCAAAAACTGACAACAATGCGATGCCACATTTTCGGAACAAATAAGAGGTAAAGTATGTAAACAAATACAAAGCTAGGTATTTAGTTAAGTTTTAATGTAATTTTCAGTCAGAATTGCATTAAATTAATTGAATAGTTTCATAGTTTAGTACACAAGGCGAATTCACTTACCAGGTAGTGCTACTTCTGCAACAACTACAACATTACAACAATATTTGACATATCGACCCTTATGCTTGCATAAACAAATTTAACCATATCGACCTCCATTATGCAAGAAAAACGTAGCTCAGCTGTTTTAATAACACCACCTGGTAAGTCAATTCGCCTTTATAGTATATATTGACATACGAAATGACAGTATGTATTTGTTTTTTTAATAGTATTGTCATCTAAGCATATAGATTAGCTTTCGCCAAAGAACTCGTTTTTTACATTTGCTTGATGACAGAATTGTCATTACCAACATTGATGACATGTGTCATGGGATTAGAACCGATAATTCTTGTCATAATATTATTGACAAAGTGTAATAGTCTTATGAAAATTTTTCTATCAATATTGTCAGTGTTAGTGCTGATTTACACATGCCAAGTTTCCTTGATCAAGTTTTGATTCAGCTGAAAGAAAGACAGAGAAATTTGTATTACTTCCTTTGTGTTTCTCCCAGCAGAATTAAAAGTTGATCAAGGAAACGTGACGTGTGTAAATCAGGACTTATGATATTTTCAGAGGATCAGAGGATGACAAACTGCTCACATAATTCTTACACGAATTTTCGTTATCACTTTTCTTTAAAATTTTGTCTTTTACATTTCAAACATCTTTAAGATAAAAAAAAATATATGTATGAAACTTATCCCAAGTTATTGTACAAATAATTGAAGAAATTTAATGATTTCCATTTAAATTTCATATGTGACACATACTTCCGTCAAGGGTAAATTTGAAAGATACTCTTAATTAGGCATAAGCATGAAACACAAGCGACAAACAACAATTTCTTGAAATTGTATACAAATTAAGACATATAATAATGGTACTTTTTATAATTAATAATAAATTAAATAAAGTGTTTTCCTTCTGTGTATGTAAGTGAAAATTAAAATACAAAATGCTACCAAATCTCATTGCAATAAACTATTATTTCTTTCGAAATCTGCTGTTTTGCTGTACATACTCGTACACGCAGCAAATGTATTTGCAATAGAGTTCCATAGACTGGTAAGTGAATTTTCTATAAAGCGATTATTTGCTTGAAATCAAATGAATTTTATAAATGAATATACAATACGACGACGTCCGTCGTCGTTATCGACAAAACAAAACAAAAAACTGCTATTGGGCCGCACTTATGTATACTCGGTATGTAAATAAATTTAATGACATAAAAAAACAATTTAAAACGTAAACAATGTTATCGCTTAGGGGCTATTCACATATTACGTAGTTTATTTTAGATTTTACTTTTAATTAAATGTTGCCATCAATTTATCTTTACAGCTAAAGAATAAAGAGATTTTTTTTTCGATGTAACAAATTAAAATATTAAAATTTTGAAAATTTTCAGTTTCAGCTTGACAAATATAGATTGAACTTGAAACTTGACCGCCATCAAAATACATATCTTGACAATTAAGCTCATTCAAGGCCATCTGGCAACTAGTATGAATTCGCCCCGTATTTTAACGTACTTTCCGAGTTGGAAAACCACGATTCTATTAGGAGCTTCATAATTTTTTAGTTCATGAATAAATTTTTTTTTCGAAAATTTTTTACTTTTCCTATTAATTTATTCCTTTATTTTTGGTGGGAAAGAAGTCGTAAACAAAAGTTTATTTTAAGATAAAGGTCCGTTAATAACACACAAACTGAAATATTGTTCAGCAAAATACAAACAAAAGAATAAGTCGATTGCCTGCAGATTTTTGAAGCTTTCGAATTACAAAAAGTAGCCGAATAATGGGCCTGTTTGGAAATGCATCACTGCGCCGCATCTGATACGTTCTGAAAATCAACGGCTGGTAACAATGCATATGCTGCTTTGTATCAGCTGAGCCAAATAATCACACATGATCATCAGATGCGGCGCATTGATGCATTTCCGAACGTTGCAATCAAACTGTCAGTTCAATACTAAATATATAGCTTTGTTTTTTTGTAACTTAAAATATTACATATGAATTTCTAATTTTTCACTTTATTTTTTTTTTTTTATTCACTGAGAACTGACAGCGCAAATAATTTTTCACGATAGATTTCCCTTGGAGGGAAATTAAAGTTTCATGGGAACAAAAATGGGACTTATTATCAGCGATGCCAACTCTTGCAACATCAAAAGCTCTGTGATCCCATGGAAATAGGGTAAAAATTGGTAAAAATGAAAAAAATTTCGGGTACAAAAGCACTAACCTAATTTTGTTTGGGGTCTGGTGGATCAAAAGAAAGTCTCGACTATACTGAAAAACTTGCATTTGGATCTATTGCTTTTTCATGTTTTTTTGTGCGACTTTGTCGGAGTAAATCACTTTATCGTGAATTTATTTCACAATTACAACAACTTCAATATACTTTTAGTTCATCTTTTGCTGGTCTAAGCTGGATCATTCTCTTAATCTTTTCTATATTTTTGTTTTTCCATCTAAAGGAAAGCCATTGTTAGATGATGAACTTTAACACATATAAAACCAATGAAGAACTCACTTTTAATAACTGACACTTTCTTGCTTAAATTTGCACAACAAACAAATCAACTGATATGTAAATTAGATGTAAAATCGTTGCTAAACAAATAAATCATAAAAATTTCTGCACGAATTAAAAAAAGAAGATGCTTGAGAAATTCTAGAATTCAAACTCTTGTTAACAGTTTGCGAGTACTACTCAAAATATAGAGGCAAATAATACGCAGTTGTATTAGGTGTGTTTAAAGAATAGTAGGAAAATGTTGATTATTTAAAAAAACGCACTTAAAAGCACGATGAGAAACTGTTAAAAGCACTATAAATACCCGCTTTTCAAAAACGCGTATTTAACAAAATTTCGGGTATTGCGTAAGGGCGTGCTTCACTATCCTACACAATCGTACGATTCATTCACAGGAAAATCTTGCAAAAATCTGACCGACTTTAAAAAATCGTTTCAAAATGGTGTTGTAGGTGCCACACTATCATACAAATCTGATGCCAAAACATCTGGTTGACAATAAATACTCTTCTGATCGCATGAAAACTATCATTTTATGAAAATTTTCGTAAAATTTTACAAATCGCACGACTTGCCAAAAAATCTGTCACACAGTTGCATTTTTAGTCCACACTACTATACATTTTTAGCACACATGTCATAATTTGCAAATCGCGCGACTGTGTAGGATAGTGTGGCACGGCCTTTAAGTGAAAAAGCACCAAAAAATATCCGAAAAGTACCAAAATGGCAACGCTGCTTATTATTCACGACAGGGGTGCTTAATTATGTAATCACATGAATTCAAATCGAACTTTTACTTATAATAAATAACAACTTTAATTAAAATGATCAATGATTTATAAATTGTATTTTTTGACATACGAACACACACACACACACACACACATTCATAAAACCACAATTTAGTGCGATTTAAATGCCGGGGTTAGTTAATTTAACTCACATAACGATTAACCGGTATTCAATTGTGGTTTTCTGTTTATAAATTTGAAAATAAAAAAAAATGTGAGTGCAGTTCAAAAGGCACAAATAGAAAGTTTAAGAAAACTAGAAAAAAGAGATCGGTTAGTGGGTAATTGCTTGCGGTTAGTTTAAAAATTACAAATTAATATATTGTAGTCAGTAGTTTTAGTGAATTTTAAATGGAAAATTATTGATTTATACTTAAAACAAAAATGGGGAAATAACAAAAGAAATTGGAAAAAAATTCAAGCTTACCAAAATGCACTGAAAGAAAAACGTTTGTTGGGGGTTGTTGAATCATTTGTATGATTCGATGTTGAGTTACTACGAAATATACCCGACATATTTAAGGCATTAATAAAGATAAATATAATTGTAGTTAAATGAAATATAAATCTATTTATTATGATAATAAAAAATTATTTTGTCACTTTTTAGTTTTTGAAAAGAATAGTGTATTTTTGCTACACTTTCAGACTCTTTGGTTTCACACTTTTAAAATGTTGTTGTTGCGTTTGTTTTTGTAGTTTTAAAAATCTTTGGTATCAATTGCTTTTTGATATTTTTGCTTTTTAAAATTGTAGATTTAATGTTTTTTTTTTTTTTTTTTTTTTTTTTAATTTAATTTAATTTGATATGCTGCACATTTGTACATACGTATTTTTTAAAGACTTTTTCTTCTTTTACGTTTTTTCGAAGTTTCTGTTTGAATTTTATAGTATTTCAATCTAATTAAATTAACCTGTTGCTTTGTTGAAGGCATAAGATGATTGTGCAGCATGAGTCACTTAAAAAATTTTGGTCACACACGCAGTAAAAAACGATGAGTGAGTCCGGAGTGCCACCAAAAAAACAACAGCATTTGTGCCTTTTACCGTAAAAAAAGAACCGCATTTAAAAATCTTTAAAGGGATCATTTATTTCTTCATCGTTGTACAAAATTTGTTTGTGATTTTCGTTCAGTTTTTTTTGGTTGTGTTTGATCTAGAATTAGAATATATTTTTTTTAGATAAACATTTATTTTAATTGGTTGTGTTTTCCTTTGCCTTCTTTTCTACCAACAAATGCGTTTGCGAATATACAGAAAAATCTTCTTTTTTTAAGAGTTTATTCACATCCATTTTGTTTAATTACTTTAACAGAAAGTGTATGTATTTAAATAGAAATTAATGCTAAAAACAAAAACAAACTATTATAAAAAAGAAGAACTACAATTGTCAATGCCAATTGAAATTTTTGCAGCTTCTGCTAAAACAAAAAGTTCTTTAAGGAAAGTAAGAATCTCCAAAAGAAAACCTTTGAAGTAAATTTGTTATGCCAAAACCTAAGTTTTAAAAATTTTAAATTAATAATCCTCCTTTCACGCGAAATTTTTCTCCTTTTTCCAAAATTTCGATCGGCAACTTTGTATTGTTGTTGTGATATTTTATACATTTTCTAACTAACTTCGCAAAAAAAAGAAGGAAGTTATCGATTCAACTCTATCATTTGTGAACCGATTTTTAAATTTTTTTTTTTTTTTTTTTGTATGAAAGGTTTTGCTTAACCATGAGATCAGCGGAAATTAAATTTAAAAAAATTTTAAATAATTGCTAGTGCGAAACAAGTGTGAGGGTAGTGTGTCCCGCGCTTTTCTGATTTTCCCAGTTGGCCAAATCATTGTAAACGACATTATCTTTGATGATTTATGTACGACATGTCGCCTATCGATTAGATTTTCAATTGAAAGGACAATCGACGTTCATGACTATCTGAGCGACAATGTTATTTACACTGTTTTCGTATCGCATTTGCTTTCGCATCGCAATACAGAGTAACCGCCCTGGTCTTGTGAGACCACGTGGCCATTTGTATGAAAATTTCGTCGATGATTTGTATCCGTCGTTAAAGATGTCTTAAATACGTGGCCAACTTGGTTTTTATGTTTCTTTTACAAACCTCAATATTTAATGGTCGGTTATTGCAACTTTTTGGCAAACGAAACAACAATCGTTTTCTTTTCGGTTGCGCAAATCGATCTCGTATCTTGGTTCTCTTGGTTTTCAAAATAGTATAAATTTATTGAAATTTTGGTTAATTTCATAAAATTTTATATAAAATGATTACGAAATACATATGTACATACGAGTATGTATGTACACAATAAAATTTTTAATGCATCTTTAATTTGCAATAGAAAACACAGTCTTAAAAAATATCATGTTGATCTCATTCCATCATTTTTGTTCTACATTTAGAAATAAACATATTTGATATAAAAAAAAACAGATATAGAAAAATATTTACTCAAAATATTGTAAAAATTTTACATATTAAACTAATTTACATAAATTTGCACAAACATCTTTGACTTGCTTGCAACAAATAATTTTGTACGCAGTCACAAACACATGCATGAGTGCATATGTACACATGCATACATATGTACATATGTAGTACATCTAATATATAAAATACTCTTGTCACGATGTTTGTTATCGAACTCCTCCGAAACGGCTCGACCGATTTTAATGAAATTTTTTTTATGCATATTTAGTGGGTATGAGAATAGGTTGTAAAGTATGTATATTTTAAAACGCTAGGGCACAGGAGGGAAGGGAGGGGGCAAATCCTGTATTCAACCCTATATTTCAAACAGAACAAAATTATGAATGACAGATGGCGCTATGTCCGCCTTATAAAGAGAAGCGTCGCATTATATTGACAGAAAGATTGCGCTACGTCCGCCTCATTCACGAGAAGCGTCATCGTTCGTATTTCAAGTAGAACAAAATTATTTATGTTGTTGAAGGACAGATGGTGCTACGTCCGCCTATCAAAATTGAAAAAAATGGGTTGATGAGTGGGGAGAGTGGTTCCCCCATATAAGAAAATAGCTTCCGGGCGAAGCCGGCACAATCCTCTAGTAATTTTATAAAAATTTTTAGAATTTTTTTTATATCAAATAATATACATAAGAAAAAAATTCAAATAATTCATGTCTTTGAAAATAGTGCTAAACTTTGAGTTTTATTAAAAAGTTTTCAACACCTTTCATTCCATACAATGCATCTACCTGTTATATGTGGCAGGACCGATGTACATCAACTAACAACGGAAGATGAACTTACTTACTGATACCTGAAATCAGGGGGGTTACGCGTATTTCTATTAGAAAGAAATAATTTACGAGTTCGAACAATTGGTACTCTGTATTACGATTTTCGTACTTTTTGTTTCGATTGAATGGACGTTTTTCATACTCTATCGAAAACTAAAAATCCCTTTCGAAACAGCCATCTCTGTGTTACGAACAATAAAATTCCCTTTCGAAAGTGCTATTGTGTAATACGATGACAAGGGGGGTTACCGCGTGTTTCGATTCGAAAACTAAAATTTTTCGAAAGCAATTTCCGAATCGAAAGCTAAGCCGTACTGCGTAACTCGTTCGAAACGATGACAGGGTTGCATTTATAAACAAATGGGAAATTTTATGAAAGGTTGGTAGCACTGCTACTAAATTACCAAAATATAGGAAAATATCCCAAAACAAAAGAAGGCAAACAGAAAAGTAAAATATTATACGTCGTGTTAAAAATATTATAAATTGTGTTTTTCTATTATGTATAAAGGATTGTGTTTCCCTGTGGACCTGGATTTGAAGGCGGCATTGGTGGCCAACATTTCTATATTACACAGTTTTTTAGTGGGCATGGATGGTTTAAGTCATATTTAAACCATTTTGGACATGACAGTCTTCCGTTTTGTTTGAGATGTTGTGGAAATTGCTAAGCATGAATTCTTCATCTGTCCACGTTTTCACATTTCGAGAACGTGTTTACAAAATGTTTTAGGGCGTTGCATTACTGGACCCATGTTTTAACTTTGTAAAATTGATTCTTTTGGATATTCGAAGGTTTGAAGTGATTCGTAGAAGAATCAACATAGTTTAGATAGTTTATAGGACCTTTCCCACCCCGTGACGTAAAGCCTTTCGGCTGTTTCTGAGGGTATGTAAATAGGTGTTTTTAGTGTGTTAAAGTCCAACTCTCGTGGCAAATACCACCACTGTCATCTCAAAAATAAAAAAAATAGACCTGTTGTAAAGAAGCATCTACGGACGTTCCAGAGCTCTGATGACGTATGTGAACAGTGCTTGTCAAGATCAACAACCACATATCAAATAAATGAACCACTGTACAACTACATCAAAATATTGTTCCCAGCCACGCATATGGTGTCCAAACGAAATTTTTACTAATTTTAGGATAAACACTGAAATAGTATTTAGAAAATACATAATTTCTTAATACATAGTTATAAAAAATTCCTGTAAGACGAAATTTGTATTTCCTAATAAGAAGCAACATTTTACTTTCCGCGTTTGCAAATACGACAACCATCCATTCTGAAGTTAAATTAAATAAAATTTCCCAAATTCTAGTTAATTTTTTTAGTGTATGTACATACATACATACTTACGTATGTTTACACATCTAAAAAAACTTAATTAATTTTCTCTTGATATAACTTCTAATTAATATTCCCATGATAATTTAAAAAATATGTAATTTTCACACATTAATTTGATGTACTAAACATAAAAAATCATGTCAACGTTTTACATTTTACATCGCTTTGAAGAAAGTCATGATGAATTGGAAAATTTTATACGAAAAACTAACAAACTATTATTAATTAAATGCATTTGAGATAAAGAATAGACTTGACTGACTGGCAGGCATGTTAGAAAAACATGCAGACAGGTAGAGAGAAACAGACCTTCTTATAATTTAAGCTAGATGTAAGCATGCATGTACGTGCACTTTTGTAGTACTCATTTGCTCATGCATACACTCACTACCGCAATCACTTGTTAGAATATGATGACAAAAACAACAATAACAAAAAAGACATTAAATGCATGAAAAAAAGAAACAAAAACAGAAAAACTAGAGCATAATCTTTTTTGAAGATGTAAGAACAAGAGTACTTGCCAAAATTACAACAAAATGAGATTTTTAGCACTTACTTGTGTATTTGAGTACATATTTTGTAAATGTGTTTGTGCGTAGCGATAGTACTTTTGTACTTTTAATTACAGTATATGTATGTAACAGTCTGCCATTTGTTATTTTTACTTAATTTTTTTCTATTTTCCCGTCATCATTTTATGCAAAATGAATTATTTTGGCACAGCGCAGCAAACAAACATGTTGTTTATTTATTTTTGGAAATTAGCAAAATATCAAGATTTTTAGCAAAATTTTAAATTTATTTTTGAATGAATATATTTCTTATAAAAAAAACCGAATATGGGAGCACTAGTTACTTATGAATTGTTTGTTTTAAATATACTTGAGTCCTTTGAACAAAAAAATAAATCAAATAAAATATAAGATGTACACAAACAATTATGGGACTGGGATTTGTTGTGCCAAATGTTTTCGCCATGGTTACACATGGGTGAAGGAGTTATACAAGATAATAAAAAAAAGCAAACATTTAAATAAAAAGACAACAAAATTACCTCAAATTTGTAAAATGTCAATGTGAATAAATAAAAAAAAAATATAAGAAAATATCCAGCGCAACAAGTATGAGCAGTGTTGAGTGTATTTGTGTTCGAATGAAGGAGGAGATTCCCTGAGAGCAGCTGTTTATTTGTCATGCATTTCCTAACTGTCAATCTGCGGTAAAGGAAGTAAAAAAATATTAGAAATTATGACAAGTGTCGGGGAGACACCTTTTTCTTTTCCTTTATATCAAATTTAATCTATTTAAAGTAATTTTTATTATCCTAAAGTTAAGTATGTACATCACAAGGGAAAAATAAACATAAAAACATCAATGACAATAGAAAAAATAAACGGAAACATTTCACAAAAGCGAAAAAACCTAAGGAAACGAATGGCAACCTCCTAAACGGGGAAAATTACTAAAGTGAAAAAAGCTATACATAACGCAAAAAAAAAAAACGGTAAAACGAGAAGAAAATTAACAGCAAAAAAAAAACAATCGGCAAATGGAAAAAATCGTCAAGAGAATAAAATTATAGGAGTAAAAAATCGCCAATAATAGAAAAAACACGGCAGAATACTATCCAGAAAAACTTTCACAAGACGACAAAAAATTTCTGCAAAAAACGGAAAACGTTGCCATATGAGAAATTAATCGTCAAAACGAAAAAAAACACGCCAGAGGGAAAAAACGATCAAATACGACGATACCAAAAATCGGGAAGTCGAAGAATCTCTCGAAAAACCTGTTCAAAATAGCTTTCAAAGGATTATAGAAGGTGAATAAAGCCAAATTAAATATTTACTTAATAAATCCTTTAAAGATCCATCTTTCGATTTGTCAAAATTGTTTTTAATGGTGAAGTTATGATTTCTGTAGTAACACCGATTCGCATTACAAAAGAATAGAAAAACCAAAAATATTTTTTGGTCTTAATTTTGGCGAGAAAAGCGAGAATAGCGATATTGCGAGAATACATACCTTGTATTTTAAAACAATGCTGTCCGAATTTTTAACTCTTTTTTCATAATGTAGACTAAAACCGGTCTATGCCAAGCTACTAAAACGAAATCACAATATAAATTCTGTTGTGGCGAAACAAACTTTTGTTCTAGGTGAGGCATTGGCAAAAAAGTACTTTTTTGTGGAAATACCCATATGGAGTTTGACAGCGACAGGCTTGTTGTTTATTGCTGCCACCTTTTAAATTTAATACTCATTGATGACATTTGTGGCCACTCTGGTAAGAGGTCCCAACAAAATAATTGTAAATCATTCAATTTTGAATCATTGCTGATTTGTTGTATCTTCTTCTTACAGCACAGCACGATTAATATAAATCAATATAGAGGACATAAGTGGAAATTTATTTGACTTCGAAATATGCAAGTTAAATATAAATTATTGCAGTTTTATTAAAACATATTACTGCTCCACCGGAGGATAAGTGCAACAACTTAAAAAAAAATAATAATAATTTAAAACACATAAATTTAGTGAGATTTACAGAACAGCTGATGGCAGCCCATTCTGCGCAGACGTCGGAAAGAAGAAAACAGCGACAACACAATGTTAATTGTAATCAAAACATAAATTTTCATATACAATTTAAACTTTTTTTTAAATGTCTGCAATTTAATAGAAAATTCTACAAACTGCAGTTCATACTTTTGTCATTTATTTTTTCGGACTGTGTGCATTATTATTTTTTTATCATTTATTTAAAACATAACAATACATATTTTATATTTATTTAATTTCTTTTTGTTAGTGTAGGTGGCTGGCTACAATTGTATTATAAACATTGTGGTTTTTCTTTTCAACACTCATCACCTCATTTATAATCAAAGAAAACACATAAAATGCGCCAACATAGAAATAAACAAACGTTAATAAATGCAACATGTAATACACACATATGTACATATATATTAAAATTACTTTTAAGCATAAACGCGAACGTGTTGAAGTGCCACTAACGAAACAATAATTCTATAACAAGAAATAAAATTATTTTTAAAAACGCCCCACATCAGTGTGGTTGCTTTCAGCACCCGCATACAGAAATATAAATCACTCTTTACCCAAAAATCACCAGTAGTAACTTTCTGTTCTATAATAAATTGAAAATAAAATTTTTCCTTTTCCCTTCCAACTGGACGTGCATTAAAGTCATTTGATGTGTTAATAATAAATAAACAAAATTTGTTTCCTCAATTCTGCGTCTGCCTGTCCCCCGGTTCAACAAAGTTGCAAGAAAATTGCATTGGGAAGCCATCATCATAGTCGGCAGCCCTAAAAACAGCACGAGTGTTTATTTGAAAATTTATTTATATAATTGAACAAGACGAGACATCCATCCTGTACAAAGAATTAGTAAAGAAATCGATTTCATTTCAATGAGAAATGAAACATAATTAATACTCATTTCAAAACGATTTAGAAGACAGGATTATCGGATTTATTTCATACCTTGTACCCGATTTTAAATTTTTTTATCCCCAAAAATCTCCAATGATTTAAAAAATTTGACTAGATTTGGCTTTAATTTTGAAATACATACGAGAACAAACATTCGAGTATATAAAAAAAAACTGTAATTTGGAAAATTTCGGAATTAAAATGGTTAAATTTTGTATTAAAAACGCCATAATTTTGATATCAAATAAAGATGTACAATTTTGTGGACGAAAAATCCCCATATCCGCACCTTTTTTTTTTTTTCATCGACAATCACAAAAATGAATCGCCGATCTGTGGAGAATTCTCCTAAATTGGGAAGTCAAATACATGCAAATCCATAGCAGGTAGTCTCGACAACTCAGGTGATTATTTTCGCCTAATATCGCCACTATTATTTATGATCCAGTTGCGATGTCATATGCTTTTTCGACAAATTTTTGACATCAATAGTAGATACTTTTTAAAGCAAATTTAGGCCAGCTTACCTGTTATAAACGTTATAATATACTCAAGGCGTATTCACTTTACAGGTGGTATTAATTATACAACAATTACTCCCCTCGGTGGGTACGTTTTACATCTTGGTGATATCTACACCTTGATGCTGTGCCTGCTGGGTTGGCCAATTACTCATAAAACGTGTATGTTATTGCCCAATCTCTGAAGCAACAGAGCAAAGGATGTACATATAAGATATAAAAGGAAGTAGGTAATCTATGTTGGTCTGGTAGAAAGTGAAAAGGCACGTAAGGTCTCCCTCAAGACCAAAGTCAATAGAAAGTTAATCCCTAGGGGTTCTCTTTCAAGGCGTGCCCAGTAAACTTACACTAGTACCAGGGAAGGTGGTAAGTCCCACAGGAGAGTGTCTGCCGAGGGTTAGGATGTTTGATATTGCGGCGATGTGATATTGTGAGATGCGTATCTGCCCTCTTGGGGATGGATATGCTATTGGCATACTCCTTCTCCTTGAAAATGAATATGCTGGCACACATCGCACTACCATCGTTGGTGGCATGATTCCGCGACCAGTTATTGGTGAGGTCTCCTTCGGTAGTCTTACTCGAAGTCAAACTTGTGTGTCCTCGGGGGTTCTTGTGAGAACTGTGAGCTTAAGCCGAAATGCTTTAACACCCCAACGCAATGAAGGCATACAGAATGCATAAAATAATAACAAATTGCTAATTCTTCTTAAATGCGTATCATATATCAACAATTTTCTTTTAATGGTGACTTATAGAGAAATTTCACGTGCTACGAGATATTTTTCATATAAACTTGCCTCATAAAATGCACTTTTATAGGAATATTTAAGCGCCAACTTTAAATAATAACGAAAGCAATAAATCCTTAACCTTGCTATACCCGCGCTAATTTTTGTAACACAAATACCCGCGCGCGGTCTCACAGACCGAAAGTTTGAAGCCCTATTTTATAACTTTTTGAAACAAAAATTAAATAGATGAATTTTGTTTTAGGAACTTGACTATATGATTAAAAAAATTAAACTGTGCAATAAATTTGTTTTCATGAATTTGATTGATTTTCAGCCTTTTACAAAACAGCCATCAAAATCAATGGTTTTTACTTAGATACTAAAAAAACTAAATTTTAACATATCTTTTTCTCAACAAACAAAAATTAAATATTTTTTATGTTAAAAAGACTCCATGTTCAACACATAAATCACAAGTTGTGTTAGTTTTTAGCCTCATTATAAAATTAAGGACATAGCACAACAGCATGTAAAAACAGCATTCAAAATTGCTGGTGTTTTTTTTTTTTTCTTATGTACGAGTATTAAAAAATAGATCTAGTGTGTCCATCTTTTCCAAGGTAAAATTCTCTGGAATTTTGACGATCGTCTACCTTATCCAACTCTTCGTCATATCCTTCTTCGCTACCTTCCTGCTCAGTATCATAAGTTTCTTCTTCTAACTCAACAAAATCTTCCTCCTCGCTGTCATTTTCATCCTCATACTCAGAACGCGAAATATATTCCTTCGAAAGTAATCTGATTTGTTCTTGATTCTTCATGATGCAAAAAAATACCCATTAAACAATAAAATTCACAAAAATAAAGCATAAAATAATAAAAACAAATTATTGAATACCTTCACAAAAAGTAGCACTTATACCCGCGTCGGTCTCACAGACCGAATGTTAATGAATACACCAACACGTAGGTATCGTAAAAACACATATTATGAACTAAAATGAAGCTAGAAAAAAATCCGGCAGCTAACAAAAAACTTAACTTTCTAGCTTTTCTGGAAAAAAAATTATTTATAAAAAAAGTGTTTTGTCGCTCTCACAGATCAACGCGAGTTACATCCTTACACCAAAATGCATAATACCGTCCATCAAATGTGTAGGGTAACTTTAAGATATTAAAATACATTTTCCTTCCCACACTTGATGGAGAGCAGCTTTGACAATAATTTTGCAAACGCTGCATATAATAAGTTATTTTTAAGTTTAAAACGCTGCTGAAGCATTTTTTTTACAAAATTTGCTTCAGGCAAATATATTTCTAATTTTTAAATTTAAGTTAGTCTTAAGATTCATTTTAACAAATAAAGATGTAAAATAAAAACCGTTTCTTAATCATTTATTTTAATCATTTATTAACTCGCGCGGGTATAGGAAGGTTAAACACATCATTTTAAATGTTGACCTTTGGTCTTTTAAAAGTCTTATTTTAAAACTGAAAAGAAAATTTTTTTGTGTAACATTTCAGTTTAAGAGAAGTATTTTGATTATTTTTTTTTTTCAAGAAAGGGACAAAAAAAACCCATGCAGTAAAGACTTATAGGGTTAAAATCAGTTGTTAGAATTTTCTTATACAGTGTAGTTGCTCCCTTTGTGTTTTTTTTTTTTTTTTTTTTTTTTTTTTTTTTTTTTTTTGTAGGTTATCAGTGGAACTTCAATATTTGACACAAGAGAAATAACAACTCGCCTTCAAAATCATTATGAGCATGTTTTAGTTTCTTATCAGTCAAACGGTTTAGTAATATTAAATAATAAGAAATACTTAAATGAATAAATATTTATTTTTCGAATTTGTTTATTCATCTGAACTCTCGTCGCACATTTGTTTGTCTTTCGTACTGCATTTGTAATAATAGAATGAGTAAATTTTGAACGAAATGATTAAAATAATGTTAATCATATCATAGGTAGCACATAGACACTACTACTGAATCCAATGAAATGCATTCATTAATATTTTATAATTTGATATTTGGTAATAAATATTACGCAGAACAACCGTTCGGTTTTTTTATTTATTTATTTTTTTAACATGACGTATTTAGGTTATTTGACTAATAAATGCATTTCGTTCGATACTTCAAATTTTAGTTGTTTACATTTTATATGGGAGTAGAAAATATTGTTTTTGTTTTTTTTTTAACATATTTATAGTGTAAAAACCGATAAAGTACCGTTTATTATTTTGCTGTCAAAAGTAGGGTGGTAATTTACACCTACGAAATCGGGCACTGACTTTGTTAAGAAAAAAAAAAAGGAACAGAACAGAAGTTCTATACACCAAAATATCATTTTATTAATCATTCACACAAATTGTATTTTATATAAAAGAAGTATTAAGCGCAACTGAATTCTAATGCACCTTCCTCTTTAAAAACATTGAAAGGTGAGAATTATTTTTAAATTTTAATTTAATTTAATTTTTATCCGTCTACGGCAACGCCTAAAGGAAGGATTATGTATTTTGCCATCTATAAATGTTTCAAAGCATGTTCGATCGTAGCGCTAAAGTGTGAATGTTCATATATTCGTTATTATGGTCTGGAAATAATTGGGTAAATTGTGTCTTTAGTTCTTAATGGCAGCCACATAACAGAATAGAGTCATGAGGAGTCAACGAATTTAAAATGGCGATTTTTTATTAGGAACAGCAGTAAGTAGGGATAAACCCTACTTATGGAACGCATTGTGCTAGAACTAGAGCACGAAAGAGATAAAGTAAAGAAGATAGATGTTGGAAATGTAGAAGAAAGCTTGATTCTTTTACAACTCTGCAATTGCGCGTTTTCTTAATTTTTAGAGCAGTTTTGCAGTGTAAACTTATTGACAGCAAATTTGAAATAAAAAGTTATTGTTTCATATTCAATTCAAATTCAATACACAAAATTTCCAAAACTAATCCACAACAGAGCCTACAGATTACATTCAATCCTGCAAAATGCAACACTTAAAAAATTTAGGCCGGAACTCGCGTTACGGTAAATGGAGATCGTTTACTTTCTGTTTGAAAATATGGATTACAGTGATCCCGGCGAGGTATAACTTAAATAGGATGGTGCTACGTGCCAAAGGGTACCAACATTCAACGTCGTATTGAAATAAAAATTAGTTCCTAAGCTAATTTCGAGAAATGGGCGTGTCAATTAGCCTCCAAAGTGGTGCGATTTGACCTCTTTCGATTATTTCTTAGGGGTCACTAGTTTAAACTGTCAACGATTGACGCTTTGGATACCAACATTATTCGTGTTATTCGTGGCTTCGTCCAGAACTGCCGTCATCTCATAAAAAAATTATTGTGTTATGCTTTACAAGTTACAATTCTATCGGATTAAAAAAATACCTTCTGTATTTAAGAATTGCAGGCACAATCAACAGTCACCTGAAACGTGTCAATATACTCGTACACATGGGAATTGACGACGAAATCATGGCGGCTTCCGAAAATATCGTTCTAAGATACGTTGAAAACTAAAACTGTATTTATAATGTTGTACATTTGCCATTGCAAATTTATGCAATTGCAAGCCTTTTCTATCAATTGTGAAAATTGCAATTATTGTTAAAAAACAAAAACACTTTTCTTATTGTTGGCAGAGTAAACCACGCCGATACACTTTCATCGAGGGCGGCAGTATATAAAAGACTTTTTAAGACATCTTAGTCTCTTAGCCAAATAATATCAGCGGTGGCGGATATAAGAGAGAGTTAAGTGACGGTGTCTATTCGTCTATGTCCCGCTATGTCCGTACGTTTTGTCATCTTGGTGATATCCACACCTTGGTGCTGTGCCTGCTGGGGAAAAGGGTAATTGTATATGTTACTACCCAATCTCTGAAACAGAAGAGCAATGGATGTACATATAAGGTAGGTAAAGGAAGTATGTAATCTATGTTAGTCTGGTAGAACGTAAAAAGGCACGTAAGGTCTCCCTCAAGATCAAAGTCAATAGAAAGTTAATCCCTAGGGGTTCTCTTTCAAGGCTTGACCAGTAACCTTACACTGGTACCAGGGGAGCCAGTAAACCCCATCGCACTACCCTCTTTGGTGGCATGATTCCGTGACCGGTTGTTGGTGAGGTCTCCTTCGGGCTATGGTTGCTAGCAAAAGCTTTAAGAGGTATTAGTTTAAGGACTAATACTCGTCCAGTGCTAGTGGCTGGTTGGACTTCGGTCTACAAATAAAAAAGCCTCTATGTGCTGTTTCGAAACAAGAGATAAAAAAGATTATATAGCGGGAATACTTAAGCAAGGTGTTTAGGCAGGCGGGTGGACCATGCGTAAGAATTTGCCACCTGATGTGACACTCAAGAGCATACAAGTGTAACTCGGGGGTGCTTGTGAACACTTATATTCACACGGTGTTAAGAGCACGGTGGGCTTAAGCCGTAACGGCAGGTTCCCAACTTAATCTGTAACACATCTGTACCCGCTATGTCGGTTTGCAATTGAGTATTTTACCTAAAGTAAATATTCCTATTCACAATCTTGTGTATGACACATACGATTATATTTCTTTTGGTTAGGTTGCAAGGCTTGTTGCAAACATGAATTTTTATTCACTTCTACTTTTCGTATTTAATTTTTGGTTTGTTATTGTCAGCAGGGTGAACCAACCCGATAGAATTTCATCGGCAACGTGGGTTGAAGAAGAGCCGTCTTAGCCTTTGAACCAAATAAAGTCAGCTTGGCCTGGTATGGGGTGAGAGGTAAGCGACTGCGTCTAGCCGGCGATTACAAGCCGATCGGCTTGGTTTGCAGTCAGCTGTCGGTTTGCAATAAAGTGTTACATATGTAGAGTAAATATAAACTATTAGTTTTAAGTGTTGCATATTAACAAAAGAGTAGCAAATGAGTACATTGCTGAATATTTTGTTGGAGTAGAGTAACAATATGGGCCTGTTCGTAAATTCATCACTGCGGTGTATAATATGATTATTTTGCACTGCCACTGCTAATCAATCAGCTGTTGATTATGATTCTTTTTGTGCATTTTAATGTTTGCATTTATGAACGAAAAAATATAACAAAAAATTAAAAGTAAATTATAAATTTAACTTTTGGGCTGGACGATTGATGCAAAATTGTCTAATCTAAAGAAAGAAAAAGGTTAAGAACAAAACAAATAATAAAATAAAAAATTTAACTCTTAATCATCCGTTGCATCAGCCATTTTTATGATTTGTGTTTTGTGTTTATTTGCGCATAATATACTTCAGCGCTACATTTTTGAATGCATACCTTTGGCAGAGTTGTTTGCATATATGAACGTACTGCGCATAATATGCAGCGCAGTGATGAGTTTACGAACAGGCCCTATACTATACGATCTTGCAAATGCTCTGATGCTTATTTGAACAAATGTGACAAGTTCATTTCTCTGTTTGTTTTTAGTGTCGGGTAGATACATATATGCTGCAGCATTTTGCGCAAGATTATGAATATACCTAATGATTTGTTCACTTGTTTCTTGGAATATTGATAATGTCTAATTATTTCTAAATAGTATAAAGTTACAAAATTTATCATATATTATCATTTTGGATTAAAAACCAAATTTGTAGATACATACATACATACATATGTACATACATAGTTCGAAATAATCACAAAAAAAAAGACTTTTAAAATTTTCTTAATAGATTATTCTCTTAATAATCAGACAGACAATGTATATAATTAAATCACTTATAGCTTATTCAAAAATAATTAATCTATAAAGGAAATCATTAAACATGAACAAATTTCCAATAAAAACAAACCAATTTAATAAAATTCTTAAGCCTGACACAAATCATTGTATTCTTTAAAAATAAAACACACGATTAATTTTGTTAAATAAAAGCTGAGATTAAAATATAAAAAATTTTAAAAGTAAACAAAAAACACTTTCCATTTATGATAAAAATCACATGTAATAAATTGTTAATTAAATGCCATTTAAGGTGTTTTAGCCGCCACCAATAAACCAACCAACCAAGCAACCGTATTCTGTGTTCAAATAGCTCCCAGTTTAAACGAGCTCATTATATATTAAATAGTTTGTAGTTGTTTATTTCTTACTTTAATTATTTGTGCAATGACATTAAGCATAGAATAGACAATTTCATTTGTTAGTTTTTTGAAAAAAATAAAAAACAAAGCAAATAATTGCATTTTTGTTGTTTCAAATGGGAAAACAACTACATACGTTTTGTTTTTTATTTTTTTTTTATTTTTTTTTTTTTTTTTTGTCAATTAAACATCTGTGAATTTGTGTTGAGTTTTTCATGAACAAGTTCATACCGTAATTGTGTGGGAAAACGTAATTATATGAATATGGAATGTCTACTAATCGTATCAAAGCAAAATTTATATTATATATATCGAAAGCAATGCAAATACGACAAAATCTTGTTTTTGAATTCAATACTGGTTTTGGTAACCCGCCTAGAAATTATTATATTACGTTCTAAGAAACTTCGTACATACATATGTACATAAAAAGTCGAGATCTGTTCAAAAATAAAATTAATTTTAAAATTTCGCGGGCTATGTCCCTTTGATTAGTGATTTGATTTGGTTGGTTAATATACAGATCTAGGCGCACGGTAGTGCGCCAGGCCAAGTTCCGGCCACACAGTGTGTATATTTACACGAAACCATTCGAGCTGTTTTTACCCCCTCATAACTTTGCTCTTCTTGATCATAATATAATGAAACTTGAAACATAAGGTCTCCCTACAGAGGTGACATTACAGGTTAAATTTGAAAGCTTCGCGAGATATTAAGGTATGAAAAGTCCATATTTTAGTACATATTCACTAAATCACCCGATTCCAATGATTTTTAAACGGGCACTTTTCATCGGGGGGGGGGGGGGGGGGGGGGGGACTAGGATGCCCCTTCTTTGTAGGGCACTTCCAGTATAGCTAGAAAGCTGATACACAGGTAGGCCCTGATAAGCAATACATATAAATATTTATACAAAAAACAACTTAGAAAAAAGAAGTGAGGTTCGCACAAAAACATAAATGTGAAAATAAGGCCAAGTTCCTATCCAAAAAGTTTCGGCCGTAAAAAGTACTGAGATCAAAATAAGTGCCAAGTTCTTGATACGTACAATTTCTACAAGTTTAACAATATTTTTCCAAGAATTATTTCCCATATTAGAAAGGCAAAATATTTTGCCTTATTTTATTCTGATCTCAGTACTTTTTACTACGGACATTTTTTGGATAGGAACTTGGCCTTTTTTTCACATTTATGTTTTTGTGCGGATATATTTTATACTGAAGCAAAATATATCAGTGTTCATCTTAATCGCAGTTTAAAATGCAAATCGTACACGGACGCAAAACTGACCCCGATGAAATTAAAAGCAGCTCAAATGAATTGGCTTATTGGGAGAAACTCTACACTAAGACTGCATTGTAATTTTTTATTATACAACTCGATTTTATAACTAATATGGTCGGTCCTATGGCCTCTGCATTAAATATGGAACAAATTTAAACGACAAAATGAAATTTTCTGTACAATAGTCATAAAGATCTAGAGGTTCCGTTGTTGAAAACAGTGTGATCAAAACATGTGACAAAATATTTAAATAAAACTTGCGTTGCGTCCAAATCGATTTGCGAACAATATTCCTAATTATTGAGGCCACGCTCAGCTGAGAAGGACGGATACAGTTTCAGCTGTTCAGCATGTTAAGTTTGTTGATGAGAGGCATAGAAGCTACAAATGTTTTGCGTGTTCGGTGATTTTCTGCTATCAAAAAAAAAAATGTATCAAAGAATTTCCATAAAATTTTGTCTAAAAATTGGAATAAAGTTCTCAAAAAAATTTGAAACACTGACATACGGTGGTTATAACCCGAGTCAGAAAAATGTTTACAAGTGATAAAAGCTTCGAGGTCGAGAGGATGTGAATGAGGACGATCGTCTTGCACGCCCCAGGACATCAACAACCGATGAAAATGTTGAAAAAGTGACGAAAAACTCCCTCTTCACAATCTAATTGTTTTGTTAAACTTAATCCTTTCCTTTTGATGATCACAAAGGGATCATATTCAGACCGAAATATTCTGCAATCTATCATTCTGATATAGCAGCTACCTTCTAACAGTATTGTGTATGACCATAATGTCTATAATTTTCCAAACTATCGAATCGTTCACTTAGGACCAATATGATAAGACAATCGCCAGTTTATCATGGAGTTTTCATGTTTTCTAATCATTTTCGACAACTGCTAACCAAAGGGGTCAAATCCCACAACTCGCAGCCGCTCCAGTATCCATTCTTCTGTTCTAAGATCTACTTTTTAAATTTTATACGATTTTAGACAAGCTTGTCTTGTAAATCGTTGTTATAGCAAACGCCTCACAGCTGTTATTAAGCAGAAAAATAAGCCGCAAAATCAAAAATTTTGTGACATACAAAGCAAACAAAAAACGGAGATAAAGTTTCTTCAGTTTTCTCTTTTATAAATCAGTTAAAAGATATACAATTAATTAATTTTGCGTACATAGTATACGTTGTTTTATTTATGCATATGTAAATATTTTAATTTTTACAAAATATAACATTTAATTTTTTTTTCTTTTTTTGTATTGCTAATTTTTCGACCTTTTCTTGAAGCCTCAAGCTCATCAATCAAATATAAATAAATTGAATTTTTTATTAGAATGTTAAATCAAAAGACCTATAGCTTAAATAAACATTCTAATAAATATAAAGAAAAGGTCAAATAAAATAGAATATAAATATATATATAATTTTTTTTCTCATTGTCAACCGAAAGTTGACTAATTGCGAAAAGGATGGAAGAAATATAAACAACTTCATATTGAATAAAAATTGTTTGTTGTGTTGTTTGAAGAAGTTTGTTTAAAACGATTTTGCCTGTGCTTTGGTAATTCTCGTTTCTTCTTGGTAGTATGTGTACAAGCATATGAGCTTCTTAACGTGTTAGTAAAGACCTACCGATGAGTTGGTATTTAGCACCCAATGAAATACAGCATATACTCGTAGATAACTAATGCAGAAAAAATGATTTTTTTTTTTTTTTTCAAAATAAGTTGTGCATTATAGATCGAACTGAGTGATGTTTAAATAAAGAAATTTTAATTTATAAATGAAAAGTAATATTATCAGGCTCAAATTCAGTTTTATTGAATTAATGAAAATTCAAATTACTAAGAGTTTTATTTTTTATGTTGAAAAACATTAGTATCTCCAATCAGTTTAGCAGAACGTATCAGTAAACCGATTTCAAGGCCGCTACACCTCCCATCAGCGTTCATTTTTCATCTTTTTCCAACCAGTGATGGGGAATTTCGTACTAACCAAAATTGTTTCAATATGTAAAAATAGAATAAAAATGAATTATATTAATTCTCGTATTATATTTCTGTTGAAAACTTGGTTAAATAATTGATATTCTTCCCAATTGGTATCCATTTTACGAAAATTGTAATCAACATAAAAAAAAATTCTTTTAGTAATTTGAATTTTCATTAATTCAATAAAACTGAACTTGAGCCTGATAATATTACTTTTCATATGTACATCAATATAAGTTCAAATAATATTTACGTTTATTCGTAATAATATAAAAATAGAAATTTTAATTTGTCAGGCTTAAGTTCGTTTTCTCTAAATTTAAATTTTTTTTTAAATTAAATTAATATTTTATGAAAAAGAGAAATCTAGAAGCTCTAATAACTGAACAGACAAAGAAAAATTAGAACTTCTAGATTTGTCTTTCTAATAAAATAATAATTTAATTTATAAAAAATGAAATTTAGAGAAAACGAACTTAAGCCTGACAAATTAAAATTTCTTTTCAAAGTACCTACAATTTTAAATTGTTTTTAAATCTTTTCCTGAGCCCGTTCGAGCATTGAAATAACCGACTTAAATAAAAAAAAAAAAATTACATTTCTATCGGACCAATATTTCGGGAGGACAACCCAACTGTAAGAAAACCCTTCCAACAAAAAAATAATTTTCAAAATTGTTTAGTAAATTGAAAAGTCATACATACATACATACATACATACATACATACATACATACATACATACATACATACATACATACATACATACATACCTATGTATGATAATAAAAAAAATAATTTTGAGTAGGAAGCAATTTTCCCCGATTATCAAAGGATTTTAGAAAAAATTTCATGGGACCCAATTGCATTCCAACTACATATTTCAAATGCTAGAATTATGGAGGTTCAAACATTCAAAAACAAATAACCCTTGAATTGATAACCGTTTTTCTGACAGATCTTCATCGTTACAACTAAATAATAAATCGTAAAATGTAGAAGGCGCATCACATTTACATAAATGTTCTTAATAAAGAACAATAGAAACTTTTAATTACTTTATCGAATATGTCTTATTACAACGATGTCCCCAACAATTAAACTTGATGGGAAAAAGTCCCTGACAAAAGAAAAAACACTACACACATACATTCATATGTATGTAAGTATGTAATAAAAATGATGATTCATTATTAAAATAATAATTGTAACAATTAAAAAGAATCCTTCAAAAGAGAGCGTAAAAACACCAATAAGTAGAATAAGATAAAAACAGTTAGTTTGTCCAGTAGAAGAATGTGAAGACGTACATACATATGTACATACATACAAAGAAAGTACGAGTATGTGTGTATGTAATTTTAAATGTTGTAAGTTTATAGGGGATGAAATACAAAAACAAGAAACGTCAAAAGTAAGTAAATAGATGTGAAATTTAGAAAGATGAAAAATCCCTACAAAAACATTAACAAAAATAAAATTAGGGATGAAAAAATAACTCTCATTGATAAAAAAAAAATTATTTAAAAAAATTAATTAGACGCAAACATTAGTTTAGATTAAAAAAAAGGCAAAAGGATATTTTTTTTAATGTAATTTCATTTATTTTACCTTTGTTATTATTTAAAGCAAAACTCCTTGTACATTCAATTTAGTGCCGCAAAAGTTTAACAAATTTTTTTCTTTGAGTGTAAACAGAATACAATATAGGAAGAGTATGGGGTGTTGATGAGATGATAGAGATGAGGATGATATATTTATTTATTCCGTTGTTGTTTATTAAACTTTTTCTAAGTATATGTCTGTGTGTGATTTTGTGTATAAATTTTTATTTCCAGCAAACGCAGTAATATTTTAATAAAGTTCAATTAATATAAATTGAAATCCAGCAATTTTTATTTAAATAAGATGATTATGTTAAAAGAAATTTTTTTAATTGCAAAACACATTCACAAAAATTAAAAGAGAATAGTTTATCAAACGTTTTCACAAGTTTTTTATATACACAATCTTTCATTTAAATTAATCTCAAATGCTTTTTAAGTTTTTCTTTTTATATGTATGTATGTATTTCATAAGCATTTAATAAAACCTACGCAAAATACATAGTATCTATGTAAGTATGTACATGCCTACATACATTTGTACATGTAACATTAAAGAATTTTAAACAAATCAACAATATTAGTTGTCCTTAAAAAAGGCGATCCGACCGACAGGACATCTTATATACATATGTAGGTACAAAGTTTTTACTTATTTTTATTTATTGTACATATACTTATGTACATATGCTGCATATAAGAAGTATTTGGAATTTCTACTCTTTCGCGCACTTTCATAGAAATACATAAATTCTTTAGTAAAATTTTGAGAAAATGTTTTGAATTTTCTTATTTCAAAATTAAACACAATTAATTTATAATGAATCTTTCTGTTATTTTTCTTCTTTTATTTCACATTTTTTTTTTGCATTTAAAACTCAGTAATTTTTCTTCTGCATTTAAAAGAAAATTTTTATAAAAGCATATTTTTATTTTTAAGAAAATAAGCAAATTTTTGACGAAGTTTCAGCCAGCAAACTTAAGAAAATGTGTGTAATTAAACCGAAAGCAAGAACATAACTGAAAATAAAATGCTTAAACATACACTCTCATAGTTGTACAGTGCACTCACTCATCGTTATACACACATGTGTATATACATACATATGTACTCACTTCTGAATTAAAAAATAAATAAAAAGAAAAACAAAATTACAAAAACATTCAGGCAGATGTGTTGTTTTTTATCGTTGTTGCTATTTTTGCTAATATTGTATTCAATTTCGTATAGGTTTTATTTCACTATGTACATGTGCATGTGTAATGTAGATGTTCAGTGGGGTGAATTTTCTTTTATTTTCAATACACACATGACATTTCTCCCATTTTATTAATCTCATAATAATTCAATATGTTGTTATCACTTAGCTAAGTTTCTCAACCGCTAGGGTACAAACTAGTGATGTTACGAATATTAAATTTTAGTATTCGCGAATACGAATACGAATATTTGAAACAGTATTCGCAAATGCGAATACGAATATTAATTTCAATGTTTAGAGCCACATAATATTTAAAATTTAATTGGAAAAAATCCCTACCTTTGCGTCAGTAACAATAAATTGAAAAAGACTGTCACACTACTTTAGGTATTGATTTTGAAGATCACTATGAACATTTTTAAATTATTTTACCTACATGCATAGGTACTTTCAGATTTCGTTTTTCTTATTCTGTTTGCGCTTTTAATTAGGAATTCAGTGTTGTTTGGGAGAACATATTTTCGCAGACTGCGCAGCCAAATGTCTCGGTGGACTTTCACATATTAAATTTTAGTTCTTCCATTTTTTAAGTCCAACATACCTCTACTGAGAATTGATTACTAACTTAACATGATATGCCTTTAACTTTTAAATGATAGTTACGAAATATAATTTTCGTTTGTGTTTTAAGAAGATTATTATCTTGCGTCAGAGATAAAAGGGTTTTCTTTGTATAAATAAAAATTTTTATAAATTATTATATTTTGGTACATTTTATGTCCTTTTTTAAACTTTTTGTATGATTTTCTTTGGGAAAATGTACATATGTGCAAATTATTCGAGAAATCTTCGCTTGAATTTGGCGAATACGAACATCTTAAAATAGGCGAATAATCGAATACGAATACGAGTATTCGTAACATCACTAGTACACACAGGAATACCAGACATTTTTTGTTTTATTTGTAAAATATGTAAAAAACTTAAAACAAAACTGGAAAATTTCGTACTACGGGAACCAATTGCCCCATGAATGACATCAACGTGCAATCAAAATTTTGTATTTGACATCGACGTATTTTATGCAATTTAGAAAATACTATTTTCTTAATTTATTTATCAACTTTTAACTGCAAAGTAGAGCAGAGCGCGACATTCTAGTTATGCACGTTAAATGTGTCAAAATAGGGGCTGTGCACATATTACGTAACGCTGTTTTCAGAGATTTTATACCCCCCGCCCCTACGTAACGCTTTTTACAAATTTTTCAGTGCAAAATTTCCAATCCGTAACAAATGTTTAACCCCCCTCCCCCTGGAGCGTTACGTAATATGTGCACAGCCCCTAGTTTGACACATTTAACGTGCATAACTAGAATGTCGCCGTGATAAATTACGAGTTCTTAAAAAATGGGATTTTTAAATTTAAAAGATTTTCAATTAATAATATTGCGAACTTTTTTTTTTTTATTAGAAAAGTCGTCAATTTATTATTCTTACTAAGAAAAATTGAATGATTGAATTATTTAGAAAGTCTGGCAGGGTTATGAACGTGCATAGGAGTGTATTTTTGTCTTATATATGTATTGGAATGCTTTTGAAGAGAAAGAACGAAAGGCTTTTGTAAACAAATACAGTTGCATCTACGCATACAATGACCCTGTAAAAGATGCTGTTTTTCCTCGATAAAAACGTATGTATGTATATATGTATGTATATTCACTTAACAAATGAGACTATAGGAAACATTACAAATTAACTATAACTGACTTCAATACATACATACATACATACATATTTATGAATAAACCATTTAGGAATTGTGTTGCCGAAAAATACATACATATGTACATACATATGTATATCGAGCCTTTGCTGCAATAGAGTCATAACTCAAAAAAAGTGATTTTTGAGTTAATAATGCAGCTTAAATTCTCATATCGTGCTTCAGAATGTGTAAAAGTTTCATTCAAATATCTTGCATACTAAACTTTTAAGACAAATATTAAATTTTCGTTTACCATTAAGTTGTTAGCGAATGCGCAACTTTAAACTCGTTTGCTGCAAAATCACTTTTTTGAGTTATGACTCTATTGCAGCAAAGGCTCGATATGTATAATATAAATACATACATACATATGTATGTATGTATGTATGTATGTATGTATGTATGTAAATATATGAGTCGAAACTAAGTTAAATTTTTTGAATTTTCTTTATCACAAAAATTACTTGATCATATTTTTTTCCCTCTTTTCTAAAAAAAATTTACTCATTTTTCAGAATCGAAATTTCCAAAAATTCAACTTCAAGGGGCTGTGCACATATTACGTAACGCTGTTTTCAGAGATTTTATACCCCCCCCTTCGTAACGCTTTCTGCTAATTTTTCAGTGCGAAATTTCCAACCCGTAACAAATCTTTAACCCCCCTCCCCCTGGAGCGTTACGTAATATGTGCACGGCCCTAATTTCACAACTATAGATAATAATAAGGGATCATATACAATGTATGTATGTATGTATGTAAGTAGTTTTCAAATCCAATTGCTTTTCATCAGTCCACTCAATTCACCTCACAAAAATGGCTTCATGAAAAATGGCCGAAACCAAAAATAAAAAATTGTCCAAAATTTTTGTTTTAAAAACAACAATACGAACTTTGGGGACATTGTTTTTTATTTTATTTTTTTTTTTTGTGCGATTTTTTATTTTTAACAACATTTTAGTCCAAAAATAAAATTATCTGCCTGTTCGGCGATATCGAAGAAGTTCTTTCTTTCGAACAATTACATTTGAAACAAAAACAAAATTTTTGAATTTGTTTTTGTTTCAAATGTAATTGCTCGAAAGAAAGAACTTCTTCGATATCGGCGAACAGGCACTATATCTAAATAAATTACACTAGATACTTTATACCGAAAATGTACATTTGATGAGAGATAGATTTCTTTACGTATTTTCTTCCGCTGAGTTCGAAAATCAAACTTGTTTTTTTTTTATGGAACAGTTTTTGAGATATTGTAATTTTTTCATTTTTTATAACTTTTTTCACCTGACAAATCATATCTCGAGCTAGAAAAGTCCGATTGGGTCGTTCTTGGTACCCAAATGCAAGGTATTGAGATGACGAACAAATATATATAGTCGGATCTTTGATGGGTAAAGCGGTTCAAAATATATCGATGAAAATAGGGTACATTTTCAAAAAAAATCATATTTCACAGTGATTCTGTGCCGACGGAAAAGTACAAATCGTTTAAAAAAACGTCTGTTTTCTCTTTATGTACATAAAGATGATACTTTAACGTAAGAACTAAGACCAGCCAGAAGAAAATCGACCGAAAAATGACAAAGTTATAAGCAATTGAAAAATTTTGGGACTCAAAAAAAATCATGTTAAAATCAATGGAAATGATTCGAATTTGTAACAATTAATTTCAGATCTCAGGATCTTATTAACTTTTTCCATGTTATTTTTCTGCTAAATATGCACATACATACATACATACATGTATCTATGCATTTATGTATGTATGTATGTACATCTAAGTTTATTCAGCTGACAAAATTTACTTTACACTTTAATCTGTCGTATAAATTACTAAAATTCGATAACCCTTCTCGTAATCACAGTTTGCCTGCTAATAAATATAAGGATTATCAAGAACTATAAGCCAAATATGTATGAAAGTACATGTGTGTACTTATTTAAACAAATAATTTTTAATATTCGAAAAAAAATCTAAAATCTACAGGATACATTTCTAAAAATAAATCATAATTGTCAACATGTTTACAAATTTCAAATATTGTTTACGATTTGTGTCAGTCACATTAACGAGATAAACAAAACTACCTGTTATTTTTGATACAATTCCTTTATTCTTTTATTCAAACAAAAATATGTAAATAGTGTTTTTAAAAACAGGTATGTGTATGTACTTATGTGGGCAAGTATGGATATGTGTTACTTATGATTATCTTTCCTTCGATTATTTGCAGCTTGATTTGTTTTGTTATGATAATCTAATAAGTAGCACTAAATAAATAAGCAAAAAAAAAGAAATAATTGTGAACATATTGGCATAAAGCCGGCCGATATGAAATCCAAAAATACATATGTTTTAATGGTACGTTTTAAGTTTTATTTATTATTTATTTGTCGGAAATTGATGATCACGTAATACAGAAAAACTAACTAATCAAAAAAAAAAAAAATTTTTTTTTTGCTGTCATTTTGAACAGTGAAAATTGCAAAAATATGCCAATAATCGTATTTTTTTGAATTTTCTGCTCAAAAATTGTCAAATGGCGTTAATATTTGGTGTGGACTATGCTTTTGTATAGGAACATCGATTAGCACTGCAGGGGAGTGCCACAAAATCCCCAATTAAAAAAACCAACCTAAAAAAAATCTCCAAGCACAAAAACCCTAAAAACAAAATCCCGGCGATTGTAAACCTAATTTAAATGTATTTCACACAGAAAATGGGGATTTTGTACATGGGGATTTTGTACATGGGGATTTTGTGTTTGGGGATTTTGAATTTGGGGGATTTTGTTTTTGGGGATTTTGATTTGGGGATTTTCTTTTTGGGGATTATGTGGTACACCCACATCGATTAGCACTACAGGACATTTGAAAAACCAAAATAATTTTTTAGGCTATAGTGAAAATTGCAAAAAAGCACAAGCTCTTTCAGTAGTAACAATAAATTAGATGATGTTCGAACTACTGCATCCCTCATATTATTTTTCACCTTTTGGTTCTCAGAGATATTTTCTTGTTTTAAAATTTTAAATAAATTACCCGGCAGTAGTGACCTCTATAAGAGAGAAGCGAATTTAAAAATTATATGTATTTCGAGCTGTAATGAGACTACATATGTACTACATACATATGCATGGATAATTTTTGATGTTTTTTCTTCGAAAAATTTACCCAACAAACAGAAATGTTTTACAATTTTTTTGTTTTAATTTCGAGGAGTTGCCTACTTAATCTCCATTTAAGAATCTAATGACTTTTTCACCTATTAACACAGATATTTGTCGTTTTATTTATATAACCCATAAAATATCATCAATATGATGATACTGCTGACGATCATTATTATGATCAGCGCGTTTGAATTTAAAGACAATATCGTCACGGTTTTGTGATTATGTTTACACACCCTATAGAGATGAGAAATTAAGTCAAGCTTGACAATAATCAATTTTATTTCTATTTTAAATTAATTTTAGTTTTTATTGAATGCTTACGTTTGTTTTCTTTTGATTTTCACTATTTTTCATAGTTTATTTTTAATCGACTAGATTTTGTTTTTCTCACAAAAATTGTAGTGGTTTGAGATAACACAAAAAAAGAAATATTATAATAAAAATAAATTTAAAAAAATCAATAAAAATGTACTTATGTATATCAGCAAAGTAATTGTTTCTTTTACAAAAATGCTTAAAAGATGATGCACTAGCGAATGTTTAAGAGAAGAAGAACAACCCTAAGAGGATGGATGAACATCCAGTAGAGTAACGTTTGTATAACAGGAAATAACAATTTTTGTTAAGAGGTCGGCGTGTGAATATATATATATATATATATATATATATACTTATATACATATGAATTCTCTGTAAAACGTGTGAAGTGGACAAATGATGTTAACAATTTAGCACAGAAGCTAAAGGGTGAGAAAGGGATATATTAACTGCAATATATTTTATTGGATAAACGTTAAAATGTGTATAAAAAACAAAGAAACAAATACTCTTCAATCAAATTAGACTCAAGCATGTTGTAAACTTTAAATTCTAAGTCAAATGTCAATAGTCTGATTTAAAGATTCCCTGCATTTCTCAACGTTCTGAGTTTCTTTACATATGAAAATCGAAAAGATATAAAAATTTATGATATATACGAGGTCTGAACAAAAAATAACCGTTTTTTCTGTTATGTTGGTACACATGACTGTTATATATGTTGGCAATATCCGCCATTTTGGATTGTCAGTTTGTTTTTGAAAGATAAAAAGGTTAGTCGTGTTTTGGTGTGCTCTTCGATTTTTTACTATTCGTATGTTACGTAGCAAAACGCTTTCCTTTCATCGGTGTCTTCAGTTTTGGGAAGAGGAAAAAGTCAGCGGGGGCCAAGTCCGGTGAATACGGTTAATACAATTGAGAAATCGGACTTACATAGCCTATAAGTATGGATCCTTGGCTTTAATTTCCCATAGGTCCAAATGAGTGACAAACAAATGTTATAGAAAAATTCTCAAATACAATTGAGAAATCGGACTTACATAGCCTATAAGTATGGATCCCTGGCTTTAATTTCCAATTGGTCCAAATGAGTGACAAACAAATTTTATAGAAAAATTCTCAAATACAATTGAGAAATCGGACTTACATAGTCTATAAGTATGGATCCTTGGCTTTAATTTCCCATAGGTCCAAATGAGTGACAAACAAATGTTATAGAAAAATTCTCAAATACGATTGAGAAATCGGACTTACATAGCCTATAAATATGGATCCCTGGCTTTAATTTCCAATTGGTCCAAATGAGTGACAAACAAATTTTATAGAAAAATTCTCAAATACAATTGAGAAATCGGACTTACATAGTCTATAAGTATGGATCCTTGGCTTTAATTTCCCATTGGTCCAAATGTGTGACAAACAAATTTTATAGAAAAATTCTCAAATACAATTGAGAAATCGGACTTACATAGTCTATAAGTATGGATCCTTGGCTTTAATTTCCCATTGGTCCAAATGAGTGACAAACCAATGTTATAGAAAAATTCTCAAATACAATTGAGAAATCGGACTTACATAGCCTATAAGTATGGATCCATGGCTTTAATTTCCCATTGGTCCAAATGAGTGACAAACAAATGTTGTAGAAAAATTCTCAAATACAATTGAGAACTCGGACTTAGATAGTCTATAAGTATGGATCCTTGGCTTTAATTTCCCATTGGTCCAAATGAGTGACAAACAAATGTTATAGAAAAATTCTCAAATACAATTGAGAAATCGGACTTACATAGTCTATAAGTATGGATCCTTGGCTTTAATTTCCCATTGGTCCAAATGTGTGACAAACAAATTTTATAGAAAAATTCTCAAATACAATTGAGAAATCGGACTTACATAGTCTATAAGTATGGATCCTTGGCTTTAATTTCCCATTGGTCCAAATGAGTGACAAACCAATGTTATAGAAAAATTCTCAAATACAATTGAGAAATCGGACTTACATAGCCTATAAGTATGGATCCATGGCTTTAATTTCCCATTGGTCCAAATGAGTGACAAACAAATGTTGTAGAAAAATTCTCAAATACAATTGAGAAATCGGACTTAGATAGTCTATAAGTATGGATCCTTGGCTTTAATTTCCCATTGGTCCAAATGAGTGACAAACAAATGTTATAGAAAAATTCTCAAATACAATTGAGAAATCGGACTTACATAGTCTATAAGTATGGATCCTTAGCTTTAATTTCCAATTGGTCCAAATGAGTGACAAACAAATTTTATAGAAAAATTCTCAAATACAATTGAGAAATCGGACTTACATAGTCTATAAGTATGGATCCTTGGCTTTAATTTCCCATTGGTCCAAATGAGTGACAAACAAATGTTATAGAAAAATTCTCAAATACAATTGAGAAATCGGACTTACATAGCCTATAAGTATGGATCCTTGGCTTTAATTTCCAATTGGTCCAAATGAGTGACAAACAAATTTTATAGAAAAATTCTCATATACAATTGAGAAATCGGACTTACATAGCCTATAAGTATGGATCCATGGCTTTAATTTCCCATTGGTCCAAATGAGTGACAAACAAATGCTATAGAAAAATTCTCAAATACAATTGAGAAATCGGACTTTCATAGCCTATAAGTATGGATCCTTGGCTTTAATTTCCCATTGGTCCAAATGAGTGACAAACAAATTTAATAGAAAAATTCACAAATACAATTCAGAAATCGGACTTACATAGTTTAAAAGTATGGATCCTTGGCTTTAATTTCCATATAGTCCAAATGAGTGACAAACAAATTTTATAGAAAAATTCTCATATACAATTGAGAAATCGGACTTACGTAGTCAATAAGTATGGACTCTTGGCTTTAATTTCCCATTGGTCCAAATGAGTGACAAACAAATGTTATAGAAAAATTCTCAAATACAATTGAGAAATCGGACTTTCATAGCCTATAAGTATGGATCCTTGGTTTTAATTTCCCATTGGTCCAAATGAGTGACAAACAAATGTTATAGAAAAATTCTCAAATACAATTGAGAAATCGGACTTACATAGCCTATAAGTATGGATCCATGGCTTTAATTTCCCATTGGTCCAAATGAGTGACAAACAAATGTTATAGAAAAATTCTCAAATACAATTGAGAAATCGGACTTTCATAGCCTATAAGTATGGATCCTTGGCTTTAATTTCCCATTGGTCCAAATGAGTGACAAACAAATGTTATAGAAAAATTCTCAAATACAATTGAGAAATCGGACTTACATAGCCTATAAGTATGGATCCATGGCTTTAATTTCCCATTGGTCCAAATGAGTGACAAACAAATGTTATAGAAAAATTCTCAAATACAATTGAGAAATCGGACTTTCATAGCCTATAAGTATGGATCCTTGGTTTTAATTTCCCATTGGTCCAAATGAGTGACAAACAAATGTTATAGAAAAATTCTCAAATACAATTGAGAAATCGGACTTACATAGCCTATAAGTATGGATCCATGGCTTTAATTTCCCATTGGTCCAAATGAGTGACAAACAAATGTTATAGAAAAATTCTCAAATACAATTGAGAAATCGGACTTTCATAGCCTATAAGTATGGATCCTTGGCTTTAATTTCCCATTGGTCCAAATGAGTGACAAACAAATGTTATAGAAAAATTCTCAAATACAATTGAGAAATCGGACTTACATAGCCTATAAGTATGGATCCATGGCTTTAATTTCCCATTGGTCCAAATGAGTGACAAACAAATGTTATAGAAAAATTCTCAAATACAATTGAGAAATCGGACTTTCATAGCCTATAAGTATGGATCCTTAGCTTTAATTTCCAATTGGTCCAAATGAGTGACAAACAAATGTTATAGAAAAATTCTCAAATACAATTGAGAAATCGGACTTTCATAGCCTATAAGTATGGATCCTTGGCTTTAATTTCCCATTGGTCCAAATGAGTGACAAACAAATGTTATAGAAAAATTCTCAAATACAATTGAGAAATCGGACTTACATAGCCTATAAGTATGGATCCATGGCTTTAATTTCCCATTGGTCCAAATGAGTGACAAACAAATGTTATAGAAAAATTCTCAAATACAATTGAGAAATCGGACTTTCATAGCCTATAAGTATGGATCCTTGGCTTTAATTTCCCATTGGTCCAAATGAGTGACAAACAAATGTTATAGAAAAATTCTCAAATACAATTGAGAAATCGGACTTACATAGCCTATAAGTATGGATCCATGGCTTTAATTTCCCATTGGTCCAAATGAGTGACAAACAAATGTTATAGAAAAATTCTCAAATACAATTGAGAAATCGGACTTTCATAGCCTATAAGTATGGATCCTTAGCTTTAATTTCCAATTGGTCCAAATGAGTGACAAACAAATGTTATAGAAAAATTCTCAAATACAATTGAGAAATCGGACTTTCATAGCCTATAAGTATGGATCCTTGGCTTTAATTTCCCATTGGTCCAAATGAGTGACAAACAAATGTTATAGAAAAATTCTCAAATACAATTGAGAAATCGGACTTACATAGCCTATAAGTATGGATCCATGGCTTTAATTTCCCATTGGTCCAAATGAGTGACAAACAAATGTTATAGAAAAATTCTCAAATACAATTGAGAAATCGGACTTTCATAGCCTATAAGTATGGATCCTTGGCTTTAATTTCCCATTGGTCCAAATGAGTGACAAACAAATGTTATAGAAAAATTCTCAAATACAATTGAGAAATCGGACTTACATAGCCTATAAGTATGGATCCATGGCTTTAATTTCCCATTGGTCCAAATGAGTGACAAACAAATGTTATAGAAAAATTCTCAAATACAATTGAGAAATCGGACTTTCATAGCCTATAAGTATGGATCCTTAGCTTTAATTTCCAATTGGTCCAAATGAGTGACAAACAAATGTTATAGAAAAATTCTCAAATACAATTGAGAAATCGGACTTTCATAGCCTATAAGTATGGATCCTTGGCTTTAATTTCCCATTGGTCCAAATGAGTGACAAACAAATGTTATAGAAAAATTCTCAAATACAATTGAGAAATCGGACTTACATAGCCTATAAGTATGGATCCATGGCTTTAATTTCCCATTGGTCCAAATGAGTGACAAACAAATGTTATAGAAAAATTCTCAAATACAATTGAGAAATCGGACTTTCATAGCCTATAAGTATGGATCCTTGGTTTTAATTTCCCATTGGTCCAAATGAGTGACAAACAAATGTTATAGAAAAATTCTCAAATACAATTGAGAAATCGGACTTACATAGCCTATAAGTATGGATCCATGGCTTTAATTTCCCATTGGTCCAAATGAGTGACAAACAAATGTTATAGAAAAATTCTCAAATACAATTGAGAAATCGGACTTTCATAGCCTATAAGTATGGATCCTTGGCTTTAATTTCCCATTGGTCCAAATGAGTGACAAACAAATGTTATAGAAAAATTCTCAAATACAATTGAGAAATCGGACTTACATAGCCTATAAGTATGGATCCATGGCTTTAATTTCCCATTGGTCCAAATGAGTGACAAACAAATGTTATAGAAAAATTCTCAAATACAATTGAGAAATCGGACTTTCATAGCCTATAAGTATGGATCCTTAGCTTTAATTTCCAATTGGTCCAAATGAGTGACAAACAAATGTTATAGAAAAATTCTCAAATACAATTGAGAAATCGGACTTACATAGCCTATAAGTATGGATACATGGCTTTAATTTCCCATTGGTCCAAATGAGTGACAAACAAATGTTATAGAAAAATTCTCAAATACAATTGAGAAATCGGACTTACATAGCCTATAAGTATGGATCCATGGCTTTAATTTCCCATTGGTCCAAATGAGTGACAAACAAATGTTATAGAAAAATTCTCAAATACAATTGAGAAATCGGACTTTCATAGCCTATAAGTATGGATCCTTGGCTTTAATTTCCCATTGGTCCAAATGAGTGACAAACAAATGTTATAGAAAAATTCTCAAATACAATTGAGAAATCGGACTTACATAGCCTATAAGTATGGATCCATGGCTTTAATTTCCCATTGGTCCAAATGAGTGACAAACAAATGTTATAGAAAAATTCTCAAATACAATTGAGAAATCGGACTTACATAGCCTATAAGTATGGATCCTTAGCTTTAATTTCCAATTGGTCCAAATGAGTGACAAACAAATGTTATAGAAAAATTCTCAAATACAATTGAGAAATCGGACTTACATAGCCTATAAGTATGGATCCTTAGCTTTAATTTCCAATTGGTCCAAATGAGTGACAAACAAATGTTATAGAAAAATTCTCAAATACAATTGAGAAATCGGACTTACATAGCCTATAAGTATGGATCCTTAGCTTTAATTTCCAATTGGTCCAAATGAGTGACAAACAAATGTTATAGAAAAATTCTCAAATACAATTGAGAAATCGGACTTACATAGCCTATAAGTATGGATCCTTAGCTTTAATTTCCAATTGGTCCAAATGAGTGACAAACAAATTTTATAGAAAAATTCTCAAATACAATTGAGAAATCGGACTTACATAGTCTATAAGTATGGATCCTTGGCTTTAATTTCCAATTGGTCCAAATGAGTGACAAACAAATTTTATAGAAAAATTCTCAAATACAATTGAGAAATCGGACTTACATAGTCTATAAGTATGGATCCTTGGCTTTAATTTCCCATTGGTCCAAATGTGTGACAAACAAATTTTATAGAAAAATTCTCAAATACAATTGAGAAATCGGACTTTCATAGCCTATAAGTATGGATCCTTAGCTTTAATTTCCAATTGGTCCAAATGAGTGACAAACAAATTTTATAGAAAAATTCTCAAATACAATTGAGAAATCGGACTTACATAGTCTATAAGTATGGATCCTTGGCTTTAATTTCCAATTGGTCCAAATGAGTGACAAACAAATTTTATAGAAAAATTCTCAAATACAATTGAGAAATCGGACTTACATAGTCTATAAGTATGGATCCTTGGCTTTAATTTCCCATTGGTCCAAATGTGTGACAAACAAATTTTATAGAAAAATTCTCAAATACAATTGAGAAATCGGACTTTCATAGCCTATAAGTATGGATCCTTAGCTTTAATTTCCAATTGGTCCAAATGAGTGACAAACAAATTTTATAGAAAAATTCTCAAATACAATTGAGAAATCGGACTTACATAGTCTATAAGTATGGATCCTTGGCTTTAATTTCCAATTGGTCCAAATGAGTGACAAACAAATTTTATAGAAAAATTCTCAAATACAATTGAGAAATCGGACTTACATAGTCTATAAGTATGGATCCTTGGCTTTAATTTCCCATTGGTCCAAATGAGTGACAAACAAATGTTATAGAAAAATTCTCAAATACAATTGAGAAATCGGACTTACATAGCCTATAAGTATGGATCCATGGCTTTAATATCCCATTGGTCCAAATGAGTGACAAACAAATGTTATAGAAAAATTCTCAAATACAATTGAGAAATCGGACTTACATAGTCTATAAGTATGGATCCTTGGCTTTAATTTCCCATTGGTCCAAATGAGTGACAAACAAATGTTATAGAAAAATTCTCAAATACAATTGAGAAATCGGACTTACATAGTCTATAAGTATGGATCCTTGGCTTTAATTTCCCATTGGTCCAAATGAGTGACAAACAAATGTTATAGAAAAATTCTCAAATACAATTGAGAAATCGGACTTACATAGTCTATAAGTATGGATCCTTGGCTTTAATTTCGCATTGGTCCAAATGAGTGACAAACATAAATGTGCCCACAAATAGCCAAATTCCCGTAGAGCTGAACAAAAATTTACATAAATTTTAATTTTCAAAATGTTATAGAAAAATTCTCAAATACAATTGAGAAATCGGACTTACATAGTCTATAAGTATGGATCCTTGGCTTTAATTTCGCATTGGTCCAAATGAGTGACAAACAAAAATGTGCCCACAAATGGCCAAATTCCCGTAGAGATCATCAAAAATTTACATAAATTTTAATTTTCAAAATGTTATAGAAAAATTCTCAAATACAATTGAGAAATCGGACTTACATAGTCAATAAGTATGAATTCTTGGCTTTAATTTCCCATTGGTCCAAATGAGTGACAAACAAATGTTATAGAAAAATTCTCAAATACAATTGAGAAATCGGACTTACATAGTCTATAAGTATTGATTCTTGGCTTTAATTTTCCATTGGTCCAAATGAGTGACAAACAAATGTTATAGAAAAATTCTCAAATACAATTCAGAAATCGGACTTACATAGTCTATAAGTATTGATTCTTGGCTTTAATTTTCCATTGGTCCAAATGAGTGACAAACAAATGTTATAGAAAAATTCTCAAATACAATTGAGAAATCGGACTTAGATAGTCTATAAGTATGGATCCTTGGCTTTAATTTCCCATTGGTCCAAATGAGTGACAAACAAATGTTATAGAAAAATTCTCAAATACAATTGAGAAATCGGACTTAGATAGTCTATAAGTATGGATCCTTGGCTTTAATTTCCCATTGGTCCAAATGAGTGACAAACAAATGTTGTAGAAAAATTCTCAAATACAATTGAGAAATCGGACTTAGATAGTCTATAAGTATGGATCCTTGGCTTTAATTTCCCATTGGTCCAAATGAGTGACAAACAAATGTTATAGAAAAATTCTCAAATACAATTGAGAAATCGGACTTACATAGCCTATAAGTATGGATCCATGGCTTTAATTTCCCATTGGTCCAAATGAGTGACAAACATAAATGTGCCCACAAATAGCCAAATTCCCGTAGAGCTCAACAAAATTTACACAATTTTAATCTTTAAAATTTTATAGAAAAATTCTCAAATACAATTGAGAAATCGGACTTACATAGCCTATAACTATGGATCCTTGGCTTTAATTTCCCATTGGTCCAAATGAGTGACAAACAAAAATGTGCCCACAAATGGCAAAATTCCCGTAGAGATCATCAAAAATTTACATAAATTTTAATTTTCGAAATTTTATAGAAAAATTCTCAAATACAATTCAGAAATCGGACTTCCGTAGTCTATAAGTATGTACCCTTGGCTTTAATTTCCCATTGGTCCAAATGAGTGACAAACAAAAATGTGCCCACAAATGGCCAAATTCCCGTAGAGATCATCAAAAATTTACATAAATTTTAATTTTCGAAATTTTATAGAAAAATTCTCAAATACAATTCAGAAATCGGACTTACATAGTCTATAAGTATGGATCCTTGGCTTTAATTCCCAGTGGTCCAAAGAAGTGACAAACAAATTTTATAGAAAAATTCTCAAAAACAATTGAGAAATCGGACTTACATAGTCAATAAGTATGGATTCTTGGCTTTAATTTCCCATTGGTCCAAATGAGTGACATACAAAAATGTGCCCACAAATGGCCAAATTCCCGTAGAGATCATCAAAAATTTACATAAATTTTAATTTTCGAAATTTTATAGAAAAATTCTCAAATACAATTCAGAAATCGGACTTACATAGTCTATAAGTATGGATCCTCTGCTTTAATTCCCATTGGTCCAAAGAAGTGACAAACAAATTTTATAGAAAAATTCTCAAATACAATTGAGAAATCGGACTTACATAGTCAATAAGTATGGATTCTTGGCTTTAATTTCCCATTGGTCCAAATGAGTGACAAACAAAAATGTGCCCACAAATGGCCAAATTCCCGTAGAGATCATCAAAAATTTACATAAATTTTAATTTTCGAAATTTTATAGAAAAATTCTCAAATACAATTCAGAAATCGGACTTACATAGTCTATAAGTATGGATCCTTGGCTTTAATTCCCAGTGGTCCAAAGAAGTGACAAACAAATTTTATAGAAAAATTCTCAAATACAATTGAGAAATCGGACTTACATAGTCAATAAGTATGGATTCTTGGCTTTAATTTCCCATTGGTCCAAATGAGTGACAAACAAAAATGTGCCCACAAATGGCCAAATTCCCGTAGAGATCATCAAAAATTTACATAAATTTTAATTTTCGAAATTTTATAGAAAAATTCTCAAATACAATTCAGAAATCGGACTTACATAGTCTATAAGTATGGATCCTTGGCTTTAATTCCCATTGGTCCAAAGAAGTGACAAACAAATTTTATAGAAAAATTCTCAAATACAATTGAGAAATCGGACTTACATAGTCAATAAGTATGGATTCTTGGCTTTAATTTCCCATTGGTCCAAATGAGTGACAAACAAAAATGTGCCCACAAATGGCCAAATTCCCGTAGAGATCATCAAAAATTTACATAAATTTTAATTTTCGAAATTTTATAGAAAAATTCTCAAATACAATTGAGAAATCGGACTTACATAGTCAATAAGTATGAATTCTTGGCTTTAATTTCCCATTGAACCAAATGAGTGACAAACAAAAATGTGCCCACAAATGGCCAAATTCCCGTAGAGATCATCAAAAATTTACATAAATTTTAATTTTCAAAATTTTATAGAAAAATTCTCAAATACAATTCAGAAACCGGACTTACATAGTCAATAAGTATGGATTCTTGGCTTTAATTTCCCATTGGTGCAAATGAGTGACAAACAAAAATGTGCCCACAAATGGCCAAATTCCCGTAGAGATCATCAAAAATTTACATAAATTTTAATTTTCAAAATTTTATAGAAAAATTCTCAAATACAATTGAGAAATCGGACTTACATAGTCAATAAGTATGAATTCTTGGCTTTAATTTCCCATTGGTCCAAATGAGTGACAAACAAAAATGTGCCCACAAATGGCCAAATTCCCGTAGAGATCATCAAAAATTTACATAAATTTTAATTTTCAAAATTATATAGAAAAATTCTCAAATACAATTGAGAAATCGGACTTACATAGTCAATAAGTATGAATTCTTGGCTTTAATTTCCCATTGGTCCAAATGAGTGACAAACAAAAATGTGCCCACAAATGGCCAAATTCCCGTAGTGATCATTTAAAGTTATCTTAGTTAAGATACATTTATATCAACTAGTAAAGATGTAAACCAAAAAGTTCCATCGAGCTATGTTGGCAATGTCCCGACTAAACATATTTAACAGTGCGATTTCATACATATTTGACACATACATACAAGCATTGACATAAGTTGCACGGCACGACCAGGGCTCGTTATATAAACCCGTCTCATTACGTAGTCGTCTATCAGTTGGCTCACCGCGATTTGTGTTCTACATCAAGCTCTAACACATTAATATTCGTTTTTAAGAGCATGTTATAAAGGGAGATGGTCGGTTTTGATGATGATGATGACGTTCCGCTATCCTCCAGCTTGTGAAAAAAAAGACTAAAATTAGATATTTCCATCGGATATAGTCGGTAGCTATGGTAGCTATTTGTAGTGATTATGTACTTACGTTGTTTTCATAAATGAACTTTCATATTTATGTATAAAATTAATTTGTTATGTTTGTTTAATTAAGCATTTTCAATCATTTGCAGTAAAATTACTATTAAATCAGTGATAACTGAATCTATTTTAGATGTGATTGATTTTCCATTCTTCACTGTCCAATTGTTTTTATTTTACTCACACACATCTTAAGAGATGGTGACGAATTGATAGTTCGTTGGCCTCTTTATATTCAATTTATTCTATTTATTTTTCAAATCTAAGAATATGTAACTAAGTTGTGGATTTGTATGTGTATCTACAAGCAATAATACCTATTTACATAGATATTTTTGGTCGTATCTACAAAGTGATGGGGAGTTTTCTGCATGGCGTCATTTTGTCAACGCAGTCTATTTGGTTTTGTGTTTACTTTTAATTTTTTTTCCCCAAAAACCCGTGCCAATAATTTTTTTTCGTTTTATTTTATTGAAATCACCGAGTTTTGACATTAGTCTTACATATTTGTAGTCGCTTGGTGTTTTTACACATTTCTTTTTGTTGAGAAAGGTGAGCATCATTCCCAAGTGTAAAGAAAATAAACAACATCACAATAAATGCAATATTTTGAATATTTGAGAATTTTTTCACTATGAGCAAGCAACAATAGTGAATATCAAAAATCAAAATCACGGAAAATTTTAATAATTATCTTTTTTTGTTTAATATAAAGAATTCAAAAGCAAAGGTCAAAGCAGAGAGGTCAAAGACCGAGGATTAGAGAGGCAGATAGAGGAAGATACATACATACTTACATAACCATATATTTTGAGGTTATATGTATAATTTTAAAAAGAGTTAAAGTTTCAAATAGAAACTTTAACTAATTGGAAAATAGTTATCTAACAAATAGTTTAGAACGATGCTAACATATTGATGCCAATAGTTTAGCAAGCGGGAATTTCTAATTTTAAAAAAATTAAGGTAGATTGTCGTAAAAATAAATAAAAATAGATTAAAAACATAAAAATATGTTCTACCTGGAATGTGGAAAAAATCGTAAAAATTGCTTGAATATAAAAGAATAATGAATAAGAAAATTAATAAATTTCGTAAAAATTACAAAAATTAGGAATATTAAAAAATTTTAAAAAATTACAAATAATGCGAAAGTGGCGAAAGTGTAATTTAACTTTATTAATTGTTTATGAATATGGGGGATAAAATATAAAAATTTATTTGAGATATTCTCAAAAATTAATTTTTTTAAAAATTTGTATTTATTTGATGTATGTAGGTTAGCTAATCTATGTAAGTATGTATAATGCATCATATAAATTAGCTATAACTACGGTGACCATCCGTCCTTTTTAAAAAAGGACAGTCCTCTTTTTTGACACAACGTCCTTTTACATTTAAACAAAATAAATTGTCCTTTTTTAATTGAATTCTCCATTTTTTTTGATGGCTAATGTTCTTCTTTAGTTTCCAAAATTAAAAGTTTTATTTTATCAAAATAACGAAATAATGTGTTGTTTTTAAGTAGGCTCTAGGTCACAATGGGTGTTTGACAATGAAACAGAGGTTTGTTTTATTATATATATTTTCCTTTTTTATTATTCGATATTTCGAACACCTTCGGCGCTCTACTTCAGGAACTAAAAATTAGCAAAAACAAAAAAATGTAGATATATAAAAAAAGCAACAAATTATTTAAGAACTTAACAAATTATTAAAAAATATTTGTTAAAAAATAACAATTTTTAACTAATAAAAATACAAAAATTATTGGAGAAAAAAACATAATATGTATGTAATTTAATATTGCCTTGCTTTTGAGACGGCTTTACTCAAACACCCATTGTGACCTAGAGCCTAATTAAAAACATAACACATTATTAACAACTTAAGGTCGAAAAAATTAAAAAATACAACTAAAATACCGAAATTTTAAACTCAATACAATATAAATTTATAACCGCCCAAGACAGGAATTGCCTTGCAGCAATGAAAAGTGTATATTCAATGTGTCAAATTTTCTCTCGGCTTTCAAATGGACTGTGCAGAATTTAAATTGTTTTTATCAAATAACATTGATATAATAAAAAAAATACATTCTTCAGAAAAATATTAATAATAGATTATCCTTAAAATATAGTTTTTAGTTATTTTTATTTATTGAATTTTGTTATTTTTGTATTATTAGCTAAATTTAATTTCTTTGTTAATTTTGATTAATTAATTAATTTTTTATTTTAACGACGTGTGAACTTTTAGGCATATTTAATTTCTGTTTTAAAAATTAAAATATTAGTGACTAGTACAAGTAGTTACATATGAGGCGTTCAGCGCCAAAACGGCCTAAACCTCATTTGCAAAAAAAATCAAACTGAATATGCTGATCTAACCGGAACCTTTTGAAATAAATACTAAAAAACTCCCTATTGCAGTTTTCAGTAGGTAGTATAACCTAGTGTTATACTATGCAATAGGGAGTTTTTTAGTATTTATTTCAAGTTTCCGGTTAGATCAGCATAGTCAGTTTGATTTTTTTGAAAATGAGGGTTAGGCCGTTTTGGCGCTGAACGCCTCATATGTAACTACTTGTACTAGTCACTAATATTACATTGTTTTAATTACATATACTTATTTTTATTTTATTGATATAAAATATATCTATGTAATTAAGTTAATACCAATAATTTTTATTTAATTTTGAGAGTCCTTTTTTTGTCGAAAAATATGGTCACCGTATGTATAATGCATCATATAAATTAGCTATAACCCAACAAAACAAGTAGTTTATACATATGTATGTATATTTATGCATCCATCCAATGGAACAACCTCATGGGCACGGTTGTGCACCTTGGTGAGTAGTCACACCTTGGTGCGGTCCATCCTGGGAAAAGAGTAATGGGGTTTTCATGATATTTCCCATATGTCATACGTAGATTATGATTATATTATAGCTAATATATGAATGTATAGTACTTCAGAATCATGAATTTCCACAACACAAAATCACAAGCGGGAGATCAACATACATACATATGTATGTACATATATTAGGAAGATATTTAAATTTAACCATTAAACACTGCGATAGCAAGCAATCGCAAAATTGTGAAAGGGAAAAGAATTCATACGGTATTTAAATAACACTTAAAGGCGATTGAAGAGGTGTTACCTCACCAAGGTGTATGCTACGACCTTTCTGTAAATTGTTAAACAAAACCAATTTATCTTCTGTACTTACTCATTCAAACGTTTGGTCAATGCCACTGCCATATTTCTTAACACTTTCTTGTCTATATCTTCAGCACCATTAGCTTCCAGGAAACTAGTCATATTACAAATAACCTCATATTCAATAAACGAAGGAGAGTCCAGTTTTGCGTCTTCAGACATGTTTAGGCGCAAATTCTCCGGAGTTTTAGCTCTAGTGATTGATCTGTTGGGAGAACTCATAATTACACAAAACTTATAAATTTCACACTTGAACACAAAATAAAGTTTATTAAATTCAATTAAATTTACTAGCACTCAAAATAGTCTTTAATCAAACGCTATGAACAAATTTAAGACTTCAGTTCAAGCTTTAGCGAATAATTGTTCAATTTGGCGGCTATTGTGTCAAGAAGTAACCGGTTGTATTTATAGCCAACAAAGAAAGGGTTGCCACTACTAAAAAATGTCACAATACCAAATATGTACATACTAGTGATGTTACGAATACTCGTATTCGTATTCGACTATTCGCCTGTTTTAACAGCCATACTCAAACAAGAGCGGAAAGCGGAACGTTTTCTACCGCCTAGCGTTAACGCTGAAATACCATACCTAAACAAGAGCGTCAACGCTTTGTCATAAAAACAGGGTTATTATAAAATATATAACAACCCTGATTATAATAGTATACTCATAACCTAATAATACATGCATCTCTACAACAAACACAACAAAAAAATTCCTCAGAAGTCAAAAGTATAAATGTGTATGTGTGTATGTTTCAACCTGTGACAAAAATATAAATAAAAATTATTCATTCAAATACGAAAAAATAAATACAAATCAAAATTTAACACTTGAAATAAAAAACAAGTAATTTACAAGAATTGTCAGCTGGGCTTGTAAGACTACCTTATAGTCATTGTATCATGAGTGCTTGTCTTTTGCAGCTAACTTCACTATTAAACGCGCTGTCAAAATCGGATTTTCCAATTGCAAAATTTTGCCGCCGCGTTATTTCGGGATGCTCCATATAAATTGTATGGGCATGAGAACTTTTGACAGCTAAAAAACGCTTGCCGCTCTTGTTTAGGTATGGCTGTAAGATATTCGTATTCGTATTCGCCAAATTCAAGCGAATAATTTTCCCATACATTTTCCACAAAAAAATCATACAAAAGTTTAAAAAAAGTACATAAAATGTAAAAAAATATATTAATTTTTATTAAAAAAAACCAATTGTAATTCACGCAAAGTAATAACCTTCTTAAAAAACAAACAAAAATATATATGTATTTTGCAACTAGTATTCAAAAATTAAAGTTTTATATCATGTTAAATTAGTAATCAAACCTCAGTAGAGGAATGTTGAATTTCAAAAATAGAAGTTTTGAAGCCTTTTCTCCATCAAGCCTATTACGATGCGGTGTATAAATAAGCCCCGCACCACTAAACATTCGCTCGCTTGGAACACTCGTTGGTGGTGTCACTAAATATTGCCTGACTATAGGTAAAAGAACCTCGTATATTTCCTTATTTACTTTCCACCATATCAGAGGGTTAACGTCATTTGCCGCCCGTTTTTCCGATATATATTCCGCGATAGTTTTTCTAAGTAAATGATGAATGGAATCTGGGAAACTAAGTTGAGAAATTTCATCTCCATTTTCACAGTCACTGTCACTTGTATCCATGAGTAAAGTCATCATGTCTCTCATTTATAGTTACTAACGCAAAGGCAGGGATTTTTTCCAATTAAATTTGAAATATAAACCTCAAAAGAAATATTCGTATTCGGCGAATACTGTTTTAAATATTCGTATTCGCGAATACTAAAAATTGATATTCGTAACATCACTAGTACATACTAAAATAGGCTGCCATACTGTTATAAGTTAAAAAATGGATAAAATTTAATTTCACTAAAGATTGCCATACTAACAAAAATATGTTTTTTTTTTTTCTCTCAAATACTTACGGTATTGCCATTATTAAAAACTAACATACCATCAAAAGAAAAACAACAAAGTTTCATTCTTTTTCTTATTGGGAAATACAAACAAATATTTAGGAAAATTTGCATAATTACTTGATAAACTGCACGAAAAATTCACTAATTAAAAAACCAATTGATAAAAAGAATGAATAAAACTTGAGTACCATGTTAAACCAAGTGTAACTCGAAACTAACACAATCATTCTATTACTGCAATCCATGCATTCCCAAATGGATTAAAGAAAACTATTTCTAACTAAATTAAATCATTCATATCCTTAAATGCTAAAAAAATAACCAGTGGAATAATCGTAAATATAAAGTCAAAATGTTTGCATCTTTGAAAAATAAAATTAAAGAAGAAACGGGTTCAGAGTTGGCTGGACCAGGAGTTGTAAATGTGCCGCAACTTCAGCCACATCAGCGTACATCTATGATTCATACAACAAACAATAATAATAATAATCGTCTGAAAAGTCGTTTTTCCTCTACTATTAGTGTTAATTCCAATGACGAAAGCTTACATGTAAGTTAAATAAAAAACACTAAATACACACAAATGTACATACATATGTATATATATAAAAATATATTTTATTTATAGTCAGAGTCATTAATAAATCTTCGACAGCAGTGCCAGGAACTTGCCACAAAGACGACAGATTTACAAAATCGCATTAGTCAATTGCATGAGGAGAAATTAAGAGTAGAAAAAACTAATGAAATACTTTTAGAAACTGTTAAAGTGGCTCAAACACAAAAGGATATTTACTGTGAGGAGCAGGAGAAGATACAAAATATACAACAAAATGAAATTGACAAACTGCGTAGTCTGCTATCATTCCGTGAACAGGAGGCTGTTGATCGTTTGAATGCCATGCGGCAACATCAACAACAAGTAGAAAATCTAACATCTGAATTGGAAAGATTTAAACATTACGAAACTGAAGTTGAAGATTTAAAAGTATGAAATCAATCTGTCTTACTTTTAATTGTTTTTAAAGGAATTGTTTTTTTTAGGATGAGTTGCAACAACTTAGGCATTCTTCTCAACAAGATAAAAATAATTTAACATCTTCACTTGCGGCCATTAAAGAAGAAAATCGACATTTAAAAATGCGCATACAAATCCTCGAAAAGTCCCGTGTAGAATCATTAAGCAGTCTCAGTGGAGATGATAAAATACAAGCGCTTATACTTGAACGCAAATTATTAGAACAACATCTCGAAGAAGCCCATCTTCAGCTTTCCGATATAAAGAGTTCATGGAGCGGACAGAATTTGGCTTTGGAAACACAAGTTAGCCGTTTGTCTAAACAAGTTGCCGAAGAAACCACCGAAAAACGAAAAATACTAAAAATAAAAGATGATCTTACGGAAAGAGTAAAGCATATAGAATTTGAATTGATAAAAGCAAAAGATGAAATTAAGCAAAGAGATGATAAGGTGAACATAAAAAAAATAAATAAACAAAAAATGTTTATGCACTTTTCATTTTTACTAGATTAATCTCTTGGAAGAAGAAATTGACGAATTGAATTTAGCTTTGAGAGAATGTCGTGAGGAAAATGAACAACAAATTGTTTATGAGCGCAATAAATCCGTGAGTATTTCTACTGAAGTAGGCGAATTGCAATGGGATATATAACTAACAATGCTTAACACAAATTGCCTTTTTACATTTATAAGCACTTTAACTAATAGTTACCTAACCCAGAATTATGTTATCCAACAATTTTATTTTAGTTTTAATTTTTTGTGTTTTTTTTTTTTAATTATTTTTGTTATTCAATAAAGCCGCTTAATGTCTTGATAAGATTTATAAAGCATCAAACAAGTTATCAAAACTATATATATGTACATACTCAGTTAGGGATTTCGTTTTTATTTTGTTATTTTAAACTTAAAAATACATTATTACCTGATCTTGTTTTGCCTTGAAAAAAAATCGACAATCTCTATAATAGGCTTCATTAGAAATGGAAAATCGTGATTTAAAGAATCGCCTCGAGGCAGCCGATGAGCGATTTGGAAATTATGCTGCTGATGCGGCTAATGTTACCCAAACTCTAAGGCAACAAATCACCGAATTACAACAACAATTAGCCGAAACTCAGTGTCTGTTGGATAGTGAAAAAGAAGAAAAACTTACAGCATTATTAAAAAATGCTGAAATCTCCCAGAGTGAAGAATTACTTAAGAAAGAATTACGTGTTGAAAGAGATGAAGCCAATGAAGTACATGAAAAAAATTCAACTTTAGAAAATAAATTAAGAACTCAACAATCACAAATTGTCGAATATAAAGAAAAATTGGAAGAAATGGCGAAAACAGTGAACGATACTAATATAAAATTTAAGGAATATGATAATCTACAAATCGATATAACAGAGAAGAATAAGGTGAGTTCCATAGTTTTTCTTTCGGGGACCGTAAATAACTAGTATTTTGAAAGTTAAAATAATTCATAATGAAAGAGAAATATCGCAATCAAAAGAAAAATTACTGTATTAAAATTAAAAAATCATAAAAAAGGAATTGTTTTAAATAAAACGTATAAAAGCTACAGTGCCTGTTGTTTTTCTATAAAAGCTTTTAAGTAGATTTATTAACAATATTTAATAAATAAATTTAATAAAGATTTTAAATCGAATCATTTCTCATTCTGCTTTAGTAGAAGTTTATTAAAAATAAAAATTTGTTGGGAAAAAAAATTATTATATTACATATAATATATTACATATAGTATAAAAAGCACAAATAATAAACAAAAAAGTTTTTCAATATTAAGTTGTGATTTTTTTTTCAATATTTTAAATTTAGAATTCGTGTTGAAAACGAAAATTTTACTCAAAGTCGATTTACAGAATTTATAATAATACTATTAAAAACATCTGTACATATCTTTCTATTTCTTATTTAGACTATTAAAGTTTTGAATCAGCGTTTAGCCGATTTAAAAAAGACTTTACAAAAGGAATTCTCTTCGGCAAAGTTGCTGGAAGAGGCCAGTGACGACCAAAAGACACCCACAACATATGGCGATGATAATAATAAATTATGTCAAAATTGCGGTTGTTTAATTCAAAATACTATTGTAATGGATGAAGTAAATTTTAAATATTTAAAACATGTCATTGTTAAATTCCTAACAAGCAGAGAGGTAAGAATATAGAAAAACTAACAGCCAAAATTTTAAATTTAAATTATTATAACTTTAGGTTGAAGCTCGCCATTTAATACGAGCCGTAGCTACGTTACTTAAACTCACCAAAGAGGAGGAAAAACTTCTGCATGATACCCTTAATTGGAAAATGAGTTGGTTTGGTTCGAAGCCTAATCATGGCAGCGGTCAAAGAGCTTTTTCAATACCACCTACCAGTTAATAGTAGTTGAAGCATTTGAATAAACTAATTTCGAATTGTATTATTTTTTACATATTAATTTTTATATTCAGTTATTTACTTGCATATGTATGTACATATGTATGTATATATGTACTTATGTGCTTTATTAAAAATTTAACATGAGTAAATTTTTGTAATATGAATATCGGTCTTTTCTGTAAATCCAGTCGATTTAAATCAGCTTTAAAAAAAATCCATTTCGATTATTAAAAATTATTTAGTTATATATATTTAATTTTTGTTTTTGACCCCATAAATACCATATCCAGAAAATTTTTAATTTTACTAATCACGCGACTTTAAATCGACTCGACTTGCAGAATAGGGTTAGACCGTATAGTAAAAAAAAAGGAATAATTGTGTTACATTAATAATGAATGATCTCTTTTTTAAAAACTTATGTTTCGTATTTGACAACCATATTTTTAAAAATTTGCATTTTTGTTGCTTTTTTTATTCTTATATTATTTTTAAATTAAACTGTTGTTCTTATTTAAACAAATTAAAAAATATTGCTTGATATTTAGTAAGAAAATAAATATGCATAAAATTAACTCATAAAGAGTTTGAACTGTTAAAAAGTTTGTAATAGTTTAATTTTTTTCAAATTAAGGTGGCATAATTATTCATTGGTAAGTGTGTTCTCACTTTCTTTTCCAAAACTCATTTATAAGCATTCGAACTCATAGCTGTCTTATGTATAATTTGCTTATGTCGGTTTCTGGAGTTTTCACATGAAAAAAATAAGCAAAATGTATTTCTTTTCTTATAAAATTGTCGTTAGTGTTATTCGACAAATATTAAGCTTAATATTTTGATATAGAGTACTAGTACAATTCCCCTTTAGTTCATAAATATGTATTTTTGATATTTCATATTTTAGGCGAGTTTATAGAGGCCAGTTTAAAATTCAATTCGCCGTAGTCAGTTGCAAAATTCTATCACGTGGTCATCTTTGACATTACACTGTCCAGTTATTCCACTATGTATAATGTATGGTAGCTTAATTTAATTAAATATGTATAAGAAAATTCATAGGCGCCAGAGATATAGACCCATCTAGTATAATTCCATCCTGCTTGGATAATTCATAACAATACTTATTTATATCTGGTACACTCGATCCAGTTAGCCTAAGAAAATGGATGGGGATGTCATAAAACGGACTGAAAAAAAATTCAATATCTCATGTAGTCAAACGGCGAGACAAGTACAATCTTCTGAGAATTTTTCTGGCCTACTGTTGGCCGCCAATGCCTCCTGGTATGAGTTCGCCTTAATACATATGTTAACATAAATAAATAACACTAAACACAACATTGTAAACTTTACACACTCCATATCGATTGCATTTTAGCTCACCTCTAGATAACAAATTGAGGTTATGTCATAACAGCTGTTTTAAAATTTTCTATTATGGTGTAAAAAAATTTACCAATCAAAACGTAATGTCTTTTGGTAATTTTGGTAAAATCGCTCTTAGTTGGTACGCCTTAAATTGCTAAGAATATCCATAAAAGCTTGTCTTGTTTGAATAAAATTAATAATCATTTTTCTATTTAAGGACTGTTATAACTGTAGTTGGTGTTTACTCTTTTGTTCTGTCAAAAAAATCAGTGGACAAAAGGCGTTACGAGGATATGCAAGTACGTGACCGCATGAAAAAATCAAACGTTGGTGTATACGATCCTGTGGGCGATAGACGGTTTACCGCTTAAGTGTACAACGATTAAATAAAATAATAATTTAACATTTAATTCAACTTGAATCAGTTTTTATTACACAAAAGAAGCCACACGTGCATTTTCTACGCTTTCAAATATGTCTATGCCCCAAATTAGTCCCGCCGAACAGGCCAAGTTACAAATGATGCAAGAAATGGAAATAGAAATGATGTCGGATTTATATAATCGTATGACAAATGCTTGCCATAAAAAATGTATACCACCCCGCTACGGAGAAGCAGAGTTGGGTAAGAGTTTTATATTTAGTTAATCTTACATCTGCAACAAAAATCCATAAAATGTCGTAACTTTAAATTTTTAGGCAAAGGTGAAATGGTTTGCATTGATCGATGTGTAGCCAAATATTTGGATATTCACGAGAAGATTGGTAAAAAACTTACCGCCATGTCTGTGCAAGATGAAGAACTAATGAAGAAAATGTCAAATTAATTTAGTTGTATCATTTGTTCTTTAAAAACTTAAATATGTAACATTAATTTTTACTGTACATAAGTGTTAACTGGTTTTTTAATTTTTTCTTTGCACGAAAATGTTCATTAAAATATAACAATAATTTAACAAAATCAAACGGGAAACAAAACACTTTAAAATTTCATTTTCGAAAACTAACTGAAATTTGTTATATAACGCGACAATTCGGGTATTAAGACGGAAATATCCTGAAATAAAAAAAAAATCATGTGAATATTATGAGACGAGCTTATTTATGATGCATTAAAGTATGGGGGTGTTTCGGAATAATCATGATTAATCTTTACTTATGTTAAAGCTTTTCAAAACTACTGACTTTCAGAGACTATCAAATTTGAAACACATTGCAGCACCAAATTATTTTATAAATACATGTATATATGTATATCAGTTCGGAAGCTACATATTTACTTCAGGGATGGAAATTTTCTTTGAATTTTGTACCAGTTGCATATTATTTATTTATTTTGCAATATTTAAGGACATAACATTTTGTGGCAATAAATTTCAAAGAAAAAATATACAAACGACTAAGGTTTTTGAACTGCTTTTTTAATTTATTTAAAACGTACTTTTCAGTTATGAATATCACGTATCCGTTTAAAAACAAACGATTCCAAAGCCATGGATGTGATAAATTTCGAACAATTTTAAAAATCATTGTTGAACCACATGTAGAATATACATACATAAAAGAACGGTAATAAAAGAAATATTGATTTTAAGAATCCCTAATTTTCGCAGCACGCAATGCATTAAAAGATTGAAAACTTATTTACGAGTTTAAATTTTATTACAAAACTTAGTCCAACTTCGTTACAAAAGGGGGCGTTAAATAATCTGATAACAATCCCCATTTACTGAAGCACTTTAGCTATATAAAATTAAATAACGTTTATGATTTTGAGTTTATAGAGTTTAATTTTTGTCTAGAAAAATCGATAGCTCATCAAGACGCACTGTTAATTAAATTAAATTACCTCTGTATCATTTTCTGGACTACTTTCATCAGTAGAATCTAAGTCGCTGGTTTCAATACTGTTTTCCCAATCGGATAAATCATCATCGTCGCCATCATTGTTTTCAATATCATCTAATACGTCATCAATGTTGGAAGCGTTTGTTTGATCTTCTGTATCACAAAGAATGTTGCCATGTTCCTGGTACAAAATGGAAAAGAGTATTTGTATGTATGTATGTACCCAGAACTATCCGTATACTTTTTTATTACAAAATGTGTATTTAATCAAAGAAATTTTTTTTTTTTTTTTTTCTTCACAAATTAATTACAAAATGTGTATGATGAACAACTTTTTGATAATATGAAATAGATTGGGTGGCGTGAAGAAACACATCTAATTTGTTTTGATAAAGTTTTAAAGTTTTCTAATTGTGGTCATGAGTGCCACAGGCAAAGAAATATTATAGATATTAATTATTTTTTATATGTAGATTTAATTGGAATTTTTTCCAGTTTCCAAATATAGGATAAAATACTTTCAGAACGTAATATGTCACATCCTGTGATCTGTTAGTTTTCCAGAATTTACAAAATCCGTCAGAGAGACACTACTGGTGTAGCAGAAAAAAATAAAAAAAGTTTGGAAGGCGAAAACATATTTCAAAAGGGAAAATATATGTACTTTTTACGCCAATGCATATTTAAATCGGCATATATTTCTTCACTCACTATTTATTATATTTACTTATATTGAAAACAGTGATAAAAACTAAAATTTGTGTAGTGTACATTTTGACGCTTTTTTGAGGAACAGACAGTAAGACTTCGTAAAATAAACAAATGTACATACCTTTAACTGCAATTTCGTTTCCGGAAACATACACAGAGGATTATCACATATATTCAACATTTTTACAAATTCCAAGTCAGTTAATATATCCTCGGGCACCGATTGATCAATATGATTGCAATTAAGAAAAACATATTGAAGCCTCTTCATGCGTTTTAAACATTCAGGTATAGTGGTTAAATGATTACTTTTTAAATTTAAATGTATAAGATTTTTTAAGTCTCCCAACGTTTCGGATATGAAAGTAATTTGATTATTTTCCACTGTCAGCCAACGTAATTTTCGTAGACGTTTCATAGATAATGGAAGACTTTTCAATTGATTGCCACGAACGCCCAAAGTTTCCAGGCACTCACAATTGCCAAGTTCTTCAGGCAATTGTTGCAGACCAGTATTATTGCACCAAAAAGTTTCTAGTTGTGTCAGTTGACCAATATCGCGCGGTAATATTGATATATTATTACAGCTAAGATTTAATACTTTTAAATTTGTTAATTGGCATATGACAATTGGAAATTCGGTTAGTTTATTAAAGTCCAGTGTAAGAACTTCAAGTCGTGTCAATTGGCTAACAAAAGCTGGTAACTGAAAAATACGTTTTTACATATTATGTATATATGTACATACGTACAAACATGTTCGGATAAAATGTTGTCATACCCTTGTTAAACGATTGTTATTTAAAAATAATTTAAATATAATATTGCATTTTTCGACCAAATCGGGCACTTCAAGCATTTCGAAACGTGACAGGTTTAACGTAAATGATTTTTTGCACAATGCATCTTCACAAACTGCTAAAATATGATTACTACGAAAGAACTCATACACAACGTTCATGTTAATCTTTTTTTTAATTTACGACAAATTTTCTTTAGATTTTAGATGCAAAAAACTGTTAATACTGAAAATATTTATATTTTAGCACAATTTTTTACGTTTATTTATTTACATTTGAGCACATCAGGCTACTCGCAAAGCGAATTTATACAGGTGTGATCAAAGTATATTTATACAAGTATATGCAGGAGCTCAGCTGGCCGTGTTTTTTTTATACATATTTTCATTGCCTATTGTCAAAAATTTTTAATTTTCTTTCTACGCAATTTTCTTTAAGATCGTCTGAATTTAAGAATGTATGTTGTATCTTTTAACAATAAACGATAAATTATTACACAATATTGGTCAATGTCATTTTAAAAACTACTGGATATTTTAATAAAATAATAAATAAAACAAGAGTGCGTGTGATAAAAACAAAAAAAGACATGTGACACTCGGTGACTGCCACGGTAAAGTTATTGAACAGCATTTATTATAAACTTAAATATTTAAATACTTAAAAAAACAAAAGATCAAGGCGAATTTATTATAAGGTGGGAGCAAAAATTGAATTCGCCATTTCCAAATTTAATACCAAACAATGCGACACTGCAGAAAAGGTATTAAAAAGAAGCTTTACCAACACCGTTTCAAAACAAATTACATTTAAAAGGCAGTTTTTTTCGTTTCAAAAACAAACGAAAATTTTTTGATTCGGTCGCCTCGAAAATTTGTTGGCAGCCGTGAACCGTTTTTATTTGGCGGACATTTTTATTTAACCGAAGTTGTGAATACCGGTGAAAAATATTTTCAGTTTATAAAATATTTGTGAGTTTATATTTAATCAATATGCAATTGTTGAGACCATTAAACAAAAGTGTAAAAGTATAAAGTTGCAGTTCGTTTAATAAAGAACATTTTGTAAGAAAACACGAAGGTGCAGCGGCTGCGATGACAATGCAAATAATATTGTGAAATATAGTAATTTAAGAAAAATAACGTTCATTTATCCATACAAAACACCGGACAAACCGGGCAAAGTGCAATGGTAAGCTTAGAAACTTCTTATAAATGTTATATTTTCAAAGAAATGCCAATGTTCAATAGTTCTTACGGCATATTCTTATTCTTATAGTAAAAACCCCCATTGGAAACTAAACAAGAAAAGAAAAAAACGGATCTTAACCTAAAAACAAACGAAGAGAGTTTAAGTGAGTAAAATGGTCAAACGTAAAGCTGACGATACATCAACAAGCGATAATTTAGAAACTGTAGTAGTGAAACGAGGTCTACAGTCAACGTGCAAAAATGAAAAAATTTATAATAAAATCCAAAAGGATGTTGAAGAAATGTCATCACTTATTGTGGAATCATCGATCTATATACATTTTTCATTAATGAAACGATGGCGTGCTGGCGATTTTAATCCTATTAATTTTCTACATTACTATTACCCTCTAATGCTGAAAAAAAAATCGCAATATATTCTTGATCGTGACTATGAAAAATTGCGAGGATCCATACCATTGTACGATAGCTCGTATAGATCTAATATTTTTGTCGATTCAGCCAACCAGTATGAAGTAATTTTTCACAACAATATCTGGACACATGGTTACACTCGTCTACGTAGATATTTTAAATTTGAACCTGACAAGAAAAAAGTATACAAAACGTTAGCGTATTTATTCAATACACAAGGTGCTAATGAACCAGATGAAGAACTATTAAATAGAATGCGCAACGATTTAAAATGGAATGGCGACAAATTGGATAAAATAAAAAATAAAAAATTATTTTGGTCGTACATTGAATTATTTTACAATTTACAACGGTACAATGAGCGTAATAATCTAAAAAACTTTGCATTAATACCGATATTCAATCATGGTCTAAAGCATATTAGATATGATTCGTTTGCGTTTCATAGTTTACTATGCAGCGTTAAACTATACAAAGGACCATTTAAAAATTTCAATCGTGATGTTGAGTGGAGAAAATATTTCAAGTTCCCTGAAACGTGTACGAAAAAATTCAATTATTCGTTACAAACTGACAGTGTTGCCGTTTCATTTTCGATGAAGAAAACAAAAATTGTAACATCTACTCTTGTAAAGCGTAAAAAACATCAAACAGATGAGACTGATTGTTCTGGAAACTTGGAAAAAATACGAAATACAAATTATGATCATCGTTTTGGTCTGGATCCTGGTCTGAGGTTAATATATGGCGGAGTGAAGGATGGTAAACCTTTAAAATTAAAAAATGCAACGTATCAACACATGAGTGGCAATTATGCTCGTAAGCAATTATTGAAGAAATACACGAACAATTTTAATGAAGTTACTCAAGAATCACCTTATTTGGAAAATTATGAAAGCTACACCAAGTATCGTTTGTCAATTTTTCTACGAAAACAAGAAATATTTTCGAAAAGAAAAGTAGCACGACTGAAACTGAAGAAATTTATTTGTGTTGAGAAAACGGTTCATAAAATTGCACAAAAACTCGTACCTAATACCACAGACAACACCCTAATATGCATTGGTTCTACGGAAATAGCTTCCAATTCCCCCATGAGAGGTTACGTTAGAACACCACACAAGAAGCTAGTAGCTGCATTACGAGTAAGACGTGCTGATCTTTTGTTCGTCAACGAGTTCCGGACTACCAAGCTGTGTGCTGGCTGCCACGAAGTAAATATCACATCGCGATCACCACATAGGTACCAATTTTGCCCAAATTGTCGTACTTGTTGGAATCGCGATGTGAATGCTGGTGCCAACATACTTTATCTTGGACAATGTGTTATACATGAAATAGAAAAACATGTTAACTTTAAGAAATCTTTATTTTAAGTTGCATTATTTTATTATTTATGTCAACTTGGTCGTTTTAATTTAAAATGACTTAACTTTTTTAGATTTTAGCTAACACGTTTGTGTATGCTGGGTCTGAAAGGGTTAAGATCGTCTGAGCAGAGATGTAAAGGAATGATTAAAATTTGGTTTTTACTTCATATTGATTTACACAAAGTTTAATTGATTAATTTTACACAAAATGTGAATTGAATTAAAACATGAATGCATACCTCATGAAGTAGAAATTCTCGTATGCATTCACATCACTAAAAAGATTAATTGAATTAAAGTTTGAGTGAATTTGTCACAGTACCCTTGTTTTGAAGTTTCGAAAAGCCGCAACAAAACATCTGCCAGCTAACTCAGGGACGTCAGGGAAGGTACGACCCGCGGCTTCCAAAACAGGGCTGGACAAAAACATTTATTTTTAAAAATAAACAAAAAAAAAACCTAACAGAAAATAACTATCAAAAATGACGAAACGGACTGATTATTTATTATTGAAATTCCGGACGGACATTTGACACAATTAACTAAACGATGACATAGTTGGGACATATGGTGGAATTTGTCCCCTAGCTGCCCACCCTACCTTGGTAACATAACACAAAAATTCCTATGTTACCCCACAGACGACAAAGAATTGGTCACACACTTACATACTTACTTTAACACAAAACACCTTTAGCCGGACATCTTCTAAATTTTCTTCATCCAAATGAAAACATGAATTTTGTAAAAATTTTCTTTCTCAATAAATTATTTTATTACAATTAAAGTTATTTTCTTTTGGATTCTTCAATAATTTAATCGCATAAAAATGTATGTAAACAAAAAGGCAAGTACTTGAATTACCCTAATTATCTTAAATAAACTGAATGTAAACATAAAAAAAAACTTAATTACTAATACAAAAATATGACTCAAAAACTAATCCCAAAAATACCTATAAAAATCTCCCGGACACTAGTCACACAGGATACGCGGCACAAAATAACTCAACTAATAATTAACTACCTATTTGAGAGAGCTCTCTAAAATGGTTTATAAAAAAAATTCAGTAATCTTTCAACAACAAATTTTTACTAAAAATCTACTAACGCGAAATAGTTTTGGGCTAACAAATAATAACTTTATTTTACTAACACTATACTAATCACTAATATATACTAACACCTAAGTTTTAATTTATTTTATTTTTATATTTTATTTTATAATATCTCCTATTAATTTAATTTATTTAAAATTCTAATTTCTTTTTTTTTTTTTTTTTTATCAAATTTACTTTCTTTAAAATTTTATCACCTAAACAAATTTTCTTTACACTTTTCTTTATAAATAATTTTCTCGCCGGAATATAATTCACATAATAGTTTTAAAAATATCGATCAACACAAATGCCGATACCGAATCAAATATATAAAAATTTGTGGACTCACCACTAATTACTGGCGCCTTAGCTAACCAGGAAATTACCCACACAATAGAAATCTGTACAAAACCATCTAATTCCTTTTAGGGTGGCTTTCCTCTTGGCTTTCTTCTTTCTGGACTTTCCTCAGCTCTATATATCTTCGGCTTCCTCTTAGCTACGCTTTCCCAGATTTTTTTTGATGTTTATTTAATTTTGTTTATTAATGTTCTTGAATTGTAAATACTTTCTTTACTTTTTTTAGTTCTTATTTAATTTTTGAATATAATTTATTTGTTTTTTTTCTATTAGACTTTTCGTCTGATCTCTCCGGCTATCTGTTAGTTAATCCCTCTACTCAACTTTTTATCTTCCTATCTAACTGACTTTTTCCGAATTCGCCGTAAAAATTCTTTTCGCCACAATATATCCATCCTACTCTTTCTATGTCCGCTTTTTCAACAGTTCACATTCCTAACATACCTCTACACGGCCAACGAACTCTCCATTTTAGCCTTGGACTCACAAAAACAAATAAAACCAACCAACAACAAATAACTCACTACTCAACACTGATATTTTCTTTATTTTGCTCGCTGAACACATCCCTCTGTTCTTGCGTGTCACTTTGACAAACCTAAACACATGTTAACATTCAACACAAACAAACGCTACAAATCTTGTGGTTTTCGAAGCCTGTCGCCAGAAAAACACAAGAGCGGATAAATTTTTCAATTATTGATTTCGCCCAACGTAGGCAAACGCCCACCCCTGAGACACTCATGCTACCCTGACTGTGTAGCCGGGCTTTCTTAGTGAAAATCGCTAGAATGAAATGGTTTTGTCTGGCATCCTCAGCAATTTGTGATTAATTTTTGGCCGTCATGGCAACACTACCTTTGTTGTCCATGTCATATTTCATTTCCGGCATTTAACACATTGCATAGATCTTAGTTAAATCATACTTTAAGTCAACTTGTACTCGACTTTTGCTTAAATTTACTATTTTTGATTAAAACATACAAAAACTTATTAACGTTGGCCAAAATTTTCAATTGATTTTTTTGTTAAATATTTTAAAATTTCATCATGAAGTTCGGCCGGCATGCCATCTAAAGCAGGATAAATGCAGCACTCTAACCAGACAATATGCTGACAACGCATGGGTACAAATAATTTATCCCGCAAGATATTAGAAAGTTCATCCAGCTTACGAAAGCGTAGATATAATGGTTTATTTTTGCTCTGCATTGAGAGAATGTAGCGACCAAGCGATAGGGTTGTACTGAAACCAGGAGTAGCTGTTGAATTAGCTGGCGATAAGGTGACAATAAGAAAATCTCCGGTAAGCAACGCTGTGAGTAGAGCATACGAATAATCACTGCATTCGTGTTCAACATCTATCAAAGAGCGCAACTTTAACGTAAAGCATGTTTGATCTGCTGTTATAGCCTTATAGCTCGGCTTGAGACGCGATAAACGTAAAACAATTTTTTTGCATGAAATGAACATGTGGCTGGCAAAAGATCTACATAAAATTCAACCTGCTCATAATCAGATTGTCCAACGAAACCAGATTTTAAAGCCACTACATAAACAAGTAAAAATAGAATTTCAGCTCGATTTAATTGCATATTTTCGAAATGTTTTAAGACATTTGTAACATGTTGAGGAGTACCGCCTTGCTCGGATGTGTCGGAGAGCAGCAGACATTCCAGGTTTATTTTATCATTTGGTGATGATTCGGTACGATGTCTTTTTGCAACATTTGATTCGTTGATATTTTTTATCTTTGAATTTTTCAGGTGTCGACATTAAAACAAAATCTTCGGTTAAGGGAACCTCCGCATCCTTATTTTTGTGCTTCTTTAAAGATCCAGTCTTAGAAGAAGCAGGTTTAGCGGATGTCTCCTCTGTAGCAGCAGTTGTAGCGGTAGCAGTGGAATGTTGGGACATATTTATTTTTTTACACGACGTGCTAATGAATTTTAGAACTTTTTCAATTTTACGCAACACACGGAATTTTTATGAGTAAATTAATAACATATTTATAATTTTATTTCAAACACACAAACTACTTTTTTTTAATTTATTCTTGCCATTTTTCTTTTACACACACTAAAGGATTGCAAGCTTTTTGCTACTCATCTTGTATTCTTTTCTATTTTTTTGCAATTTGAAGCTATTATGAAATATAATGGTATTTTTCGTATAATTTTACTGAAACTACTGTTTTATTTACAAATTATTAAATCCTATAACGTTATATCGCACTTTTAGTTTAAAAATCATATATTAAAACACAAACAAACTACACTAAAATCAAAATTCTACCAAACAAGATTCAACAAGTTTTTTTTTTTTTTTTTTTTTTTTTTTTAGAGACTGCTTATTTTAATGGAATATATTCACAGTTTATTATATTCAAATGTCGTTGCAAGTTTATCAGGCAGGTTCTGAATTATGAGCAAACAGCTGATTTCCTTTCTATACAAACATTTCTGTTTGTATCTTTAAGAAATTTATCGGGAATATATAATAAATTTACGATTAAAAATTGAAGCTTTTGTAAATATTTCGTGAAAATGCCTGGAGAACGTTCGTTAGCAATAGTTGATTTAAATTCAAAACTCAAAAAAAAAACAAGCAACCGCCAAAATACATCCTCTACTTTCCTTAATATTTAAAATTCTCGGGTCCGACATCGTAGTAGGCTACCTTTACTTTTTATTTATTATTTTTTTTATTAGTATATCTTTTGTATCGCACGTTAATCATTAATCAAATTGCAATCAATTCATCGCAATATATATTTTTTTTTTTTTTTTTTTTGGAGTTTTTTTTTTTTTTTTTTTTTTTTTTTTTTTTTTAAAAAAAAACGAACGCACGTGAATGCTGTGTAAACTCTTTACTACTTTTGGATTCACATATTTATGTATGTACACGGTCGCACTGCCATCCGAATGCATCCCCATGCAATCAAATAACAATTAGTTATTTGCTGATGCGGATACATTTTTCAAGTAGTACAACCATTAAATCTTTGCTTGTAGTAAAGAAATATGGTTGTTTTAAGTCCTTTCCAGACTTTGTCTAAAAGAAATTTCTTTTAAATTAAATTAATTAAATTTATTTCTTGTTCTCACTTTATATGAGATACGTGCGATACATTCCTACATAAGTATATACAAAGGTTTTACTTAACTACTATGATGTCTTTCCCTTGTCAATTTGTTTTAACTGTATATTTTATTTTAATCAGGTACTTTGAAGTAGTTGAGATGAACATCGGAGAACGAGAAGCTATTCCCAAGAGTTGCTGCTAAAACTATTTAAAGGAACCGGATGTAAAATTTTGCGGGAAGTATTATTGTTTATTTTATTTATTATCTTATACTTTGATACTGACTGTCATTAGGACAATAAGAAAGAAAATATCACCGGGTAATCTAAAGCTAGGAAATTTCTCATCAAAAGAATCGTCTTCTAATACTAAAAAAAAATAAACTGGACTTCACTAACAAAGAAAATTATAACAATAATCTGTTAAATAATCGGGTTAAAACGGGACAACACAAACAGAAATATCACAGTAAAAAGTATATTGCATGCTTATAGCCTTGTTCCCTTAAAACCTAAATATCACAGATCATTGTTTTATATCTTTGGCATGATAAATACCAAGAATTTTTCCTTGAAGTGTCTCCAGTTTATAATTGCTATTTCCAATCACTTCACGTACCCTACATTTTCTAAATTTTGGTGCAAATTTGGCGTTGAAATTTTTCTTAAAATCGCTTTGCACAAAATTTCTTAAAAACACTTCTTGTCCTATTGTAAACTTAATGTCTCTGCTTCTCTTGTTGTATTGCTTTTCATTTCTTTCGTAAGCTTTGTGTATATTATTTCTTACCGATTCCCTGCAGATTTGTATGTGGTCCTGCCTATCTGCAATTTCAAAACTATTTTCACTTAGGGATTTTAATTTCTTAGCCAACGCATAATCTGTACCTGACATAAACATTTGCTGACCAAACAGTGCCACATATGGAGTTGTGCCTATTGACTCTTGTATCGCCGACCTGAGAGCACATTCTATTTCAGATATATGGGAATCCCATTCCCTATGGTCTGTATTTAGGTATGCTCTTATGCCCGCTAAAAGAGATTGATTAACTCTTTCTGAAGCGTTGGATTGTGGGGCATATGCAGCAGTCCTAATATGGTTTATTTTTAGATTATTTACCATATTTTCGAATTCTTGGGAAATAAATTGTTTCCCATTATCTGAATGAATGGTTTCCGGTGTTCCAAAAGTGTGGAAAATTTTTCGTACCAAATAATCAACTACTGCTTTTGATGTCGCTTTTCTCATGGGTTTTAAAAAGACAAATTTCGAGAAATGATCCAAGACAACAAATACATAGGCATTACCATTTTTTGAACGTGGATATTTACCTAGAAAATCTATATAGATTTTCTGGAATGGCCTATAAGTAATTACCTCTTCTCCCATTCTTGGACGCATTTCATAATTTGCTGGTTTCGTTTCCTTGCAAATTGTACAATTGTTTACATAATTCTTTACATGTAATACCATTTTTGGCCAATAATAAAATTGTCTTAGACGATGTAAAGTTTTATTTATGCCACCGTGAGAAGCTGTTTCGACATCATGAGCTTTTGAAATTAACGTCGATACTAGATTATCTGGAATCCATAGTTTCCACTCTAAGCCACTATCATCTTTGGAAAAGCTCGTCTTCTTAAAAATCATTCCGTTGTCAATTTTTAAATCTGGCAATTTGTGTTTGTTTTCTTCAATTGTTTGCACTAATTCCTGGTACTCGGGTGACTCAAATTCTGTTGTTTCAAAATCTAACAGATCAATTTCATCCACATTTGCATCGCTTACAGATCTGGAAAGCATGTCAGCAACAATATTTTCCGAGCCTTTTCGGTGCTCGATTTTAAAGTTGAACGCCTGGAGCTGCAAAGACCAGCGAGCTAAACGACCACTCAAGTCTTTTAGGCTCATCAACCATTTTAGGCTCGCATGGTCCGTTATTATGGTGAACTCCATTAGTTCAACATACGGCCTAAATCTTTTCACGGCCAACACTGCTGCAAGACATTCCTTCTCAGTCACGGTATAATTTATTTGCGCTCCGTTTAATTTCTGCGAGAAGAATGCGATAGGACGGTCTTCATTTTGTTCATCTTTTTGAAACAATACCGCACCTACACCCACATGCGAAGCATCGCATTGAATATAAAATGCTTTTCGAAAGTCGGGGTGGACCAGTACCGGTGCTGTAGTAAGGGCTTGCTTTAAATCGAGAAAAGCTTCAATCGCTTCTTCAGACATTTGGAATTTTTTTCCTTTTTTAAGTGTATCACTCAAGGGAGCTGCAATCATAGCGAAGTCCTTAATAAAGCGTCGGTACCAGCCAGCTGTACCTAGAAAGCTCCTAACTTGACGCGGAGTTTTTGGTATCGGTATCTGTTGTATTGCTTTAATTTTATCGGGATCAGTGCAAAGTCTACCACCTCCAATTACAAAACCTAGATATTTTAATTCTTTAAAGCAGAATACACTTTTATTCATGCCTATAGTTAGATTGGCGTCCGCTAAACATTTTGCTACTTCCTTTAACAGCTTGGTATGGGTTTCGAAATCTTTTGATATAACTAATAAATCATCCAAATAGATAAAAACGTTATTTTTGAGCCTTTGAGGAATGACCTTATCCATAAGGCGACAAAGACGTTGGGCCGCATTACAGAGGCCGAACGGCATTACTGTATATTGATAATGTGGCCTGCCAGGAATAGTGAAGGCGGTATATTCACGGCATTTTGGGTCTAAATTAATTTGCCAAAAGGCGTACTTTAAATCTACACTGCTAATATATACCGTCTCATCAATCCTGCTTAATATGCCCTCAATATTTTGAATCGGGTATGCATCCTTTACCGTGAGGTTATTTAATTTTCTGGCGTCTAAACACAGACGGTTTTTACCAGGTTTGCGTACCAGAGTCACTCTGTTATTAAATGGGCTTTCACTTTGCTCAATCACACCTAGCTCTAACATTTTGTCCACTTCTTGATATAAAAGATCTTGTACTTTTGGGGAAACGGGATAGTGACGCTCTTTAAATGGCACTGAATCAGGCAACAACTGAATATAATGTTTTTCAAGATGAGTTTTACCTAATCCATTTTTCTCAAATGTTTTAAACAGACTTTTAACCTCTTCTAATTTATCTTGCTGTTGTTGGCTCAATTTATGTTGTTCAGGCGCTTGATTTTTTAGAGGTTCAAAACCATCCATGATTTTATTAAAATCTAGTTCGTCTATATTTAGAACTTCCGGTGCTAAATCAAACTCCCTCCAAAAATCGATACCTAAATACAAATTTTGCTCCAACGACGGGCACAGATAAAATTTAATATCCTTACTTTTGTTATTATAAGTGATTGGTAATGTTATTTTTCCTCTAATCTGATGTGCTAGACCAGAGGCTGTTTTTACATTCGAGTTGTATCTCAGAGCTACTAAACCTAAATCTTTTAATAAATTATCGCACCCCTTACCTAATATACTGACCGATGCACCAGTGTCTAATAAGCCTTTAACTAATTTATTCCCTATGAAAATATCTGCATAAACTCTGGGATCAGTATCAGATATCGCTTCTACAGAAGATATAACTCCTTTTCTTACAATTTTTCTTTCTTGATAGCGTTTTCTGGCTTTTCTAACTTTTGATGTTATTGCTGGCAAAGTGTTGTTATTATCATTAAAAATACGGTTTCTAACTTCAATATAATTTTTCAATCTTTCATTATATGATTTAAAATGTTTGTTGGGTAATTCATTTTGTGTACTATGGCTTGATGTTGGGTTAATGTCTACTTTTGTGGAATTGCGGACGTCTGGGTAGAACGTGACTCGCCCGCTTGGGTCATGTTCTTTTTGCGGTTTTCCTGTTTATTACAGTTTGGACATTTAGGTGTTATAGTGCGCTCTAGACCGCACTTATAACAAAATATATTCCGCACATTAGAATCGCATTCAATATAAGTATGCCCAGTGTGTCTACAATTCCAACAAACTAATTCTTTTTTTCTTTCGCGACTAATTTCTTCTATATTATAAGTTTCTTCACACTCTTCGTAGTTTTTACCCTCTTCTTCTTCGTATATCTCATTTACTCTTGGACGAGAATTGTAGCGCGTAGAATTTGAAGTTTGGCCTGCAAATCTAATTTCTCGTCTTGGGAATCTCCTCTCAATCTCTCGACATTCCTCTCTCAATTGCTCGATGTTGTATATAGCCATGGGGTAAATCAATCTGGCAATATGATCTTTGACGTTTCTTTTGAGGATCTTGATCATTTCGTACTCAGGGATAGGCGAACGAAGTTTTGACCTAATAGTCAACATCGAATGGAAGTAATCTTCTAATGATTCATTCGTTTGTTGACGCCGCTCTACCATTTCCTGCATTATTTCAAAATCGCTTCTGTTTGCCTGGAATTGATTTAACAGACTATAACGCAGAGTTGGCCAGTCGACAGTACTGTTTTGTGTCTTTAAATAGAGCCAAAACCACTCTTTTGCCTGACCTTTTAATAGTCGGTGAAAATCTCTAATTACCTCTTCCCACGGTATAGAATAACTTGCTTGTAAAAGCTCTACACGAAAGACAAAATCTTCTATTGAAATACCACTGCCGCCTCCTTCATAAACTATATCCCATTTATCAATTCTTATTTGACCTTCTACAGGTCGAATATTTACGTTTCTTTCATAGGAATAAAAGTTTGGGGCATTGGACAAAATATTAGTGAACCTATAGCCTTGCCTGGGAGCTCGAACATCTTCATTCGGAAAATATTGTTTTCTGGTATGTTTCTCAAAACTTCTTGGCTGAATGGGTTGATAATTCTGTTTAAATGCATTAGATTGTAGAGTGGCTGCATTTTCTGTATTAAAAGAATTCTTTTTTAATTGTTGTATTTGAACAGGGTCTTCTACACTACTTTTTTCTGAGTCAGGATTAATTGAGCTCGGTACATAATTTTGGGCGTTCGAAAGGGGTTTCAATGCCTTATCTACCTCTTTCATAATGTTTTTTAAACCTTCTTGAATCGCTACTTGAATCATTTCTGACATTTCGTATTTTAAACTATTTCGAAATTCAGACTCTCTGTTCACTATTATTTCCTGAACCTCTTCTTGTCGCAACTCTTCTAATACATTTAGAGCCGCTGCTCCTTGTTGCTCATAAATTGATTTTTCTGCTACTTTATTTCTAACATTTTGACTAACCTTTTTTATTGTTCCAGATAAATCTTGGAACTGGGGATCTTGAAAAACTGTTGGACGTGGTGAATGTTGAACTTTTGAGGAAACCCCCATTCGATTTTGGTCAAATTCCAAAGATCGCCTGCTTTTTTTATTTTGCTCACTCATTGTGAAGCTCAAATTATTTATATTATTTAATTTATAATTAATTTAAAAAAAATGTAAAAATTGTAATTTTAGTTTAATATTTAATGTAATTACTTATTATGTGTGTTCGCAAGTATGTATTGTGACCAAAACTTATATCTAAAAACTAACATACATATGTTCAAACACAAACAAATGTTCTTATACTAGTAACCTACCTATATCACAGATTAATTAATTGTATTTCTAAACTAAAAAAAAACTAAATTGCACTATTTCCCTATTACTTACAATGCTACTGATGTTACTATAAGAGTACATCAGGCCACTGTATTTATATATAATTCAATGTATGTATCTAATAATATCATATCAGCAAAATTAAGCATATAAGATTTGTTTATATTATCTTATGCCTTAATTCCGCTTGATATACTTTCTATTATTATTTAAAAAAAAATATTATTTCCAGTGCTTCTGATGTGATAAGTACATATTTAATCAGGCCACTAAAAATAAAATAATCAGATCAATATTGAAATTAAGCAAACATGGTCTTTTTGCTTTGCCGTGTGTCTTAATTTCACTAATGTAAAATAACATAATGTAAACAACATTAACAAAAAAAAAAATATAAACAAAACTATATATCTATACAAAAAAAAATCCCTTATTTTACCCTATTGTGGGTTTACTCAGCAGTCATGCTATTGGCCCATCTACGTATCGATGGCCAAGCCACTATGCTGAGCAACTCACAAAAGGGTAAACTGTTTTCTTAAAATTTAAAAAATGAAATGGAAAAATCTCGAAACTTTTGGTTTTGTTTGTGCGCCATTTTGTACAATGTACAAATGGTCGCCAATTTGTTGTATATTGGTTTTATTACAACATTTTTTTAATTATTTAATTATGACCCTTTCGGGCCCTTTACGTTGGGCGCCATTTTGTCACAGTACCCTTGTTTTGAAGTTTCGAAAAGCCGCAACAAAACATCTGCCAGCTAACTCAGGGACGTCAGGGAAGGTACGACCCGCGGCTTCCAAAACAGGGCTGGACAAAAACATTTATTTTTAAAAATAAACAAAAAAAAAACCTAACAGAAAATAACTATCAAAAATGACGAAACGGACTGATTATTTATTATTGAAATTCCGGACGGACATTTGACACAATTAACTAAACGATGACATAGTTGGGACATATGGTGGAATTTGTCCCCTAGCTGCCCACCCTACCTTGGTAACATAACACAAAAATTCCTATGTTACCCCACAGACGACAAAGAATTGGTCACACACTTACATACTTACTTTAACACAAAACACCTTTAGCCGGACATCTTCTAAATTTTCTTCATCCAAATGAAAACATGAATTTTGTAAAAATTTTCTTTCTCAATAAATTATTTTATTACAATTAAAGTTATTTTCTTTTGGATTCTTCAATAATTTAATCGCATAAAAATGTATGTAAACAAAAAGGCAAGTACTTGAATTACCCTAATTATCTTAAATAAACTGAATGTAAACATAAAAAAAAACTTAATTACTAATACAAAAATATGACTCAAAAACTAATCCCAAAAATACCTATAAAAATCTCCCGGACACTAGTCACACAGGATACGCGGCACAAAATAACTCAACTAATAATTAACTACCTATTTGAGAGAGCTCTCTAAAATGGTTTATAAAAAAAATTCAGTAATCTTTCAACAACAAATTTTTACTAAAAATCTACTAACGCGAAATAGTTTTGGGCTAACAAATAATAACTTTATTTTACTAACACTATACTAATCACTAATATATACTAACACCTAAGTTTTAATTTATTTTATTTTTATATTTTATTTTATAATATCTCCTATTAATTTAATTTATTTAAAATTCTAATTTCTTTTTTTTTTTTTTTTTATCAAATTTACTTTCTTTAAAATTTTATCACCTAAACAAATTTTCTTTACACTTTTCTTTATAAATAATTTTCTCGCCGGAATATAATTCACATAATAGTTTTAAAAATATCGATCAACACAAATGCCGATACCGAATCAAATATATAAAAATTTGTGGACTCACCACTAATTACTGGCGCCTTAGCTAACCAGGAAATTACCCACACAATAGAAATCTGTACAAAACCATCTAATTCCTTTTAGGGTGGCTTTCCTCTTGGCTTTCTTCTTTCTGGACTTTCCTCAGCTCTATATATCTTCGGCTTCCTCTTAGCTACGCTTTCCCAGATTTTTTTTGATGTTTATTTAATTTTGTTTATTAATGTTCTTGAATTGTAAATACTTTCTTTACTTTTTTTAGTTCTTATTTAATTTTTGAATATAATTTATTTGTTTTTTTTCTATTAGACTTTTCGTCTGATCTCTCCGGCTATCTGTTAGTTAATCCCTCTACTCAACTTTTTATCTTCCTATCTAACTGACTTTTTCCGAATTCGCCGTAAAAATTCTTTTCGCCACAATATATCCATCCTACTCTTTCTATGTCCGCTTTTTCAACAGTTCACATTCCTAACATACCTCTACACGGCCAACGAACTCTCCATTTTAGCCTTGGACTCACAAAAACAAATAAAACCAACCAACAACAAATAACTCACTACTCAACACTGATATTTTCTTTATTTTGCTCGCTGAACACATCCCTCTGTTCTTGCGTGTCACTTTGACAAACCTAAACACATGTTAACATTCAACACAAACAAACGCTACAAATTCATTGGTGATTTAAAGAAAATTTATTTATTAATTCACTAGAATTAGGATCATTATTAAAAAACTCTTGATTGTTTTAACAAAAATTTCAAAAGCGTTTCTTATTCGTAGATTCATTAGAAAGGAATCATTCCCTTATAGCTCTGCTACTGGGCTATTTTTGAAAATTGTAAATTTATTTTACACAAAGAAAAAGCCTGTTGTTTTTTTTATTTTTTATGTTGTTGCCGAGATGCATATACTTGTTTAAATATAATTTGGGTATGATTAGCAGCACAGCTGAATTATTTTCACGACTACTACATTCGATAACTCATGATGTTACTATTTTTTTTTTGCTAATTAGAGGAACTTATGTCAAGACTCGTATACTTTGATGCTGAAACGTAAATTGTTTATTAAATGTTGTAGAATTAACACCAACTGTATCAATATATGTTGATGCGACTATATGTGATTTTAGTGTATGGTCCATTTTTATTTCGTTGTTTGCTCGTGTAGATGGTGCCACTTCGTCCAAGAGATGTATATAAGAACACGTCATACTCAACTGGGCCATGGAGCACATTATGGAACAATTATTTGCAACCTTTAGTGATAGTGGAGCTATATGAACACACATTTATACATAAATACGGCTTGAAAGTTCTCCTGCTAACTTTTTCAAAATCCGATATTTTAAGCGGGCGTTATACCATTATTTTCAGGCAAAGCTCTCATAGTTTTTTGCGCCCTATTTATATTAAGAAGTCGGTCTATTATTTTATATTTAAACATATTTTTAAGAAATAGAGACACAACCTTTTGTTAATACATATGTACATCTTTTTATGTACATTCATATGTAAGATAGCTTATACATATGTACATACATACATTTGTACTTACATTCAAATAATTTATTGTAACAACATTTCTTATTGAGAAGAACTACATAATTTTATTTAATACAAATTTATATAATTTACATGTACATACATAGGTATGTTAAGTTAAATATGTAACTATTTTTTCTTTATTAATTATTATTTGCAAACAATATGCTCGTTTGCTAAAAAAGTTTCTTAAAATTAACCTTAAACGATGTAAAGCTGTAATGTTCTATTAAACGTGTCAATAGTAAATTGTTTACCATGAAGAAAAAAGCACTTTGAGCGCCTATCCAATAAAATGTATTCCAAGTTTTGAATTCTAGCAGATAGGCTGGCAAAAGCCATAACCCTTGGGCCACTAACCATAAAGCAAAATAGGCAATACAATACAGCCAAGATATTGATTGTAAGTTATTTAGACACAAAGGCATCAAGGCCAAATACCAAACAAAATATTGTGATGTTACGACTGAATTAAATGTTACCATTACAACGGCCACAGCAAATATACAAAACGGTAGAGTTTGCCGAAACTGACCAAAAGCAAAACTTATATATATAATTAAAATAAACTGAGGTAACGTAATAAGTAGTTTTTCCATTAGGGAAGTTTCCACTGTACCGCCACTTAAGTATTGCATTAAAAAGTACAGAGAAAAATTGTGTCGAGCATCTTTACGCACAAAGTGATATAAATAAGCTTCGTATATGTATTGCCAATCATAAAGATAATAAAAAAAACTAGTAAATAAAAATAAACTTATAAATGTTCCGAAAACAAGTAATAATTGTTTGCTAGATGGAAATAAAACAATGCGTAAAAAATCTTTTAAGGAGCGCACTAAGCGGTCGGTTAAGCTAAGATAAAAGGCTAGACTAAACAGCAGAGGATATAAACGTAAATGTATGGCAAAACCGTGGGATAATCCAGCAAATAAAATATACCAATTTCGACTACTTTTTCTTGTACAATTCTCCGACTTTGACAAAAGAAATACAGTTAGTATAACAAAGAAGCTGGAGAAACTATCACCATTGCCACGTGTAGATATAACAGCTGTCAAAGGGTTATATAGCCAAAAGCAGGCCGAAAATTTTGCTATCATGGACGAGCTATTGCGTTCGTCAGAGTCACCATAATTTGTACTCGCTGTAGATTTATTATATTTTCCATACTTTGTAAGTAGATATTGCACGGCTTTGTTGCATTGCAACTGCAATTCAGAACGAACAATAGCATAAATTAAGATAGCTACTAGCAGATCAAAACAGGAGTATATAATTTTTCCTACACTTGGATGCAAAATTACATTCGGAACTTGCATGTACGCCAATATAGGACTATATCGATATGTGTGACGATTGAAGGGACTATTTCCAATGAGTATTTGCCGAGCTCCATCTGTTACCACTTTATAATCAATATCTGTATATGGCACCTCCGCATATAAATCATGCAGTTCTCCGTAACATATCAAAGCCAACCGTAATAAAATTGATATTATAATGTGAAAGCGAAATGAAAGATTTACTAAATACTTTTTAAAAATTTGAATCTTTTTTAATTTTACCATTTTGATAAACTGTTCTAAATGAAAAAGTTTTTCGATGGTTTTATTTTATGCATACAGCTCGCTTCGCCTTATAATTTTGTTTTCATTTCACGTGCCGCTTTTTGCAGACACTCTTTAAATAATTGAAATTCCTTGTCACAGCTTTTGTATTGTATGTTCAAGTCTCGCGTTGCACATGCAGCATAAACTGCAGCCGTTTCAGCACATTTTCCTAATAATATCGGATAATTACGTAAACGTTGTTTGGCTTTACGTACTGATTCCATTACTCGCGTTTTTTAAATTTTATCGACCCTTCAACACCTGGATATGATGTGTCAACAAAGACGTCGTAAATGGGACGTGAAAAGAAAACCAACAATGATACTGTTATAAAGGCGATTTGAAATGTTCGGGGGTTTCTATGTACCCAATCACGTTTAGGTATCTGAGCGGTACGTTTGCGTTGTGTACCTTGTTGGTTTAGAACATCTTGCAATTCTTTTGGTGGTTTGTAAGGCGGTATGGGAGAATTTGACATTATTTCCTAAAAAATAGTAAATAAATTACAAGAATACTATTGTTTTTTATTAAGTAAAAAATTTAATGTTATGCTCAAAATTTTGGATTTTTTTGTTCTTGAACAGCGGGTTGTTTCACTACAAGTCTCATTGGTATGTATGCATGTATGTATGTATGTATGTATATATTTCGTTACCTATTTAATGAATCTTTACAATTTTATTGTTGCTTTTTCCTCACGTAATGAATTTTCACTTTTATAAGGCCGATCCAGAATAATGCCAGAACAACATAGAGATTGTTTATGCCACTTTAAGCAACATTGACGCATTTGTTCCAAAACGTCCAAACACTTGTCTTCTTGGTAATCGTTCTCTACAATTATATAATTAAAACTCACATGTTTCTGATTCCAATCTCTGCACTTTACCTTTTAAACAAGCTTGGATTCTACAGGCATTAGCTTTGCAAGGATCCTTTTTGGTATTATATTGGGACATCAATTTTCAACATCAAAAATTATTACGTTGAGAAAATTAAAATTTTCTCCGGTAAATTTCAATACAAACCAAGCCCGATAATTTATAAGGAACTATATATGAAAAGGTCTGTGCAATAGTGCAACAAATCTGACTTAATGCTCAGATGTCGTACGAACTATTACATAAAAATTCTATTTTTATATAAAGTTTGACATCTTTACCATAGTTTAAATTTCTAAACACGCCGTATGAAAACATCTGGCGATTTGTACGAACCTATAAAAGCACACTGGTCCTGTGATTATCAAAAACAGCTGACTACAACATCAAGATATGCAGGTCCAAGGGAGAATTCATTCACCTTGGTCGTTTTACGATAACATTCACCGCTAAAACTTCCCCAACTGTCAAAAAAATGCAACAAGGTTCTTATAGGAACACAAAGAAATTTAAACTATTTCCAAATATAACGAATTTTTGACAGTTCAGGATTGCACAGCTGATGATGACTTGTGGTAATAAGACAACTGGTAAAGAATGCGCAGTTGTTTTCCGACAGTTTATTTCGGCATAAAAAAACTTGAGCAAAACAATCATATCCATTCTAGAAAACGCGTCGAAGAAGTGAATATTTACGTGGAAACAAAAACAATATTTCAATAACTGTTTTTGCTTTTCATACATTTCTAAAATTAACTGCCTATTTCACTATGTCGAAAGAAAATTTCCATATGTTTTCATGCGTATAATTACATTTGAAGCAAAAACAAATTCTAAAATTTTGTTTTTGTATCAAATGTATTTGTACGAATGAAAATAAAATTCAAAATTCTTTCGACATCGTGAAATCGGCAGTAAATATACGTAAGAAATTTAACGCGTTTCTCTCTCTATGAAAAACGGTAAAATTTATTTGATAAGCAAAAACAAATTTTTAAATGTACTCAATTTTGTTTTTGTTTTGCATGTAAATTTTCACTTCTTCGACGCGTTTTCTGGAATAGACACCAATTTCTGCTGATATTTCAATTTGCCATGAAGTTCACAAAACAGACAAATAGATATATAGACACTAAAATAAGTACCGTTATAGTTACAAAAAAAGAGGTTACGTTTATATCTTATTCAATATTGCCAACAAATCTTATTAAATGCGTCACGGTTATGCACTTCTACGTGATTAAGGAAACAACTTATTAATGAAAACAAGTGGGTGAAGCTCATCACTCATTCCAAATACTTGAGTTTTGGTTACTCGTTTGAACTCAGAACTGTCAAATTTTTTGGATGATCTGGCTCCTCTTGTTAAGCACGCCAAGTCAGATTTTTTCTATCAGTTCTTTGCGTGAAGAAAATAATTGGAAAAATAGCCATTATATTTTGTAAACAAGTTTTATACTAAAGTACTGTTTTTCCTGAATAAACAAAAAAAAATATACATACATTTACCAAGAAATTTGTTAATAGTGCTAGAAAAAATTATCAAAAAAGTGGCACAGTCTAGTAAACCAAAGACATCTTTTGCAACTGTCATAGAAATATTTTATTTAGAACACAACAACACAAAGCTCAGCAATATAAAAGAAAAAAAAGCAAAAGTGAAGTAATAGTGTAAACGTTGTGCATTTGGCAACAAGAAAAATTAAGAAAGAAAATGCCATCAAAAAAGAAAAAATATAATGCACGTTTTCCAGCGGTAAGTTTTTGATAACAAAAAAAATTGTAGTGAAAACAGGAACAATTATTAAAACAAACAATAAAATTAAAGTTGATTTCGAATTGCATGGCAAGTAGATAATAAACAAACATACACACACACAACTACAAAAGAAATGTCCCTGTCGTCAAATGTGTAGCTAGCTACAAGAAAAGCTAACTTTTAAATTGATTTTTCTAGAGTAATTATAAAGCTAACTACAATATAATGCAGAACGTAACCAAAATAAATTAGTAGGTTGAGTATATATGTAAGTATATATACTCTCATTTATAATTGAATATGGTGAGCGCCAACAAATTTACTCATTTAGGAACTCTTAAAATTATTTCAAGTATTTCATAACTTCTTGCTATCAATATTTAAGTGGTACCTTAGCTGAGTGGTATGCGCGTAGACTGTTGTTCAAGTCCCAGTACAGCACCGGTGAAAAAAAAATTGAAGAAAAATTTATTATTACAATATTACTATAAAACTACTGAATATAGAATTGAGAAAATAAAATAAAAATTAAATATATATTTTTTTTTATATGTATGTTTGTATATCTACTAACTAACTACATTTTGACTTTTTAAAACTAACTTTAAAGTTAGCTACAAGAAGTGCATAGAAAACTGATTACTTCCTAGGACATCGCAATGTTAAAAAAGTTATTTTTTTCTATAGATTAAAGTTAGTTTTGTTTCCACCAGGGGTATTTTTGAACTACATACATGCATACATATTTATTAAAAAAAAAAAACAGTAAATGCAAAAAATATCATTATGGCTCCAAAAATCGCCTAAATTTAGTTTGTCTAATCTGGCAATAGTATGTATAACTTAACTTTTTATTTAATTTCAGGGACGTATCAAAAAAATAATGCAAAGTGATGAAGAAGTTGGAAAGGTGGCCCAAGCCGTACCAATTATAATTTATATCCTTTTTTATAAAAACTTAAATCTCTTATAGATAGAAAATTTAAATCTAGGAAACAATGTAAAGTACATAAATCCTCGGAATATTGTTTTCTGAGTTACGGACTTACAAAGTTTTACATATCATACAGCATTTGTCTGATCTTATGTAAAAAATTGGGTATCATACAACAAAAATGAGCATTTTTACTAAACTACACAACATACAAGTTCAAATGTTCCACTACGTTACACAAATAATGCTAATTTGCTCGTTCCGATCATAATTTTTTCAAATCCGCAATTGTACTTCGCTAGTTTTTGATGATCGAAAGTTGAGTCTTTATAAAACGCAAATATTTGTAATCAAACCGCTTAAAATTGAAAACATGTACATATGTACATATAATTTAAGATGAATTTGTATACTAACGTTTGCAGTAAACACAAAAACTCCTGCATACTTTTGGGAGCTTCAGTAAAATAATTTTACCATAAGCTTTGTATGTAATTGAAAAAGGTTAATGTGAGCTTTCCTAGTAGAAAACAATTCAAACAAACAAATACAAAATAAGTGGAAACTGAAGACTGTAAATGAAAATCGATTGAAATACAAGTACAGAATTGAAACAATTTTATTCGAAATACGTAACTTCACGCAAAAACTTCTCTAAAAATTTTATATTTCTGTATAGTTTAAGGAATATTGCACAGAAAGAAATTTGAATACTGTATGAAATTCAAAGTTTGATTTTTTTTTGACAATTTGCTACAGACCAATTGTTTCAAAAAATGATTTAATAAGTTCATAATTATATGTATTAAAAATTTTAGTTCTTAAAACTATTTCAATATAATTATTTTTCATTGCTTTTTCAACAATGTAATAAGGTTTTCTTAACTGTCATTAATGGGATCGTGTGATCCAATTTATTTTAATCTTCTGATTTTTACCTAGGACATTAGAGCTGTTTGTTGAATCGCTTTTAACAAAAACATTAAAAATAACCAATTCTCGAAATGCCAAGACATTGTCCCCATCCCATATGAAACAATGCATTATGTCGGAACAACGATTTGATTTTCTACGTGAATTAGTGCGAACTATACCAGATATAAGCGTGGCCGAAGAAGCGGCTAATTATAACGAGGATGATAATCATAGTTCACCGGAAGACCAATATCCAGATTCAGATACACCGTACGATTTAAGCATGCCATCAACATCAGTAAAAGCTGCACGACAACAATCTGTATCATCAAATGGTCATAATGAGGCCGCACGTCACGATTATCTGAGAAATTTTTTAAAGCGATCGTTTAGTTCGAATCCCAGTTCGGCTATAAGGCATACAACGGCATTAAGTCAGACCAATACTAATTGTGCACCAGCCAAGTTAACACGTTCAGATTTAACACCAGTTCCTCAGCAGTTGTTAGGACAACAACATCCCAGACTGAAGCATCAATCATACTCAATGCCGACACACTTTGACAACAATGATAAACCAAATACCAATACCTATTTAAAACAGTTACGATCACCTTCGCAACAGACTGCCATACCCGCGCCCATTGTTAACATCGATTATTGTAGCAAGCCAGTTGTAAAAATAGACTATAGTAATTTAGCTGGAGTCGCGACAACTAACAATGCGTTGGCTACACCTTTGAGCGCACCTGCCAATATATCTAATATGTCTAGTAAAAATTCGGCTTTCAATTTCTCAGCCGAGCCAGTTATTAATATAGATCTATCAAATCTTGTGGCATCGCCTGCAACGGCTACTATAAGTATTGGTACACCAAAATTAACGACGCCACTTCCGCCAATACTGCCATCATCAACATCAACAAGATCATTCGCAGCATCACCAGTTCATAAAACAAAATCATTATCTACTAAAATAGCTAGCGCTGATCAACAATCTCGTAATTCCGAAGCATCAGTGGCGGACGCATTAAGTTCTTCTTCGGTAACAGTGAAGGCAACCGCCCTCGCTGCTGCTGTTGCTGCCGCTACAACCATGACTGCAACAATGTCTACGGTGAAAAATGATTCATATTTAGAAATGGATGAAGATTATGACAATATTTAAGGAAATAAACCTATTAATTAAAAAAAAAAAAAATTAAATTAACATTTATTCAACATACAAACCCAAAGTAATTTTAAGTTACAAACATATGTACGTATGTATGTAGCTTTTTCTAATTTTACATTTATGACCAACCCTTCTTTCTATATTTTATATAAATTTCTTTTTCGCTTTATTTCTTTTGATGTTATATATTTTTTTCTTTGTTTAGCAATGATTGAAACGATTTTAAATTGTATGTTATTTAAATAATTAAAAATAAAGATGTGTAAGAATTTGTTTTAATCTCACAATATCTTGAAAATAACGTTTTTTTTTTAAATTTCCGTTCAAACATGTTTTCATAAATACATACTTGAGTTTTACAAATTGTTGCAGATCGTATAACCACAAAAACACGTTTACATTTATGTTAAAATTACCAAGAGCTGGTCCAAGTAGGAAACTACTTTGTACGCTTTAAGGCTGTCATTATTTTAAAAATTTTCCTAATTGCGGACCGTCTTCACAAATCAGTGTTCATATTCAGATTTAAAAATTAAAAATGGATTTTCTGTTTACACATCAGGGTATCCATGGCTACAATTTCATAATTTTTAACAGAAATTCCAGAAAATATACATACATATCTTTTTAAATGTTTAATATTTCTTTTTCAAATAAAAATTTAGTTCTTTATGACCTTTTGAAATAATTATATTATCTGGGACTATTTTTTATGAATTTGTTTATTTTATGTCCCTTTTTTGAAGATATTGAGTGATTTTTTTTTGTTTTATATTAAATATAAGTAGTTTGTGTGTTTAATCAAATATCTCTGCTAACAAAATAAAATCATTATAATATACATTTAAAAAGTTTTGTGTAAAGAGTAGGAAACAAAAAATATGGTCGGTAAAAATGGTAAAACTTTTTCTTTCTTTTTTTTTTTTTTTGCTCACGGTTCGGTGTCAGTTTGTACTTTGATTTTTTAAATTTTTTTTTTTTTTTTTGTACCATATTGTTTAGCTATTAGGCCTAAAAATCCTTTTTATGAAATTGTAAAAACGACGGTATTTTTCATCATATGATTTGTAATTTAGTTTAAATGCTGCTTTCGCCTTTTTTTAACATTTGGTTTTAATTCAATCTTCGGGAACTTTCCACTGCAACTGTTTGCCACGATCATACAGATTTTTCAAAGCGGCAGTGAATTTTTTCTCATTTTGTAATTGTAAATAATGTTTATATAGCTGCAAAGTGGTACGAGCATCTTCAACGGAATCGTGTGTCTCGGATTGTATTTTAGTTCCAAGGAAATGCCAAGCTAAAAATCTTAAAGACACCATACGATGATGTGGCAAGTGAAATAAGTGTACAGTATCAATTATTTGTTCCGAAGGTACATGTATGTTGATGACGCTGGCATCATAAAGAAAATAAAAATTCACATTTCATTTATCACTATTCGCTAGGGAAAAAAAAAACATACCGAAAATCATTTTTTAGTCCATGACCCACAAACAATACACCGACATCAACCAAATATTTAAGTTTTTGGTATGAATTCTTGAGAGCAGTCAAACGTTTGCTGCTAAAATTTGCATCTAAATCGCCTGGTTTAATACCCGAAAATTGTGTTAAATAATCCACAACTTTTTCTTGGGTTGATATGTAATCATCCATAAAGGGTATACCTTCATCGGGACCTTGTCTAAATGATGAAAATAAATTTTTTAAAAAGAAAAAAAAAAAAAAATACATATAAATCCTGTAATCTAAGCTTTTGTTGGAAATTCATCTTACCCACGTATGCAAGAAATACGCGCAACGCTCATGTGACATGGTTTTATGGTTGCTGTTTTGCCATCAGGACGTATTTCATTCTCTTCTGGATTTAAGGTGACAAATTCAGCATCCATAGCAACCAGATCACCAGCCCGCGGCATTTCATTCGGTTGCAATGGTTTAAATAATGTATCACCTGGATTAAGCGGATGCACAGGATTAACTATATCCTGAAAAGAACATTGGTTTTGTATTAATACATTATTTAAACTCATTCTCGTTTGCTAAACTAAACGTTGGATTGAATAGAGAAAGGAAAAACATTACTTTTATAAAAGGATTAATAAGAGGCTGTGGTTCATTTTGTGGCATTTCAAAATCATCGCAATATATACTCTCATATTCAGATTTACCGGATGTAATATTACTATAAAATAGCACACAAGGTACTTTCCAGTCCAAGGTAAACCAAACAGGTTCCTGATTTGATACCGGTGAAATGCTATAATAAATAGTCAATAAGTAACAGTAAGTAAGTAAATTACATATTTCCCCATTTAAAGGAATATTACCTGAAATCATTGAATATATACCACTGGTGATGGTTCTCGCTAAAGCCAGCATTACCCGCTTTCATAGTATGATACTTTTTGCTAACATTTATTAATGAAACCAAGTTTTTTTGACTGCCATCATCTATTTGACATACAACAGCATGTAGAGTATATTCCCGAAACGATTCGTTGCTATTTGATGCTAATTAAATAGTTTATATAGTAAATTGTTTGTCATTTTACTCTTTTTTAACTTACATTTAAAACTAAAGGATTGGCTTGTATTTGGAGACTGACCAACGGAAAATGCTTCGCCATTTCTAGTATTATCGGACTTGGTATTGCTGTTATCTGTCTGGACACTTAATTCGCCCTGTTCATTAATGGCTATAGAAAATGACAAAGGAAACCATGAATTTTGACGACCACTTGGCGAAGAATTTGCAGCTTGATTTGCTGATGCCATCGAAGGTGATTTGCGATCGGGATGTACAAAATGACAATCACTACGTGAACAATTAATGCCATAACGACATGGTTTATTGGTGTTTAAAGTTGCCGGGCTCTCAGACAGATTGTGATTATTGCGATTTAATTGTTTGCGCAAAAAATTCAAATCTTTTTCATTGTTTAGGCCGCAATTAACTGTCAGGAGTTGAGGAAGGCCAGTAACCTTAAATAATCCAATTAAAATACATATAGTTTTAAAACTTTTATAGAAAATACAACATTTCATATTGTACCTTGACTGTTTGTTTGGTGGGCGAAAACTTTTTGCAATTCTCACAAAACGCTTGTATGCCCTTCTCGCAACCTAAAGATCCTTTTAAGATAGCACCAAAATTCATAAATTCTGGCGTTTCTTTAGATGATAGCGGATATGTTAGATTGCAGGTTAATAAAATGCTGTGCTTTGTTTTTTCTTCATTACATTTCAGGCACCGATTGATGGTAATTTGTTTGGTACCAAAAAGACGGCTAATTTCGGTTTCTTCATTAATTTTACTACGTTCACGTTCGTCCTCGCGGTTGGCATCATCTAAATTAATTGCGCTAAATAATTACATCCTTAGGGGCTGTGCACATATTACGTAACGCTGTTTTCAGAGATTTTATACCCCCCCCCGTAACACCTTTTAATAATTTTTCAGTGCAAAATTTCCAATCCGTAACAAATCTTTAACCCACCCCCCCTTGGAGCGTTACGTAATATGTGCACAGCCCCTTAAACTATATGAACGATTTGAAAAGGAGCTTAGCGGGAGAGCATATTCAACCAATTTCTCATTTCTCCCATCATCTCTAAGAGTGGGTTTTAAACTTTAAAATTTAAAGATAAAGATTAAGATTTATCTAATTTTTACTCTTTGAATGCTCTTTTGTAATTTTTTTTTTGCTAGTTGAGAGTGAGCACAATGGAAGACAGAAGTAAAAAATAAGAATTGTATAGTTGCTGTTTTCTTAGACTTCAAAAGAGTCTTCGAAACAGTTAATCGAGAAATATTATTGGAAAAACTTAAAAAATATGGCATAAAAAATACTGAATTGAAATGGTTTCAAAGTTATTTGGAAAATAGGATTCAACGAACAAAATGTGGTGAATACAGATCAACTACTAAAAGAGTCAATATTGGGGTACCACAAGGCGCAGTTTTAGGAACTTTGCTATTTCTTATATATATAAACGATTTTGAAAAAATTTTGAGTCAACAAAGCAAAATATGTCTGTTTGCCGATGATGCTCTAATAGCGAGTTAGTTAAAGTTGAAAGGTACCTAAAAATGAATAAGCTCAAACTTAATACAAATAAAACGAAAACAATGGTAATAAATGGACCAACAGAAGATATCATTTTTATTGATAATGTTGCATTAGAACAGGTATTAAATATCTTGGTGTTATTATAGATAACAAACTAAAATTCGATGCACACTTTGACCATATCTGCAAAAAAATTTCTAAAAAAAATAGGTTTTTTGGAAGAATTAGGAACCAGCTTTCGACATCTACAGCCATACATAAATATGTACAAGACAACAGTAAAACCACACTTTGAATATTGCTCAATGTTATTATTTCTTGGAAGTAAGCAGATGAAAAATAGGCTTCAAAAGTTACAAAATAAGGGAATGAGATGTATTTTATGATGCCAGAGATTAAAACCCATAAGAGAAATGTTAGAAGAGCTACAATGCCTTTCAATTAATGAGAGGCTAGTCATGAACGTTTTATTATTTATATTTAAAATTAAAAAAAACAATTAGTTTATTTGGCGTACGTTCAGCCGGACAATTTACGTAATGTTGGAAATTTTCGAGTAGATTTTTGTACAACAAACTTTTTCCAAAATATATTATTCTTTAAAGGCCTAAAATTGTGTAATGAAATTCCTACTGAATTAAAAAATGAAACAAATGTTTTTATCTTTAAAAGAAATAATTGTGATATATGTAAAGCAATACTTTTAATGTAATTAAATCTTTAGATTTTAAGATAACTGAATTATATAGTAATAGCAAATTTAGCTAAATAAATAAATTAAAAAAAAAAAAGATTAAACATATATTATTATCGGCAGATTTATCTTCACTCACAATAATTAACAAAAATTGAAATGAATCTCCTTCCTAACAACCCACTGCAAAACAAATTAACGTGGTGGCATTTAATTTAATAGCAAATTTAGCTAAATAAATAAATTAAAAAAAAAAAAAAGATTAAACATATATTATTATCGGCAGATTTATCTTCACTCACAATAATTAACAAAAATTTAAATGAATCTCCTTCCTAAAAACCCACTGCAAAACAAATTAACGTGGTGGCATTTCCACAAGTAAAAACAGAAATATATTGTGTGCAAAACTTACCATGTCTAACATCAATTGCCTGGTATATATCCCTGCAGGTTTTACTTAAATCTCCATTTCCCTCATCAGAATAAGTTATATAATGTTGTTTACCTACAAAGAATATAAAAAGATGCCGAATCAAATAACTATTTCATATGCTATTAAACAAAAATCAAAAAACTATTTACCATAACTATGGCCAACAAACTGTACACCACATACATGGCTATTTTTATGAGAATCCAAAATTTCATAGTGCATTTGATGCAATATAAAACGATTCCAGTTCTAATAAAACGCCAAAAAAAAAATAAAATTGAAAAAACCATACAAAGTCAAATTGAAAACAATGCAAATCTATACAAACCTGTATTAAACTTATTAAATTAACATTTGAAGATCTGTCGGATAAAATAAGACCCAGAGCTGATGCTTCGGGTACGGTGCGAAAAGATCTTAAAAAATTGCTTGCTTGGCAGGGTGTAGAAGCTGTAAAATATTTCCAAATAATTTCTTTAATTCAATACATCTCTAAAAAATACTCACCACTACTTTTATCCAACATATAAAATAGAAAACCCAGTTCACAAGACAAGCAAAACTCCTTGGCACAGCCATGACTCAATAATTTTTGACGCAAGGGCTCAATAAAATATAAAATTTGCAACATAGCATTGCAATATGAGTTTGGCAATGTGGCTTCTAGGCCAGCAAAGCATGTTTGATTGTGTTGTTCAAAGTCGAAATCTTGTGTTCCAAGTTTGGTGTACTTCAATTCAACCTTTCTGTAACGCCTTGGTATTATTTTTACACCCGATTCGCTGGATTTGACTGCGCTACTAAGACCATTACCACCGCCCGCAGAGATGCCTGTGGCATTTTCTAATATGTATGGTATTTGATTACGTCTAAGAGTGCGCGGATTGGGAGAATATCCAATGGGTCCTTGCATTTTCATATTATTCAAAACTTCATGTTCGATTGGCTTCGGGCGACGATATTGATACCGCAACAATTCTGTAGGCCATTCGGAAAACCAACGAGAACCCGTTACCAGATGAGGCAATACAATAGACGATAGTGGGAATGTGGTGTCCGTTATCGGTACTATAGGCAGCTGGGTCATCGGATCAGCAAATTCTGTGTCTCTAGAAAAGTTATTAAATTGTGGCCTAGAGCTTTTAACTGTTTGTATGATACTGATGTGACCAGATTGATCACCAAATCCCATGACCTGGGATGAAGAGCTGACATCAAAACTTAACACACACTGACTTCCTGAGTTATTTATCTGATACATAGAAACCCGCGGTTCGCTTAATTCAACAGTATCGACCAATTGTACCTGACCATAGCTAGAGACCACTGCTAAACGTGAAGCTTGTGATGGTAAGAACTTTAAAAGCTGTGGATCAATAAGAACTTGAATGGGCGATACTAATCGCAACATACGCAAATCGTAGACCATTAAAAAGCGATCGGTTGTGAGAGTACCTTGACGTCCACTATAACCACAGGATATTAAATAGTTGCCTTGTACATCAAAATCCGACAAACTACCGGTATGTGTTTTGATCGTGTGCTCGACATGTAGAGAATTTAAATCACGCAAATTAACGGTCCCATAAGGTTCTCCAGCAAAGAGAAAACGTGAATTTTGGCGCAATACAATACAACCATCTGAACCAACATGTTCCTTAAAAACAAAAATGTAACGAAAAATTCGTATTAAAAAGAATTTACAATTTTGATGTCTTTGTTATCAAATTTAGTCATTTTGAGGATAAATAAAAAACATCTATACTTTCGAAACTGGCTATCTGTTCCAACATGAAATTCCAACACTTTCCCGTTCCAATCAAAACGCAGATTAGTTCCGAACCACACGTTGCGGTTTTGTAGTTCCATAAAGCAACCGTATACATAAATATACGATAATGCCCATATATGTATGTATATATACACTCATATTTCAAAAATTTATGGCTTTAGATAGGCAAGAATCATAAATTTTCTATAAAAAAATCGTCAAACCATACACAAAGGTGCATACATATGTAAGTATATAAATTTTTTTACTACATTGTGAGTGTTGATGTGATGTTCATACTAGCGTCGTGCTATTTATAATATTTTACATTCTTCGAAGTAAAAAATCTAATTAAAATATTACCAAATTAGTTTCTTTCAACGTCGTTAAATCCAAATCAATCATTTCATCTTGCAAACCGGCCATAATTAAACGATGCGGAGACAATTGCTGCATGCAAACCATTTCTGACATATTTTTTGATTTATGAGTAAATTTTGGAATGCCACGTCGTATTTGATGTCTCAGAGATGTTTGGGTTAATACTAATATACCAGAATCTATTGTGGAAATCTGACGCACTACATCTGTGGGATGAACCTGAAAGGAGGTATACTTTTGCAAAGTATTACTGTAGTAAGAAGTGACATGACCCTGTTAAGCAAGAATGAAGATATTAATTTTGTTAATATTGTTTAAACATACTTACCCCTTGGTTTCCCATCCATAATAGTTCTTCATAATCATCAAAAGTCACTGTAGAAACACCAAAATTTTCACCTCCATCTGCCAAAATGGGACCCACTTCCAAGAAATCAGGATCTGCGGAAGTCAAATTAAAGCCGGGAAAATTGGGAGAGTAATGATTATTAGTTTGTTGCCCACCGCCATCATAAACATCTGAAGAGGAAATTCTTAATAAATATATATTTTTCTTATTTATTCAAATTTTTTTTTTTTTTTGATGATTTGGAATTACTCCATACCCCTCTAAAAAATTAAAGGATAATTATTCAAATTTCTTAAAAAACTCACTTAAGATGTCGTCTGCTGGTGGGCCCATTGTGTCAGCCCCACAATACACATAATCCATAACGTTTATTCCTTTTCACAATTATTATTTTTCTATTTTTTAAAGATTCATGGGATTCTTGTTTGTTTGTTTGTTTGGAAATTTGTTTTGTATTTCTCTTACACCTTGCATTCGTAACTTTCCCTTGGCAGAAGTGTGTATGGGTTTGGGTATGTGTGCAAGTTTTTTGTATTCGTGAAATTTTTCTTGTTTATTTTTTCAAACACGTATTAACTTTGTTTGTTTAAAATTATAAATAATTATTATTTCAACACTATCCTCGTTCCTATAGCTGGTAATTTTTTGAACATATTTCTCTGCTCTAACTTTGTATTTTTACTATTTTTTCCCGATCTATTCGACGTATGAAGATAATTTTATTTTCTTTTTTCCATAGTATTGCCAGACTAACTTCCTGAAAAATCATTTCTTTGTTATTGTTTGTGAAATATAATTTGCTGTTATCGGTAACAATTTTATATAAATTTTATCACACCCTGTATTTATTAATTGACCATTTCACAAGTTCTGCAACCATTTGTAACATACTCGAATTGATTAATTTTTTAAAGCACGTACTTAAAAAAGATGCCTTGTGTAGAGGAAACCCCTAAAGATATTGATGTGGCCTTGCAAATCTTAGATATTGCATCTTCCCACATTAACGTTAATGGTGAAATTAACTCGGCAGTGGTTAGAGAAACTACTCAAACAGATCATCTAAATAAACGCCTGTTGAAAACTTTCCTCGAACGTCTTAATGTTTCAACTAATGTCCCAACCAACAATAATGAGGAAGATGACAATTCTCAAGAATTTGATGATTAACATTGTATTTCATAAGTATTAAATTTTATTTTAACTAAAAATTAAACGGCTTCTTAAAACTAATTATAATCTATGGATGTGAAATGTTAGAAAATAAAATTTTCATTCTTATGGACTTTATGGGTGAAGTGTTGGTATATTAAATCCGACGTCGCTTATTGTTTTGAATGGGTGGTGGCGTAGTGGAAGGACTACTGGACTCTAACGACATAGAACCGCGGGTACGCTTGGGCGCTCTCTTTGGTGCTTCTGTTAACTTGGCACTAATTTTTTTGTCCAATTCCTTGGAAGTAATAAAATTTCCTGACGCTGTTTTTGATTGCGAGGATTTTTCTACAACAATAATTTTCAATTTAAAAAAAAAAAACAATCTCTTGTATTTATGTATGCTTACCTTTTGTGGTATTATCTGTAACCACCGCTATGATTGACGGTGGACCGTCCATACTTTGGCGACTTTCTTCACTAGCAGCACGTTTTTTCGACAACAATGTTGAAAATTCTGCTTCCGGGAGTGAAAACTCTCTTTCTTCGTTGGGAAATGGAAGAGGTTCTAAGTCTGCCAGTGCGTCAAGGTTATACATAGTCCTTAAGTGTATCCATATGCTCTCTGTTGTGTAGTCGCGATTAAGGCTCCTGGACAAACGATCTGTTATGCAGGCCATGTAAAAGTGTCTGTTGACTCCTACCGGCTTCAAACCTCCCATTGCATAAAACAGTTGTATTTCCTCTTCCGCTGTCCATTCATGATCAGCAGAAGATAGTAAACTTTTTTCTCTTGCTGTCATAGTCATATTACAGATAGTTAAAACGTATTTCACTGAAGACTGCTACAAAATACACGGTGTAGAAGAAAGCTCAATATCCTAAAAATTTCCGTAATGAGATTGTAAAACGATTAAAAGAAACTTTGTTGGCAACAGGGAGTCCCATCGAAAATATAATTCTAATAAAAACTATATTTGAGACAGCCTGTTTAATTGATATTTATTCAGGTGGCATTAAACTTTACAAAAACAACTGACACCAAGGCAAATTCTTAACAGGTATTTCGGACCAAGTCGAATTGGCTATTATTATAAATTTGACTTGGTCTGTTTCGCCTGTTATTGGCCACTTGTATATGTGATCCAGTTGCTGTTACAAATGCGTTGTTGACAGATTGTCCGAAGATATTTTGAAAAAGTAGGTATGTATATGTTTTTGAAATCAAATAGAGGTCGCTCAACCTGCAATGAATTTGCCTTGGAATTTATATAGTGAGGACAATCCCAGGCGGTGGCTTTTTAAGCTTACGTCTTCAGAAGCTGTAAAATCCTAAACTGTCAAAACTGCTTATGTTAGTTTTTTTTATATAAAGCAAATTCATAACAGGTAGTCCCTACAGCCCAGGTAATTATTTTCGCCTTGTTTTTCCCCTTGTATTTTCATGCTCTGTTGACACATATTTTGACAAAGTAAGTGGAGGTTTTTCAAAGCATATTGAAAATCTATTTGGCACAATGATACTACCTTTATTAAGTGGCCTTTATAAAAATGTAATAATGACCTACCCTGTTGTATAGTCTCGTGTGCATTGGGTATTTTTTTCGAATGGGCAACTACTCCAATATTTATCAATGAAACAACACAGTACTCATACCACAGTTATGGCTTTCGGAGGGCAGCACGTGTTAGGGTTTTCTCCCAATGGTAAATTATTTGCTTTCATCGATGACCAAGGTATTCTAAGGATATGGGACACAGATACCAACGAATTAACAGAAAAATATACACCGAATTTACATTTGGCCGGACCATGCTCAGCTCTTGTATGGATATCTGTGGCCTCCGTTACAAATTCGCAAGAAAAAAAGGTAAAATACACGTTTGTTGGTGAAAAAATAGTCTCATAAGATATTTTTTTTTAAAGCAAAAGAAGTCCAGAAAATCTTCGACTGCCAAAGAATCATTATATATTGCGTTGGGTACCAGTAAAGGACGAGTGTCTCTTTATTCATATGCCGAAGCTAAAGTTAGTATTTATTATAAATGTAAATTTATGTACATACGTATGAAAAGAATATAAAATAATTGTTTTTAGATCGAACGTAATCTTAAAGGAGAAGGTCACTCTGGTAAAATTACTTCAATAATATACGATAAGCAAGGAAGACTCATCACCTGTGGTGTAGATTGCCAAGTAGTAATATGGTCTATTGAGGATGAAAAACAACTAGAATCTTGGTCGGTAGGACCAGAAAAACCTTATAGTATATCATATATGCCAGTGTCCAAAACATTAGTGGTAGGATCGCAAACGGTTAAGGTGTATTCGGTCGAATCGAAAGAACTAGTCCAGACGTTCACAGGCCACAAATCAGAAATAAATTTGATGGAGTCATTTGTATACAAAGACAAGGTAGAGTATGCTATGACTACCTCACACAAGGAACGTATTATTTGTTTGTGGGAAATCGGTAAAAAGGGGCGAAATAAGCCTGCCTGCTGTGAATTGCTTATGGAGAATATTGCTCATTGTCTTTCTTGTCAGCTTGTGGAGGATAAGCTTAAGGTATCCAGTGTGACGCGTAGTGGCGTTATACATGTCTACCTTGTCGACTTACAGAGGTAAGTAATCTTTATATTAAATAAATTGAAATTTATTCGAGCATATACCTACTCAAGAATTTATTTTGTTTTTAAAAAATTTATTGTGATGTTTGTAAAGTTAAAACATATATGGTAAACATCTACTGATGAGTTGGTAGAGCAACCAACGAAATGCTTTTAGATATTGCTAACCCGCAACAAATAAATAAAATTTTTAAAATCTATATTAAGATATTTTCTCAATTTTATTTTTAAAAAGTATCATTTGTTGTGTACTTAACTACCGTAAATTTGTGAGCAATAAGTTATTGTACGAAAATGTCTTATCTACATATTATTGCATGTACTCATCTATTTTTAGCATTAAGGCCGATAAGCCAGTTAAACCTAAACTTACTATAAGCATAGCATCTGATAGTGCCACCGCTATAGAACCTATATCAGCAATAGCAGCTTCTTTACAACATGCAACAAAGCCAGCAGAATTACTTTTTGCTTATGGCGATCAACGTGTCATGGTATTCGAACAATTAAAACCAAATTTTAACGAAAAACTACAAGTTCTGGTGCGAACAGATCCCAAAAAATTGAAACAAAAAATAAGCAAAAGCGATAAAAGTACAGCAGATGCTGCTCTCAAACTTTCAACGCCCATTATAAAAACTGAAGATATTGATTACAAATATGCGGCAACTGTGTCCAAAAAAAAGAAAAATTCTGTTGATATGCCCATGGAATCAAGGCTTCAGAATTTAAATTTAAATGCTTCGCAAGGCACAGTAGGGCCACAATCACAAAGTAAAGTACATCTGCTAGTGCAATCTCTGCATAACAAGGACAGTATTAAAAATAATTTGCTTAGAAATGTCTTAAAATCTCTAAAACTTGTTGTTCTTTCAAATAGTAATTTACGTTCGGTTTTGTGTACAAAAGATATGAAAACTATTAACCTCACCTTACAAAAATTACCCGTACAATATGTAGGCACATTAGTAAATGAATTGACCTTACTAATGCAACAGAAACATACAAAGTGAGTAGCTTTATAAGTAAGATATCAGTTATAATATTTAATATGAAAATAAATTTATTATAGTGTTGAATTTGCTATGAATTGGTTAAAGGTTTTAGCCCAAACTCATTCCAGTCAGCTAATGGCTTTGGGAGCTGATGATTTACTAAATAAATTTGGTCCTTGTATTGGTATAATTGAACATCGAGCTAATTGTCTAAAGGAATTGTCAAAGTAAGTCAATTTACGTATTTTGCGTAATATTACTTAAGCCAGTTCATTATGTATGTGAACGTAATTGTGTATGTTTTTTTTTTAATATCCCATGCGATATATTTTTTATATGTATTGTACGAAAATCGTAATAAATTTTTAAAGAGTCAATCAAACCTGGTGCAAAATAAAGTTAATCAATGAGGCAATTAAAATGTGATTACAGTTTTTCGGAATTTTGTTAGTGAGTTTTTGCTGATAAAATTTGGAAAATATGATTAAGCTGAAAATGGTCGAAGGATTTGGACCCAGTTCACTTGTAAAATTTTGTTTGATTTGCGTACAATCTCACATCGATATTGAAAAAAACGTACTTAACTCGACCAAAAAATAGTCTGCTTTGAATCGAAAAAAAAAATTGATTTCTGCAAATTTCTTTACGCTTGAAATAAGCGGAAAGTTCAGCTTATTGATCAACCGTTTTTAAAATTATTTAATAAATAAATAGATGGGACAAAAAAGTATTTTTTTTTTACATTTTACATTTACATCTTTTAGACTAAACGGTCGCCTTCAATTATTGGTCAGTCAAATAAAACGTAACACCCAAAAAGAAGATGCTCTTAAAAATTATAAAGTTCTGGTAATCGAAGACCATGACGGTAAGTATTATATATGTACATATATAAAAAAATAGATATTTCAATAAAATAACTTTATTATTATAAAATTCCTCTTCTAAGATTCTTCCAATTCCGATTTTGAAGATGGCATTAACAAATCATCTTCAGATGATCAATATCAAGAAGGTTCAGATGATAATGATGATGATGATGGTGATGAAAATAGCCCGCAAAATGGTGATGAAAAAATGGAAAGCGATTAAGATGACAAAGTTTATAGAATTGATAGTTATACTTCTATTTTACTCATTTTAAGTTAGCAATATTCAGATTGTAAGTAGTAACTGTGGTGTACTTTTTACTATTTTACAAAAGAATCTTCATAATCCTTTTTGAACACAAAGGAACAAGAAAATTTAAATAAAAATCTATAGTTTTTTTTTTGTAACATCTAACAATTATGCTCATTTTATTTTTTTTTTTTTTAGTTTAAATGTCATTGATATTAAGAGTTTGATGAAGTAAAATTACAACAACAATGATTTAACAATCGTACTGTTTTCTTTTCTAAAATAATTTAATATACATATATTTTTTTCTCCGTTTCATTCAAAACACTAAGCCAATTAATATTAAATGGTATTGAATGTTAGAAAATAGATTTTTAGACAATCAAAACATATTCTAAATAATCTAATAAATAGGTAAAAGCAATTTTTATGTAGAGGGCCTTTGTTTTTGTAATGTTAATTTTTTTTCCAGGTATGTACTCGGTATGTTGAATAAGAAAATGATTCTAGTCAGTTTGCTTGCCGTTACTATAAAAAATACACATTTTTTTTTAAATACATTTCCATTGAAGAGTTGGAATTAAGTTTATTATCGTGAGGCCAAGACCCTGAGTATAACAAATGTGCTTGTGAGGAGTCTTCGCAATTGTCTTGTGTATAGAAGTGATTTGTTATAGTAGCTGAAGAACTAGTTAGGACTTTGGACTCAATTTTGTTTCTTAAGACCAATTTGATTTGATGAAATTGATGAGACCGTTGGTAGAGGCATCATGACTCGTTACTACATCTTTGTTGGCCAATTCAGGCTCAATAGCTTTGGCCAATTGTTTGCCCAATTCAACGCCCCATTGGTCGAAGGAGTTGATATCCCAGATAATACCCTGGGTAAAGATTTTATGCTCATACATAGCTGTTAAAAGAAAACAAGAAAATCATATATAAATACAAAAAATTCTTTAATAATGACAAATAAATTGCTCACCAATTAAAGCACCCAAAATGAAAGGTGTTACTTTTTTCACGACAATTGAGTTGGTGGGACGATTGCCAGTGAATACCTTGTGCGGCAATAACTGTTCTAGTTTTTCACCTGATAAACCAGACTTCACCAACTCAGCTTTAGCCTGTTCAGCAGTTTTACCAGCCATTAATGCTTCTGTTTGAGCCAAAAAATTGGCCAACAATATCTTGTGATGTACACCGCCAGCAATAGGATTGTGTGTTTCAGCTGGTGCAATAAAATCGCAAGGAATCAAGCGTGTTCCTTGGTGTATCAGTTGATAGAAAGCATGTTGACCATTAGTACCGGGTTCACCCCAAACAATTGGTCCTGTATTGTAATTAACAACTTTGGAACCAGTTTTAGTAACAAATTTACCGTTGCTCTCCATATCGCCCTGCTGGAAGTAGGCGGCAAAACGATGCAAATATTGGTCATAGGGTAAGAGGGCGTGAGTTTCAGAATTGTAGAAATTGGAGTACCAAATACCTAAAACAGCTAAAATAACGGGAGCCTAAAATAAATTGTAAAAAAAAATTAAATTGAGAATTCTTTCGCTAAATTATTAACTAATTTTTCTTTTCAAATCGTATATATTTAAAGAAATAGTTAAGGCATTTCTATATTAAGGTAGCGTCACCACATATTAAGGGCACGACTCAAACAATATGAAATTTTTCCAATTATTCATGCAGAATACAAAACGGATATATTGAAATTCAAATGATTTTAGTATTTACTTACGTTTTGTTCAAATGGAGCATTCTTGAAGTGGTTGTCCATAAAGTGAGCACCCTCTAACAGCTGCTCAAAATTTTCAAAACCAATGGATAAACAAATCGATAGACCAATGGCTGACCATAGGGAATAACGACCACCAACCCAGTCCCAGAAGCCAAACATATTCTTACTGTCTATACCGAATTCGGTAACCTTCTCTTTATTGGTAGACAATGCTACAAAGTGTTTGGCAACGGCAGCAGGCTAATTAAAATACAATTACAACAACAACAAGCTGAAATAGAGTTCTTAATAAAAATGATTCTTTAACAACTCTTACATCTTTAGTTTGATCCAATAACCAAGTTTTAGCCGAAGTGGCATTGGTAATAGTCTCTTGGGTGGTAAATGTCTTTGAAGCAATAATAAATAAAGTAGTTTCATAATTTACTTTCTTTAGAACCTCAGCCATATGGGTACCATCAATATTGGATACAAAATGTGAATGTAATCCCTTACAGTAAGGTTTTAAAGCTTCAGTTACCATAAGGGGTCCCAAATCAGAGCCACCGATACCAATATTAACTACATCCGTGATCTGTTTGCCAGTAAAACCACGCCAAACACCCGAAATAACTTGATTGGTGAACTCTTTCATATGGGTCAATTCGGCACGAACATCGGGCATAACATTTTTGCCATCAACCAAAATTTCTTGATCACCACGATGACGCAAAGCAATATGTAGTACTGCGCGATTTTCAGTGATATTAATTGGAACGCCAGACATCATGGCATCGCGGGCCTCACCTACACGTCTTACTTTAGCCAATTCCAGTAGTAACTTCCATACTTCTGGGGTGATACGATTTTTGGAATAATCAATTAAAATATCTCCATCTTTAGGTGTTTTAATGCGTAAGCTGGAAAAATATATTTACATATATTTTTTTTTGTTATGTTCGTATTATCTCTTTTTACGGCCCTATGTTCCTCTTAGGAACAACAGGAACTAATAATAATAATAATAATCTCTTTTTACAATATTAATAGAACTTGTCATTTATTAATTATTAAATCAATCTTTGGGACTTTTTAAAAGCACGTGTGTACTTCCAAATAGATTTGTATTGCACAAAACTGTAGAAATAATACAGAATGATATTTAATTACAAAATACGTTTGGAAATATTGCAATGTACACATGCATGTATATATGGATATTTCTGTTAGCGCCACAGTATGTGCAATCGTTGAGTATCAATACGTCATTAAACATTTATGAGAATCTACGTATGCTTGCCCTCGTAAGCATTTCAACGATGTATGTAAATGATTTTTAAACATATTTTCCAAATACAGTGTACTCTCTCCTAAAGAACAACCTCCCAATAAGCGGACACCTCCCATAGACGGATATTTTTTCAGTACCAAAAAAATTGTAAGGAATTTCAAATATATTTCCCTATTAAGCGGACAACCCTCCCATAACAGGACGCGGACACTTTTTTCCACGATTTATGATATTTTATTCCCCATAACCGGACAGCTTACAGCAAAAACTCGTCATGCTAAAATTTCGGACTTTTTTAAATCCAGTTGAATGTCTGGTCTATCTATCAAGCTATTTCTTTTTATTCACAAAAATATTAATGAAAATTTTGTTTACTTTGCCTTATTATATTTTTTTTTCTTTTTTTTTCGCAAGAATAAACATAAATGAAAATTCGGTTTGTTTTGTCTTATCCTTATAAGTATGTTTTTGTTTTGGAAATAAGTGTTTAAAGATTATTACATATATTTTTTACAGATTATTGATTACTCATTTTGTGTTTCTCTCATAAACGGACACTTCTCATAAGCGGACAAACTCGTCAATCCCTTAGGCGTCCGCTTAAGAGATAGCACACTGTATATGTAAATACATATCGTTACCTTAATATAGAAAGGCCCTAACTCTTAAAAAAATGAGTTAGGGCTTTTCTATAATAAGGTAGGTATAAAAAGGAATTTATAAAATCATATTTCGTTATGTAAAATTTGCATTCAAAATTGTAATTACAAAGTTGCCATATCGACTTGAACTATAAAGTGCGGATATTAAACCACCGTTAATGCAAAGTTATTTAAATACTTTTTAATTTATTCACGTTGTAAGATAATAAATATGTACTTCGAAAGTATGCGTAGTCATAAAATGTGTACATACATAAAATATAAGTATATAGCATGTCTGGCAATTATTACATACATACATATGATACATATTTAGAAAAAAGTAAAAGTAATAGCAGTTAGCTACAGCCAATAAACAACATTCATAGCACTTTTGCTGATCATGAGCAAAGGACACAGTTAATTTTTTCATTCGTGTTTACATTCAAGGTATACCTACATACATACCATTAGGAATTACTTATCAATATCTATCGACTATTGGATGTGGTAGTGGGGCAATTTCAATACTTTTATGACCTTGGTAGTAACCCCTTAAGTAATTTGATTTTTAAATTATATTACATTTACTTTGCACCTTAAGCTAAACAAATATTTACAGAAAAATTTCTTAATAGTACTGATTAAAAAAGTTAATACCTTGATTACAATGATTACATACAAATAAATTATACGTGTACATAAAAAAACCGGTACACTACTACTTGTTTATTCCTTGTGGGGGTTGGAAACACAAATGTATTTTTGGTCTTCATATGTACATACCTGAATTTATTGAAACGTTCAGCATCTTTTGCAAATAAATCCTTAATATTAATTTTATCTCCATTAGCCTGATAGTATTCCTGTATTTTTTTGTAAACTGCCTCCGTGGTCAATAGTGGTAGAGAGCCAGCCATTGTTATAGTTTTAGTGCTAAGTTATTAGTTTTTGTAAGTACAGAAAAAAAATTTAAAAATTATATATTAATCAAACTATTATTACTTTAACAGCGCACGCTTGCAAAATGATTGAAAAATTAATTGAAATTGTAAATTTGCATTTAAATTATGAAAATTTCCAGCGACTTTAAACATACTACCTCAATGTCAAATGAAAAACAAAAGTTATAAGTGATGTCAATCTACCTTATCAGGAAAAAACGAAATTTCATTTAGTAAATTTATTATTATTTACAAACATCGTTACATTTAAAAATCATATCACAATTCACTAGAACTCATGCTTAAACAAAAAATATATGTGAAAAGTTCCTAAAAATTTCATTATGCGAAATATTTTTACAATCATAAATATCGTTAGCGAAAATCCAAAACCATGCAACTAACAAAAAATGAGAAATCGGTTTTTTGATTGATTATAATGCATATCATCAACAAGCATGGCCCAACCAATTTTTACTCTCATATAATAAAAATTAGACATTTTATAAGCGAAAACCGAAAGTACGTAACTACTTATAAGGTACGTAACATGTAACATATTTTGTTTCTACTGACAAATAATAAATATGTTAGTTACGTGGTTTTGGATTTCAGCTAACGATATGTAACTATTATATTGAGAATATATAAGTATATACCAATCAGTACGTTAGGCTGCTTAATAAAAATATATAAACAAATGAAGCCGATTCAACCAGAATATGAATCAAACATTTATATTTGTGACAGAAGTTTCTCATAGTCGTAAATGTATAGTTCTGGAAAATTTCCAGGTAAAATTAGTTCCGTGAGTGCGTTACGTAGCATGTGAACAGCTCCTTCGCTAAATCATGTCTATAACTCAAGGTATATAACCAATTATGTTTTTTTTTTTTAATAGATAAAATTATTATAACCGAGCTCATGTAGCCATATATGGTAAAAAAATTCTACTTAAATAAATTGTGTTTAATTATTATGTCACATTAAGAAAATATAATTCAGTTTGAAAGCTACATTTAGATTAAGTTGCGCTAATAATATAAGCTCATATTAGTAATTTGCAATTTTATTAGCTGCGATTCATGGTTTTTTAGGTGAAAGAAGTAAGAAGCTTGGGATTGGGTACAGAGTTTCATGTGCTCGGCAATTCTCTTTTGCCTTGTAATTCGCACTGGGTTCTATGTGTATATGACGTTTTATTGTATTTCTTCAATTATATGAAAAACAAAATAAAACGAAAATTAAATTAATATGTGATGCATTACAATATTTTAAGTTAAAAATATTAAAAATAAAATGTTTCTGTGGTGGTGTAAATACAAAAATTCCAAAATTAGATTTTTGTAATGTGGACACTTATGCAATTTCAAAGCAGAATTTTAAAGATTTGCATCCAAAAAATTGCAACTGGACGGGGACTAATTAATGTTGTAAAATAAATACCAAAAAGTAGTGCCAAGTTTGAGATATACATTTTGGTAGAAAATACAACACTGTAAATGTCAAGTAGGGCGAAAATAAAGCAAGATGGCGACGCGTAATATATGTAATTAAGAAGTCGAAAATCAAGTAAAATTCTTTAATTTTTATCACAAAGTATATCATTACAAATAATTTAGTAAAAACTTAAAAAGTGCTTATGAGACTAATCAAAAATGTGTTGATAATCAAAAAACATCAAACAAATGTTGCATGTGAATGAAATGTGTAAAAACCAACAATTGCAGGGCAGAATTAGTGTAGAAAAACAAAAGTAGTGTTTGTGCCACTTTATAAAAGGTAAATAATAATAAAAATGTGAAAAATAAAAATTTTAAACGAAACCAAGCGAATTATATGCCAATTTTATTAACAAATGCATGAATTTACTAAATTGCTACCATAAAGTAACTCCGCCTAAGTAAAATGCACACGTAACCTTGTGAATGCGTAGCACAGTAGCACCTTTTGTCCAATGGCATCATAGGGTTGCTTCTTCTACCAACACAAAATTTAGAAGAAGTTTGCTAATAAGAAAAACCTAAAATAAGAAATTTTGTATGTGCTTTGGAATATATTATTTATTTATTTTTTGTTTGTTTTGTAGACAAAAATAAGCGATTATCGACGCTCGATATTAAGTGGCGTTTAAAAGTAGACAAATTTACAATTAAACACGATGTCTTCATCAACAGATCCAAACCATATGCACCAAGAGGATCTCGTATTTGGCATAACGAGTAGCATACCTACAAACACAGCAAATTCGAATATTCAGAATAACAGCAACAATATGAATGCCGCCAATAATTTAATAAATAATAACGTTAATAATCAAGAGCAGCCTCAAACAAAACGGCAAAAAATTGAAAAACTAAAGCCAACAAATGGCAGTACCAAAACTAAATCTGCGTCGGGTTTAACAATGTTACAACCTCCCGATGTTATTGACACGGGAGAGTTTCAGAATTTATCATCTTCTGCACATTCTATAATATCGCCTTCTTCATCGGATAACTCGCCCAGTTCAACACCTAGTTCGTCAAGAGCCGCATCTTTAACGCAACTATTGAATGTACAAAATTTAAATCACATCTTGCCTAAAACAAATCAACTTCATCATTACCATCATCCGCATAACCACAATGGAGGTGATCTTATGTCTAGCAGTATAATAAAAACTAGCAACTCTTCCGCCACCAATTCAGCTGATGAAGTGGATCGCAGCAGCTTGCCTGATTTATTACCGCTCAATAGCCAATGTTCAATAATAAAAGCTAGTACCTCTTTCTCTAATAAATCACGTCAGTCGGTTAACTTAAATACTGCAACATCAATTCAACAGCAACAGCATTTGGAAGAGTTGACAGCCTGCCAGGATATGAGAGAATTTGAAGATTCCTTAAATAAACAATGTTTGTGTGGTGTATCGGAGCGAATGCTTAGAAAACCATTTCAATCTCACTATTCTACGGATGCTAACGGACAGAAACGAGTAGCTAACTTAAGTGAATGGCCTACCAACAAATTACTACAATTTCTTTCGAATCTTCAGTTGCTGTTCGATATCTATTTGAAACAGAACTCGAAGGGTTTCATCTGTGCCCGTATTATGGATGTATGCGATGCTCTGATATGCAATGATCACAATCTAATCGATGAGATCATAGTGCTGGCCGCTTATAGTAATGCATATGTGCAGTTTTTGGCGGGACGTGTGTTAGCCTCGTTTTTGGTTATAGCCAAACAGGAAATGGACGATAATTGGCTAAAAAAACTTGTAGATAATCTATTTAATTTTGATCGTTTAGATCATAAGGCGGTGCAAAAGATACACTTTAGCTTGGAAATTATTAAAAGAATAGTCGAATGGACGGACATAGATTTGCACCCATTAGAAGAGGAAATTGCAGATACACAAAATTTATCCGATGGTATGCCGTCAACATCATCATCGTTTCATAATGCCCACAGCAGTGCTTCGACGGGAGATGATATGAACTTAGGCTATTTGCATTTTCAAGCGCAGCAGCCAACTCTTGAGACGAACTACTTTGCGGTGCACTATCGTTCAACAGAGAGTTTGGATGGTCCGTCATCTTCCGGTTCGTCTTCGGGACACTACAACCACAACGCCTTGGCCAATCAACACTTTAAAAATATGTCCAATACAGGCTATCACCAACATTATTTTACTTCATATCATACGCCGCACCATCATCCCACAATTTTACAACAGCAAGACTGTCAACTGATAACAGTCACCGATTCGGAAAGTTTTGATACCACTCATCTTAAGTGTAAAACCATAAAAATACTCGAAAATAAATGGCCCGCTTTGGTGGAGAATATGACATCTTTGATAAAAAACCATTTAGATGTAGAAAATGCTGAAAATTGTATACTAAACTTCTTACAACTATGGGAGAAAATTATATCGGTGAAAGCTAATCTACCCATAGGTGAAACTCAACCATTTTATGCTCAATTGGATATCGAATTACTGCTAAATCAAAATCTATCTTGTACGATATATAAACAGATGTTGTGCTTATTTAATGAGGCTTTATGTTATGGTTCTACTCTAGCTTTGCAGGACATGTTGCCAAATGAGACCTGCAAGTTGGCTCACCAAATTTTTAAGGATACGCGCATTTTAGAATCCCTACCTCGCAGACAGCCTGAAAATGTAGTGGGTCTCATAGGTTTCAAAAGAAAACCAATAAACTATGTCCCAAATTCGCTACAACATCAGTTTTGTTCGGTTACTGATGTCACGGAGAATGCCCTTAACACAAGCGATATAATTGAAATGGATAAGACTATTTTGCAAAAAATAGTACTTTTGGTTCTTAAATCCATAGCGGTAACCGTAAAAATAATACGTAGTGATTCTTCAGATTCTTCTATTGATTCCACAGACAATGAAGCGTATCAAGAAATGGAACTTATCCAAGGATCTATACGTGATGTCTTGTGTAATTTAGAGACTTTTATTAAACGCAGTCTTGATTTTCATCCACAATGTCATTTTAGTAAAATCTTAATACGTCTATTCGATGATCAAGATGATCATCTTATTGAAGCCATGGTTTGCACGCTGGATGTTGCGGATGGCATTTCATTTTGCAATAATGGCTTACCCGAACTAATATCCATGCTTAATCCAGTGTATACGTTTCTGGAGTTCTTGAACTCAATCCGATACAGTTCTGATTTACTTTTGGATTTGTTAGTCAGTAATGAGACATGTTTCCTATTGTACCTTTTGCGTTTTCTCAAATACATACGCAGGAATTGGTCAATGTTTGCTGGCATGGGACCAACTCCATTGGGAGAGGCAATGAGTGTGCTAATACGCTTGCGTTTGCAAATATCTCGTTTAGTATCGCGGCAGCTATATCCATATGATATATCGCCGGTGTTGCGGCTATTAGAAAGCTGCGAGCGTTTCCATGAAGGTGAGCCAGTTTAGGTAGTTTTTTTTTTGTATTTTCAATTGAATCTATTTGTATTTCATTTCTTAAGTCTAACTTTTAGCTAATGTAAAAAATTAACTATAAATTATTCATACAAAGTGGCTTAATTGTGGTTTATTATAATATTTATTGTATATTCAAAACTATATTTTAAATAAATTAATTTTTTGCAGAAAATTTTTAAATTTGCTTTGTTGTAGAGTAGTGGTTATACAGTACGCGAATATAATTCAAAGACGAGATATTCAATTCTGTTTATTTCTATTACATTGCTGACCATAACTTTGTTCTATGTATGTATATCTCTTGTACTTAAAATAAAACTAAGAAAAATGAATTTATACATATGTATATGTATGTATGTATGTATAATTTATTTTCCAGTTTTATTGTAGTTGTACAACATTTTTACTCAATCAATAGATTTTATTGAAAAAATTTTGCTCGGCAAGAATCTGTTGTAAGATTTTCGACCCAGCGTTCCGATAACAAATAAATAATACATTGAAATAAATTTTGACTAAATACATACATATTTGCTTAGTACTTATGTCTTCCATTTATTTTTTTTTAATTTGATACTAATAATCGTTTATTTTTTTTTTTTTTTGATGAATTAAATCAAACGTTTCTACGGTTACTTTTAACTATTTACATACATATATTAGATACAACTTTATTGTTAAAACCACTGATTAAATAAATTTTCAATAAATGTATACTTCCAAAACATTTTATTTTTTAACATTTACATATATAATCGAATAATATAAAGCCCTAATAATTAAAAAAAAATAAACACATTTTTAAATATAAACAAGAAAAACTTAAACTTAATCTTGCCTTATAATTTTTTAGTTAATTTAAAAACTCTATTAAAAACTTAAGATAACGTAAGTTAATATTTTAACAAAATAAAAAAATAGACTATTTTTTTTTAATTTAATCATTATTTATACATTTCTGCTAACAGACGATCAACTATGTTACTTAAAGAACTCTTGAGTAATAATTTTTTGTATTATACATATAGACACATACATATGTATGTATATATACATTAATTAATTATATTTTGTAAAAGATAGTGTGTAAATAATGTTTTATAAAATGTAGACATTAAATAAGAGAATAATATCTATTAATATTACTTTTTTTATAATATACATACTTATATACATATACATACATATGTACATACATATATATTTTAAATTATACAAACTATGTACTACCATTTTAGAAAGCGACATTTAGTTAGGTATATAAGTATATCTTTTTCTTATACTATACCCATACATTTATTTTTTAAATAATAAAGAAAAAAACTAATTTAAATGATACATATAAATACATACATACATACATATGTATATCTCGTTTATTTCAACACTATTGTAATGATTTTTTCTATGTGGTTAAGTATGTATATAGTAATGAGTTGCATTAACAAAGAAAAGGTATGTTTGAAGATTTTCGGGTTTTTTATGCATCATACCCGACTATATTCATTGATGCCACGATGAGTACACCTGTAAACACTAGGGATCAACTACGAACTAAACATGAACACAAACTGATTCATGGTTATAAGCATGAGCACAGTATGAACAACTACAAACACGATGGCATGTTCGAACAATCAAGTACAAATACAGAAAAATAAGGTTTTATTTTTATTAACAAAACCAAACATTTCCTGTAAAATGCTAAATTAAAAATATAATACAATCAAAAATTTTCTCAATCGATTCTTACAAAAATGTAATTTATATTTACTAAATCTAATAATATTATTATAAATCAAATTTACTTACATAGGTATATTCATTTTGTAGTTTCTATAGATATGCAAAATTCCGTACGGACAGGAGAATATAGATAAATGCAAAACTTATTTCAAATACAATAACTTGAAAAATTCTTATTTCAAACTTCGAACACATCCATATGTCCACGAACACGGACAGAGTTCATTCATTGATGGTATGAACAAACTTCTGCTTACTGGCGTCGGCGTTAAATCAAACATGTGTTCGGAAAGCTAATTGCGTTCGAAAATACACATTTTATGATGAACACATCAGAATGCTTATGTAAAGTTAGATCACTGCAGGACTTTAGTACATATGTATGTATGCCAATAAAAAAACTTGAAAAATTTAATTTTTTATAATTGTAAAAATCTTGTTTATTTTTTTACAAAATACTTAACAATGTTGGCAAAACCAAGTACATGTCGTGGTTGAACATTTTTTTACGATTATCCATGATCGAATTGTTTGTCAACGTGTTCCATTTAAGGAAAAAAACCGCTCAGTTCAACACTTTTTTAAGCTAAGCTGTAACCTATACAATATTTAATTAAAAAATATCAAAAACCCATCCCTGATTTCTGTTAGTGCATTAATCCATTTTCTCAACCACAGCCTTTTAAAAGTAAACAAATATGCATATTGACACACTCACACGCATACTACTAGAGAAGAAATGGCAATCACAATAGCGGCAACCATTCATTAGTTTTCCGTAAAATCTACAAGAGTCCGGTTGTTCCGTTATTATTTATAGTTTATAGATTCTTTTATTGTGTAAATAACAATAAAGTTTATATTTTTTTTTCATAATTTTATAAAGCAAATGCTGATGAATCTTTTAGTTTAAAAATATTGATGAAATATACAAATTATGGCAGTGAGAAATGTGTGCGAAAATTTGTGACACAAAGATGAATTAAACATAATGGTGGTCGAATTGAAAACGGTAAACCATGTTGCTTCTGTTTACAGCACCAAAAAAATAATGTGAGGTTATTTAGAGAATCATTGATAATGATATTCTATTTGAAATTTTTCATCCGTTTTACAAGTGTACGTTCGTTCGGTTATTACATACATACATACATGTGAATCGTTATTTGAGTAAATAATAAAAAAAAAAAACATATGTATGTAATTTTATAAGCAAAATGTTGGTAAATAATCTAGTTTAAAAATATTGTTCAAATAGCTACATGAATTATGTGTGTACATGGTATGTAAATCGGTAATTGATGTTGCCCCTTTTTAAAGCAGCAAAAATAGTAAGAGTAAACAATCGTTGTAAAGAGAGTGATTTAACTGGACGATTTTATTGTTTTGTTAGTTAATAAATATAAAAAAAAATAATCTTAATAAAGTGCAAAGTTTTATTATAAGGCAGCTAATCAAAGGAATGAGTTGTATTAAAGCATTTTAAAGAGCTATAAAAATGTGTTTTTTTAAATGAAATATTTTGTTAAAAATATCCATAACAAATTGTTCATGGAGCAAATGTTAAGTGAAAGAAGACAACAATTGGTTTCGGTTGTTATAAAAAAAATATACATATATATGTGTGTATGTACGTTTGGTAAGTTTAAAATTTCAATGCTCTAGGCTGAACCCGCACCAACAAAAATAAAACGCTTTTGTCTCGTTAAGTCAAAGACACTTGTTTCATTGACTATGTAACTAGACTCGACACTTCAAAAAGAAGTAATGTCAAATTACCCAGTTATGTATTTCGAGAGGGGAAGCATAGTAGTTGGGAGGATTTTTTATATATGTATATATGTATGAACTTGAACAAACATGATAACAGTCTTTTTTATATGCCAAAGTTGGTTGTTCTTGTTACGTTCTGTAACTTGTTTGATGTTAACACACACAAAAAAAAAAAAAAAAAACGTCTTATCAAACGTCTTAATTAGTGTGGGTTACATCATAAGAAAGCAAGCAATCATGTGCAGCAAGGTTCGTTTCAGTCTGTTTTGTCTCCGTCTGTCTGGATATGTTGTATCAAACCACATATATTTTATGCCCCCAATGTTATCTTGCAGTAAGTCATACAGAAAGTTTGCGTTTGCTTTGTTCGATGTGGGTTCTCTTATAAGAACTAATGTTTTGTCGTCGTATTAGTCACAAAATCTGTTTTGTCTTACGTCGGCAGCGTGGGTTCAGCCTAAAACAATTTTTTAGATATTATTAATTATATGTACTTTTGAAATAGTGTTCAGAGTGTTAATTAGGATTATTTGTTAAAAAAAGTACTAATAGAAATAATTGGGTTCGCTAATGTAAGAAAGTTTTGACAAACATTCCTGAATTATATACAATAAGATTTTTAATTAAGATAAAAACTACATATGAAGATTAAACGTTACTTTTAATCTTTAACATATTTAGAATTACAAGCACACGTTCTTTTTTACTTTTTATGATTTAGTGCTAATCTAAATCTTATTAATATCAATTTAAAATATCGTATCGTCAAAAAGACGTTTCAATGGATCCAGAAATTTTTACATCTTCCTTAATAATTCATGAACTATTTCAAACTATCACGGACCTAAAGATTAGGATTTATAAGCGAACTTACTTATCGTAACCTTAATAAAGAAAAGACCTACCTCAGTTTTTTTAAATGGGATATTATTTTGCTTATTCCGATCGATAACTCAGAGAGTTAGCTATGGAAATATGTATGATAAATACGCTTTATGAAAAGAAAGAGTTAGAGCAAAGACTATAGATATATAAAGATGTTGCACTGCCATACATTGTGTTGCCACTGCTAAATTCAGGATGTGATTTTGCGAAAATCACTTTGTGTATGACTCATGATAGAATTCTCATCAACGGAGAGCAAAATACCAAAAATGAAAGAAACTCTCAGCAAAAGCAATTCATACTTATGAACATTGTTTATGTACGTGTGTTTACTAGGCTTTTGCCAAAGACTATAAATATATAATAAAGGGCTGCAACGAGTAACTTTTTTCTTCATATGTGAAACTCGCAGTCGAATACAGTAGATATTTGCTCTGTCGCTCAGAGCACAAGCAGTGAAGAGAAGAGATTGTTTGTTTGACAAATACTAACCAGTAGCAACCGCAAATTAAATGAGTACCGAAAAATATGAACATACAAAACCGTAGCCAACAAAAAAGAAGTACCTTAAAAACTATGTTCACTTCATGTGGTACTTCAAGAATTTTTCATGCAATGCTGAAAATTAAAAATTTTCAATTTCAATCCACATTCGCTAATATGCCGGCTTTTTAAGTCTTTAAAATAAATAATGGAAAAATTATTCATACATATGCATTATTTTTTTCATAAATTCAATTAATATTTTTTGAAAAGGAAAAAATGCCTATTTTTTAATACCTTTAAACATAAGTAATTAGTAACTAAGTAACAAAAATCTAAATAAATAATATTATGTATAAACTTGCCTCACTTAATTCCATTTTTTTACTACACTCAACAGAAAGAATTTTTTTTTTTATTTGCCAACCTTCACGTAGTACTGCAAGTACCAAGTGAAGTTCGGCGGTCGCATTATGTTCACCTCGTTCTGTTCATACATGTTGCGATTATGATAGCAAAACACACAAGCAGTGAACTTACACACGCTAAGTCGAGTAACAACAAGAAGTGACAACAAGTTTTTGGTGTTCTCAAAAATATGAACATTGTTTCTGTAATTCATTTCGAGTAAGTGTTCATGCTTTGGAAGTACACGTGAACTTCTTAGCTACACATCTATTTATGCAGCATTCTAATATATAAAGATATTGCACGTAGAACATTGTACGGCAAATGCTTCATTTGCTGGTGGTTTTAGTAGTAAAACCACTTTTTTCAAGAGAGTCATTTATTTTCTCAGAGAATTTATTATTCTCATGTCTCTACTATTCATTTAGATATGTATACATGTGTTCATACGTTTGTGTCTTTGCATACACAAGTATGTGTGCATGTGTGTACATTTAATAAACAAACGAAAGATTCCATATAAACAAACAAAAAAACTTTTCGAGCCTTTGCTGCAATAGAGTCATAATTCAAAAAATCTTGTTTGGCAGGAAACGAATTTAAAGTCTAGAATTTACCTATAAATCAATGGTAAAATATTCTTCTCCCAAGAGAATAATAAAATACAAATATCTTTCATATTTGTATGAAAATTTTGCACAATATAAAAATTGATATCGCGATTAGTTATATACATACATATTAGCTCAAAAATTACATATTTTGAATTATGACGCTTTTGAAGCAAAGGCTCGTTTTGCGTTCGCACAATATATGTGGACATAAGATACGTAAAGCTAATGTCGCTGATTCTTATTTAAATGGCAAATATATGTATTTTATTGTTGTACTATTGCAAGAACATCGATTCGCACCGAGTTTAATATTATTTAAAATTGGAAATTTATATAACTACATATTGTATACATATCTACATACATACATATATAAAAATAAAGTGTCACGACGTTTGTTCTCGCTAATCTCCGAAACTACTGGACCGATTTAAATGAAATTTCACGCAGATATGTTAAGAGTGTATAACTTGAAATATAGGCTATAGGTATACATATGTATTATTTTGAATTTGAAATAGAAAAAATTGCTTTTTGAATAACCTGGTCATTTATAAAAAGATTTTCAAAATTATTGTTTTGTTTGAAAGGTGTTGCCTGCAGTTGGGTCTCATAAATTTATTTTTGGAAATCTGTTAATTACTCTGCTAGCTCAACGGATATCTTGTGCTCGCTGCCGTATGGATATAATAAAACCCGCGCAAATTTTGTCATATCCATCAGAAATGTTTGTACATGCAAAAAATTATGATAAAAATTCAGATTTTGGAAGTTTGTGTGCACCCTCTGACTTGTTTTTCGAAGTTTCTAAGATACACATAAAAGTTTTCGAAAAGATTTTTACTACCAATAAAGCAATGAAAAATATTAAAAAAGTCATGATTCAGCAATGCATAGAATGTACTAATAGTACATTTTATTCCTTTTGGTTTGACGAGAAGAATGCTTGTTACAATCATAGGCTGGAAGTTTTAAATTTGCTTATACTAATATTACTAAGAAAGCATTCTGCCTGGGAAACTTACCAGTATAAACAAGCACATATTGAAAAAGTAAAAATTTTAAAACATTAATTTGAATAAAAATTAAAATAAAATATTATACAAAATAAGTACTATGTTTACATGTCTTTTATTTTATCTCCCTCTTATTAGATCTCATACCGAAAGTTGTGCGCTGTTAAATTAAGTTTAAAAAATAAGTAAATAACAGCATCATGACTTCGGTGTGAACGTAAATACTTCCATTTATACAACAATAAAGTAAGTATATTTGCCCTACAATAACGAAAAGAATCATGTTCGTTCCCTATTTATGTTTAACATACATTAATAAAGTAGCTAGCGAAGCTAAATTCATTTTTAATTTTAAAACAGAATTAAAAATGTGTGAAATAAAAAAAAAGAAATACCGAAAACAATACACACACCCAAACAAAAGTATTCATGGTAAGCATATACTTACATACATAAATAAATGTGTGTTTCTGTGTATATGTAAAAAATACTACTCTCTTTTCTGTTATTGGTTTTGCTCAATGCAAAGACAGTATTTTCTATTTACCCTTTAAACCTTCCCCCCTCGTCCATAGAAGTTTACAATTTCTGTTTATGAAAAATGTTCGCAGTGCAACATCTTTATATATCTATAGTCTTTGGTTAGAGCCTTTCTAATATTAAAGCAACGATATATATTTTCAAGAATTTTAATTTTGTGATTTTAAAATTTTAATCTTTGTTATTCCACATACATGCTTTGTAATTTCAACGCAAATATATGAAAAATTTTTCCTTGCATTTTTTCCAACCTATCCTAATGTCTATTTATCATGCGTACTCTACGTTTGGTTTCCGGTACTAAACTATCGTTAGGATCCATTGCTACGGCTAAAGGATATGATACTATAGAGGTGCGTCTACTTAAGGAAACATTCACATTAATTTGATCATTAACAATACTTAATGGTGATACAGTTGATAATTTGTGCCTCTGATAACTTGAAGCAGCGGGTACCGAACAACGTCTGGCCATCATTGATGGAGATAATTCTTAAATAATAAAATTCAAGTGAATTGAAAATAAAAAAAAAATCAATTAAGAAAACCGTTTTATTTGAAAATTTACCTGCACTACCACATGCATTGCTTAAAATATCGGAATTATCTAGAGATTGTGTTGTGGTATGCTGTCGTAACAATTGCCAATTGCTTGAATAGGAAACATTCGGATGTATGGGTGTGCCAGTAGTGGTTGCTTGCTGCTTTAGTTCAGAAGAATTTTGTGGTGATCCATCAATTAAATATTGTTGTTGTTGATGTTGTTGCTGTTGATGATAATGTTGCTGATCTTGACTTGATGATCGTGATAATGATTTTAAACGTTGTTGTAGCTCTTGTTGTTTTTGTTTTAATGCCAATTCTGTTGTGGTTATTTTATGGTATTTATTTTTTTTATATATTCATAAGCATACATATTAAGGATTTTCAAAATCATAACAACACGTAAATATATGTAAATATTTGTATTAAGTTCTTATTAATACACTGAGAGAACAACAATTTGAAAATATCAGAAAGGAAAACGTACATATAAGTATGTATGTGTTTGCATGTGTGTTGAGGCAAAAAGAAATTAAGAACCTAAATTATTATAATATTGAATTCTTGATGTGAGTGAAGGTGAAGATAAATTTAAATTTAACTCAATTCAAAAAAACTCTTAGTAATTTTGAATTTTCATTAATTCAATAAAAACTGAACTTGAGCCTAAATAATATTACTTTTCATAGGTACATCAATATAAGTCCGAATAATAATTACGTTTATTCGTAATAAGATAAATAAAATATATCAATTCAAAAATTTTAGTCGAGCTAATTTGTCAGTGTCTCATTACACTTAACAGACGTGTGTGAAACTTGCAGATCAGAAGATTAGAATGAAGATCAGTGATTATTATGGAAAAAATGCCGATGTGTTGGAAAATAACACTACATAAATATGGTGGATCGGGTAGTGCAATAGCGTGCAGAAAAGGTGGGATTTCTGAATTAATTTTGGTAGTTAAAAATTGTTTATTTTTTTAAATTTTCATAAAAAAAATTTTCTAGGGAAGATTGGTGGTTACTAAGGAAAAGTGACCCAGGTGCTCTTCAAAATTAGCTACACTAAAATTTTGGTTTCAATCTTTGTTAGTTAAATTTATATTTATTTTCAGACAAATGAATGCTTGCAGTAGTAGGCGACCAAAAAGGACATACATACATACAAATAAAATTGTGAAATATAGATCAGGTACAGACAAACGCATACACTTTTCGCTACAGACAATTAAGAAAAAAAATAATGAAGTAAAAATATTTTAAACAAATAATTGCACTCATTATTGAACATGTGGCAGCCCGTAACATAAGGGGCTGTGCACATATTACGTAATGTTAATGTTAAGACGTGATAACTAGTGATAGGTTAGGTAGTGAATGTTCCGAGAAAAATTAAGAAAAAATCTCTCCTATTTTCAAAAGAACATTCTCGTATTGCTATTGTTAGAAAAAAAAACCTGGATTTGTTTATTTTTAATTTATTAAAAAGAATATATATAATGCAATTTCCAGAGTTTCAGATATTTTCGTGATTCAAAAAAGTCTCAAATATAAAAAAATTCTTGTGGTGGCATAAAAACAATTAGAAGAATAGGATTTTTATATTTTTCACACATTGTTTATAATTTTTCGGACTTTAATAAAGCACGTTTTACAAAAATAGAAAAAAAATATCACACATAAAAAGAAAGCAAAACTGTATAGAAAAAATCAAATCCTCACAAGAAAAAACAACGGAAATTTTACTTCAAATAATGAACGCTGGCAACGATGGTTCTCTTGTATTCTCTCTCTCTTTCAAAACTTAAACAAATAAGTTTTGTTTTAGTCATTCTGGTCGATATCCGTTTCCTATTTATTTAGATTCCTTTAAGTTTTCGTGGTGTGGGGATACATAAATTAAATGAAATCTTAATTTAAAAAAAAAGAATGTTTTTTAAACAAAAAGGAGTTATTTTCAAATTATTTAAACGACAAACAGTATTAGATAGACGACAAAGAAAGACATATCGATGGCTTAATATAGAAAGGTCGCAGCTCGTTTTTTTTTTCAAAATCAGTTTTTTTACATGTTCTGGTAGACAATACTCAAATACACCTCCCTTAAAAAATTCAGTTTCCTATGTTGACGAATAACAGATTTACAGTAATTATAAAAAGCCCTAACTCTTTAAAAAAAAAAAAAAAAAAAAAATAAAAAATTAAATATAATTGAATTTGTTGGCTGTTTTAATAAAAATCTGCTTCAGAAAAAAAAGTAGCTAAAAGTTGAGATACGACCTTTCTATATTAAGCCATCGATATGCAAATAGAGTTTGATTAAAGAATTTTTATTTAATGTTCAGTTTTGTTATACATATATATATATATAGGTTGCTTTCAACTACATTATTGTAATATCATACAAGTATTGTAAATAAACTTTAAAACGAAACAACTATACAGTAGTAGTCGAAACATTTGCAAGTCTATTTTAGTTATTATTATTATTTAAATAAAAGTTATGCGATTAATTCATGAAATTAATACATATACTCGTATTTTGTTGAGTTTTCATTAAAAACAATATAGTTTTTTTAATTTGTGATTTTAGTTGCAAACTCTTTTGACCACCGCTGTTAGTTTCTAATGTATTTGTTACATAGGCAAAATTTTATATACAAAAAAAAAATACAGTCAGAGAAAATGTGTGTGTTTATTGTGTGAGTCAGTATGAAATTTAGAAAATATTTAACAGATGTCCTGTCGGTAAAAGTCAATCAAATAATATTAAAAAGTATGTAATATTGATACTAAATTTAAAAGCTTTTAGATTTCTTATTAAATGCTTATAACAACAGAGTGCGAATTCTGTCCTGATAAGGAATTTTTCATTTTATGTTTTTAGTATCAATATTTAAAATTTACATAAAAAAAATATTTTTCGTATCAAATATTAATCACATCGATAGTACAAACATTCAGAGATAGAAAAAAACAATTTATTATTAGATAGAAGTACATATAAAGTTGCACACATTTACTATTAATATAATTTTACTAAATACGCATTAAATTTAAAATATATTGGGAGTAAAAATTCCATTAAGTTAAAATATACGTTTTTTTTAAAGCTATTAGTTCTTTTTCAATATTTACTTTCACATTTAGTTTAAAATTGGATTTTTGTAAATATTTTTCAATTTTGATTATAGTAGTTGCAATCAATTGCATATATCTTGGTTAGTTAGTTTATATTAAACGCTACTCTTATACATAAATAAATAGAATAGACAGTGAAAAGTTTCTTAAAATTTCGGCAAACTTTTAGATGAAATACCTTTTGAAGCTCGACGATCCGGTCGATGAGTTTGGGCGTACGATTGTAAAGAACAACGTCTCAAACGCTTATCGTTTTTATTTTGCTAGAAAGTGTAAAAAATTTTGAGTAAATATAAAGATTTAATTAAAATTCTTTGGTCAAATATACTTTTACTTAAGGGTACAATAGATCTAAGGTGTGATAGAAAATAATAAAAAATCGGAAATATGGCAACTCCAGTAATAAAATCTTGCCTGCATTTTTCCGTTTTAAATTTCTCTTTTTTTTTTAGAAAGCTGAGGGAAAAGAGAGTACCCATATAGCAAAGATTTCATGTGTTTAATACTATGTTCACACGACAAGATGAAGCACTTGCTTCGCTTTCTGAAGCATGTTTATGAATCTAGCTGTTCACACGACTCATGTACTTGCTTCGATTTGACAGTTCTCTTTTTAATAACAAATAAAATGTAAAATGGACAAAGAAAAATAAGTTAAAACTATTACGCATTTTTAAAAATGCACAAACATATTTTTTGTTTCCATTGTTTTTTTATCTTTATAGTTTTAATTCAATTTTTCACTTTTAATTAAAGTTTTTGTTGTGTTTTTTGCATCTAGTTCAGATAAACTTCCGATAAATTACAATAAAATTTAGAGAAGACAGCAATTTTTCATAATTCGCAAGTAGATTCAATATGAATCTACATGCTTCGCTCTCAAAATTTTGTATGGCGAAGCATGTTGCTTCGCTCATGATTGGGGTGTGCAGCATGAATAGAGAGGGAACGTAGTATAAATTTACCACAAACATTGTTGACAAGCATTGTTGTTGTAGCAGGTTGCCTGAAAATTCTTATGGAACCAAACCGCAAAGAAACCCCAGCAAACGAAAAAAAAAAAAAAATTGCAAATCGACAACTTCCGCTCTGATTTTCAAAAAAAAAAAAAAAAAATATCCAAAACTACAAACAAACTCTTTCAAACAACAAAATATTTAAAAAATCGGTCGATAAATAGATTAACTGAACTTTCCCCATCGATTTTATGGGACCTACATAGCTGCAAGAAAATCCGATAAAAAAAAAAATTTTTTTTTGGACAATTAGTTCGCACATGGCGGAGTTATTGGAAAAAGGTTCAAAATGGCCCCGATTAAAAAAAAGTTATGGAACCGAGTCGCAATTTTTTCTAATAAAAAACAATGTTAAGTTAAGCGATAAAAAATATTTGCGGGGAGGGAGGAGGAAGAGGGCGTAATAAAACTCCCAGCAAAAGGAATAAAAATAGAATTAGTACCGTAAAGGAGTTATTCAATAATCAATATTTTATTTATTTACATTTAGGGTGCTCCGCAAGGGAGCGTATTAGGTCCTGTTTTGTACACTATTTTTACTGCAGATATGCCAGTTAATGATAATGTCATGGTGGCAACATATGCGGATGACACTGCAATCGCTGCAGCAAGTAACTCACCAGTAGAAGCATCGTTATTTGTCCAGAATGAAATTCATCTTCTAGAAAAGTGGCTCACAAAGTGGAATATAAAGGTCAATTCAGATAAATCCAAACATATATTTTTCACACTACGGCAAGGAGACTGCTCACACGTGACTATTTATGGTAATAAAGTACCTAAAGAAAATTCTGTTAAATACCTAGGAATGACTTTAGACAGAAGGCTGACTTGGAAGCATCATATTAAATCTAAGCGAAATCAATTAAAGATAAAAACTAGTAGATTATATTGGCTACTAGGGCCAAAATCAGAACTAAATTTAAACAATAAACTTTTAATCTACAAGGCAATTCTAAAACCTATATGCACATACGGAATTATGCTTTGGGCAACAGCAAGCAAATCAAACATCGATATTCTAGAAAGATGTCAGTCAAAAACTCTAAGACTAATTACTGCAGCGCCATGGTTCGTCACAAACAAAAATATTCGTAGAGATTTATGCATGTCTTCAGTACGCGAAGAAATCCAAAGGTTAAGTAAAAACTATCTTCAAAGATTAAGTAACCATACCAATCCTCTGCCTATTACTCTATTAGACGATACCAATGAGTTACGAAGATTGAAACGAGTTCATGTGTTGGACTTGCCTTTCATAGGCTAGTCTGCTTTTTATAAATTGAATAGCTTATATTATATTTTATCTAAATTAAATTGTAATTGTTATGTAGTCCATTAAGGCTACTAAACTCCTGTAATTTTTGATTTAAATTATCACATTTGCTTATTGTCTTACAGAAGATAGATTGCAAATAATAATAAAAAAAAAAAATATTTAGGGTGCCCTTGCCCCCTCCCCCAAATTAACAAAAAATTTTATGATACCAAACTGAAAGCAAAAAAAAAAAAACAAGTATTTTGATAATCGGTTTATAAATGATAAGAGTTTGGAATTGGAGGCACGTTGTTCCCCAAAAAATATTGATCCCGTAGGAATGTAGTCACCCTCTGAAATATTGTTTAATATTGTTTTAAAATTAATAAAATTTTTATCGATGGCTTAATATACGAGTAGAAAGGTTTTATATCGTTTTTTTTTTCAAAATCGATTTTTAAGCTATTGCATAGCTTCTATCGCGGGCTTTGAGGCGACCGAATCAAGAAATTTTTAAAAGTTTGTTTCTTAAGTCTTTTGTTTATGAAACGAAAAACACCTGGAAAAAATCTGTCATTTGTTTATGAAACGAAAAAACCTGGCAGTAAGTTTGTTTCTTAAGTCTTGTTTTTTGAAAAGAAAACTTTTTTTTTGTATAGTCTATGTATGATGACTATACAGTGTTGCCGCTTTGGAAATATTTTAAATTTCTAGTGTTGCCACTTTTCGCGGAAACATTTCCGGGATTTTGTCCAAGTTTTTGGGAATTCCCGTCCATTGTTGCCACCGTTTCCCGGGAAATTTTCCGGGATTTCTGGGTTTGTGTATATAAAAGAAAGTCGTGTTAGTTACACTATTTATAACTGAAGAACGGCTGAACAGATTTGGCAGAAAATTGGTGGGCAGGTAGCTTAGAGCCAGAAGAAGGACATAGGATACTAAGGTAAGGCACTTTTTACTTGGGGGGACCAGGGTGCCCCTCCTTTGTATGGGGCACTTCCAGTATAGCTAGAAAACAGAAATTTAAATTGAAATTGCATAAGTTGATAAAAAATGCTATGCAATAGCTTTACCGCGGCAGTCCCCGAGTGCCACACGTCTTTTTTTTACATGATCTGGTAGACAAAACTCAAATACACCTCCCTTAAAAAAATCAGTTTCCTATGTTGACGAATAACAGATTTAAGCTTAGATCCCACTATCGGCACAATGTACCGATTTTTGTCGGCTCACTGCAATAAAGTCATAAGTACTAAACCAAAATTGAGTTATTTCTCAATTAATTCTAGAAAAAGTCTATATGGCTGTATTACCAATGCAGTGTGGTGCAATTATGTGCTTATATTTAAATTAGTTGACAAATAAGGCAAATTTATCTTATTACTTACAACATTATTTCAGTGAGCCGACGAAAATCGGTACATTGTGCCGATAGTGGGATCTAAGCCTTACAGTAATTAAAAAAAAAAACACTAACTCATTTCATATGAAAAAAATAAAAAATAAAAAAATTAATTTTGTTGGCGGTTTTAATAAAAATCTGATTTCGAAAATAAAATTGAGTTTTTTCCTTCTCCTATAAAGTAGCTAAAAGTTGAGATACGACCTTTCTATATTAAGCCATCGTTATGTATTCAAGTCGGTTTTTTTTTACCAGAACTATTTACACACATTTCTTATGACGATGCCTACTAACTAGACTTTGTTCAGATAAAAATTAGTTATTTATAGTTTTACTTACCGATTTATAGTGCTGATTGATATCCGAGGCAGCCTTAAGTAATAAATAGATAAATACTAAAGCAAATAGGTAAATAATTGGTTCCGCAGTAGAGTTCTTTTTGTTTATATTTAAATCCTTTTTCTGAGTTTTTTGATATTTGGCTTTGGTCGATTTATTATATTTGTTGAAACCATTTTTGGTGTTGCTAGTTTTAATCGAGTATTTTGATTTCTTGGGTTTATTAGAATTTTCTTTGGCATAATCGCCATTGCCACTGGAGCCACTGCTATCATCATTCTGAACGCCACTGCTCTCCGCCACCTCTATAACACCGCTCCCAATCTCAATATCCATTAAGATATCATTTATATTATAGTCGTCATTCGAACTTTTTTCTTGCCGTTTCTCAGTTTGCTCTTGTTGCTTGGTGAAAATTTCCAAATCTTTGCATATGTCTTTATATTCTAAAAATCTTTCTAAAATTTTTGTATTTTTAGGCTTTTCTGTTTGTTGTAGATAGTTGGAAATTTTTTCTCTGTGCTGTTGTACTTTATCGGGTAATGAAGTATTTTCTACGCAATTGACGAGACATTTTGGCACACTAATCACGCCTAAATAAGTGGTTAATAGGACGATTATAATCCCAACAGGTACAACAAGATGATTGTTATTATTACTTGTGTTGAAATTTTCGAAATCATGACTTTTTGTTTGTTGGTCTTTTTGGTTTGAAAATTGAATATTTTCCAAATTTAAATCTTTGGTAGCAAAGTTATCACATTCCTGAAAGATTTCATGAGTATCATCCTTCTCTATATCCTCCATCGTCCTTTTGTATTATATATATATATATATATATAATATACCGTAATTTATTTTTGTATGTATTTGTATTTATTTAAGAAGACACATTTGTATTTAGATGTGTTTGCACTTGAATTGGGGTAAAATTAAATGCACTGTTAGAAAAATCAATAGTACGCAAAAATAGTTGTTTCTCTGTTAAACATTTTTCGTTTTAAGTTGTTTGTATATTTTTATTTAAATATTTTTAAGTAGTATGTATGTATATATGTACATAATATCAGTTTAGGTTTTTGGTTTGGTTTTTTAATATATTTTTATTAATTGGTTTTTACATTTTCTTTTTTTTTAATTAAACAAATATTTTGATAAGCGACTGTATAGTACCGTAATGATTAATATACTAACACTCTTAACTTGATTTGACGTTTAGTATGAAGCAAGGCGAATTCATTACCTTATTAGCCTACGTCATTATCAGCTGTGCAACCCTGAACTGTCAAAAATTGCGTATGCGTAGGTTAGTTTCTTTTTTTTTCTATATTTCTATACTAACATTGTTGCACTTGCTTTGACAGTATAGGAATCGAATGTTATTGTTGTAGAGACGAAACTACATGGTATGAGCTCGCCTTGTTGTGAAGTAAAGCTTAGTACTCTGTTCGAATTTGTGGAAAACGTTGAGCAACATTGATTATTTCACTTGGAAAATATGACATTTAAAATGTGGTGTATAAATTTTGCATTGTATGTTCAGTTGTCAAAATTCCTTATGAAATAAAGCCATCGTGCTTTATTTTGAAGGTATTTTAAAATGTTGCCAGGAACATTTCATATGTGAAAAAACAAAGTGCTACTCTTGCAGCATTTTTTTACGAATTTTCCACGCAAATTTTTCATACATGCATTTTGACAGCATTCCGCGTGGAAAACTGAACAGAATACTGGGCTTAAGTTGTTATTAATACTTACAACTGCAACACTGTGTGTAGAGTTACACTCAACAAAAAAGTATATAAAAACGAATTTATTTATATAAATCAACCTATTTTTACACACGAAATTAAACCGTCTACTTTTGATAAATCGTTAAAATGCCTTTTGTTTTCATTTTTTTAGAAAATTAAGTTTTTGGCAAATGTTTAAGTTAAATTATTTTTTGAGTTTCTTATTGTTTGTGGAATTGATTTTATTTTGTGTTTATTACAAAATTTAAGTCTTCTAAGTAAATTTAAAAATGTCTAAATAACTAGCTGTGTCCGGTGTGCTTCGCTGCCCAAACTTGTATATTTTACTTGTATGTGGGTGCCCGTTCCCCTTGTCCTACCGATCCAAAATTTTTTTTGGGAGTTGTTCTTAAAGTAATACACGCCGAATTTTAAGAGATTCAGTGCTTCCGAAATTTTTAGATGATCAGTCTTACCGTTTGGCTTCCTATATGGAACATTCAAACAGAAAAGCAAACAAAAATACAAACTAAATTTATTTTTATATACAAGTGTATAGATTAATAAAATATTCTATAGATTTTCATCCTAAGTTTTCTTGGGATTTTTTCCAACTTCTTCACGGCTCTATAATTTATTACAATCTGGTAATCGCAATTGGGAAAAATTCCCGGGAATTATTATTCAGAATTGAGCTGAATATAAAACTATAGAAAAAATATAACACAGGAATAATTTTATTCACCTTCTAAATTAAATGTAGGATTATCAACTGAATGCTTAGGTTTTATAAATGAAATATTCTTGCCACTACTGGTTACATCTGGTCTGATTTCTTCTTTCTTCCAGTGTGCATCACTTACGATCTCTTCTTGACGATCATTATTGGTATTAACACATTCTGAAGTTTTATGGTTGTTTTTCCCATGAACGATAGTACGAATTTTTCGCCAACAACGGTTTATACCCATGAAACCCGTAAAACAAAGACAGACATCGGAAACTTCCTTCAAACAATCAAAGAATTCCGTAACAAAACAGGGATTGATTACAGCATAAACAATAATGTTAATGCTAAGTTGTATGACGTTCAATGTTGTACATATTACTTCCAAATGTTGCATAATCTTGAAATTTACTTTTGTAACATCTCCACCATATAATAGATTGACGAGACTTTTGCGAGATGTTAGATGAGCCGGTAACTCTCCCACTAGATATAAAGTTATTACAATCACTATGCTAACGGTTAATTTCATTTGATGCTATAGTGTGGCGTAAGGGGAATAAAAAATTGCATAATTAAATGTTAAAAAGTGTTTCTTATTAAAGCATTATTTAGATTTTTTGCCTTGTAGCGGTTTTCTGCATTTTTGTTGCTGTAATTTGAACAACTCCTTTGACATTTTCTACTTTGTTTAGTCCATTTATAAAATGCTACGACAATGGCCGTATTTCCCACCATTAAAAATATAGCTGGCAACACTGTCAGCAAGATAAACGTAAACCAATTGTGAATTCTGTAGAGCCTGTAAGCAAAATAGTGTATGTATGTATAGTATATGTATGTATTTATTGAAAATTGTAAAATATTTTTAACACCCTGTATTATATTCAGTGAATCAAATATTTATGCATTGGTGAAGGTTATATAAGATTCGGCATAGCCGAATGTAGCACTCTTACTTGTTTTTTCATAAATTTTGGTATACAGACAGTTTATCTTGTCTAAAATTACCAAAAGGTTACATTAATTTTTAACGGAAGTGAATTTTTTGAATTTTTCTTAAAAAAAAAAAAAAAAAAAAAAAAAAAAAAAAAACAATAAAACCAACCTTTCCCAATTTTGTACTGAAAAAAACTTTAAATTAATTAAATTACTACTTACTTAGAAAAATAAAATTCCGTTGTTTGAAAAGTACCATCATCATTGACCACAAACACCCAAAAATACGGAAAATTTATCAGAATTGATAAGAGAGTCACGGCTATTATCATTCTTCTAGCCACAATACGTCTGCAAAATTTAGGATTGCCATTCGTTATGCCCCAACGCAAATAAATAAAACGATCCAAACTAACGCAAGCCAAAACAAGATTTGCCGCTCCCGTTGTAATACCAAATAAAGGTGTTTGCCATTGAAAATCATATGCCATCCAAAATGTACTATCATATAGAAAACTGCGCGATAAGGATGTAAATGTTATTAGCAGGCAGGATATACAGTCTAGCAAAGACAGGACAGCTAAATAGCTAAATGCTGATGGTGTCATTTTAGGCCTCATAAATACTATGTAATTTATTAAGTTGGTAAACAAGCCAAAAAAAGCCAACGTAGGCACCACAAAAGCATATATGATAAATTCCCATGGTGCCAATTCACTACGACGCCAAACGCATAAAACGGTTTCTTCCCAATCCTCACTGTATGTTTGTGATGTCTGAGAATTCTCCGAACTGGAAGTGTTTGAAGTAGAGTCATTACCTATTATGGTAGCCCATAGTCCAGATGTTGATGAGATGAATAGTGATTTAGTGCTCTCTACACATTGCATATCTTGAGGCTGATTTGTATAATTCTTCGTTTTATTTTCAGTTTCCTTCTTACATACATAAATACTATTTTAGCTTGTGTACGCCAAGTCTGTCCTGGTTCCGGTCTATCAATCAACTAATTTTGCTTTATCAGTTTTTGCTTGACATGATTAAAATAGTAGTTACTTTCGTTGGAATTTGTTTATTTTTATGTTTATATTGTATTTGCAGATTGATATGTATGTATGTATGTGCGTACTTAGATAGAGGTACAGATAAGTTGTTTTTGCAATTTATTTCTCGTTAAATGTTAATTTATGATAATTTACAATGGCGATTGGTGTGTATTACTTTTGCCTTGATTTTGAATTTCCGTACATCGAAAGAATACATTCGAAAGGGCCACAATAATTATTTGCAACCAAAATCAAAGTAAAATTTATTATACTTGACGACATAGAACAGCACGAAAAAATAGTAAAAAATTTTAGATATTTAGAAATTTTATAAAATTGGGCTTGTTAGAAATAGCGGTATAATTTAAGTACTTGATACTAGAAATCAAGTCGAATTCGGTTAAGCGAAAATGTAAAATTACAAGAAATTTGTTCCGATTATGCAAGATTTTCGATAAAAAGAAGCTCGGATAAGTAAAAAAAAGTTTCGATTGAAAAAACTCACCTTAAAATTGCTATATAATGAAGACATTGCATTAGAAGTAAAACATATTTATGTATGTATGTAAATTGATTTTGATTTCAGATTCATTTTAAAAACTAAATTATGTATGTATAAGCTTGCGACTATAATAAATAATAATAAATAATGAGCCGTCGCTAAGGTATTTCGTAGCCAGTCAAATTGATAGTTTTTTCCTTTATGCAATGTTTGCTTTATATAAATTAGCATATTTTTAAGCAAAATATATTTAAAATAAGCGGGGTTTCTTTTAAGCGAATAACAGTGCTTTGAAATTGATCCAAAATAATAAAACGGAATATTTATTTTCAATTAATCGATTTTTTTTCTTTAAACAGTGCTCTTATCCGAATCCGACTGTATGTATAAATGTGTTACTTTATTTATTTGATACTAGCTTTTACCCGCGGCTTTGCTCGCATTTTTGAGGTTAGGTGTCATTTGTGTCTTTTTTTTCAAATTTTTTTTTAATAAAAAGTATCTAGGCGCACGGTAGTGCGCCAGGCCAAGTTCGGCCAAACAGTGTGTATATTTACACGAAACCATTCGAGCTGTTTTTAGCCCCCTCATAACTTTGCTCCTCTTGATCATAATATAATGAAACTTAAAACATAAGGTCTCCCCACAGAGGTGACCTCACAGGTTAAATTTGAAAGTTCTACCATAAAAGCTTCCCGAGATATTAAGGTGTGAAAAGTCTATATTTTAGTACATATTCACAGACTCACTGACTTATCAATATTATTGGGTATGTAGTGATGAGAAATTACGGAAAATGATTTTTTAACGGGCACTTTTCACCTGGGGGACTAGGGTTCCCTTATTTGTATGGGGCCTTTCCAGTATAGCTTGAAAGCTGAAATTTGGTACACAGGTAGGTCCTGATAAGAAATTAACGAAAATGGTTTTTAAACCGGCACTTTTCATCTGGTGCGACTATGGTGCCCCTTCTTTGTATAGGGCACTTCTAGTATAGCTAGAAAGCTGAAATTTTCTACACAGGTAGGCCACGATAAGCATTTTATTGCGATTTGTCCTTCAACCTTAACGAAAAAAAAATAGATTTACGCCTTTCTTATATTAAGCCATCGATATATATATATATATATATATATAAATATATATACATATACATGTATATTAGTGATGTTACGAATACTCGCATTCGATTATTGGACTATATGCCTATTTTAAGGTATTCGTATTAATATTCGCCAAATTCAAGCGAATATTTCTCGAATAATTTGCATATACATATGTACATTTTCCCAAAGAAAATCATACAAAAATTACATAAAATGTACAAAAATATATTAATTTATATTCATTTTTATTTAAAGAAAGAAAGCCTTTTATCTTTGACGCAAGATAATAATCTTCTTAAAAAACAAACGAAAATTATATTTAGTAATCAATTCTAAGTAGAGGAATGTTGGACTTCATAAATGGAATAACTAAAATTTAATATGTTTTTATATTACAGTGGTGCCATTTAATAGTCTAGGGCAACATTGCATATACGTCTTAGGGTCAATAATTGACGTCGTATTTAAATACTCATTCAGCTAATTTTGATTTAAATTTATGTTGCATTTAAGTGCTACTTCTGTTTTCCAGTCGTATTTAATTCTTCTTATTTAATTGTATTGAAAACTTGGTAGCACAACGTAACAAAAAAAATTTACTTACAGAACAACTGAAAGTAAAATCCAAAAAGATATATTTTAATTTAAGCTAAAAATAAGAAAAATTAATTGAATGGTTTTAAGAGAATAAGAGAAAATTTCAGAATGATTAAAATTATAATACCTACAAAACAAGCCAAAATTGTATGCAACTATGTCAGCAGCCACAAATTTTTTTATTTGCTTTATTTTAAATAAGAAGAACAAGCAGTCAAAAACATATGGAAATTCGTAAAAATTGTTTAGTATTTAATTACACTTTGTTGGCTATTTAATGTTGACTTAATTTTGCAGTGAAAAACTTATTTTTGTATATAAATAGTATTTAAAAATAAATAACATATAAATCAGAACTGAATTATTGGCCCTTTTTGTATACGGTGCTATATTAGCTTAAATAATTTTTTGCAGTGTAAATTACAGCTGATACAGCCTCTATTAATACAAAACAATAACAAACTATTGTGAATGATTAAAATGTCATCACGTCACTTTTAATTAATGGAATGGAGAAATGTTTTGGTTTTTGTGAATTTGTTAAAATTTAAAGAAAAACATGAAATTAACAAGAAATATTAATCAATTTTGGTTCAAGAAACGTACAAACAACGATGAAAACTTGTGCACATATTTATTTTTCGCCGCGCTAAGAATAGTGCTTGTATTTATTCCTCAATTAGGTTACGTGCATCCCGATGAATTTTTTCAGACGGTAGAAATCGTAAATGGTAAGTACAAATTTTCATTTAAATTTTTGTATGTGTTTTCTTTTAAATATATTTATTACGTTTGCAGGAGATCATTTTCGCTTGGAGCATGTGAGAACATGGGAATTTAATAATACTATGCCAATACGCAGTATTGCCCTGCACTTCATATTGCTACGAATGCCTTGGAGCTTTTTGGAATTCATTGCGGTTTATTTGAGGGAATACCTTAATATAGATATTCTGGTTAGTTATACTTATTTAGTATTTCCTAGACTGATTTATTGTATATTGTCGTTTGTCAATGATTGGTCACTGTATCGCGTGTGCCGTATGTACAGCTTAAAATATGAAATACGTCTGTTGGCGTTGAGCAGCAGTTGGGTAATGTTAGTGTTTGGTACTCACACATTTTCAAACACCATAGAGATGACCTTAAGCTCATTGCTGTTGTGTATGGTAGCTGAATGCATGATAACTACAAATACTGTGGTTTATAAAAAGGAGTTTTTGGAGGATAAATATGATAAAGCTGCTTCTATAGGAGAACGTGTTAAAATTTGGAAACTTAAAAATGCCTTGCCGGCCCATAATTTCAATAGACTTTTTGCAATGGCTTCTATATGTGTGGCGGGTGTATTTAATCGTCCTACTTTTCTGCTCTTTGGTGCGCCTATGGTTTTCTATTGGCTATTGCGAGGGATGGGCACAAAGACTGTCACATTTCTAGACTTTCACTTACGGATGATTTTATTTTGTTTAAGTGCAATACCTTGCACTATATTATTTATTTTATGCGACTCTTTGTATTATCAACATTTAACAGGAGGAGAAATACAAACCATGCACATTGGGATAAATAATTTTGTGTTTACTCCGTGGAATTTTTTTAAATATAATTTGGATTCCAATAAAACAGCAGAACATGGCTTACATCCCAAATATATACATTTGTTTGTAAATATACCTCTGCTCTATGGTATATTGGGAATAGTAGCAGTGGTTTCTTTTGCCCAAATGATGATACGTTTTTTTCGAGCGGAATACCAGGGCTTACCCAGAGCCCAAAGCATAGTAGGTCTTATGTCAGCTTCAATATTTATACCTTTATTTTTTCTCTCCTTGATAAATCACCAAGAGCCTAGATTTCTTATACCTTTTACATTTCCTATTATACTGTTACATGGTCCAAAACTTGTAACAGGATTTTGTGCGCACTATCCTTTTCGCATGGAGCATCCGTTTCTTAGATGGCTATATGACACATGTTTGTGTTCTAAAGCGTCATCAATGCATGTCCTGAAAATATGGTATATTTTTAATATAATATTAACCGTATTCTTTGGGTTTATCCATCAAGCCGGCGTATTTTCCTTAACGCAATATTTCGAACAAGCGGTAAAAATTAAATCCCCTGACCAGAACTTTCATTTAATTACTTCACATATATACATGATGCCTCTATCTTTTATTAACATGCCTAGCTCTCAAATTGTACATTTCAATCGTCAAACCAAAAAACGTTTTAAAAATCAAAAAGATTTCTATCTTTATGAATACGGCAGCATGGATTTAAAAAATGTAATTTCGAAACTGAAATTGATTATATCAAACAATGAATTTAAAAAGGAAAGCAAAAAATTGAGATATCGAGTTTTTCTAGCCATACCATCTTCATTAAGCGATGATCTCCAGTATGTTTTGCAACAAAATAATTCCTCGTATCTTCATTATGATCTCAAGCGTGTATTTTATCCTCATTTATCTACGGAAGCATTCCCTCAATTTTTAGGCCGCAATCCAGGTATAATAGATCCACCTCATTGGTCTGAAGATAATCTAAAAGGCTATTGTAGTTTAGAACAAGAACCCGAGCTAACATTTTCCTATATTAGTAAACAGTTTTCATCGTTTGTACACCAATTCGGATTGGCTTTATATGAGTTTGAATTAAAACGTAATAGGCCAAAGATCAGACATTCCTTAAAAAATAGCAAATGCTATATATGATTTAAGTAGCGTATTAATTTTATGCCATAGATTTAGTTTAGTTTTAATTTATAATTAACGACCGTTATCTCTTTGATATTTAATTTTTTTAAGACTAATAATTGCTTTTTATAACGTTATACTTTATACACTTGATTATGCATTGTAATATATTTGAAAATTAACAGATATTTATATTAAAACTAGCAGGCAATCTCATTTTGTTCTTAATAAATATGCATTTGCTACATGGAAACAAAAATCGAATCAAAAGCTGTCAAAATTATTTGCTATTTGCGATCGATTTATAATGCACCGCTTAAGCTGGTGTAGTGGCATTATCTAATCTATCTTGTGGGAAACTATTCAAGGAAAACAAAATATTAGAATACGATTCCGTTTTAAGCATTTATTTAAATAGTCTATAAAAGGTTGAATAAGCGAATTTATTTGTCAAACCATGGTTGTAACTTTAACACCTTTTTTGAAATATATATGCTGTTCTTCAATGAAATCTATTGAAATAAGAGTGATTAAAAATTGAAAGCAACAAATAAAACAACTAGTTTTGCGTTGGAAATAAATATTTTATTTTTTCAATTTCCATTGTGTGGTATAATTTTACGTTTATTTTTAATTACTTGATTTATTTTATAGTTTATTTTTTTTTTATTAATTTGTTAAATACAATTAAATCGTACAATTCATTTAGGCATTTATTTAATGTTATTTATTTGAAATGAGTATTACATTTAGATTTAAGATTTAAATTAGTTAACTATTCATATATAATATAATCCTTTTGTTTCAAATTTAAATTTTATCGATTATTTTTTTGATTTGAATTTCAAAATTAATGATTTATGTTATTTTAAGTTCAAAAAATGGAGTTTATTTATTTTGATTACGATGAAATGACAGTGGTTAAGTGTTTTCATTTTTATAATTTGATAATATGATGAAATTGTTCTTGAAATTTGATTGAGGTTTTAAAATGATTTGTTTTTTTTTTTAATTCTAAGAATATTTAATGTTTTTATAAACTAGTGAAATTATTAAAACATTTCCAGAAAAACATAAATACTTGGGTTAAAAAGTTCGAATGCATTTTTTCAAATCTCATAATACAAAGTGTTGTTTTTTGTTGTTGTTGTTGCTTAAATTATTAGTTAGTTCTATAGGGAAAAATAAGTAAATTTTTTATTTGAGTACAGTTTTGTTTTATATTTTAATATTGTTAAATAATTTTTTTGGTACCCTCATTTTTGTGTCTCTAGTATGTGGTAGTTAAGTTAGTTATATATAATGCTTATTTTTATTATAAATTTTTAAGTGTATATAAAGTTAAAGTCTATACTTGGTTAAATATTTATTTATTATATATTTAATATATGTATTACCTTTTATTAGAAGAAAATTATTTTATTTCTTTTGGCTTAAATTTAAGAAAGTAGGTACTTATGCTCCGAGTTATTTAGTTTTCTTTTTATAACATATAAACTTTATGTTAATAATTTAATTTAGTATGACATTTAAAACTAATGTTTAGCTTTGCTACTAGTATTTAATTATAGTTTAATAATAGTAAAGTAAATTGTAAAATGGGTTTTAGGCTTAACGTACTTTTAAATAAGGTTTTATTTTAATTTTTATATTTGTTTATATAAAGAAGTATTAGTAATATACAGCTTAAACCAATATGTAGAATATATCTATGTATTAAGTTTTTAGTTTTTAACCATTTAATATTAGCCAATTGTACCTAAGCATTGCTACGAGGTTAGTAATTTTAAACGTTAGGCTTTCTCCGATGAGACTCATCTCTGATAATTATCACTCCGTTTGGACTCAGTAGCGAACCCTATACCGGAGATATTCAAGACACTATTCTAAGAAATTTCCTCTTTTCTCACTTTTGTGAAATTTACGTAAAGTTAGAAATTTTAGAAAATTCTTAATCGTGTGCGAGCTTAAAGAAATTCAATACAATACGCAAAAATGTCATCTAAAAAGAAGTGAAATGTAAAACACGACAAAGTATTAACATAATGTTCATCAGTTAATTGTTTAAAATTATTCAAAGTTTCAAAAACTTGAAAGTTTTGCAAGATAAGCTAAAAAGTCAAATAAATTTATATATTTTGTGTCACAATTCTTATTAATTTTCTTTTGGTAATGCTTCCTAAAGTTATGTTAAGTTTTACATTTTATTTGTTATGAAAAAGGGATTTCACCACAAGATATGTAAATTTTAATTTAGGTTATTTTTTTTTTGAAAAAAGAAAAGAAAAACAAACACTTTACCTTAATTATCCCTTAAAGTATACTATTATTCTTTAGCTCCTAAAAATATGCAGTAGTTTCATATTGTTACATTAAATAAATTATAGATTTTTACTTGAAAACATTTTTTGAATTGTAGGAATGAAAATAGAACTATATTTTATCATAAATTCTAAATTATGGTAAATTCTAATTTAGGATAAATTCTAATTTATGATAAATCCATATTTTCTTAAACAAATTTCAAATAAAATCAAACGCACAAATTTGCTTGATTATTTTGTCAACTAATACAAGTTTAAAATAGACTAAAGAACAGTTATGATGCTGATAATATTTCAAAGGCAAAGTGACATTAGCGAGAGCTTTTCGACGGAAGAAAAGGCTATGTTCATTATAAAATCAATTTTTTTTACATAAATGTAAAATATATTTATGTATTCCTCAAAAAAGTAAAATTATTAAAATATCGATAAACTTTTCGGTGACTTTTCTGAAGAAAAATAAGCTATTGATAACTTTTGTATGAAAAACTATGGTTATCGATAACTTGTATATAATTAAAGAACAGTTATTGATAAAGTAAAGTTAAAGAAACGCAAAGTCCTAAATAAAATTTCGAAAGAAATCCAAAGTTAGCGACCGAATTTCTTGACAAAAATTAAACTATCGACTATTTTTCAAAATAAGAGCGAAGCTAGCAATAAGTTTTGTAAATAAAGTAATTGAGGAATAATTATTTTTTTTTATTGAATAATAAATGTTGTGAAAATATTAGTGCCGGAAAGTTCTCGTAAGGTTATCGATCCAAAAAATTTCAGTAGAAAATTAAAGTAATCAAAAGCTTTCTTATAGAAAATTTGTAGTTATCAACTTTAGTAGAAACGTAAAGCTATCGATAAATTTTTTACACTAAAAAAGGGCTTTTGTTATGATTTCAGGCTAAAAAATCTGCTAAAGAAAACTTAAGCAATGTTTGACATATCGGAAAAAAGTTGTCGATAGCTGTTGGAAAGAAAAGTTAAGCTAACGATAACTTGCGAAAAGTGGTGACGGTATCAACAGCTTTTTATTGAGTGGTAAAGTTTTGAAAAGCTAGATATTCGCTTAATATTTAGTAAAAATTAAAAGTTATCGATAACATTATTGCAAAAGAGTACTGTTATCGATATAACGTGTGCAGTAAAATAAGTTTCTCGATAACGTTTGAGTAAAAAAGTAAAATTATCGATAGTTTTTTTTTTTAATAAAACTTGAATGTTATCGATATTTTTTCGTGGAAAAGTAAATTTTTCAATAGATTTTCTATATAAGATTAAAAGAATAAAAGCAATTTAAAGCTTTGTAAAAATTAATTTTTCTATTATGGATTTAAAAAATGTTGTATCTTCCTCCATAAGTGAGCCAAAAAGTGGGCAATAAAAGCCATACATAACTGAGCCTAAAAGTAGGTAATATACATGTAATTTTTATTTAAATATGGCTAACACACATACACACACTATTTAATTAATTAAAATTTTAATTATTTCTCTTTTTCTTGTTCTATTTGAAACTAAAAGTATGGAATAGCTTTTGTTATGTAAAACCTCTAAAGGCTTGATGGCAATTTTACGACATGTTTTTTTGAGTTTTATTGTTAATTGAAATTTTCCAATAAATATATTTTGAAACTTAATCTATTTCAAATTTGGTACTTGTAGACTCTTAATAATTATTGAGGTTATTGCTTAAAAACACAGAAATTATTAAAAAAAATGACTAATCAATTCTTAATTATTAATTTTTTTTAATAAAAAAAAGGATATGGTTGAATAAAAACGTATTCGTGTGTTTTTTGCAATGTTTTTTTATTATAAACTCTTTTGTTTTATAATGCAGGGGCAAACATTATAAATGAGCTGTTATTTCTTATTTTTATGATTATGGATTTGAATTCGAGAATTCTTTTCCAATTACACATTTTATAATACTAATTTGTTACGAAATTTGTAGTTTAAGAGAAGGAAATTGAAAAGTGTTTTAAATTCAAAGATTTTATATTTCATGATGATGACAGCTTAAAGTATATTTAAGAATTAAGCTTTTTTCGTACAGACTCTCTTTGTAGCTTTAAACATTTTTGAATGAAGTTAAAATAATGTAGCAAATTTAAAAATTGAAAGAAGTTTAGCAAAAGCTTTTGTTTTTTAAAGTTTGATATATTTGAAATTTAAGAAAAAAGTGAATAAATAATTTTGAAAAGAAGTGTATATTTTTTCTTAATAAACTGTTTCTTTTTTAAAATACGAAGTGAATGTATATGTTTCTTTATAGAAACGTTTGGTTTTACAAAGTTCTTTAATTTTTATTGGGTTCTAAACAAATATTTCTATCAAGTACAGATAAAGAAATTAAAAATGAAAAAACAGCAAATCGTGGCCTTATGAGGAAATTTCGAAAGATATATACGCCATAAAAAGATTATTTGTTTTTTTCTTAACATCGTTGTGCACAATGATTGTCATTAAGTGTTACGAAAATACTATTGCTGTTCATAAGTCTGTACAATATACATACTATATTTAAAAGTCTAGCAAGCTTTTGAAAGCTTATTGGCTCGATTATGGAAGGCAACCGAGACTTAGTTGAATTGCCAGTTGCTGAAAATTATATGACGTTGAAGTTCGATTGCTATCCATAATCGAGCCATACGTAATCAGCTTTATGTTGGTCATTCTTTAAAAGCTTTTTTATAAAAAGAATAAATTTTTCAAATCGAATTATAATATCAGGAATGGGATTATAAATTAAATACACAAAATTTGTTTTTTTTTAAATCGGCTTAGTATTTTAAATTCATTTTACTATAATTATGGCAAAAGAAAGGACTGTTTCGTATCCATGCAATTACAAGTTTGGAAATCTCATTTATCTTCCTCTGTATAAAGAAATCTTTAAAAAGCTTTTTATAGATATTTCGTATATAAGAAAAATAATCATATAATATAGCTAACGCTTTGAAGTGTCTATAACTATTAATCAGTAAAGCTTTAAAGAGCTTTTAATCATTGAAAAATTTATGTTGTAGAATATAAATTATAATTTCATAAAATTCTGTAGCTAATTAACAAGGCAGATCCAAGCAAAAAAAAAAAAAAAAGAAAAGCTTTGAAAAAAGCTTTTTTCATAGTAATAATTTTAACATAAATTAACAGAAATGTGTCAATACATTTATTTATGTTAGTAACAAATTGTTTTCAAAGCGCGAGAGTTTGTTTGTCATAACTTTATAGTGTATTTTGGTCTTAAAAGCTTTTGCAATCTTCTACTTTCTAGTTGTAATTTAAAAAGTTTTTTTTTTTTAATTTTCTTCGTTTTTTTTATGAGCGATGATATAGATATGTATTTGATTCTGTTCTATTTAGCAGTTTTAACGGAGTTTTTTTAAATTGTTTTTGATATTCTTATATTTTTCAAGTTGATCTTATTTTGTTTCATTTTATTTTACTCTTTACGATGTAGCGCATATTGCTTTGGTTTTCTAAGGTAATTAATTAATTTTTAGAATATTCTTACAGTAGTATTTTATTATTATTGGTTATGCAGTATGATTTGATATTGTTTTTACTTTAAAGTTTAATAAAAAAACGAAACTGTAGTTACTTATTGTTAAACTTGAGATGAGATGTTTATTAAAGAGTATTTAAAGCCATATGGTATGCTATAGTTTCTATTTTATGCGTAAGCCCTCTTATAGACTAGTTATGGAAATATGTAGTTTTAGAAGAAAGAAATAAATTTCAATGATTTAAGGTGTAAGAAAGATTTGTAAAAAGATTTCATTAAAATTTATACAGTTTAATATTTTGGGTAACAGGCCAACCTTAATGATGTCATCACGTTATCGTATCTGAGAATACGTATTTGTATGAACGTAGTGGATATAGCAGTCCTCCTACTAACGCCCGCTTAACTCTCTGACTATAAAGTGGACTGTAAAATGTATTTTGTTATTTAATTTTTCGAAAGTTTTACAAAAATTAATATTCAAGTTTAATAATAAAGAACACATCAAAATATTTAGAGAAAGAAAAAAATAATTTAAATTAAAATATGGATTGAGTAAAAGTTTTGAAAATTAATATAAGCAGAAAACTAAAACAACAATCATCAAATCTATTAAAAAAGCACAATATCACTCTGGCTGCAATAAATTCTCTAAGATTTTTAAAAAGTTTTAGTGATGTCGTAAGAACTTAAAAGCTTTTGAGTGAACTTCAATTTAAACTATCAAAGCTTAGATTTTGATGATTCTTATTTACCAAAACAGCATTTGAATAAGAACGCGTTTTCCTGTTAAGTTTCAAAAGCTTATTTATAAATCATTGGAAATAAAAAGAAAAAAATTAATGCAAAGTTTTAGAAATATTTTGATAAAATTAATATTAGTAGTCTGACTAGCTAACAAAAAAGCTTAAGAATCTTTTGCCAAGCCTAAAAGCTTTTACACAAGCTAATATATGTACATAGATCCCTGAAAGTCTACAGCAAAACATATTTTAAAGTTCATAGTGAATATCGAGTGCCGTGAAGTCTTCGTTTTAGTTATGTTATTTCATATAAAATCTGTTCAAGACGCACAAAAACATTAAAGCTTTAGAAAACTTATAATATTAAAAATTTTATGATAAATCTTCAATTAAAAGAAATTTGTGTGTATATAATACATCGTAACAGATAAATTGCGCTGCTATCGAAATAAAGCTCCTATCAAATACATATTTCAATTTATCACATTGATAATTTGCAAAATAAGCTTTATCGAATTTAAAAGCATGAAATTTTTTTTGTAATCTTAAGATAGCAAAATTTTTATAAGAATTTTAAGGCTTATGTAAAAGCTCTTTCATAAAATCGATTAACTTAGCAGAATTTTAGTATTTCCAAGTAAATTAAACTTATCAAAATTATTCTTTTTTAACAAAATGCAATTCAGACACAAGTTAAGCATTGCTTCCAATCCATAATTGTACTTTCAATCGTTGTTCCATTTTCTTGTTCTTTTTCATTTTGATTTTACTTTCATAAAAGTTTTAGATCTTCATTTTAGATCTTCCTAGTAAAGCTCACATTAAGCCTTTTGTTAACATGCTGAAGGAAGTGGCCAAATAGTAATTTGACGCACCTAAAAGTATGCATGTTTTTAGTCTTTACTGCAGATGAAACAAGTAGAAAAAGTATTTGTGCATTCCATTTTGTAATCTGAAAGTAGTTTGATTCGACCAAATCGAAACCACTTTCCAATAAAATGTTATTCTGGAAAATTAAAAATAAGATTGCTTTCAAGAAATTATGAAAGCTTTAAGCAATTAAGCTTAAGCTTTTGCTTAAAACTTTAAAAAAATACATAGAAATTAAAAAAGCCTAAAAAACTAGGATTATTAAAAGTCTTAAGGGTAAAATGCAAACCAAAATGGTAAAAAAAGCTCTCAATAAAAAACTTAAGGGAAAAGAGTTAATACAAACATATTTTCACTAAAGATGTGAAAATTTAAGAAAAACAAAACTAAAATAATTTTTAACAAAATATATAATTTTAATTTAAAATTTATTGTATGTTTTCTAATACACAAGTTTTATCTTACTAATGTTTAAACTTAAAACTTAAATAATATTGCTTTGTCTTTTCTATTTCCAATATTTTGTTTTAGTTTTCTTTGAAAATTATACAAATATTTAAAAGTAATATAATAATAAACAAAATTAATTTTTTAGATTTTTTTTGTTACTTTGGAGAGAAAAATCTGAACCAATCAGAGTTTTTTTCTTAAAAAAAAAAAACCATTTAAGGTTCAATGTATTCCTTACAGCAGGGTTGTTCTAACTTTTGTACCAAGTGCTTTCGCCATTTTTGTGTTTTTCTTTTTCCATTAAATTTACACCTTAAAGCGTAACCGTATAATCGGCATTCATGTAGGAGAAACCAACAAATTCCGATTGATCCAAGTTCATCATGAATACTTTATCTGTGGGCGTTAAGTCAGTTTTTTCTGAAGTAAATTGTTTATCAAAATTGGAGACATCTTTGCGATGTTTCTGGTAAAAAAGGAAGCAACAAAAAATAAATCAAATTTTAAAAGCTTTCAAATTGTTTCGGCATTGTAAATCTTACAATTTTTGGCTTAAACGGTGGCTGAACTTCACGATTCTCTATTTTCTCCCAATCTATGCGTCTAAAGAAGGGATGCAAGCGCACATCTTCTTCACCAGATGAACCACAGCCTAAACGTTTGCTAGGTTGTTTAGTTAGAAACTAGAAATTTTATTAAATTTTATTGGTTTATACATATATTTTCTTTATTGTTATAAAATCCTTACGCCTTTGCAAGCTTCTTTGGCTTCTTTGCTTAGACTTTTGGGATAGGAAACATTATGATCTGTAATGGCGGCAAATAATTCCTCTTCATCTTCGCCATCAAATGGTGGCTGACCTACCAACATTTCATACAGTAAAACTCCATAGGCCCACCAATCTACCGATTTGCCATAAGGCTGATATAAAATAATCTGTAAAAAGAAAAAAATTTATATGAAATATTTTAGAGGAAGAATTTTTGCAAGTCACACATTCCAATCGAAAATGGTTTCAATTCCGTAAATGTATTCCGATCGTTTTTGATTTAAAGTCTTCAGAGTCCGTTTATTTTGTATTTCCATTTTACAGTTAAAGCTTACATCAAGCTTTTTTCTGACGCACCGAAAAGTATGCATGTTTTATTTTGCCGTTTATTACATACGAAGCTGGTAGAAAAATTCATATTCAATTCCATTTTAAATTTTAAAATTATTTATTTCGATTACAAACAACATTTTCCAAAGACTCAACTTTCGGAAAATTGAAACCACTTTCGATTGGCATTGAAATCTGTGACATGGCTGAATAACGTATGATTTTTAACCTCAGGTGCTATATAATCCGGTGTGCCACAAAATGTTTTTGTTGTCTTCTCACCAATAATATTCTCTTTACACATGCCGAAATCGGCTATTTTAACATGACCATCTGCGTCCAATAAAACATTGTCCAATTTCAAATCTCTATATAAAATGCCTTTGGTGTGCAAGAAAAATAAACCAGCGGCTATTTCGGCAGCATAAAATCTGTAAATAATTTTTAAAATAATTTTAAATCAAGCTAAGTTTTTCTTGCCAAACAACGAAAACCATTCCCAGAAACTTACACAGCCACAGGCTCCTTGAATTTGCCAAATTGTTGTATTTGAAACATTAAATCGCCGCCATTAACATATTCCATTACGAAAAATAAACGATCCAAAGTCTGGAAGCAGGAATGTAATTGTACCAAAAATGGTGGCTTTTCACCCAAAGCTAATACTCTCTTTTCAATCATGGTGCATTCGACATCATCATCTTGTATTATGACATCCTTTTTAAGGATTTTAATGGCATACAATTCTTCGGTGCCCTTGCGTTCAGCCAATAACACCTTTTAAAAGTATTTCATTTAATATTTATTATTATTATCTGGCTAAACTGGCGAAAGAAAGCTTACCTTGCCGAAAGATCCTTTGCCTAAGACTTTAATAAAATTAAAGTCCGCAGCTCTTATCATATCAGTTTTGCCAACATTTTGATTTGTTTCTGAGCGCATAACCATGGGTTTTCTTTGCGAAGATTTCTTAAATGAAAAATTTTAGAAACCAAAACAAGACTTACTAAAAAAATATCTATGCAAGAAGGCAGGTTCATCAACAGCTGGTTTTAAAAAAAAAGCTTTTTGAAATCCAATTTATATGGTAATGAAATTTTAAAAAATATATACATATATATATACTGATGATTTGGTTGAAGCGATGCACCTGTGAAGAGCAGGCTTAAAGACTTGCTTGACTCAGAACAAATTAAAACTTTTTTAAGTGCTTTAAAGCCTTTGAAATACATTTTAAATAAAGCTTTAGGAAAATATTATTTATTTTTTTTCACAGTATTTAACTGGAACTCTCGGATGAATTATAGGCTACTTTTTTTAACCACACCTATTTTACGCCCACTTTTTTAAATTATGTTACTCCTACCACGTAGTTTTTAACAGATTTTATAATGTAAAGTGAGCATAACTTCGCCATTTGTGGATCAAAATTCTTTCAGCATATGGAAAAGGAGCATTAAATTTTTTTGTTTTTGAAAATTGTGCGTACGGGCAGGGTGTCGCAAATGGCCCGCCACAATAATTGTTTATCAAATAACTTCGCCATTTTTGAGCCAATTTTCAAAATTATTTTTGCATATGAAAAAGGTCCAGAATATTTTTTTGTTTTTAGAAATTGTTTGTTGGGTCGAACGGGGGGGGGGGCGGTAGGGCGTTGCAAAAGGCCCGCCACAATAATTGATTATCAAATAACTTCGCCATATTTTGGGCATTTTTTGACCTACGTCGATGATATTTGGTACATATGGTATTGGCATAATATGGAATACGTACCAGGAGAAAAGTGGGTGGGACCACGCCCCTTTTTTAGGAAAACGAAACCCTTGGACCGATCTTCCTGAAATTTTCACAGCATGTTACTGTGACTCTGGAAGGAATAATAGGCTATATGAAGTTTTGATTGGACAAAGAGGCGTGGCACCGCCCATATAACCCAAAAATTTAAATCGCCATATTTTGGGCATTTTTTGACCTACGTCGATGGTATTTGGTACATATGGAATTGGTATAATTTGGAATACGTACCAGGAGAAAAGTGGGTGGGACCACGCCCCTTTTTAGGAAAATTAAAATTCGTAATATAGTCTTAACTACTGGACCGATCGTCATTAAATTTTCACAATAGGATATGTAAATACTTTTAATTTTATTTTATAACGAGGGGGGGTAGCGAAGCACACCGGGATAGGCTAGTATTAAATAAAATTAATATTATTACATATTATTAAAGCTTTTTTTAAAAAAAGTGGGCTTAAGAAAGCTTTTTCATTTAAAAATGTTGTAGTAAAAAAAACAGCTTTCGGATTAGTTTGGCTAAAACTAAAAAGCTCATCAACTAAATATTACTGCTTTATTAAAACTAAAGCTTTTTTAAAAGCCAAAAAATATCAATAATTAATATCTATTTCAAAAAGCTTAGTTTCGCACAAATATTATTTAAAGCTAAAAACTTACTCGCATTTGTGATTTAAGCTTCAGTAAATCTTGTGTAGCATCAGCACATGGCACATTATAATATTCACCCTCCTCTTGTGTCAACAATTTAAACCAGCCATTGGCGGGGTTCTGGGAAAATCATATGAAAATTAAATAATCGAAAGATGAAACATCAACCTAATTAATAAATATTAATTTTATATAAAAACCTTGATTATTTCCGATATACCAAAAGATAAAGCACCCATGAAATCATTGCGCGATGTACGATCCCAATCCCAAACTTCTATTAAAACCCTTCGATCTTTGTCCTCTGGTTTAAGTTCACTAAAAAAAAGAGAGATGAAATAAAACTTAAATAATATTTTGTTGATCATCCTGACAAAGTATTTTATTGTCACCCCTCTACCAGTTATAACGAATGATAACTTTGTTGTTTTTTTTAATAAAAGTTTAATTTTGTTGGACAGTGTAATCAGTTTGAATATGTAATATTTGTTCTAAAATAATTTTATAATGTTTTTGAAGAAAGTTTTAATCTTAGAATACTTACTAAATAATTGTTTCATTCCATATGGGATTTAAAGATGCCTTAATGGTGCGCGTCTTCTTTTTCCCTTTATCATGTTCATCGGGTATTAGTTTAACTTTAACATATGGATCACTTAAACCATTTGGATCCATTGGAATGAGATTACGTCCTTCTTTGACTGTGACAATAAAAGAAAGCGAAAGAAATGTTATAAAAGAAATAGAACACATAAGAAATGAAAGAAATTTTAGCTACTGTGTTAATTTATGGCAGATTTATTTGATTATCGTGTTAAATAACAAACAATTGCGGTAATACGAGAAGTTTTGTAACACGAACAATTTTGTAGACAATAAAATGTTAAATTTCTTCCGTTTTTTTTCAAGCTGGAGGAGAAGTTTATAACACACACGTTTTAGGTTTGAAAAAAAAAATGGATAAAGTTCTTAAAGACATGAAAAGTTTACTTTACTTTTAGAAAGTTTTAAAAATGCAAAAAAATATTCAAAATAATACCTTAAGAAATAAACTTTCTTGATCAAATACCCTTTATAAAAAAGGACGCGTTTAAGAAAAGTTTTAAAATAACAATGATTATATATTTCAAAGGATATAATTTAAAAGTACTTTTTATAAAAAAGTACCCTACAAAAAAAAAACGTAATTTAAAAAATTTTGTTTAAAAAGTTGCTTTTAAAAATATGACCTTTTAATATAAAGTACGTTTTCTGAAAAGTACCCTTTAAAATTCTACCTTTTATAAAAAACTATCTTTGAAAAAGTGTCTTTTGAAAATGGCACCTTTTAACAATAGTGCCTTCTAAATTATGTACGTTGGAAAAAATTACCTTTTAAATGAAGAAAGTAAATTATAAGAAAGGACTTTTTAAAAACCTACTTTGTAAAAAAATTAACTTTTAAAATAAGTACATTTTAAATTAAGTACTTTTTAAAAGTATTACATTTAAAATAGTTACTTCTAAAAAAGAAGGTTGCAAAACGGTACCTAAAAAAAGGTACTTAAAAAATACATTTAAAAATTTTACGATTTAAAAACAAAACGTTTTAAAAAAAATTTCTTTAAAAAAAGGAAATTTTTAATAAAGTACCTTTTAAATATGTACAATTTGAAACGAGGAACTTTTAAGAAAATAGCCTTGAAAATAAATATCATTAAAAAATTAATTAAAAAAAAAATTAAAAAAGTACCTGCGAAGGGAAAAATCGTTTTTAAGAAATATTATAAAATTGCACATATTAAAAATTCGTTTGTGAAAATAAGTACGCCTTAAAAAATTCTTTTAAAATAAGGGAAGTTTTTCAAAAGTACATACTTTCAAAAAAGTACCTTTTGAAAATGTACCTTTTTAAACAGTGCGCTTTGAAAATATATCTATTAAAAATAATGCATTCTAGAAAGAAGTGTTCTTTAATAAATAGAAAAATATATCTTTCGAAAAAGTACATTTTGAAAGAAGTACCCTTTAGAGGGAAATTATTTTTTTTGGGTAAAGTACCTTTAAGAAAAAAATTGTCTTTTAGGAAAAAATACAATTTAAAAAAGAACCTTTGTAAAAAAGATCACTTTGTCAATGGAAACATAACACTTTTTGCAAAGAAATAAAAAAGTAAATAAAGAAAAAGTTTAAAAAAGAGTGCATAATAAAGAACTAAAAGCTTCTTAGCTTACAAAATATTGTAGGAGTTTCTATAGAAATGTTTACATAAAAACTTTCTATAGCATTATGTACAATACAATATACAACTCTTACAATATACACCATGTAAATCTTATATTTTGCTCCACAAACTGTCCGTTATTTTTTATACGCAGTTAAACTTTTTGTTTATCTCACCCAACTAATTATCACGGGAGATATCGTTAAATTAATTTCCATAAAGTTTTTTGAAAGTTAGAAAATTTGCTAAATTAATAAATAAATTCAATAAAGCATTTGTCCCAAAAAGTATGCTTTAAAATTTTTAATTAAATTTTATTATTCCAAACAAATCTCATTTCTTAAGTATGCTACTAAAGGTATCATTAACATCAACGGGGACATCATTATATTAAATGTGCCACTAAAAACTTCCGAAGTTAAATGACTTAAGTAAATAACATTTTTAGAAAATATTAAAAGCTTAACACTACAGTTCGTTATTTACTGTTTGCTGTTATCTTGTTTAATTTTAACCATTGAGAGAAACAAAAAGGTTTTTATTTAGTTTGTTAGCAGCTATTTATATACTTACTCTGTACAGTAAGAGTATTTTCCTTAACACCTAATTCCAATAGAATGCGTCCACGGCGCTCAGTGTGATCACATCCGCATAAACTGGGCACGTTTTCTTTGCAACGTGCATGTACGTTCATGTCACATGCTATTTTGTTAAACAATTTTTTTTTTTTTTTGGTTTGTATCAGTAAATGGAAAACAAGTGTTATAAAAATTAAATTAGTTGATATTTTTAATAAAATGTTTATTGCTAAAGAGGTCTGTGAATTTTAAAGTTAGTAAGTTGGTTGGTTTGGTGGGTACAAAAGTAGCACAAAATAGAAAGTGTTTTTAGTTTTAAGGAAACAATAAGTTAAAAGGACACAACAGGACTTGTAGGCACACATACACATATACGCTCTCAATCACACTCAAATAATAATATCTGTTAGAAAGAATATACATGTGAAAACATAAAACCCAAAACTTTAAACAACTTTTTTTTGTTTCTAATATTAAAAAGCTTTAACTTACCTTTGTTAATGAGTAAAAGTTAATCGTAAAAAAAAAATTATATAAAAATCTTTACCTTGACTTCAGTGGAAATTATTTTTAGATAACGACAAATTTCAAAGAAATTTTTATTTTTATACGCTAAAAAATATGCAGCATTTTTATATGGTTTTTATTAATATTTTAACTAAAGGCTGCCAAAAGTATGCACTGATTTTGAATTTGCGTGCTGACCTTAATAAAGTTTTTTGATTAGCATGTTTATTTATTGTGCTTTTATTTTAATTTTTTTTTTAGTTTTTAATACAAAAAGCGAAACTAAGCTCATTAAATGAACTTTAGCACATGGATATTTATTTCTGCGGGTTTAATTTTTTTAAAGACTTAATTTAAAAAATTAAATGAGATTTTTTAAATGAAATTTTATTAAATTTAATTAGGTAATTTCGAGTAGTAAAGCTTTCTTAAATAAAAAAATAAGTGTATAGAAAAGTTACCACGAAAACTGTAGATTTTCTTCAGTAATCCAATTTAACTTTTCAATAAAACTTTTTTTAAGCAGAAATATTTATTCTATAAAGAAAAACTAGTTTTCTATAGCGAAAAGTTAGTTTTCCCCAAAGGAAATTTTTACTATTTCCTAAAGAAAATCATTTTTCTATTAAAGAGTTTACTTTTCTATAAAGGAAACATAATTTTCAGTCATAAAAAGTTACTTTTTGCATACAAAAGTTTATTTTCTATAAAGAAAAGTTACCATATAAATGATTCAACGACATGGAAAACTTATCAATAAATAAAATTTATCGTGAATATCTTCGGAAGAAGGCTGTAATTGACTTTTAAAATATCCATTTTGGTTTTCAAAATTTTGGCATTTAATTTGCAAATACTGAATATGATTTTTGAGAAAAGGAATTTTCAATACGTTTGTATTGTTTTTTTTAACGTTTATTGCCTCAAAACTTTGGCTTTGATTAGGCTCTCCGTCTGAACCTATTTTGTGAGCTTAGGGTGGGTTTCTTTTGCCAATAATTACCTGCTGCTGCCAAATTGTTTTTATAATCCAGTCAGCCATTTTATTTTACAAGGTTTCATATATTATATGTACATATGTATGTATGTATGTATGTATGTACTTATATATGTATGTGTGTATGTATGTATGTATGCATGTAGTTGTCAACAAAATATTTTCCAATAATAAAAATACTTATTTAAACACTTTTCTACAGAGCAGAAAATGAAAACCATGCAACCAACTACTGCCAAACTGTTGTGTCAACACATGTCCTTTTTTTTTGGTCAAGTTTATTAACAAAAGACGTTCAAGTCAACACAAAATAACATTTTTATTGGACCGTAACAAAGGGTTTTTTCTTGTTGTTGTTGTAATTTATACGAATAAAATTGAGAAATTTTGTAATCAAAATGAATAGAAGGATAAGAATGTCGTAAGAAAAGACATACTCGTATAAATAATTTTGCAGAAAATTTACTTAAGGATATAGATGATTTCTATGGAAAACAAAAATTCCTATAAATATTTGTTTTACGGAAGTTGTACCACAATAGAGATTTTATTTACTCAGTTTTATGGAGTTTATTTGTATAACAAATATTTTATGCATGTGACATTTCTCATAAACAAAAATGTTAGAAATAAAATAAATTGGAAGGTTTGCAGAAGTCTTGCAAGTAAAAAGGAGATCGTAAAAATAAATATAAAATTTGTGGTTTTATATATTTACACTGTTTATGATTAAGTTCTTGATTAAAAAATTATAGAATACTAGTGTGTACCAACCGTCGACCCACTAGACCGTGTTCTAGTCATAGAAAGAAAAATCATAAAAAATATCTTCTAAAACAGTTATACAACAACTAAAACTACATTTATTTAATGATACATTTGTATAAAATCACAAAAATTAAAAAAAGAACGGTTAAATGGAAAAACATCTTTTTTCGAACAATTCTCCTACATCTTAGTATGTATAGATGTCTTGTTGTTATTGTTCCCTTTCCATCCAAATGTGTAAAACATTTGTAGGTGTTTTTTGTTTTTTGTTTGGCTTTAACTTACATGCATGAGTAATACATGTGAATGAAGTAGTAGGAACTTTAAACGCCTATAGCTCCCGAAATACTGAACCCACAAAAACCCACAATACCTCGTTCACTTCTGTGAAAAAATGTTTTTAATTTAATTTGGTAAAACGCTTGTAAAAATCTGTTGTATAATAGGTGCATGAAGGGAAGCACAAAAAAGCAATTGTCTGTTAATTATATAGATGCTTTGATAGCACTGATTAGAAGGCAATTTCTTAACAGCTGTCATAGAAGTCGCTGATCTATTTTAGTCTTAAAGCAGAGATTTTTTTTTAAATAAATCTATTCGCCTTTCCAATTAATAATTCTTGCAAACGAACGGCTTAAAAATAGGCATGGCACCGTCCACTTCCCATTTTTGCACGAACTTAAAGTGTTTATAAAAAAAGTTTCTTAGGATTAAGTTAAGTAGAGTCAAATGAAAGTAAACCTACATTTCATTAGGGCGTGGTACTGCCTACTTTTCTGATAACTGCAATATACATTTTTACATAGATGTAAATGAAAAATTTAACAAAGAATCGATTAAGTAGAAGTAGTTGAAAACTAAGTTATACTTTGCATGGGCGTGACACTGCCCACTTTTCAAATCTAAATACTATTATATTTCCCAAGAAACTTAATGTCTGTGCATTGTTTTATACAAATCAGATTAAATAGAAACATTTGAAGAACAATGTTTACTACGTTTGGGCGTGGCGCTGCCTACTTTTCCAATCATAATGTTATAGTTTCATGAGAAGTGTGTAAACCGTTTCAGAAGAATCAGTTAAGAAGAAGTTCTTGAAAAATAATATGTTTTTTTGCATGGGCGTGGCCCTGCCCACTTTTATTTTATAATAATACAGTACATGTTCTAATAAGAAAAAATAAAGTGACTGCATAATTTCTTAAAAATCGGTTGAGTAGAAGTAGCTGAAAGAGGAATATATGAGTATATTTTTTTGCGTAGGCGTGATACTTCCCACTTTTCATACGAAGCAAGATGAAAATATTGAACTATGAACTAAATCTAAGATCTGTGGTAACACATCTACCAAAAGAGTAGGTTAAGGATTATACTAAAATGGGTCTTTATTTTATCGTAAAAATATTGCATACTTTTAGGAGCTTACTTTTAAAATGTTGCATACTTTTAGGAGCTTATTTGTACTTTAATAATATCTGTTTCTGCAGATGTTTGTCATTTCAACACCGACCTCAAAAAGTACTAATATATTTAAAATAAAAGTATATGTATACTGACAAATAAGTCCCAATTTTTTTATTTTGGATTTTTCCGTCTGGCCATACGGCTTTTTATCTCAATGTTATGCATCCTGTATTTTTTCGCTAGAATTATTATCAAACTTAATGTTATAATGCTGTATTTTAAAAAAATAATGCATAAATTTAGGAATTCATTAACTTTAATATACACCAAAAAAACTTTGTTGTTCAAAATCACTCAAATCCTTCAAAAGTATTAATTAACATTATCTATGTTGTATACAAAAAACCAAACTATTTTTATCGTTTCTCAGTAAATTTTATATTGATTGTGTGTAATCACTATGAAAAATAATATAAACACGCGTCAATTTTAATTATAACATTTATTGATTATAAATTAAGGCATTAACAAGATATAAAGTATAAAATGTTTTATTTTGTTAGACACACGATTAAGCAATAACTAAAAAAGTGTAAAGAATAATGAATAAGATAATAAAAATATGTTTGTATGTATATGTAAGTACATGTTTATGTGAATATATATCCCCTGTCGTCAAATTTGTAGCTAGCTACAAGAAAAGCTAACTTTTAAATTGATTTTTCTAGACTAACTATAAAGCTAAGTACAATACAATGGAGAACGTAACCAAAATCAATTAGTAGGTTGAGTATATATATATATATATACTCTCATTTATAATTGAATATGGCGAGCACCAACCAATTTACTCATTTAGGAACTCTTAAAATTATTTCAAGTATTTGCTAACTTCTTGCTGTCAATATTTAAATGGTACCTTAGCTGAGTGGTATGCGCGTAGACTGTTAATCCAATGATCTGTGGTTCAAGTCCCAGCACAGCACCAGTGAAAAAAAATTTGAAGAAAAATTTATTATTGCAATATTACTATAAAACTACTGAATATAGAATTGAGAAAATAAAATAAAAATGAATTATATTTTTTTTTATGTATACTAACTAACTACATTTTGACTTTTTAAAACTAACTTTAAAGTTAGCTACAAGTAGTGCAAAGAAAACTGATTACTTCCTAGGACATCGCAATGTTAAAAAGGTTAGTTTTTTCCATACATTAAAGTTAGTTTAAAGTTAGTTTTTTTTCCGACAGGGTCTGGATAAAACGAATTGTTAATTAAATAAGTAATGAAGTCTTTAGTTTTATTGCGCTTAGAAGTATGCTACATAATTATGCTTAAGTAATACAATAAATAGATACGTTAATTTTTTAAAAAACGATGAAAGAACAGAGGCAATAGAATTTTTTTACTTTCTACTAGATTCCACAAAAAATAATAACTACAAAAAATTTACAAAAAAATATTTTGCTTTTTTAAACTAGGCAATTATCGCCTAAAGGTAGACCCCACTTTTTTAATTGTATCGCCGTTAAATTAAATAAGAATCATGGTCTTGAAAAACAAGTTTCAATTTTAACTACAGAAAAGTTTGGAAGAAAAACGCAAGTACCTTTTAGCCTGACACTGCCTTGAAATATGCCTCACTTCTTGCCAAAGAGTGGTAAAAAATTTAAAACTAACATATTTTATTTTTCAAATCAGGAAAACTAAGTATCAAAATTTTACAACACAATATTATGCACGAAATCTAACTAAACAAAATTAATTTAAGTATTCAATTTTAATTTTTTTTTTTCAAAAATTCAAAACGTTAAATTTATATAAAAAAGTTTTCTACAAACACTGTATGCAACAAATTTATTAAACCGGCCATTGCCTAAAGGTATGCTATACTTTTACATTAAACCAAAAGAAATTAACCAAATCACACGATACATGAAATCGCAATTAATTAAAGTTTTATAAGAAACTTTTAACACTTAAGCCTGACACTGCCCCAAAGTATGCCGCAGTTGTTAATGATAATCAATAATTAATTTACCCGTAATATGCAATACAATTTATGCCTGTAAATTTTGCTATTTATGTCAATGAACGTAATTACATTTACATTTAACTTTTACATTTAACACTAATCTGTTTTATCACTGTAAATAGTAATTAAAATTGATTAAAATTTAATTTTCCATAAATTTCGTAATTCATTACTTTGACAGTAAAACAGAATATATAATTATTTAATCTGCAAAAACAGTAAAAGGAATTTAATTTAACGTTATGCATACATACGGAAGCACATTTACGAAAACATTTTGTGTATGTTAAAGTTGCTATGCAGCCTTATTGCATATCGGTGCTTTATGCCATTGTTGCTAATTCATATAAACTTTAGAAAAAAACCTGTGTGTGCTACATTAAATTAAATTTTGCATTGATAATGAACGAAAATATGTTTCCAATTAAAAAAAAGGAAGGCATATCCTATGTCCCATTTGGATTTTTCGTCATTACAGCTAAGTTTTATAATCAATTTTAACCTAATTGGTGCTGTTCTGCAGAAAACAAATGCGTTCTTGGTAGTAAGTAAGACTACAAAGGCCAGCTACTAACTGTTGCCAAAATCATATCATTACTTACTTATAGAAAATATTATACCTTTCTGTTCACAATAAAGTTTTGTTTGAGAAATTACATGTGCTATAAGTGTGCCGAACTTACAAAATGCATTAAAAACTGCTAAGACGGATGGGATTACCTTTGGGTTTAAAACTTGCACATACATACGTAATTCGGATCAACATAAGCTGGCGAAACGAAAGTATGATTGGCCTTTTAATTTAATTTATTATTAATTTCGGAACCTTCTACAACAAAACTTAAAAGTCTTAAAGTAGCAGAAGTATACTAATTGTTATTTTAGCATTTGCTTTATATAAAATTTTAGGAGCAGAGAAAAAATAAGGATACATAATAATAAAATCAAAACAAATAAAATAAAAAAATAAAAATAATCACCCTTATTCTACTTGGCGGCGTCAATGCCGTCATCACTTTTACTCAGCTTCAAAACCGCGTCAACACTAATTTTATATTCTGTAACCATGTTCAGGTGACGTTGACTATTTATCGATAATTGTGACACACATATCTAATACTTGAAACAGCTGATTTATTCTGTTTGCAATTTTTGTTAAAAGTTTTGGTGTAAAAATAAATAAATATATTGAAGTAAAATGTTTTTTCTTCCCGTGCCTAATTCTAATTGTAATAATGAAGAAAAAAAAAAATTTAATAGTTCAAAGAAGACTTCTCAGGCAGAAATCAAACATTTTTAAATTGCCTGATGAAAAGTAAGAGATAAACTCAAACTCCTCTAATTGGAAGTATGAAATTTTTGTTTTGGTTTATTTAAAAGGTTTGAAAGTTATTTTCGGCTGAACAAAGCAGCATTTAAGCATCTGCTGAAGACTTTAGCTTCTTATAGCGGGGTTAGATCGACATGTTCCGAGCACCATCAAATTGGCAGCTACTTTACGATTTTTATCCCAAGGATCGTATCAGCTGAGTGTGTTAAATGATTTCAATTTGGGATTATCACAACCTGTCGTGTCGAATATTCTGTCTGAAACTCTAGATGGCATTTAACACTGTTGAAAATATTTTCCCACAGTTCCTTAAAATTATTTGTAACAGTGCCCCTGTGCTGCGAAATCCTCTTGCAAAAGTTCGGGATTTTTTTCCATATACTCAACTAATTTTTCAAATTGGTTTGGATTTGTAATTTTGACTTTTTCCTTTTGAATTTCTTTATTATATTTTGTAAAAAAGTAAAAAATAAAACGAAACAAAACTTCGTCAACACCAAAAACACTGACGACAAAATCAGAGTCAATATAATGTCACCTTGCCGTCACATTTTTTTTTTTTAGAAAATACAAAAAATATATTGACGGTAATCGATGTTGACATTGAAAATACTGATTAACACAATTGATACAAAACGATGTTGTATTACATTGACGCTGCCAAATGGAATAAGGGCGATTAATTAAACAAAAATTAATTAAAAACAGTTAAAATGAATTGATATGTATATGTTCATTAAACAGTTTTTCAGTTTTAATTAGTTGTTATAATAATAATAATATTAATAATTATAATAATAAAAAGAATAAAAATAAGAATACTGTCACTAAATTACAGTTAAGTATAGTGTTGAAAAATGTTCCTTTTAAAAAGTAAGACGTTGCTAATTCCCCTTATGTCTGGTGGGATATTAATTCAAAGACCTATCTCGGATATAAAAAATTGCCAATCTGAAATTAATGTTTAACTTCTTAGTGGTATTATCGCTTTGTTTCTTCCGAAACGACTAAAACTGAGTCGATTATATATTTCCACAGGTTAACAAGAAGTTACTATTTTATGTAGGAACACCAAGGCCTTTATTCTCATTAAATCATCAAACTGGACGAAAAAAATTTGCCTTGTGTAGAAGTTAATATGGTGATGATTCCTATAGGACTTAAGCCCAAAAACATATCTAGTTATGTTATTAAATATAACATTAAGCCTTAGCTTGCTTTTTGCATCGCAGTTTGCGAAAATTTCGCATCCGTAGGTTAATATTGGGATCAGGTAGGTTTTCGCAAGAAGTAGCCTGATTCTGAAAGGCGTGCAATATTGACTAGGCAATAGGCTTCGGAGCATCGCAAATGTTTTCCGACAAGTGATTGCGACGTGATCTGACCAGGTTAGTGTACTATTGAATATAAGTCATATGTTATTGGCGTTATTAACGATTTTAATTTTCTGGCTGTCAACAATAACATTTGGTTTTTCTATTATTTGTTGGAATCTTTTATGGATCAAAAGACATTTTGATTTTTTAGGGTTGATAATCAGGCCGTTAACTGCAGCCCATTTAGATATTCTTTATAGATCTTCATTTAGTTTATTTTCGAAGTTTTCTTTTTTGTTGCTTCTACTCGTATATATTTGGACGTCGTCTGATTTTACAGTGCATCAACTGATTTGGCAAATCGCTAGAATATATTGAGAAAAATAATGGCCCCAAAATTGAAACCTGTGGGACGCCCCTAATGACAGGCAGGGAAGTTGATGTGGCAATTGAGGTGATCTCTACATATTGCTCTCGATCACTGATCTCGATCACGTACAACACGATCTTCATCAAGAGCACATCCCTTTGTTGTCGATATGCCAGTGAACCGCACTACGCATTACAGAGAGAATTCGTACTTTGGCCGTACTGTTCGTACTCGTATGTGTAATAAACTCCCCGCAGAGGTCTATCCTGCCACTTTCAGTGTGTCAGGGTTCAAATCAAATGTCCACAAACACTACTCCCTTTATCCTCCTTCGCAAAACCTATTTTTCTAGTTCCGGCTCAATGCTTTGCATACGTAGGGGTTATCCCCTGAGTGCTGGTCCCAATTAAAAAAAAAAAAAAATAAGTCCGAACTAACTTGGAAGAGGTAGATGAGAAATGCATAATATTTTCCAACTTTTGAAGCAAGATAGTATGATCAACTGTATCAAAAGCCTTGGAATGGTCTAGTAAGACCAACAAAACTATGTGACCATCATCAAGCTCTTCTCGTATATCTTCTGCTACGTCTACAAGGGCTATAACACAACTATGTCCGGTACGAAATCCGGATTGTTTGCTTGTTAGGAGTTTTTGATCATCAAGATACTCTGTTATTTGTTTATGTAGGAGTTTTTCGAAAGCCTTTGATAAATAAGGTAATGTAGCAATCGGACGGTAATCTGAGCATGATTTTGATATAGGACGGACTTTTGCAGTTTCCACATTTTTGGAGCTAGTTGTGATTATAAAATTAAATATATGTGTTATAAAACGCAAGATATAGGGAAGAAGCATTTTAAGGAACACTGGATGATCTCCATCAGCTCCTGCAGCCGGTGTATTGATGGAAAGGCAGCTTCTCAAAACATCGAAATCGCTGACACAATCAAAGCTAAAAGGTCTGTTTGGTGGTTTTCCATCATGAAGCTTATTATAAAAGGAGTGATCAGCTGTTCGCATTGGGATATCAACGAAATTTCTATTAATTGTGTTTGGATCTGAACTCGGGTGAAATTCAACGCGTTTCCCCTGGACGATCCCAATTTCTCTTATGGTGTACCACGTGTTCTTTACACTTGCCGAATTTTTAAATTTGTCAGCATAAAACACTAACTTTGCTTGTTTGATCGCTTTGGTTGCATCTTTTCTAGCCATTCGATATCTTTCATATAATTGGCTTGTTTTATATTTCTTCCGTCGCGAGTAAGCAACATCGCACTCTTTTATTAAACCCTTAATGTGCGAGGTAAATCATGGCTTATCCTTGCTTTTAATTACCTTCGTTTGCATTGGTATCACTATGTCATACAAGGCCAAAACATGGTAGTTCAAAAATGCTAACTGTTCGTCTACTGTTGAATTATAGTATACTTGGCTGCAATTTATCTTGAAAATCTCTTCTTCCAACATAATTTGATTGGCGCGCTTGAAGTTACGAAAACTTATTATTTTATTATTAGGACTAATTGGAATGTTATATGTCATAAAAATAAGATCATGTTTGGAAAAACACGATGCTGATAATTGTTCATAAATCAAAACACTGGTCTCTTTGGAAACAAAGAACAAATCAAGTAAAGTGTTAGCAGTTGAAGAGCAGTGTGTTCGAATGCTTATATTGGTTAGACAATCTTGAATCAGATAGCAGGTTTGAATTGAAATCACCTGCTATGATTACCTCTGCATAAAGCGGCGTTAGTTCTTCCATTGTGTTATAAAAATGGGATAAGTCAATATGATTATTTGTTCTGTACACGGGTTCTTTTTATATAAATTCTTATTTTTCGCGAAAAGTTGCTTTTTTAGAAGGTACTATTTTGTAAAAGGTACTTTTTTGCAAAAGGTACTTTTATATAAAAGGTTCTTCACATTTGTTTATGGATTTTCTTATACTGTACATTAAAGGGCTGCATGAAACTTAATAATGATGATCATGAAACTTTCATCATTATCTTTTATTCATTCGTTTCTATTCAATACAGGGGGGTTACTCTGTAAATCGATTCGAAAAGAAAACTGTTCGACTTTGGATCTTATTTACATTGAAATTCGAATGCATTTGTTTTCGATTCGAAATATACAGTAACCCCCCAGATGAATAACTATGAACAGAGAACAATCAACACACGATAGTTAAGAGACGAGTGTAATGAAGTTTGTGTGTTCACTTATACAAGAGCGAACGAACATTTACAAATGTGAAACCGAACATGGCTTGAATAAATATCAATAATGTTCATGCAAAAACAATATGCTCTCAAAGATCAGTGTTGCCAGTTGTAGGAAAAAGGAAAATCATTTAAGAAATACGTTAAACATACACAATGACTAAATCGCAAAAAAAGAAGGCAAAAAACTCTAAAAAATTTACAGTATAATCATTCATGATTTATTTTATTTCTTAACGTTTATTGAAGGTTTATGTTATTTAGAAATGCAAATAACAAACTAAAATACATATTGAATTTGATTTACTACTAGTGCTCGTAATATGAATAGTATATACATACATACGTACATGCGTGTAAAAGCTAAAACTTGAAATTACATATGCAAGTAATTACACATGGGCAGCGCATGCAAAAGATTACATGATGAGATGAGAGCGAGAACTTCGAATAAAAATCGTTTCAATGAACAAACTCTTTGTGTTAACGAAGTGAAACAAAATGTTCTGACTCATACTATGAACAAAGCAACAGTTTGTTTGGTGTTCTGATTTTTATTCGAAATAGAGTTTTAGTCCACGTTCATGCAGCCTTTTACTGTACATTAAATGTTTCATACAATTATTTTCACTTAAAAGTGGCGAATAATAACAAGGCTATATATTATTTTCTCTTGTCTTTATTTTATTGTTGCATACTTTGCGTTGCTGCTGCTACTGCTTTTTCATTTACTTCATCAATCTTTTACGGTTAAAAGCTGTTTTACTCCTGTTGTTATTTCAGCTGTTGTGGGTTGGATTTAATTTTTATTTTTAAAATTGTTCGGCTCTCAATGATATTGCTGACAACTACTCGCCTTTTTTATCTTTTTCTGCTGAGTTCAATTTAATGAAATTTAAAGTAACAAAAAAAAAAAAAAAAAAAAACAAGTTTTTCATTAATTTTATTTTTCAATTTAAATTGAATGAAAAGCCAAGGAGGGGGAATTTATTTTTTTCTCATAAGGTTTTTGTTCATTTGCGTAGAGGTGTTGATGCTGTACAATTACATTTCGTGCTTACTTCATTTAAAGGATTTTTTAAAATAAAATAAAGAATTTTTCACTTTAATCCTTTTTATGTTTGTACTTTTTTGCTGTAAAAATGGATTTTTAGTCAAATAGTCATGGCTGTTGAAGGAGTTTTAAAGAAAAATAAAAAAAAAACAATTCCATTACGTCGAAAAGATTTATTTTATACGTTAAATTGGATATAAATAAATGGGATAAATATTAACATTTATTTTATTATTTAAGGCATTAGAGACACATGTAGGATATAAATACATACACATGTATATAAATAATAAAAAGGAATTATTATTGAAATTACTAAAGAATTTGTACTTGAATAAAAAGAATCAAACTCAGTGACTCCTATAAATTAAAGTAATTTTTTAAAAAACTTATTTGGTTTTCAATGAATGAATCGTGTCACTCTTTCTAGCTCCCAATAATATATTCTCTTGATCTTTTGGTTGTTTAATATTGGCTCAGTCTTTGTTGTCGGCAGGACTCTGTACCCACATCTCAATATGTGCTTGTAATTCTACTTTCTCTCAATTGACACAAATATTTCTTCCATAAAATTGACACGGAAATTAAAGTTAGAATTTACTACGTTTTCACGATCTGGTTTTCGTAACTTTCGACATTTTTATATTATTTGTTCATTATCCTTTTTTTGCTGGATAATTTTTTCCGATTTTGCCCTTATATTGAATAGTTTTGTCAGTTACATGTTGTAATTTTTTTTACAGATTTCTATATTAAAAAATTAGATTTTTCCAAAAAGGTACTTTTTAGATTTTTTCAAAAAGGTACTTTTTAAAGAGGCTACTTTTTCGAACAAGGTACTTTTTAAAATATATGTATATCTATATTTTTAATTAGATTACTTTTTTCACACAAGATTTTTGGGAAAAAAGTGATTGTTATTAAACAAGGTTATAGAAAAAAGTACTTTCTCAAAGTACATAGGTGCCTTTCATAAAAGTACTTTTTTTAAAAATAGATATTTTTTTCAAAAAAGGTGTTTTTTTATAACGTAAATTTGTTAAATAAAGTTATTTTTTTATATAAGGGATTTTTTCAAAATGGATAATTTTTTAAAACTGCCTTTGTTTTTTAAAGAGTGTACTTTTTTCGAATAAGATATTTTTTTTTTTATTTATTTCAAATCTTATACATTTTTCAAATTAGATATTTTTTTGTAAAAAATACTTAAGTACTTTTGCATAGTGGGTACTTTTCATAAAAGTACTTTTAAAAAAAAAAAAAAAAATTTTCTCTAAAAAGTTACAGTTTTAAAAAAATAAACTTTTTGGAAAAAGTGCTGGCTCCAAAAATACTTTTTACAATTATGTATTTACTTACTTACTTTTTTGGACAAAAATTCTTTTTAGGTTACTTTTTCGAAAGGGTTTTTTCTTAAAAAATGTACAGATTTTTCTTTTTTAAGGCTCTTCTTTCTGGTATATTGGTGTCCAAAATTATAACTTTTTCTTAAATATAACTTTTGATTAAACTTACAAAACAGTTTTGTAATTATATTGCTCATTCATAGATTTTATTCACATTTTTCCCATGCCTTGGGGAACTCCGGCTCCCCAAGGCAGTATCTTCGGTCCATTACTTTATTTAATATATGCCTCTGACTTACCGTTAAGCAGTAACATTCACACGTCAACATTTGCTGACGATACAGCTTTTCTAAGCGTTCACGAAAATCCTGTAGAAGCTTCCCGCAATTTACAAGAATATATATCCAAACTGGAAAAATGGCTCAAACAATGGCGTATTAAAGTTAACGAGCAGAAATGTGTACACGTCACTTTTACGTTGCGAAGGGAAACATGCCCGCCTATACAAATCAACACCGAGACTATTCCGCAACATACTGTAGTCAAATATCTAGGCGTTCACCTTGACCGCCGTTTAACATGGAAATCGCATATAGACGCAAAGTTGATGCAAATGAAATTAAAAGCAGCCCAAATGAATTGGCTTATGGGTAGAAATTCAATACTGAGCCTAGACTGTAAACTTCTACTATACAACGCGATCCTGAAACCAATATGGTGCTATGGAATCCAGCTATGGGGCACTGCCTCAGCATCGAATGTAGAAAAAATTCAGAGGCGACAAAATAAAATTCTACGTACAATAACTGCAGCCCCCTGGTATGTCAGAAACCATAGAATTCATAAAGATCTAGACGTTCCGTTGGTAAAGACAGTATTTTCGAAACACGCGAAAAAATACATTAAAAAACTTGAGTTGCACCCAAACCCACTTGCGCGCAATATTCTTCATTATAGAGGCCACACCCGGCTGAAAAGAAGGGATACTCTTTTTCTCAGCCGTCCACGAGAGATGTAAATCAACAAAAATTAACCGTTGAAATTAAAAATTTTGTTTAGCATTGGCTAAACCTATATTTAATATTTTTTAGATTTAAGATTTGAAAAACTTATTGATAATTTAATTAATAATTAAAGATTCAATAAATAATAAAATTATCAAAAAAAAAAAAAAAAAAAAAAAAAAAAAAAAAAAAACATTTTTCCCATAGTGCAATTATATATAGTTTTAATTAAATTTCAATCAGTAATGCAACAGCCTTGAGTTTTGCCAAAAAAAAATCGTAATTTTCTGTTCTTTTTTTGCGACTAAAATTGCAGCTGGCTTATCTCGGATTCACTCGGTTGTTGATTTGCTTACATAACTTAATTTAAGCGGAAAATTGTTGCAAACACATGTACACACACACACACACATTCTTTACTTATATGTACATCAGTAGAAAAATATCGTCCTGTGGATATTTGTGTATGAATATGAGCTTTATAGATATACTATGTGTGCGTGTGTGTGAATAATATTTTCCCTTAGATTATACCAACATGTGTTGTAGCTGTTGCCTTATATTTTTATGCATATGTACAAGTATGTGTGTATAAATTTATTTTGATGGCTTTTTATGCATGTTTTTATCCTTTTTTGGAAATTTTGTACACATGTATAAACAAACAGGAAATGGTGGTGTAGAGATTGGGGAGAGGGGTGAATCTGGGAAATAAATAAAATCAGAAGCAGAAACAGAAACAGCGTCAGCAGCATTATAACATTAGCTTAACAAATCATAAGCCTTTGCTGTTGATTTTCAATTGTATTGTGTATGTACAACAACAGCATACAACAAGAAAGTTATGATAATATGTGTTACTTATAATATATTATATATACATATATTTTTCAATTTAAATTTAAAGCAAAAACATATTTTTTCGCTCACATTAGGTCGCACTAAAAAATATTTAATTTTTTTTAGTTTTTCTAATTGAGTGATCTTAAATTCGCAAATATTTAATTTAAGTTTATAATTTAAAGGAAAACTGTGGAATCAAAAAATTTTATAAATTTTATGACATATTTTCTTTAAAGCGCAAACGATTCAAAGTTAATTTTAAAATTTGGCCATAAAAAATAAACTTATAAAGTTTCTATGAACTGTTTTTCATCATGAATTCAGCAGAAACCTTTTTGAAATCTCTTTTCAGACTGACTCTCGAAAGTGATTTTGTACAATGTGTTTGCATGGGTAAATATAATATTTAATTTTTTGTCATTGTTTGTTATTCTCGGACCCATACAGTCATTAAAAAAAATTTAGAAGGATAATCAGCATAAAATAAAATGAAAAAGGATAAAAAGAATTATCACTAAAATTATAGTTGCATAATATAAGTGATATGGTTATGCTTGCTAAAGACTTTTTGTAAATTATATACACAGACGTTTACACTAATTTCCTAAATAAGCAAAAGTTTCCAAAAGAATGTACACCGTTTCTAGAAAATTGCTACTGCCTTAAATTCACTCGATTTATAAGTCATTTGGAAATCAGTTTAGAGAAACGTGCTGTAAAGTACTAAAATTACTTGTTGGGGGTGGCTACTACTCTGATACCTTGCAAAAAAGGAAGCTAAAGGAAGTGCTTTAAAAATTTATCCTAAGAAAGAAACTTAAAAAAATTTTTATTGAAAAAAGTTAATTATTAAAAAGTATATTTACAAAAAAGGCTTTTAGAAACAACTTTCCGAAACATATAACGAATAAAAAGCCAATTGAAAAACAAATCGCCTTAAAAAAGCCGTTTCAAACAAATACGATTTAGGACAGTTCCGTAAATAAATTAATCGAAAAAATGGGTTTTAAAGGAAAAATATCTTAAAAAAAACAAGTTCTGAAAAAATATCTTAAAAAAACTACCTTAGAAAAGAATGCACTTTTTAAAAAGCGAAACTTTATAAAAAATATATGTATACAAGAAAGTACACTTAAAGTTATTTAAAAAAAGTACCTTGTAAAAATCTGTCTTTAAGAAATTCGTCTCTGAATCATGTTAAAAAGATCCTTTTTAAAAATTTTACTTTTCTAAAATGACCTGTTACAATAAAAATCTTTTGTAAAATTATCTTTTATAAATAGTACCTTTAAGAAATTAACTTTTGAAGAAAGTACCTTTTGAAAACAAAATTACTTATCAACCCGGTACCTTTTTAAAACAAAATTGCTAAAAAAGAAGAACCATCCTAATCAAGTATCTATCTTTTTTAAAAAAGTAAAAAGAGTTCCCTATTAAAAAAAAAATTTCTTTGTGCAAAAAGTAAGCTTTACATTAAAGTACCCTTTAAAACAGAATATGTTACAAAATATAACTTTTACAAAAAGTACTTTTTTGGAAGGGTAACTTTTATAAAATGTACCTTTCAGAAAAAGCACTTTTTGGAAAAGTAACTTGTTTAAAGTGTACCTTATACAAGAGTAACCTTTTACTGATACTATTGAAAAAGTAGTTTCTATAAAAACTTTCTTAAAGGTACCTTAAAAGAATTTTTTTAAAGAAAGAGTACACATGTACATACGTGTTAAAAAAGTACCTATAAAAAGGTACTTTTTTAAAAAAATACCTTTTAAAAAAATACATTTTAAAAAAAGTACTTTTTAAAATAAGTACCTTTTAAAAAGTACCTTTTAAAAAAAGTTATTTTTAAAAAAAAGCACCTTTTAAAATAAGTAATTTTTAAAAAAATTATGTAGCATCTTTTATAAAAAGTTAATATAAAAAAATTACATTTTGCAAAAAATATCAAGAAAGTAGCTTTTAGGGAAATACCTCTTAAAAAAATACCATAAAGGATGCAGCTATGAAAAAAAGAACACCCATTAGTAAATACATACATATCGCTCCTTTATTGCAACGTATGTAGTCTTATCTCAAAAAAACTTAAACGTAGCAAAATGCATTTAAAGTTTTCAAAATGTAAGCATTTATATGGACGGCTTGAGCATGTATGTGGTTATAACTTCGATTTAGATAGAGATATGTTTATCAAAAATTTTTTACAAATAAAGAAGGTATTGAGAAACTCTTTTTCGTCAGTAACTGAAAAAATTTTGTTTTTTGAGATATGACCATGTTGCAACAAAGGAGCGATATGTATCTACATACATACTACATATTCCTTAAAAATTCCCTAATGTATAGAAGGTCTATAAATAAAGTAATTCATAAGAAAATAATACCGCCAAACTGAAACCCTAAAAGTAGGCAAATGTGTTTATTACTTAAGGGCTTCAATTAAGGCATATTAATTAATTAATTTGTATCCAAATTATACATACTTACATACATACAATACAAAAATATATGTAATAAAATTATGTTTTTACGATTATTTAAGTGTTGCTTTAATATTTGTTTTTTTTTTCAAACATTAAACTAAAACATAAAAAAAATTAACGTACTTACCGTGTCAAAAAAGTGAATTATATCGGTCCAAAACTGTTAAAGACAGCCATTGTTGAAAGGAACATAAAAATTCTAAATTCATAGGTATGTATGTATAAATAAAAACACTCACACATGCAAAACTAAATCTTAAAGCGTCAAAAATATAACACACGCACACAAACACGCATACACAAAACGCTTTAACTTCCTTTCCCATTTTAATATGCAAGCAAAATATAAAAATAATAATAATACCATTATGTATTAATACTTTTGGCATAACATAAAATCGTTATGATAACAATAAAAATGATAACATTAATGTTTTCACCAAAGATAAAAATTATGATGGTATGCATGTATTTGTGTACGATATGTACTCGCATGTCCCTTAATTTTTACATTTAAAACAAAACACACCAAATTACCCAACAGTAAAATAACTATACATTTACAATAAATACATGTGTATGTTCATACATACTACATACTTCTACCATCAAACAAACTTAACAGACTGTAACAATAACAACATTACCAAGAAGAAATGTAATGATAGTGTAACGGTTAAATGAGTAAAGTGAACAAGAATATGATGATTTTATTTTTCTATGTTTTAGGATTTTTTGTGGTTTCTTTGCTTCTACGCAATAAAAAAAGGTGTTTAAACGAATAAAACCACTACCAACACTAATAATAATAATAATAATAACATCAGTAACAACAACAGCACTAAAAACAGTAAAATTAAGCTTAAATAAAACCTAAATAATAGAAAGAGAAACGAGACAAAAAAGTAGTTTGAGGTGAAATAAATTTGAAATGCGAAAGTGGGACAAATAGTAAGACAATTTTTTTTTTTGATTGACATAAAAACTTTTTTATAGAATTAAATTTCCTTTTCTTTAGGACAAATAAAAAAGTACATTTTAAAATAAGTATTCCTGTGAAAAGGACTTTTAACAATGTACCTTTGCAAAAAAGTACTTAAAGAATACAATTTTTAATAAGACCTTTAAAAAAGTGACTTTTAATAAAAATTATTTGATTGAAAATAGTTTGATTTAAATAAATTTCAATTTAAAAAAGGACCTTTTAAAAAAAGTACTTTTGAAAAAAAAACCTTTTAGGAAAAGCACCTTTTAATAAGAAGTATATTTGATGAAAAGTGCTTTTGAAAATACTACGTTTGAAGAAAAGTTCTTTTGAAAAAAGTAGCTTTTAGGAAAAGTACTTTTGAAAAAACTAAATTTTAGAAAACTACTCTTGCAAAAACTAGCTTTTAAGAAAATTATTTTTTAAAAACAGATTTTTTTATAATAGAATAGGTCCTCTTAAAAAATGTTTTAAAAAAGTACCTTTTAAGTAAAGTACATGTTAAAAAAGTACCTTACCAAAAAGTACCTTATAAATGTACTTTTTAAGAAAATTTAATTTTAAAAAAGGATTTGAAAAAATACCTTTGAACTAAAGTACATTTAAAAAAAAAGGATTTGCAAAAATACCTTTTACAAAGATAATCGTTTTTAAAATCAATTATTTTTGGCAAAATACGTTTAAAAAAACTTCCTTTTCAGAAAAGTAAATTTTAAAAACGTATAGTACATATTTAAGAAAAATATTTTTTATAAAATGTACTGTTAGGGAAAGCACCATTTTAAAATTGTACATTTTAAAAACAATAGCTTTGATATAAATTGTATTTTAAAAAAAGTTTCTTTAAAAAGAAAAGCACATTATAAAAAAGTTATGTGTTAAAACAAGTACAATTTCCTGTTTTTGTTCAGGAAAGTACTTTTTAGAAAAGTTCTTCTTAAAAAGTATGTATATATAAAAAAAATACATTTATAAAAAATACCTTTCCAAAAAGCCCTTTTAAAAAACTGTACCTGCTAAGGCAACAGTACTTTAAAAAAAAATGCTTGTGAATTTTTTGTCTTCCTTAATATTTGTCACACAATTCATGCTTCTGCATAAAAGCTGAAGTATTTTTGTTTTGTCCCTTTTCCATTTAAAATTACTACAAAGATTTTTAAATAAATATGCAGCGTATAAATTATTCCTTTACATGAATCCATTCCATCCATCACTCACACAATTTCTTCTCAACCAAACAAACAGAAACTTATCTTCACATTTACAAAAAAAAATAATAATTTTTTTTACCAGCGGATACATAACCACACTTATATCTTTATGCGACTTTATAAGCGACCACTAAGACAGTACAGTACATAGATGTATGTATGCATGTGTAAATTGTTAATATAGTGGTGCTTTTGGTTTGGTTTTATATGCAGCGTTGTATTTGTAACACCACCACAACACTATTTATTGTTAATCTAACAAATAGAAAATAGTTGGAGAATTACCTCGACATTTGAGACCTTTATGTGTTATACCGTGTAACAGGGAACCGCAGTGATCACAAAACATCGGTGACAGGAATGTTACGTTCTGCCATTTGTGTGGCATCTGATGGGCCTAAGGATAAGGTGAGAAAACTAATGGAAAATTAACAGACTTTTTCGCATTGTTTTTTTTTTCTTTTTATTTTTTGTATAATACGGAAATAATTTTTTTTCGAGATTTAACTTTCAGCAGTAGCTGCTATTTGAGAGACTGTCTAGTAGTTGTTTTCAATATTAATAAGTAATAAAATAAAATTTTGCACTACAAATAAAGACAATTTATGATTTTTTTGTTTTTGTTGATGCAGACGACATTGACACATGAGAATACTTTGCGAGTTGGTGTTTTTGTTTGAACAGATAATTTTTTGTGAATAAATGTGCCAAGTTGAAAAGGTTTTTTTTCTTGATATCATCATAATAATAATTTTCTAATGTGATGTAATCAAGTTATTCAGGTTAATTTTAGATATAAAGTTCATGTACGACTAGTTTTGCTTAGATCCGGTTTCCATAATCCAAATATTTACAAAATTATATATATCATCATTCTGTGCTCTATTATCAGGACGAATTTTGAAATAACTAACTTTAAATTGTTGCTAAATACCTGCTACAAAATACTACTAATAAAAGTGCCTACAGTTAATCCAAAGCCCTAATCCGAACAAGTTTCTTGACCAAATCTTTTAAGTCATCCTAACTTTTATTTTCTCCCAGTGTCTTTGGACGAAATCGAACTGGCAACCTCTAGACTAATAAATATATATTGGAAGCTATCGGCAACGGCGGCAAATGTACACTACCCTGAGCTTTTCGAATTGCTGGTTATTCAACAGAAAATCTTTTTTTTTTGATTTTTATATAAAATATATACAGTAATTTTTTAAGAAATTGCATTTTGAAAATTATTTTCGTAAAGATAAATCCTTCTATATAAATACTCGTATGTAGTAATTTTTAATAACGAACATTTCAAAAGCTACACTTTTTAAAAGATACTTTTTTAAAAAGTACTTTTTGTAAGAACACTTTCTTTAAACGTAATTTTGCTAAAATGTACTTTTATAAAACTTAAATTTTTTGAAAGGTAAATTTTTGTAAAAGTACTTTTTTTAATAGTTACCTACTTTTAAAGGTACTCTTTTAAAATGTACTTTCTTTACACGTACTTTTGCTAAAATTTATTTATGTTAAAAAGTAAAGAGGTATTTTAAAGGTACACTTTTTGAAAGGTACATTTTTAAAAGGTACTTTTTTTAATAGTAACTTAATTTTAAAAGTTCTTTTTAAAAAGGTACTTATTTCAAAAGTGTCTTGAAAGTTCCTTCCAGCAAAAGGTACTTTTTTTAAAAGGTACTTTTTTAATAGTTACTTATTTTGAAAGTACATTTTTTAAATTTACTTATTTGAAAGTTTTTTTTAATGTTAATTTCAGTAGAAGGTACTTTTTTTAAAATTTATTTAAGTTAAAAAGTACTCTTTTTAAAGGTACTTTAATGGTACACATTATAAAAGGTGTTTTTTCAAAGCTACCTTTTTTTCATTAATAGGTATTTTTTGATAGGCAGTTTTTTCCAAAGTACTGTTTTTAATAGTTACATACTTCTTTTAAAAGGTACTTCTTTTAAAAGGTACTTCTTTTAAAAGTTATTTTTTTAAATGTATTTTTCTAAAATGTCGTGTTTTGAAAACGTACTTTCATAAATGGAACTTTATTTTATTAGGCACTTATTAAAAAGGTTTTCTTTTAAAAGTACTTTTTTAAAAAATCCTTTATTAGGTATTATCTTCAAAATGTCCTTCATTTTAAAAGGTACTTTTATTAAAAGGTACATTTTTGAAAATATGAATGTATTCTTTTTCAGAGTGCTATTTTGAAAAGTCTTCTGTTTGAAAAGGCGATTTTTGAAAATTTTATTTTCTTTAAGAGTTACCTGAAAAGAGGGTACTTTTTTAAAGATAATTTATTAGGAAAATTTCTTTTTAAACGGTACATGTGTTTAGAAAGAGACTTCTTTCAGAAAGTACTTTTTTAAATACCTGTTTTAAAAATATTTATTAGCAGGCTCTTTTTTTTTTGGAAAATACCCTTTTCTAAAAGTATTTTATTAAAAATTTCACTTTAGTACTCGTATCTACTAAATGTATTAAAAGGTACCCTGAAAAATATTTCGTCCTTTTATTCCAAATCTAAAATTCAATAGTTTATTTTAGTTTAGTTATGTTGGTTGTAAGTTAATTACAGGTGTTCTAACTTAACACCTGTTGAAAATTAAATCTCAATTGAATTTATTACTAATGGGAATTCATTTAAGTGCTACAATTCTATTATAAGGAATGAATACAATTGAAATATCAACATATTTATATATTTCAATAAAAGCTCCCCTTATTACTTTTTATGGTAATAAAATTTTCTTTATAAGTTTCCTTAACGACTATAAAGGAAAATAAGTAATTTGTATGGCAAATCATTGAAGTGTTAGATTTACAAATTGTATGGTTTCAAGACACAGCACCTGAAAATGTAGAAAATATTAAATTTATTTCGATACTTCGCAGTATAGACTAGTCATCGTCGTGTCTTTGCGGTAATTTCATATTCAAACTGACTAATAAGACCTTAACGACAATTGATTTCTTCTTTGCAATTGGATTTTCAATTGAGAAATCTTTAGTCCCCAACGAAACTAAATTAATACACTGACACACAAAAGAAAACAAGTTAAACAATTCTCTGCATAATAGAATTAATTTGAATTAAAATATTGTAATACGTTACTCACTGAAAATTCAAGAGAATTGAAATTCAACTAGAAAGCAATATATTATAAAAAATTTTATATTCACAACCGCACGATTGATTTGATCCTTTCGAAATGTAATTAAATACAAAAGCCTTAAAGAAATTCTTCTTTATAACAAAACAAAAGAAGAACAATCGAGTGTTTATTTGCTTAATTTTAAGCTTAAAATATCTTTTCTTGCTGTTCGTCAAGAGCAACATTTTATTTAAGTATTATTTCCAACATAACAACATACTTTTAGGAGGCAACAACTAAATTGAATTTATTTCATTACATATAAGCATTTCTTCAATTCTCTAAGTAGCAAAGCAAATAAGTCTTCGCATCATTATTTTGTATATCATTAGTAGTTTATATAAAAATGCCCCCAGGACAGTTGAAATAATTTTATTAAACAAATTGTAGTTCGAAAAAAATTGTTAGCAATTCAATAGGGCTGGATTCGAATTGTACTTTCAAAAAGGACAAGCAGAGGAAGTTTGAAGAAAAAAATAGGCACAAAATATTTTACCTTTTTAGGCGATTTTAATACATATTTTACTGTAAATACCAGCATCACCACAAATATTTTGAACAAGAAATTGAAAAATTAGCTAAAGAAAATCGAATTATATATTGAAATTCACATACATACAACTTTATATGTATCTATGTATGTATGTGTATTTGTATATTTTTAAATTTAACTGGAACCGAAAGAAACATTAGCTAGCTAACTGCTTCGTTTTCAACAATCCTAAAAAAGGATATTCGTAAGAATTTTCAAGGAAAAGAGAAAAATAAAAAAATTAATATTTTTAAGCAAGCTTAAGCTATATTACGAGTTGTAGTATATTACTTTTTGCAAAAAAACGTATACACATATCCATACATACATATGTATTTAAAAGAAAGTTGAAAAATTAATTACAGAAACTAACGACTATTTATCTTTTGAAATATTGAATTGCAATGTTTTAAGCTAATTTTAATTGTTAAAGAAATGTTGGGAATCATTTAAGGCTTACTAAAAAATATTTCTGGAAAAAAGGATATTCCTAAGAGTACTTAATGACAAGAGATATGCAAAAAATTTGGAAGTTGAATACAATCTTAAGACATACTACGAGTTGTAGGAATTTTTTTTTCATCATATATGTATGTACATACCTAGATATTTATATTAGCATTATCAACGAAATAATTTTTATAGAAAGTGGTAAAATTAATTAAAGAAAATAAAAGTTTTTGCCAATTGTAATATTGAAGTAACGGTTTTTTTATATTAATTTTGCTTTGAGTATTTGCATATAGACAAAGACTATTTTTTTCATATGAGAAAATAAAAGGATATTGATAAGAACTTGTCAGGATATCAGATAGATGGAACATTTTACATTTTTATTCATACATAAGTATTATTTGTTTCACTAAAAACATTTGCATTGTTAAATATCAATAAAATGAAGACATTTTTAGTACAAAGTTGGGTTTTTGTTTCAATATACACAATTTTTTTTTTTTGCCTGTGGAATGGTGAAAATACGTTTTCTGTATTATTATTTAATCAAAATATTAAAATTGCTAAAATTCATAGTTTATGTTCTTTTTCACGGCATGTAATTTTGCTTAGCAAGAATTTTTTTTACATGTTTCTTTGCGTTTCAACAAACGTCCTTTACCTTGTTTTTATTTCCTATTTATGTCTATCATTCAGATTTTGTGTAAGGCCAAGGATGTGAGAAATACATATTAGTAATAAAAATTCACGTTCAAGCTCTCTCTCTCTCTCTCTTTCGAGATTGCACCAACACATTTACAAATACTTTCAACAATTACAAGAATGAAGAGGCTTTCACTTAAAAACAAAAACACCCACTCACATATTTGTGTGAGCGAGTACACTTAAAAATAATCTTAAAGAAAACATGCTCATGTTTTGTGCTTTTAACAGTTTTCTTTGTTCTCTTTTCTTATATGTATTTTATTTTTTTGTTTTTCATGTTTTTTTTTTTGTAAATAAAAAATGTTTCAAACTGTCAAGTGTGTTTTTCCTTTACGGCTGGCAGAATATTGTTGAAGGTTGTAGGGGCTGATTTATATACGAGGGTGATACAACTATCACCTTAAGGGAGTAATTTAATAAGCTTACATGAAGTTCCACACCAAATTAGAGTTTAATGATAGAATAAAAACTGACTTTTTAGCATCACAGTGGCCGTAATATACCTTACGTATGTATCAGCCAAATATAAAAAATTGCTGTTGACTAAGATTTTATAGGTATGCTTAATGGACTTGATAGCTTACAAAGCTAATCGATAAAAAATAATTTTATTGATTGAAAATTTTTACAGCAACTAATTAATGGTTGGTTTTGAACTTAATTAAAAAAAGGATATTGGTAGAGGCTCTGAACGCAAACTCATAAAGTAAAAACTTAAAACATTAATTCAATTTTAGGCCATGATACGAGTTGTAGGATAGTTTTTAGTCACTATCAGTAACATTTGATTTATGAAAAATATTAAAAACTACCTGATCCCGGTGTACTTCGCTACCCCCCTCGTTATAAAATAAAATTAAAAGTATTTATATATCCTATTGTGAAAATTTAATGACCATCGGTCCAATAGTTAAGACTATAGTAAGATTTTTTATTTTCCTATAAAGGGGCGTGGTCCCACTCACTTATCTCCTAGTACGTATTCCTAATTATGTCAATACTATATGTACCAAATATCATCGGCGTAGGTCAAAAAATGCCCAAAATATGGCGATTTCAATTTTTGGGTTATATGGGAGCTGCCACGCCCACGTGTCCGATAACGCCCATTTTTGTCCTGATTACTCACATTAGTAACATATGAACTATTGCAATGTTTCAAAACTCTTGCTATCACAATAGTCAAGATATATGATGTTATTCAATTTATGTGGGAGGGGCTACGCCCACTTGAAATATTAAAAGCCTAAAACCATCCTCTATAAATTCCCTTTTGAATGACACCAGTTTGGGTCAAATCGGTTGGATAGTTTCCGAGTCTATAGCGAACATGGGTACAAACATTTTTTGTATTTTATATATATAGATTTATTTTTAAAAAAAATATATTTTTATTTGATTGATGAGCTTGAGGTCAATTTTTTTATAAAAAACGTTATAAAATTTTATTTATCGATATTTCGCTACTCCTTTGTGTAGCTTCTTCAGGATTAGATTTTTAAGTAACAAAAAAATAACAACAATATTTTAAACAAAACAATATTCGCTTGAAATTGAATTTTTTCCGGTTTTTGAAATAAATTAAAAATTGTTTTTTATATTTCAAATGGTTTTTGAATTAAATAATTTTTTCCAAGTTGTCAATTGAAAAAAAATATTTTAGTTTGAAACATGAGGAAATGAAAAAGTTTTCGAAAAAACTTTAAATAAATTAGAAGGGTTTATAAATTTTGAAAACATAATGCTATTTAAATATTAATCTTTATAATTTATTTTGCCCTTTAGGTTTATATACTAAATGCCTATAATTCTGAGCTACACTATCAGTATCTGCTTTGAAGTTAATTCTTTTTTCTGGTGGTATATTAATTATCTGCAGCATTTCTAACATATATCTGCGTTTATATATATTTTCTGTATTTAAAATGGATATTTTTTCAAAATCTGGATAGTGATCTGAATCACGACAGTGTAAAGATAATGCAGTCTTTTGTGATGATGTATAGTTTCTATATTTTAAATTTGTTTTGTGTCCAGCTAATCTAGTTTTAAGTTTGTTTTTTGTAGTACCTACATAGACCTTATTACAAATTTCACTATCATTTCCTTTACAAGGTATTTTATAAACTACATTAGACTTTTCTAATTTATGTAATCCATCTTTTGTTTTGCTAAACAATTTACCTAACGTGTTACATGATTTATGTGCTATTTTATATCTGTTAGTATCGAAAACATCTGACTTTTCTAACCGTTCTGAAATTATAGGAAGGTATGTTAGAGATTTGTATATTGTCGGTTGAGTTACTACATCCGTTTGAGTATTTCCACGTCTTCTATACTGTCGTATTAAATTGCATGTTAAACCGATTGGAAAATCATTCCTAACCAATAATTCCTTAATAATATCCTTATTCTTCCTGTGGAATTGTACGTCACTAATAGTCAAAACTTTATCTATAAGATTCTTCGCTGTATTAATAATTATTCTCTTTGGGTGCTTTGAATAATAATTAATAATTCTACCTGAAGCTGTTGGTTTCCTATACCAATCCACTAACAAATTATTGCCATTTCTAATTACCAATGTGTCTAAATAAGGAATCCTGTTATCTTTTTCTTTCTCAAATGTAAATTGTATATCATTATGAAATAAATTAAATGATGTTAAAACATTCTCTATCTCAGAATTTGGAATTATACAAAAAATATCATCAACATATTTTGTTATAATTTTTGGTTTCACCGACAAACTACCTAAGCAACAATCTAATAATTCTTCCACAACAATATCAGCTATTATTGGAGATGCTGGAGATCCCATAGGAAGTCCCTTCTGTTGCATATATGATTTTTTTATCATATTGAAAAAATCTGTTATCAACAATGCAAAATCTTAAAATCCTTAAAAATAAGTCCTTTTCTATATTAGTATGTTCTGCAATCTTATTCCAATTCGCTTCTATAACATTAATCGCTAATTCTACAGGTATACTTGGAAATAATGAAATAACATCAAATGAGACCAATATTTCATCATTTTCCATTCCCACATTTTTTATCTTTTCCTTAAATTGAAAAGAATCCCTCACGTTATATCTTGAGTCTTTAGTTAAATTTTCTAAAATTCCTGTAATGTATTTACTAAGTCCATAAGAAGGTGAATTTATAAATGAACAAATCGGTCTCAATGGGAAACCTTCCTTATGGATTTTCGGAACTCCATATAATTTGGGTGCTGTAGCTATATTCGTTACTAATTTATTTTTCTCTAAAGGTGTAATTAATTCTAATCTGAAAAGTTTTCCTACAATTTCATTATTTACCTTCTGTAATTTGCTTGTAGGATCTTTTTCTAAAATCTTATATGTTGAGATGTCATTAACAATATTTTCCATCCTCGAAACATAATCAAGTCTATTCATGGCTACTGTTGTGTTTCCCTTATCTGCATTTAAAATAAGTACTTCCCTGTTATTCTTCAAAAACTGTTCAGTATCATGTACCTTATTTAATACAAACTTATCTCTACCAGTTAGTTTCATTTTGTTCATATGGTCATCTATTATGGTTGTTAATTTTGTTCTAGCTATTTCCTGATTTTCTTTTCCTTCTATAGTCTGAACTAGATCTTCTCCGTCCGATATCATTTTTAATACCGGAAAGTGTTCTTTTCTAACTGGTAATGAATATTTTTGTCCTAATGAAAGAGTCCATTGAATGTCTGTGGGAATGTCTACTTCTGTCTTATTTACAAACCACCCCTGATTAAATTTTATTCCTAATTCCCTTCTTTGTAAATTTTGCAAATTTTCAAATTTCTTTATATGTATCTGTTTTAATCTATTTGTTAATGAATCTGCCATTATGTTTTCAAATTCAAAAAACCTTTTCATTTCCGCATCACTCAAACATCTTCTTAATCTAATTGTAATAAAATGTATCTCCCTTTTTGCCTCATTTAGTAATTGGTGTCTATCTTTAATTGCCAAATTCAGAATTTTGTTGTGGATGTTTTCCAAATATCTCGTAAAAGTTTTTTGAACATGTATATGAAAAAGATTGGAAATGTTTTTAGTTGAGTTTTTGACAAACTTAGGAATAATACCTGAGTTTCTGCAGCGAATAAGGAACGTTATATTCGCTTTAAATCTAATTATCTTATCCCTCACTGTTTTGAAACGGTTAATTACCCTTCTAATCTCTTGGTTTCTCTTCAAGTAATTGTAATTCATAATTCTTAAATTGTAAGTTCTGTTTTCTTCTATTTCAGCCAAAACCTTTCACTCAATTCTTGATAAATAGACGTGCTCTTCTTGTTTTGATTTATATTGCTAATTTTTCGACCTTTTCTTGAAGTTATTTTTATTTGATTGATGAGCTTGAGGTCAATTTTTTTATAAAAAACGTTATAAAATTTTATTTATCGATATTTCGCTACTCCTTTGTGTAGCTTCTTCAGGATTAGATTTTTAAGTAACAAAAAAATAACAACAATATTTTAAACAAAACAATATTCGCTTGAAATTGAATTTTTTCCGGTTTTTGAAATAAATTAAAAATTGTTTTTTATATTTCAAATGGTTTTTGAATTAAATAATTTTTTCCAAGACCTCAAGCTCATCAATCAAATAAAAATAACTTCAAGAAAAGGTCGAAAAATTAGCAATATAAATAAAAAAAAAAAAAAAAAAAAAAAAAAAAAAAAAATAAAAAAAATATATAAATAAAAAACTTTTGAAAAATTTTCAAGCATAGTGGTAAAGATCTACTGATAAGTTGTTATTGGGCAATCAATGAAATGCAGTACATAGATTAGGTTGCCCATAAAAAATAAAAAAAAAATTAAATTAATAAACTAAATAAAAATGTATCGTGTTTAATTTTTTATACAAAAATATGCTTTATAATATATTCACTAGCAAACTAATTCTGGCAATCGGTTTAGGCTTGTTTTTAAAATTCATGAAAAAAGGATATTAGTGGTGGTTCTGAACGCAAAGTGATACATTTAAAATTTTATGCTCTAATTCAAGCTTTAATCATCTTACGAGTTGTAGTATAGTTTTAATAAAAAAAAAACATTACAAAAAAGTTTATATCAATGAACTAAATAAAAATGTGTCGTGTGTATTTATTAACACAAGGGAGACATTTTAAAATACTTTTACAACCAAAGTAATGCCAGCAAAGTAATCGGATTATGTTGATTTTTAAAAATAAAAACAAAAAAAGGATACTCCTACGAATGCTTCATAAAATGTAACATAATAAAATTTTATGATACATAAAAGCTAAGACTTTTTTACGAGTTGTGTTATTGGTAGATTTCTTTTATCGTAAATATTAGCGAGACACTACATCGAGTTATTTTGGTACAGCCTTCGTAAATCATTATGCTGTGAACAAGAACATAAACTTTTGCCAAATTTGTTATTTATATTATTTTACTGTAATTTACTTTAAGGCTAAATGTTGTAACAACGATAAAGATAATCAACATTTAAAAACGGTTGTAAAAAGAATATTTCGTTTGTTTGATGAAATGAGAAAAAATAAAACATAAAATAAACAAATAAAGTATACAAGTACTTGTTTAAGAGCAGAAGTATTTAAATATTTTTTTTTGTTGTTGCTTATTTTGAATATTTAAACGATAAAAATATGTATGTAAATCCTTTTCTTAATATAGTCATATAAAGCAGTTTGTTAACATTCTTTTGAAAAAGCTTTGTACTAAAATCCCAGTAGACTGGAAAAGTTAAATTAACTCATACGCTAGAATATGCTTTTGCAGCTAACCCTCTCGATATACTTGTTAGAATTTTATTGCGAAAATCATCTGGTTAATCTAACGAACGATTGATAAATTATATGACAGGCATTAATTTTCAAAGAAGCCCTTTGCAAAAGGTTCTTTTCCAAAAGAGATTTTTTAAATGCTTTTATCAAAATGTAATTTTTAATTGAATATGGTTTTTTGAAAAAGTAGGGCATTTTTTAAAAAGTATTTTATCAAAACAACAACATTTTTAAATTTTTTTTTTCTTCATAAGGACTATTTTGAAATTAGACTATTCGATTAATCTCTGAGGATACTTTATTGAAATGTATTTGTTTTAAAGGTACTTAATTTTTAGGAAGCTACTGTTTTCCAAAGGTACATTTTTTAAAGATGATTTTCTTAAAATTAAATTTTTTTATGCAAGATCCTTTGAAAAGCTAAAGGTCCTTTAAAATTATTATTTTAAATAGTACTTTTTAAGTGAATTTGTCAAGTGGCTTATTTCCAGAAGCTAATTTTGCTTAAAGACACTATTCTATGTCGTATTTAAAAAAAAAAAAACATGCTTATATGAAAGCTACAGACAGGATCCAGTTAACTTAGAATAAAATTTACATTATTTTTGTATTGACAACGTAGTTGTTTCGACTAAGATAAAACTATATCATCAATTTAAAATATATTACGATTTTCTTAAATTGGCGCCGACTGTCCCAAAACATGTGTCCTTGAAAAACAAGTATTTTTAAGTTGTTTTTCCATACTTTTTCTATTCAATGAAAAAGTTGTCAATTTCTATTTATTTATTGATTTTATGTTTTCATTACTTAAATATTTTCGATAACCGTATCATTTTATTATATATTTATGTAAAAACTTTATGACAGCCACTGAATTGTATCAATTGCGTATTAACATTTTGTATTTCTATTCGAAAGGAAAAGTTTTACAGAATATATATTTAATTTAATTTAATATATTCCGTGTCCTTTACACAAATAAGCAAATGTAAATGTAATGATAAATATGTTAAATACATAGAAAATATTAAATCAAGCTTTCGGAATACATGAACAATTCAATAACAAATAGTATTAAATCATTAATCGTAATATTTCGTAATGTAAAAAAAATATAATATAATGATAAGGGAAAAAACCATGAAATTCGTTAAAGACGAAAGAAGTAGTTAGTTAACCGATATAGAAAACTATTGGCAGACATTTTTTATACTTCCGCATTAGGCTTTTGCAAAAGTACAAAAAACAAATACTTAAATGCATTCTCTTTTTTTCGTGTATTTGTTTTATTATACCCTCTCTTTACTATACCTTCTTCTTTTTTCTATTATAAGAAACAAACACAATAAATACTGTTCTTGTACGAAATAAATACAGCAAGTATTAAAGCATGTAAGAACTAAGCATAATAAGAACCAAGCACATTAAGTAAAGACAAGCACTACTTAAACTATTTACTAAAATACTCGAGTATTTTTGTAAGTTTTATTTGGTTTGTATGAAATTTCGCTTTTATTTAATTTGATGTTAAGATCAAATTATCAACATATCAATAGTTGTATATACTTAGATAGGTATGTACATATGTATATTCCATAAAATTAACTGCTAAATTAATGCTAAAAATAAAAACCAACCAAGAAAATACTTAAAATACCCACATGGTAAAATAAGAACCTTGCAAAATACTTACAGAATATTAGCAAAAAAAATGTTTACTTTACTCTACTTATAGTGAATAAGAATGAGTAAATACAAATACTCTGAGCGTATAAAGAGAATAAATGTTGTGTTTGTTTTTTTTCCGTTTTGTATTTACTTGCTTTGATCCCCTTTTGTACTTGGATTTACTCTGAGAATTTTTAAAAAAGCAAATGTTTTTGAATTTAAATGTACTTAGTGCAAAAGCCTATTCCGCATATTTGTTCTGAAACGTTCACCGCCACGTATGAGTGTTATTCAAATAAAATATATAAATAAATATTGCTCATACGTTGCTGTCCATAAGCGACAAGAGTTCATTCAAAATTATACTTTGCAACACAAAGATAATCGTATATACACTCCGGTTCACTTATTTAAAGGCACTAAAAATTCCATATTCACCTGCCTGTATCTTTTGCAATTTTTAGCCGATTGCAGAATTTTAAAATAGTAATGGAAGCTACACATCTTGAGATATAAAAAAAAAATCATGACAATAGTGGTTTCTTAACTAAATAACTTTTTTAAAGCAATTTATCAAAAAAAAAGTCCAAAAATGTGCTATTTTTTTGGTTCACTTGAATAAAGGCATTTTATTAATTTTTAAAGAAAGCGATGATTTTTTGTGGGGAGCGTTTGTTTATTACAATTTATTACATCTTAATCATTTTACTAGTCAAAATGGCAAAACAAAAAATTTTAAATCTATCGGAAAAAACTAAAATCGATGTTTACCGTTCTGAAGGATATTCTAACCACGCAATAGCTAAAAAAATTTGGACGAAGCCCACCAGTTGTCGACAATTACATCAAGGACCCCGAGAGGTATGGAAAAAATTTTGAAGGAAGGGTTTCATTGTCTTTATCTACGTATGAGAATAGAAAAATCATCAGAATTTCTTCTAATTCATCCTTATGCTTGTAAAAGTAAGAGCTCAAGCTGGAGTGCAAGCGAGCAAGTCCTCAGTACGCAGAGTAATTAAGAGCTGTGAGTATCTTAAATACCTGAAATAACAAAAAAGCCGCCACTTAAATCTCCTCGTAAAGGTACGGTCACATCTGGCAAACATTTGCCCAAAAAAGCGTAACCACTAAATACGAATGTAAACACTTTTGATTTAGATACCTGTTTATTACGTTAAACAGTTTCCTACATAATTTATAGAAAAGGTGATATAATCTTATCTTATTAGATGCTGTTTAACTTAATAAATAAATGCAGAAATCAAAAAGTTTTTCATTCGTATTTAGTGGTTTCGCTTTTTTGGGCAAATGTTTGCCAGATGTGACCGTACCTTAAGGAAAAGCGGCTTCAATTCACAAGAGAGTAAATGGTATGAGATCTGCAGCAATGAGGTCATGTAAATGACTGGAGAACCGTTGTATTTACGGATGAGAAGAAGTTCAATTTGGATGTGCCTGATGGCTACAACTATTATTTCCATGATCTACGCGAATTCTATTATCTAGCAACAATATAATGCCCCTATACACAACGCCAGAGTTTTAAAGGAGTTAATTGCAAGTCAAAATATTAATATTCTTGACTGGCCACCCTATTCGCAAGATCTAAATATCATCGAAAATGTCTGGCGTTGGTTATCTCATAAGGTCTGTGAAGGAGGTAGACAATTTTATGACATTAAGGATGCTTGGAATCAAATTTCGTTGGATTACATAAATATCAGTCAATGAAAACTCGTATATTTGAAGTTATTGGAAACAAAGCGGGTTGTACCCATTACTAATGGTTCTTAAATAAAGTAAAATAAATTAAAAAAACAAGAAAAACTGTTTTTCATTAAAATTAGTTAAAGTTCCTTTATTCAAGTGAACCAGAAAATATAGCACATAAAATTAGTTCAATGTGTTCTAATAAAATCAGCGAATCTGTTCTTTATCAAAAACACAACCAATTTCTTTACGTATTACAGAGTTAATTCGTTCTTTAGCCTAACGGTTAGTTTTTGGAATATATTTACTGTAGAGCACTTTTCAAAAATTACTTATCGTATAAAAAATAATAATTGTTTGCATGTGAATTAAATATTAAGTATGCGATGCGGAAGCATAAAATAGAAAAGGTCACAGGAAAATCATATACTCGAATATTATTTAATCATAAAATATCCCATCTATATATATAAAACCGAATTTGTGTTTGTTTGTTTGTTTCTTCCTTATAGGAGGCTAAACCTCTGAACCGATCTTCCTGAAATTTGCACAGTATTTAACTGCAACTCTCGGATGAATTATAGGCTATATGAAGTTTTGATTGGACAAAGGGGCGTGGCACCACCCATATAACCCAAAAATTTAAATCGCCATATTTTGGGCATTTTTTGACCTACGTCGATGATATTTGGTACATATTGTATTGGCATAATTTGGAATACGTACCAGGAGAAAAGTGGTTGGGACCACGCCCTTTTTAGGAAAACCAAACCCTTGAACCGATCTTCCTGAAGATTTCACAGCATGTTACTGTGACTCTAGAAGGAATAATAGGCTATATGAAGTTTTGATTGGACAAAGAGGTGTGGCACCGCCCATATAACCCAAAAATTTAAATCGCCATATTTTGGGCATTTTTTGACCTACGTCGAGGATATTTGGTACATATGGTATTGGCATAATTTGAAATACGTACCAGGAGAAAAGTGGAGGGAAGCACGCCCCTTTTTAGGAAAACCAAACCCTTGGACCGATCTTCCTGAAATTTTCACAGCATGTTACTGTGGCTCTGGAAGGAATAATAGGCTATATGAAGTTTTGATTGCACAAAGAGGCGTGGCACCCATATAACCCAAAAATTCAAATCGCCATATAGGCATAATTTGGAATACGTACCAGGAGAAAAGTGGGTGGGACCACGCCCCTTTTTAGGAAAACCAAACCCTTGGACCGATCTTCCTGAAATTTTCACATCATGTTACTGGGACTCTGGAAGGAATAATCGTCTATATGAAGTTTTGATTGGACAAAGAGGCGTGGCACCGCCCATATAACCCAAAAATTTAAATCGCCATATTTTGAAAATTTTTTTACCTACGTCGATGATATTTGGTACATATGGTATTGGCATAATTTGGAATACGTACCAGGAGAAAAGTGGGTGGGACCACGCCCCTTTTTAGGAAAATTAAAAATCGTAATATATTCTTAACTACTGGACCGATCGTCATTAAATTTTCACAATAGGATATATAAATAATTTTAATTTTATTTTATAACGAGGGGGATAGCCAAGCACACCGGGATAAGCTAGTAACATATAAATGTGTAATTAAAAATTGTTGCATAGGTTAAGGAGAATAATTTGAGATGAAAATTTATATGCATCTTAATCAAAATAAATATTTTAGATAAGCAAAGTTTTTTTTCATAATTAATAATATAATAGCTGATGATTAAAGTTAATGATATTTTTGTGAAAAAAAAAGAAACTTTTTATTAGAAAATATTTTTAGCAAAAGCAATTTTGTTTGAAAAAGTACTTTTTATATACTATCTCTCGTATATATATTATAAAAATAATAATGATAAGAAAGTAATTTTCCAAAAAGTTGCGTTTTATAAAAATATACTTGTTATTAAAAAATTCTTTTTATTATAAAAGGATACTTTTCATAAAAGGGAAGTTTGTTAAACAACTTAAAAGGGACTTTTATATAGAAGCCGCCATTTCAGAGATAGTGGGAGAGAGAGAGTAGGGCAAATACAGAGAAGTGGTTGTACACTATCAACCTCCTCCTTTTTACGATAACTGCTGTAGCAGTAGATTTAATCTCCTAGCGTGCGCACCTATAATAATACAACAGTGACTTGTAATGACCGCAACAAGAGTGCTTATTTGCTCACGAGGTGTCCCCTCAAGGATAGCAGATCTACTCGATATCGAGCAGGTAACTTCATTAGAAAATCTGTCGATTCCAAGTAGATTCTGGTGAATCATTGCTTTGCAGCTTTTGAACGGAACGGCAACAATTAGATCCGCTTCTTGAATATCGCTGTGCCCTTGCATCAAGTTCCAGGTTTGGGAGTATCGCAATCTCGTTTAGAGCCATTCTACATTCATAAACCAACTTGAAATAATTGTTATTAAAGTTAGCCTTTTATTAAAAGTATACTTTTTTTCACAGCATGTGAAAAAAAAAGGCTATTGTTGATATGAATCATAGATAATTTTCATAAATTTTTCGTTATTAATTACAAATTTTCTTTTGAAGTTTTTTTTGGTGTTTTGTTTTGTAAATTGATGAAAATAACGCCAAAGTATCCCATATTGATTACAAAAAATTTGCTTGGTACTATTTTTTTTATCGATATTTACTCCTATAATCGTATTCTCTAATATAGTTTTTCAAAATATGTACGTCTTGCAGTATCAGTTGTAAATTAAGATGTTTTTTTGTTTTGGTATAATATTTTCTTTTTCTTTTAACCTTTGCACAAATTTATATACGCTACAGTGGAATTTTTAAATAAAAGGGAAATTCCCACACATTCGTAGAAATACCAATTAATTCATTCATTTCTAGTTGCTCTCATACACACCCACACTGTTAAAATATAACACTTTCAATTGAGAAGAGAAAGTATTTAGCAGAAGCACACATACGCACACACATACACACGCATACGCGCACACAAATATTTACAATGAGCAGCACAGTTATTTGCATTATACATACAAGTAAATACAGAAAAACAACAAATACACAAAATGAAAATAAACAAAAAAAAAAAAAAAAAAATATAAAAAACACATACACGCTCACTGGCATTGATACATACTCGTATTATTTAATAATTATGGAAATTTAGTAAAAAAAAAAAATCCAAAGAGAAAACACATAAAAAGTTTAAAACAGCTGCAATATTAAAACAACAACAAAAAATAAAAACTGGAAATAATTTTCAAATTAAAATTTTAATATGTATTAAATGAACTTAAGTTGTTTTTATTAACATTATTAAAATGTGGTAAAAAAAATTTCTATAAAAATGTACGACGATAAATGCCATCGATAAACATTCATATCAATTTGATGAGAAGAAATTTAAAAAATTTCCAAAAAAAAAAATAAGAACGAACTAAAGCAATTTGTATGTTAGAACAATGGAGAGCTATAATACATTAAAGTAGTTAAAGAGTTAGAGTTTAGAAAAGAAGCCCTACAAAAACAAATATTCTATATATCTTTTTTTTTGTTTGAAATGGGATTACAGCAGATAGTTTCAAGAGGATTTTTGGAAAGATTTTTGTTTTGTTTGTAGAAAATTTCTGTTTTCATTGAAGATTTGTTACCTGAACATTTTAGACCTTGATGATAAATGCCGTATAATAAGGAACCGCAATGATCGCAGAATGTAGGTCCTGCGTATGTAAATGGTTCAAAATGATGTACAGTTTTGGGTGCATCCTTTACAGATTTAATATGAGTTTGTATTGATTTGTTTTGTAAATCGTTCCAGCCAATTTGGTGGTGTTTTTTTTTCATTTTTTGTTATATGTTATTGTTTTTTTTGCACACATTTAATATAATTCACATAATTAAATGATTTGTTTTATAAAATTTTTGTTTTCATAATAATTTTCAATAGTTTATAAAATACATAAAAAACTTTTTAATTAATGTAAATAGTGTTTGGTTTTTTTGTTGTAAATTAAAAATTGCTATAACATAAGAATAATAAGGACTTCACAATACAACTCAGAGACATAATGAAGAGACATGTACAAAAACAGAAAATAGAAAAATGTAATCTATAAAGCTTAAATGAGTTTTAAATTAAAATAAAAAAAGTCCTCAATACTTGACTAAAAGTTGCATGCTTTTTATGTTATAACATAAAAGACCTTGGCTAAAATTTCTAATTAAAATAAGAAGAAAATTCCTTTCACTTTTAAAATTCCATATTATATTTCAATCGAAATGTTTGTTAGCAAAACTTTTGTCATCGCCATTTGACATGGATTTTATTTGTGAGTCTAATAGTGTCGCTTTGAAGGCCTTAAAATCATATTACAGGCACTTAAGAACTAGAAGGGCATTGTTATTAGAGTTTTATTTTATAAAATATTTAATCATAGATATTACGAATAAAAAATTGCTTTTTATTATCGATAACATAGTTATTTTTAGAAAGTTTTCATTATAGATAATTGGAAAAAAATTAATTAAAATTTTTTACACCTAAATCAGGTTTTTAGCAAATCGAAAATTTTATCGATAACACATTTTAATGGATACAAATTTTTTATCGATAACAAATTTTAATCGATAACAAATTTTATGCATAAAGAAAATTTATGTGCAGCAAAATATTGATAAAAAAATTTTTTACCCAAATTTTACACGTTATCGATTTCTACCAAATGTTTCCTGTTATCGAAAAAATTGCTTTTTAGCAGAAATATATTTTCAAATTAAATATTTTCTTGCAAAGAGAAAATTTCACACATTTCTTGCTAAAATCAGATTACAGCCAAAGTTATTCGAGTTTTTTTTAAATAAAAAACTTAATTATATATGTACATACATAGATATACATACATATGTATGTATGTGTATATGTATTAGAAAAAGAAAAAATGTTTTTTATTATCGATAACGTAATTATTAGTAGAAAGTTTTCATAATGGATAATTAAAAAACATTTGTAAATTAATTAAAATTTTTTAAACGAAAATCAGATTTTAGCAAATAGAAAATTTTATCGATAACACATTTTAATGGATAAAAACTTTTATCGATGACAAATTTTAAACAATAACAAATTTTATCGATAGTTAGTTTGATGCATAACGCAACGTATTTGGCAGCAAAATAACGATAACGATTTTTTTTACCAAAATATTACACAATATCGATTTCTACCATATGTTTCTTGTTATCGAAAAAATTCCTTTCTTCCAGAAATAATTTTTCAAAGAGAAAATTTAACACAATTCTTGCTATAAAAGTGAATTTTTCTAACACGATATTTTCTGCACCGTTATCGATAACGATATCGATACGTACTGTTTTTGCAATATTTCAGATTTCTTTGTACCGATAATCATGCTTTATTAGGAAATTTTTATCAAAAACTATATTTTAAATAAGAAGAGAGTTTTTTGTGTTTTTCTTCAGTGTTTTTGCCATCGAAAAGATAATTTGGTATGGGAAATTTGTCAGTTGACGGTAGAGCACAAAAATCGAGAATCTGGTCAAAGGACTACTTCCAAGGACCTTTATTTATAAATAGAGTTTAAGTTCCTAATATGTATAGTATTAGTACAGTTTTTCTTCAAAATAATTTTTTTTTTCATAATGAGAAAAATTTGGTTTAAAGTTTTTGCATAGTGCGAAACAAACATTTTGATTGAAAGCATCTTTTTTTGGTTTCAGTCTGCCCTGTCTACAATCATACTTTATTCAAAATATTTGTATATGAAATAATTAGAATTAAACAAAAAAGGCTCTCCATCTATTTCAATCAATTTCCTGTCTCTTATTCAAACTATAATATTTAAATACAAAAATTTAAGTTATAAAGAAAAAAAAAAGTAGAAAAAATAGGAAAACTTACGGAATCAATTCCTTTGTCCTTTCCGGGACATATGAAGGTAACATACTCATGGCAACGTTTGTGAACGACATACGAACAAACTGTTTAAATGAAAAGAATTAAAAGAAAATTGTTTTTTAAAACCTGTGATACAATAAGAACAACATAAAATAAAATGAGGAAACAACTTTTCATATATAAACAAAAACGAGAAAAAAAAATTTTTTCTTAATATAAAAAGTTTATTTTTCTTCCTTTTTATTATATGAGTATATTTCCATTTTTTTTTTTGCTTTGTTTAAGTTTACTTACCTTGGCATTGAAAACCTTGCTTGCCAAAACCCCTAAAAGTAGACAAAAGATGAAAATGAAATTAAAGCTTTTGTTTGTGTTAAAGAAAATATATGTACGAGTATATATTTTTTCTTAATAAAAGAAAACTTTTCAAGTTTAAAAACAAGTATGCTGTAAAAAATTTGTTGGAATATTGCACCTTGAGTGTTATGCTTTCTTTATTCTCATAATACATTTTTATTACCCCAAAGTATGCAATAGACATTTTACTTGTTTTCAGTTGGCAGCTTACGAGAACAATTGCAGCGTAATGACGAACCGAATGAATTAGTAAAAGTATTTTATATAAAAGTTTATATAACACAATTCTTCGACAGCTGTTAATTTTCCCTTTTTATATTTATGATACTTTTTTTATATTGCTTTTAAGTATGCTTTATATTTTATTGTCTTGCCAATTGTTTTGATATTAACATTATGCAAAAGAAGTCGTAGATTTATTTAGTTTTAGAATGAATTTTAAAGTAAGATTTATTTTTGAGTTGCTTAAAATATACAAAAAAAAAAAGGAAATAATTTTTGTCAAATACAATAGAATTATTTATTGAATCTTTTTGAAGTATTTGGAAAAATTTATTGTTGTTGTTGTTGGTTATTGTTATTTAATCTTAAAGTTTTCTGTAATCTGGGGACAGAAATAATTTTTTTATATATGTTTCCAATCATCTCCAAGTTTTTGCTGTAAATTCGTATCCCTTAAGTATGCTTTATATAATTTAATCATTGAAATTCCATTGACAAATTGTAAAAGAAGATGTTAAAAATATCTAAAACATTTTCCAATAAAATAATTAAACAATAAAATTGTTATTTTTTTTTTTAAAATTATACTCTTATCTGTTGGCCACAAGTATGCTTTTGTTAAGATAAATTTTATTGACACATTTGAAAAGAACACAGCACTCAAGTGGATAGGAATTTTTTCAAGAATCATCGACCGTATACAGCAGCAAGAATTGTAACAATATTACATGTGGCGATTTGCTAGAAGACAACCGTAATAATTTCTTAAGTTGTGTGAAAATTCTTATAACAATCTGCCTTCCAAACGGCAAAACTTATTATTATAACATTAGGTTTTTTTTCTTATTTAGTTTATAACAACAGCCTACATGTATGCTATTATTTTAAACGTATTTATTTTCTAGATTTTATTTTATCTTTACAAAGGACATTTTTGCACAACACAATTTTTTTTGGATTACACATTGGCACAAATAGCAGTGCGCAAAATTAAGAATACATACATATCGTTACCTTAATATAAAAAGGACCTAACTTATTTTATTTTTAAATCATTTATTTATGATATTATTATAGGTAACTCTCTAATTTAACAAAATAAGCAATAAAACGCGTTTTGAAAAAAAAAACAAGTTAGGACCTTTCTATAATAAGGTATTGTTATGCTGCCAAATGTTTTATAAAAGATAAAAGCGATTGGTAAGGCGTTTTTTTTTGTTGGCCTTCACTCTTATTTTGCTAATAGTTTTGTCTTGCCAGCCCCATTTGTTGGGCACAACAACAAAACATTTCCATGTCTCATAATGATACAGGCAGGATATGTTTTGTAAATATTTTTCTTTAAGCAAATTAAGATAAAATACAGATACTACATACATAAATTTTAATATACCATTAACAAATCGGCTGGGAATAATTGATACAAATGATAGTTTTTTAAGGAGCCTGTACCTCCTTTCTGTAACTTGTGTGAAGTTCTTAAATCGAAAAATGTGAAGTTATACATGTCACTCGATCTTTTGTAGGATGTTTCAGAAAATATTAATAGGATTTTTTTATGAATGACCCTGCAAACCTAATAAAAATACGAAACTTTAGATTTTTTTCTCACTCATCCTACTTTTTTACAGAAGGATAATAAAGTCTTTGATTCGAGAAACTCTCACATTAGTTACACAAACAAGAAACTGATTATTTAAAATTTATTTGGAAACCAAAATTAAATAACTTTTGATCAACTCTCTAAATAAGATTTTGGTGTCGATAGTACAATCGTTGTTTAAAACCAAAATAAATAAAATTTGCAGAACTCAATTGCAATCGAAAATGATTTCCATCACGAAAGTTAGTCAAACACCTTTTAAAATTCAAAATGGAATTGTCAATGTATTTTTATACTAAATTCATTTGTAGTAAAAGAAGTACCTACTTTTAGGAGCATTAGTAAAATAAGCTTTGCACGTTAATAAGAAAACTTAATACGAGCTTTTGCTAATAAAACCAATTTAAACAGACGTCTATGGATATAAAAAAATAATCAATGTTTAATTTATTTAAAAATTAAAGGGATCTAATGACCGCAAATTAAAAACGATTAAAAGACAAAACAAGGGAATTGAAACCATTGCGATCGAAATTTGTGAAACAGAAAGCTTTTGGCTTTTAAAACATAAAAGTTTATTAAGAGAAATTTTCCAAACTTTTAGAAGTATTTTACAAAAATATTACAAAATTTGATACTAATCTTGTTTACGATAAAAAGAAAATTTTTTAGATTATTTGTCGATAATAGTTTCTTATAACTTTTTGTGGATAATAACATAATTTTTCAGTCGATGACTGACAAAATTTAATATGTATAACAATTTAATAAGAAATTTTTTTAAGCTTTTCATTACAATGATAATTATCGATAGTATATCGGTAAAACTGTTTTTGTCATCGATAACAGATTTTACACAATTTTTTTTAGCGATGTAAAGAAAGCCTTCTTGATATGATATTCTTTCGATAACAAAATAGTCTGGACAACAATTTTTTTTTATATGTAATATATTTCTCTTGGCAGTTTCTAAGATGTTCTATAAAAAAGTTATCGTTGTTGTTATCGGTATATAAATAGTTTTTCGTTATCGATAAAAAATTTTTTTTTAAAATGAAATTTCTTTCCGTTGGCTAAAAAACATCTTTAAGTTTATTATAAATTTAAAATGATATAAAAAATTTTTTTATAAATATTTTTTTCAATTTGTATTGAAAATTTTTCTTATATACATACATACATTCGTGAGAAATTATATTTATTTAAAAAGCTTTTCTTCTAGTCATTAAGAAAAGCATGTGATTGGATTATGGAATTAGTGTGTCTTAAAATCAGCAATTTTTAGTTTGAGCGATTTCCAAAACAATATTTAGTTCCAATAACAGGCCGTCGTCAAAGCATACAAAAAACAATACTGAAAAATCTTTAACTTTTTGTTAGAATTTGAAAATGAACGCGTGTGAATGTGTGTGCTAACACAGGGCTCAATATCCATTTTGCTTTTTATCTTTGCATAAGATATTGACCGATAAGTTGTCATAAGTTTTTTAAAAATAAATATTCAACTAAAAATAGATTATGGCATTTTTTCTTTTCAATTTCTCACTTCTCAAGTTCGTTTAAGGGCTCTTGAACTTATTCAATGTCATTGCAATGCAAAAGCCATAACTACGGAACACAACCATCAACACCTGAGCAACATCTAAACATATTTAAAATGAAAAACCATAATGTGGACAAAGTCGCCATCTATTTCTAGTGTTGAATGAATGACTATTTGAAGTGTTATTAGTGAGAGAGAAACCCTTGTCATGTCAGTAGTCTACTTACGTACGTACATACACGGCAATCGTTATGCTGCATACTCACTTATAAATAAAGTGTTTGTTGTTCTGCACAAAGTGTGCATAATCCATAATGTTTTAATGAAGATATACACATACATCTACATGTATGTATATGTACATCTGCATGGAACATTGTAAATAACAAATATTTATGGGTACATATTATAAATACATACATAAAGTACTTAAAATGAAGTGGGTGTTTGTAAAGCCTTAGATTTAGTCGTTCGTCCAGCTTTTAGTGTCAATAGCAGTGTCATTACATATTTTATGACATCATATTTACTGATGTCGTAATAATATCTTTCTTTTCAGTTTGTCTTTATTAAACAATTGTTTTTTTTTTTCAAAAGTGAAGGTATATTTATGTACTCGCATGTATGAAGGTAGGCTCCATGAAAAATGGCCCAAAACCAAAAATAAAAATGAAGCCAAAGTTTTGTTTGAATACAACAACACGAATTTTGGGGACCATTTTTAATTTTTTTATTTTTTAAATTGTGCCCAAATTTTAATTATTTTATTTGGGGCCATTTTTCATATTTTACTTTGAAGCCATTTTTCAAAGATATAGATACGAACGACCCCAATAAACTACTTTATAAAGTAAAATGTGACAGAACTGTAGAATAAGCTTTTCATAATAGATTTACTACAACTTTTTCTAAGCATACTTATTATGGACTTATTTAAGTACACACTAAATTTCAAAATATAGGGTTTTCCAATAGCGATGATATGATTTTAAAGTGTCGTTTCGAACATTTGTAATATGTCATGATCTGTCATTTGTTTTTAATTGTATTCAGTAGTGTTTAAAATTTCATCATGGAGAAATATACGCAAGAACAACGTTTACAAATTTTTCAGTTTTATTATCAAAATAATCGTTCTCCAATTGCAACTTTTCGTGCGCTTTTGCCATTTTATGCTCGTAATAATCGTCCAAGTGTGCTCGCTATTCGACGAATTGTTGAAAATTTTGAGCTTTACATTTTCTTTACTTAATGTTCAAGTGCCAATAAGACAAAGAACCGCTCGAAGTAATGCAAATATTGCTGCCGTTCAGGCAAGTGTTGCTGAAGACCGCAATTTGTCGATTCCAAGACGTTCTCAAAAGTTGGGACTGTCTCAAACCATAATCGATCGATGATAACCAACTTTTTATGGCCGAAATTGGAAGAAGTGGATCTTGCTAACATTTGGTTCCAACAAGCAAATGGTTGCAACACAGCAAATACAACAATTGAATTATTGCGAGAAAAGTTTGGAGATTCGATTATTTCAAGAAATTTTGATATTGAATGGCCTCCAAGAAGTTTTGATTTAAAGTCATTCATCTTTCGAAATAAACCAGACTCTCTGCAAGCTTTACAAGTCAATATTGAACGTGCCATTCATGACACGACTTGATTTAGTGGAAAAAGTGGTCGAAAATTGGGTTCATCGAAATCTTTCCTGCAGAAGAAGTTGTGGAGGCCATTTGAATCACGTTTTATTTAAAACTTAATTGTATCGATTGTATTTCACATTAAATAAAAAACTTTTGAGTTTCCTTAACAATAAGTGTGTTTTTTAAACAAATCATATCACTCTTATTGGAAAACCTTTTATTTATATGAAAAATTATTATTATTAGTCTTAAGTTCAGTTTTTATTGAATTAATGAAAACTCAAGCTACTAAGAGTTTTTATTTTGAAAACATTAGTATATTCAATCAGACTAGCAGAACGTATCAGTATACTGATTTCAAAGCCACTACACCTTTCATCAACGTTCGTTCGTCCACTTTTACAACTTATGTAAAGTGGATACTAATTGGGCAAGAATATTAATTATTTAAACAAGTTTTCAACAGAAATAGAATACGAGAATTATTATAATTCCTTTTTATTCCATTTTTACATATTGAAAAAATTTTTGGTTAGTACGTAATTCCCCATATATGTTTGCTCACTACTAATATTCAACAAACACTCAGTGCCTGTTCGCCGATATCGAAGAAGTTCTTTCTTTCGAGCAATTACATTTGAAACAAAAAGAAATTCAATTGAAGAAAGAACTTCTACGATATCGGCGAGCAGGCAGTCAAAGTCCGTTATGTTCAAAGTAATCTACTTTGCAATTTTAAAGTATTGTTGTTTTTTCCGCTCTATAGTAGGCTAATTCATATCAATTTCATCGACATTGGCCCTAATATTATATTTATTTTTTTTACGAATAAACGTAATTAGTAAAGCCTTTTTTTAAAATTTTAAATGGAATTGATAAGACTGGCCAACACAACTTTTGTTTTCTTTACTTTTTTCTGTTATTGGGTATTTTTATGGCCCTGAATATGAAAATAATTACCCCTATAATGAATAAATTTTCCCTCGGAACTTTTCCCCTTTCCTTAAATTTGCAATCGTGAAACAATTCAACCTGAATAATTTCACGCCAAAATAAAATTCCCTTAACGAGAATGATTTTTTCACTTTTGCCTTCAATTTATTCACTTTATTTTTGATGGGGAACATAAGAGAACATGTATGTATTTCTTCTTATAATTCGAATATTAAAGCTTAAAAAGTTTATTTTAATGAAAAGATCTGATAATAAAGGCCTCATTAGTCTTGACTTTTACTTTCTGTTCTGTTCTGTGCCGTTCTGTTGTTGAATTTTTGTAGTTAGAAGTTCTGTTAAAACGTATCAGCTGTTTCTTGCAGAATATACATAGCCGAATATACACATTTTATCGGCGGCAGTGTTCACCAATTTAAAACGGCGCTTCGTCTTAATTATCAGGTTGAATAATTTTAAAGGAAATAAGTTAAAAACGTTATTTAATTAAAAACAACTCTACCCACTATAAATTTTTCATGAATATAATATTTTTTTATTAAAAATCGTCTTGTTTTTAATGTGCTTAAAGTCGATGGCGGCGGTCATAATAAAAATTTATCAGCGATTACGTGGCAATTTTGTTCCGATCGGCTTGGTTTACAGAAACAAGCAGCTGTCTCTTGCTCTCACTTAGAACTGTAAGTAAAATTCAGTTTTCAACAGAATGGTCCGTAACAGAACAGAACAACTAATTGAAAATATATGTTTGGCATACACAAAAAATGAACAGTTGATCCGGAACAGAACAGAAAGTCAAGACTAATTCTACCTTAAGGCACAACCTGATGTATTCCTCAACAAAATGAAAAAAAAAAAACAGGCCGATTGCCTGCAGATTTGTGAAGCTTTAATTTGTTGGCAATTTTTCGTTTTGCTGGCTTTCCAAAAAGTAGCCGAATTATTTAACCACATAAAACTTAGGATGCAATAAACAAACGGAGCAACCAAACTAAAGCTCCAACACTGAATATTTAGTTTTGATTTTTGAATTTTTCTTTAAAATAAATATGTCCGTGTATATTTTTGAACAAAAAACTCTATGATTTCGTTTTTTTTAATCTTCTTCCCTTTTTGCATTCACTGAGAACTAATAGCGGGAATAATTTTTCACGGGATATTCACGATACCACTTTTCCCTTCGAGGTAAATGAAAATTTCACGGGAACAAAAATTTCACTTTTTATTCACGATAGGAGAGAATATTTCAAAAGTTTACCTTCGTGTTTACTGTGTAGTTACTTCACAAAACCTGTAACAACAAATATTATTTTCATAACTTTTTTTTACCTAATTAATATAGTATAGTTTTAGGAAACTTATAACAAATTGTCCTTAGAAAGTTAAATTAAATAAAACATGTTAATTATCATAATGTCAGGTTTGATTTCTTTCTTTTATGTTTAATTTGGCCAAAAGTATATGAAGCGTACGTAAAGATAAAATTTAAATGTTTAAAATAGAAAACGTGTCAGAAAGTTCTTGCACGAAGTAATTTGGAAAAAGAAACACGAGTTGGTAATTAGACATTTTACGTTTTGATATTAAGGGGAGGTAACAAACAAAATGAAATAATGATTTGATGGCCCAAACTGCACTGTGGAGCGGATAGAAAAATTAGAGCTAATGATCATATTAATGTGTAAACTATTAAATATTTTCAAAATTCATACAATACTAGAAGAAAATTCAAATTCCCAGAGTGCTGAGGATCAAAATTGAACACTTTTAAATCTTCAGAGAATTTATAATAATAATTTTGCATCCTTGTAAAGCATAACGAATTACCAAAGCCTAATTAATCACTTTTTTAATTTTAATTTTAATATCGTAGACTATTAAATGTTGACGTTGGTCTCCTATATCCTTTAAAAATATCCTTGCCCACACATTATTTGAATTGTTTTATTTAAACGCTTAAATTTGTAACTAAACATCTAAAAGAAAACATAAAACCTAAAATTTAAGCCAACATAAGCTAAAATTTAAATATTTTATAGCCTACCTTAAGGATATTTACATAAGAATTATCACTTCCAATTATACAAAACATGTGTTTGCTATTCGTTTATGCTAAATAAACTTTTTTTTAATATTTCTTTTAATATATGTATTAAGTTGCTCATATTTATATTTTAGCACCCCAAGCAAAACAGTACAAAAAAAAAACATTACAAAAAGTGCTGTTTGCTTTGTAGGCTACTTAAGTGCCCTTGGCGTAAATAATTCAAGATATTTTTTGAAGAATAATTTAAATCAGACGTTATGAGAGATAGATTAAATTTTTCCTAAATGGCTTTGTAATTGTTGCTTTTTTTTGGTAGGAAAAAAGGAACAAACTGTGAATTAACTTCGTAGAATTTTTTTTTATAAAAGATATTTTTTAAAAAAGAGACTTTAAAAAATTATTTTTGAAAAAGGTTTTTATTTTTAACGAAGAACTTTGAAGGTTTTTTGAAAGGTTCTTTAAAATATTTAATTTTTGAAATAAAAAAACACTTTTAAACAAGACAGTGTTAAGGAAAACGTAATTTTTTGAAAGTGATGCATGTTAAAAAAAAGAACTCTTTAATTGTATTTTAGGTGTACCTTAAAAAGAAGTACTTTTTTAAAAAAGCTCTGACATTTTTATTGATAAATTCTTACATTTTCTACAAAAGCAACTGAAAAACGTACTTTCAATAGAAGGTACTTTTTTATAAAAGGTACTAATTTATGAATCGTACTTTTTTGTAAAATGTTATTTTTATAAAAATAAATTTTTATTGATAAATTCTTTTGTGCAAAACTTACATTTTCTACAAAATCAACTGTTTTGAAATATGTACTTTTTATAAAAGGTACACTTTTTATAAAAGGTACAAATTTTTAAATCTTACTTTTTTATAAAATGTTCTTTTTTTATAACATATCCTTTTTTAAAAAAGGTACTAATTTATTAGTGGTACTTTTTTTTATTAAGTTATTTATCTTAAAGGTACTTTTTTTCATAAAAGGTGCTTTTTTATAAATGTTGTATTTTTTGTAAAATTTATTTTAATTGTGTTTCAAATGTACCTTAAAAAGAAGTAATTTTTTGAAAAAGATCTGTAATTATTTTATGATACTTTCTTTTCTGCAAAACTTACATATTTTACAAAAGCAACTGCTTTGGGAAGCGTACTTTTTATAAAAGGTACTTTTTTATAACTGGTACTAATATATAATTGATATTTTTTTTTATAAAATGTTAATTTTTATAAAAGGTACTATTTTATTCTAGGTACTTTTTTATAAAGGTGTTTATCTTGAAGGTACTTTTTTTTTAATAAAAGGAACTTTTTTATAAAAGTTGTTTTTTTTAAACGTCTTTTTATTGGTGTTTTAAATGTGCCTTAACATGAAGTACTTTTTTGAAAAAGGTCTGAAATTTTTATTAATAAATTCTTTTGTGCAAGACTTACATTTTTTACAAAAGGAACGGTTTTGAAAAGGGTACTTTTTATAAAAGATACTTTTTTATAAAAGGTAATTTTCTATAAATGGTACTAATTTAATAATGGTACTTTTTCATTAAATGCTTTTTTTTTAAAAATTACTATTTTATTAATGCTACTTTTTTATAAACTGTTCTTTTTGTTAAAGGTGCTATTTTATTAATGGTACCTGTTTTTTTAAAAGAGTACTTCTTATGAAAGGCAACTTTTTATAGGGGAATTTTTTATAAAGGTGCTTATTTATGAAAGGTACTTTTTAATAGGAGGAAGTTTTTTTGAAAGGTTCTTTTTTATAAGAGGTAAATACTTATTAAAGAGAGTTGCATTTTTTATATACTGTATCTACTTTATCTACTTTTTTTTTTAAAAGGTACTTATTTTTTAAAAGTATTTATTTGTAAAAGGCTCTATTTTATGAAATTGTCGTTTTTATGAAAGCAATTATTTTATACAATGTACATTTTTTACAAAATGTACTTTTTAAGAAAACTACTATTTGATAAAAAGTTTTTTTTTTTTAAAAGGTACCCTTTTTATAAAATTTACTTTTTTATAAAAGTTTATATTTTATAAAATGTTCGTTTTTACAATGCAGTACAGTAAAAATTTATTTTATATTTAATATGAATACTCGTATGTACTCGTACCTTTTCAATGGCCATATTTTCTTTTGGCAAATTGACATTATTTTTTATCAAAACATTTAATTTAATATTAAGGCAACGTATACTCGTAATAACAGGCTTACTCGTTTTTAAACGTCTTTTTCATTAATTTTAAAATGTTTGCTTAATTACGATTTGATAGTTTGTTGCAAAAGGTAAATTCTTGTTAGTTTTGTATTTTCTTCTTAATTAATTCCTATAATTTTTCGACATCAAACAGCCAGGTAAAAGTTTTGGTGTCCCTTTTAACCTTGTTGTTATCTTTGGAATTTTTTGTTTTTCAAAATATGTTTAAGAGTCTATCACACATGTGAACAGTTTTCATTTGTTCCTTTTTTGCATAGAAAACATACAATTTAGTTTGTATTGCATACTTTTGGGGAAATCTATTTATTTTTAATGGGCTTTACATACACATCCACACATCAAATATTTGTAGGCATGTAGTGGCCGTTAAGCGTAATTTAGTTTTCTTGCTTTTTTTTTTTTTTTTTTTTTATATGTATGTATATTAACAAAATATATTTAGAAATACTGTATGTAAGGTTAAATAAACACTTACATCACTACATTTTTATTAAAATTCTTATACAATTGCCATCGCTGTTATATGTAGATACGTATATATTTTTTTGCAGAATAAGAGAAAGGTACATATATACAGGTATCCTAAGTTTTTTTCTTTTTTGGTGAAAGCTGCTGTTCATTTCCGTTTTTTCTTATTTTTATATCTCTGTTAACCATACAGATAATTTCTGTTTTCTATGTATGCATGTGCTTAACACATATTTGTTATAGTATTAGTAATATCTTAAGGTTATGAAACGTACAAGTTGAAGGTGATTTAAATTTGTTTTTAAATTACTTGTGTATCTGTTTGTTTTTCTTTTTTTTCTATTTCGTTTATTTGTTTTTGCGCTTGGCCAAACTTTATGCATAAAGCTCAAATATCATTTGGTTGAATTTTTGTATAAACATTTTGTTGTGTGCTGCTTTATTTATTTATTCATTTCCTTTCGTTTATTTTTTTCAATAGTGTTTCAGGTAGGAAATTTCAATAAATTATATTATTTGCACAATAGTAGTTTCTTTTTTTTTTTTTGAATGTCATGATGCTTAAAAATGAAATATTTCTTTTTTAATTTAGCTGTCAAGGGAAAATTTGCTTGCCTAAAACTATGCTATATTTGTATGTACTTTTATTATTAGTTTTAATTTAAGCAAGTTGTTGTAGGAAGCTGTAAGCTTCATTGTGTTTAAAAAGACCCTGTTGGTTAAACTAGGCGATCCATCCGTCTCTATCCAGCGTTTTATATTTCAAGAACTGTAAGAGGTACATATCTCAATTTTTTCAAGGAAATGTTGTATATGATTTTTTCTTAAATTAAGGAAATTTTAGTTGATTTAAAATAAAATTTCTTAATATTAAAAAAAATTTAATTTCATTTTTTTACACTATTTTGAAGAAAATTTCTTTTTTAAATTTAATACATGTTTTTTTTTTATAGTGTAGAAATGATAAAAATGCCTAAAAAGATGTCTAATTAGTTCGACTTGAGTTTTTATGGAGGGCATTAATTTCTTCAGCTGGTCGCTTAAAAAAGTTCGGGCATTAATTAAAACGTGTTTCGTTTTGTTTCTTATTCTATTAAATTTTTTTTCATATAATTGTTTTTCTTCCTCCCTATTGGCAATTTATTATCTATTTTGCTTAGCATGGTTTTCCTAGTAATCCAACTAATTTTGCTTTATTATTGTTCTAACTCAAATATTTTTTAAAAAATGTAAATTATTTATCAAATTGTTTAAAATATTTCTTAACTTCAACGAGTTAATTTTATCAGCTAAGAACAAATAACAGCCCTAAAGTGTGCAAACTTTACCGAAAGCCTTTAAGGAACCTTTCAGGTATGCTTTGAATTTAAGTGTTTGCGAAATATTTGCAGATAGACTTCAGGAATTTTTAAAAATTCTTGCTTTCTTACTTTGCCTTAAAGTTTAAACATAAATAATTAATAAAGTTAATATATGTTTAACAAAACTGTCACGTAATATTATTTAGAAAAACAATATAAAATTGTTTAATATAAATGAATAAAATAATAGAAATGAATAGAAAGTATGCAACCTTTTTGAAACAGCCTTAATATTATGCTATAACTGAAAACCAAAAAAAAAAAAATATTCACAAAAAAATTAAATAACAAAAGACTATGCAAGTAATTTGCCTTAAAATATGCAGCACTTAACTCTTCAAGAGTGCTTGTTTAATGTACACATTTCTGCACATTTAATAGAAAATTAACTGAAGGCTTTAAGCAATATTAAAACTTATTTAAATACTTTGCTTAGTCATGTACAGAATAATGCTGTGATGGTGTCTCTTTTTAATTGTAATAAAATGTGGGAGTAGGACAATTTTTTAAAAAATTTAAGAATTTTTTTAATTATTTATTTTAATTTGTTTAATACACAACTTTACTATGATTTTAAATGTTTCTTTAAATTCATTTGCATTTGTTGGAATTAATGTCATAAATAATGTCTGTTATAATTCCGAAAAATATGCCAAAAAAATATGCATTACGTTCTAGACCATTGTCGTACAAGGAAGGGTAGTGTGAAATACACATCCACTCGGAGACCCAATTGGATCCATTGTGATTCCCTTCATTTATAATTTATTGACTAATTAGTCTCCTTACTGTCCAAGGAGAAACAAAGAGCCGTTATCATCCATCATTCAGCCATTTAATTGCCATGATAAAGCCCTTGATATCCTCAAGTTTGCACTTCGCGATATCACTAATGCCCTCATGGAAACGTCTGCTCAGCCATCTTTGCCTATGCCGCTGCAGCCTTGGGCAATGACAGATGATATGCTCTATAGTTTCTGGCTCCTCTTCATACCCACACATCCTACAGAAATCCGGAGTGCCATTTTCCCATAACCTGGTGCTCGCTCTAACCGAGCAATGGCCAGTCAAGGCACCTACTGAGAGTCTCAAAACCTTTCTATTCATACCCAGCAGTAGATCAGGTTTACCTGAGTCTAGTTCTGTTCATATGGACCTCGAGACTCTAGAATCTTCTCTATTCCTCCAGGAATGGTTAGTTCTGCTAATTACCCAAATTACTGAGTTCCTTATAGTAGTATCCGATTGGAGGTTTAACCGACCTGTCACTAACTGCCACATCTAATGCTGACCCTATTCTTGCCAGCTCATCAGCAGCGATCTCGTTTCCCTCAATATTGCAATGTCCTGGTACCCAACATAGCCTCACGCTAAATTTGTCCATAAGCAAGTTGAGAGATAGCCTACACTTGCTGACCAGCTTCGATTTGACACTATGCCCCTTCAAAGCTTTCAGCGCCGCCTGACTGTCAACGTAGAATGTTACCTCCATGCCTTCAGTTACATGTTCCTGAGGATCGCTAAGACCGCGCAGCCCTCGTACAGTCTATCAGATTTGACTCAAAGATCCCTATCCGGAATGACTAGTGAAGGCGTTCTAATAAAATTAGTTTCAACCACCTTAGAGTCCGTAAAACCAGGGGATATGGTCTCCCGTCTGCTAAAACTAATCTTTTTCAAGAGTGATGTATGACCTGTAAATCCTGGCCTTACAAAGCCCGCTTCCATAAGCCTGAGCAAACTACTTGCCGCCGTTCTCAACACACATTCTTCAATGGGAAGCAGGTGAAGGATGACGTCCAAGATAGCCTGAGGGGTGCTCCTCTGAGCCCCAGTAATACCCAGCGAAGCAAACCTCTGGACCTTAGCAAGCAGCTTCCTATGGCTTTCTTTCCGCAACGTCACCCACCATACGACACATCCATAAGAAATGACCGGCCTGACAACCGATGTATAAATCCAATTTACCACCTTCGGTTGCAGACCCCAGTTCCTCCCAATGGAATTCCTGCATGCATAGTAGGCATTGAGCCCTTTCTTGAGCCTTTCTTGTATGTTTATTTTTCAAGAAAGTTTGCTATCTAGGAAAACACCCAAGTATTTGGCCTCCTTTGCTAGTTTTAACTCCACCCCGCCAATCTTAGGTAGCAAAAAAAAACTATCGTGTTTGTATCTCCTGGTGAAGAGAACTAGCTCCGTTTTGACCGGGTTGATCCCTAGTCCCTTACTACTAGCCCATAAAGACAGTTCGTTAAGCGCTGCCTGCATGACCTCACTGATAGTGGTAAGAAATTTCCCTTTTACCAGTAATACCATGTGGTCAGCGTAGGCGACTATCTTCCGACCGTTCCTCTCAAAACACCTGAGAATAACGTTTACAGTTATCAGCCACAGAAGGGGGATAATACTCCCCCTTGCGGCATCCCTCTTGTCACTAACCTCCTCAGGCTTTCGCCCCCATACTCGAGTTGATAATCCTGCTGCTGAGCATGAGAACTATCCACTCCACCAGAAGGCTACTAACACTGAGTTCCTCTAGTACACTTAACTTTCATATAGACTATTGTCTAAACTATAAGGATTCAATTTATATGTTAAATAATCGATGCCTAATATTCGAATAACTTTATATTAATAATCTTAATTGAAATAAAAATAAAAAAGTAATTTGTTTTCATATGATTATTGTGTTCGAATGTTTTTATGCGAAAAATTGCAGTTGAATGACATTTTTGTGGAATAAATTTTATATCAAAAAATTTTTAATCGATTAATTTTTATTCGAATAATTTTAATCGAAACATTTTTTTGAAGATTTTTATTCGTGAGCTCACGAAAAAGTAACACGTATATAAATAAAACAACAAATTATGTTCGCATAAGTTCATTTGAACAATTTATATTCGATTGATGGTTTTGTAGTTATTCATGCATATGGTCGGTATTGGGATAATTTGATACGAATAATTTACATTCGAATAATTTGCTGCGAGGGATTTTGAAGATTTCTATTAACACGTCTTTTTATTGAATAGATTTTATTCAAATGATTTTACTCGAACAGTTTTGTTCCTACAATTTTTCCAAAAGAAATTTTAATGGAACATAAATTCATTCAGTAATTGGATAATTTGATACAAATAAATTTTATTCGAATAATGCGTTGCCAATTTCTATTCAATTGACTTTTAATTGATAAATTTTGGTTCAATGAAATTTTTTCATTTAATAATTTATTTTAACACACTCGAATGTTCTTTAAAAAAGTATACTATAGATTTGCTATCGAATACGTTGATTAAATACTCGAATACATTTGATACGAATAATTTGCTGCGAAAGTTTGGAAGACGAATGAATTTAACTTGTTTAGTTTCTACTCAAATGACTTAATCGAATAAATTTGATTCAAATAACTTTATTCGAATAATTAGTTTTGAAGACGAACGAATTTTAGTTGTTTCATTTCTATTAATGTGATTTTCAATCGCATAAATTTTAATCGAATAATTTTAATCGACTAAATTTTATTCGAATAATTTCACTTTTAATAGTTTTTTACAACAATTGAAGGGTAGGAAGGGTAGTGTGAAATACACATCCACTCGGAGACCCAATTGGATCCATTGTGATTCCCTTCATTTATAATTTATTGAATAATTAGTCTCCTTTTACTGTCCAATGAGAAACAAAGAGCCGTTATCATCCATCATTCAGCCATTTAATTCCCAACAATTGAACTTTCTTTGAAAAAATAAAAATACACAAAATTTTCTTTCGAATAAAATTATTCAAAATCATTAGATATGACTGAAAGCTTTCATCGCGAATATTCTGAATTCGACTAACTTTGTTAAAGTTTAATAATTTTTCACTTGCTGCATTTGATTCAGTTTAATTTCAAGAAATATTTTAAAAGTAAATAAAATCGATAAATCGTTAAAAAAGAAATAATATTTATATTGACACAATAACTTGAAATGTATCCTGTTGATTGAAACCGAAGATTACAATCCTTAAAAATATCATTTGGTGAAAACAGCAGCAATGCCAGCAGCAAGCAGCATGAACGCTGAAGCAAAAAAAAAAAGTTATAAAGGGAATAATTTTGCAAGCAAAAGCGAAAGAAAAATTTAAGTGAGAATAAATAACAGATTTCGAATGCTGGCTGCTGACACATTTGGGTCACTGGCAATTTTATGGATTTAAGTTGCTTTAAACAAGAAATACTTTAGTTTTTGTTTAAAGAAGCAGAGCAAATATCAACTAGGAATAGTTGATATTTGGTAATTTTCATGTTTAATAGCTCATTTGTTTTTGTGTGGAAATAAAATTTTTCTAATTTACTTTTAGATTTCGTTCTATTTTTTTATAATTTTTTTGTCATTACACACAGTGTTATAATTTTATATAATTTCAATACACACAATATATTTCTTATCGCATTATTTCACATTTTGTAGCAATTCTCGTACCTTGAAATTGAAATGAATAGAAATTAATGCCATTCTTTTGTACAATTTCTTATATCTTTATAATCGCATTAAAGTGCATAACGAATATTATGGAGCTGCTGCATTAAAAAAAATTACTAAAATTAAAAAAGTCTTTAATGTTGAATATTAAAATTTTACTACAAAATTGCGAATGCAAAATTAACTTTTCATTATATTTATATTTTTAAGCTTAATACGCATTTGCATATTAATACTGCCATTTTACTTTACTATAATAAAGATATCTTTATGCAAAAGAATTGAAATTAAGAAAAATTAATTGTAAAATTAAATACCTACATCCACTGGTAACCATATTGATATCCACTGTGTAAAGAAGAGAAGAAGAAGAAAAAAGGAAACAATAATAAATATGATTTCGCTTAATAACCTTTTTGTAAGTCGAGCAATAAGGTGCAAAATACATTGCTTGTGAGAAATATCTCACATTACTATTAACATGAGAAATTAAGCTCTTTCACCGAACATATTATCGTACTTAAAGAAAGCAGTAAAAGTTTCATGTATTTATTTCAAGCCGTATGATGCAGAATACAACGAAATCTATTTACATTTAAATGAAGTGATTATGATAAAGTTCATATAGGATGATAAATTATGTTAGATAAATTATGTTGGCGATAAAAGAAAATTTTTTTTAAATAACTTGATTTTATCCGTGACTTCATTCAAGCTGCATAATATCCCAAAAGAGAAAAAGTGCCATAGTAAAAAAAAGACAAATAGTAAAAGAGTACCAATAGTAAATAGTAAATATAGTAAATAGTAAAGAAGGACAGATAGTAAAAAAATTACCAATGGTATAAAAGTACTAGTAGTAAAAAAGTACCAATAGTAAAAAAGTACCTTAGTATAAAAGTACATACCAAAAGAGAAAAACTACCAAAAGTAAAAAAATACAAATATGTAGTAAAAACTACCAATAGCACAAGTTAAAAAGAACAAATAGTAAAAAACTTTTACTTTCAAAAAAGTACCAGTAGTAAAAAAGTACCAAAAGTAAAGAGTACCAGTAGGAAAAAAGTTTACCAAAAGTACGATAAGATATACCAAAAGAGAAAAAGGACCAATAGTAAAAAATTATCTATAGTAAAAAAGTACCAATAGTAAAAAGGTAAAAGTAGTAAAAAAATTTACCAAAGTTGCCAACTGTTTCCTATTTTAACAACTTGCTTCACGCTACATATGAACAATAAAATATATATATGTCAAATTTGCCCCAAAAGAGAAAAAGTACCAATAGTAGAAAAGTATTAGCAGTAAAAAAAATAGCAAAGAACCAGCTTTTTCTCATTTTACTTTTAAAAATTACAGTGTATAAGAAATTACCCACACTTCCAATTTGTGTCGTTTGTACTCCACAAAAAAGTAACCTTTATTTCAATCTGGGTCATATATAAATCTAAAAAATTTCATGCAAACATACAGAGTTCTTCATTTATAATATTATTACTAGAATATATTTTCTTTCAATATAGCAAGTGGGCGTGGCACAATCTTTATAAAAAAAATGTTCTAAAAACGAAAGGTTCTATATTTCGAAATTGGTCTACAAATGAGACAATACAAAATATATACTAAAAAAAAACCACGAATTGATAACTTACTACTGTTTTGAAGTTCTTAAAAAAAACGCTTTTCAAAAACGTACCATTTAAAAATAAATTATTCTATTGTACAAATGGAATTTTTGCAAAAGATATGTATATTTTTAAGGGAGTGCCCAAAATGCTACGTTTTCACAAAAGTACCAATTCCAAAAAGAACTTTTTCTAAAAAGTTAATTGTCCAATAAAATATATTTTTACCGATCTTTTTAAATAAGTGTATTTTTATAACAGTGCATTTTCTTTTCAAAAAGTTTCTTTTCTAAAACAAACGATGTAGTATAAAACTTTTTTTTATAGGTATGAATAACAAAAAGTACCTTGTCCTTACTAAACTAATGACGATGTTTGTCATATATTTATATGAAACTTGAATAACTGAATAGTATGAACTTTGGCTTAAGACCAAACATCTTTGTATAATTATTGAAACCAAAGAAAAATGTAAGAAATGAAATATGAAAATATATTTTATTACACTCCTTAAACACAATTCGCAAATACTTGCTCAATTCTCTGCTACTACACAAAAATATGTGGTGGGAAGAGAATTTCAAACAAACATATCCTTTTATATTATTATCTATGTGTCTGCTATTAATTATATTAGAAATCTTTATCTTGCATCCTTAGTCCTTTGACTCTTTCGTAAGAACTGAACAAAAAAAAATCATTCAATCATTTCAAAAGTTTTAATGGCCATAACTTAGACACAATTATGATTTGTAGAAAACTTTTTTACCCAAAAGAAAACAGTATTCTTAACTGCTAAACATAATTATACACATTTTGATTTTTTTTTTTGATTTTGATATACTTGTATATCAGTTTTTTTTATTTTCACATTTGGCTAATTAAGGGAATTCTTTTTTTTTTTTTTTTGGCCAAATAAATTTAGTTATTCAATCAAGGTGATACGATGTAAGAAAAATTAGTTTTTGTATAATTCAATTATTTTGTGGAGAACAAAATGTTGAGAAAATTCGATATACGAGTGCATGCATCCATACACACATGTATAGCAAATATGTATGTATGTATGTAGTTGTGAGTTAGTAGAAATAATATAGATAGATGGAACAAAATGTTTTTGCTCAACTTTTTTGATGTAAATTTTAAAGGAGTTCATAAATGTTTTATTTTGGAAAATTATATAAAATTTTAAGAAGGCTTAATCCATACTTTCCCGGTTGTGATACTAAGCAATATTTCAGCACCGAGCTTACATTTCTATGGGACAACAAGTTGCCTCTCCGACAAGAAAAAAATTATGAGACCAAACTTTAAGAAAACCCTTCCAACAAAAAAATAATTTTTAAAGCCCAAAAATAAAAAGGGAACAACGTGCCCGATTAAACAAAAAAAAATTTAATTTTGAAAATCGGAAAATTGAGAATTTATTAGACAATCACTTTTTTTAGGGTAGGGGGAGCACCGGTTAGCGGTACCACTGGCCCCGATTTTCAATCAAATTACGAATATCCGTATATAAATGCAGAAGTTCTTCGAAAATCAATATTTTAGGGAAAAAAATTCTCACCGACAATATTTTTAAATCGGTCCAAATCGGTCCAAATTGGTACAAATCGGTCCAAATTGGTCCAAATCGGTCCAAATCGGTAAATAAATAGCGGAGGTATTCCAAAAACAATATTTTTGATGGAAGAACAACTTTTCCCGATTTTCAAAAAAAAAAAAAAAAATGATACCAAACTGCAATTAAACTTGTTATAAAAAAAAAAATAAAAAGAGAGTAATTTTGAAAATTGGTCCATTATTAAAACAGTTATTCCATAATCAATATTTTAGGGGACCAACTTACCCCCGATATGCCAAATTTTATGGGACAAGTAAATCCTTCGAAAAAAAATATGATTTTGAAAATGTATTCATAAATAAAAGTTATCGAGATTCAAACATTAAAAAATAAATACTCCTCGGATTGATAACCTCAAGTCCTTACAAATTTTAAAATATTAACCCGTTTTCAAAAATAAATCCATTGTGCACGTCTGTAAGACTAAACCTTAGAAATACATTACTGCTTGTCAACTTCGACAATGCGATTTTAAAATAATAGGGACAACCAAAGACCGCTTGGCGTATATATGAGCTTAAGGGGCACCACACAAAGTCCAAATATTTTAAATCAAGCGTGTGCACGTCTGGTTGACCATATTCAATATCTAAATTTTTTGATTTACCATCAGCGTCGACGTTGACACACATACAAACAAATTTTCACTGATATAATCATAAAAGCTTGTCGAATGAATAGTGTCCTTTAAAGAAAAAATTAATGTATAATATTTGAGATATTTCTTGGAATTATCCTTTTGTGAAATAAAATAAAAATTTCGTTTCTCGAAAATGCATATTAATGAAACTGATATTTTCGGCCTTTATCAAAATTCTTAGTAAAGTTTTATTGACCCATAAATAAGTAAATGACAAATGGTAATTTTCCTAATTGTTTCAAAGAAAATTTTGCTTTATACGCAAACGATTATACTTAAGTCAAAGACTAACTGCAAATATTTGTATTCTGTTAATGAAGCATAATCACTTAAATTCTCATTTCGTTCGTTGTACATGGTTTACATTATAATGAAATCACAACCGCAAGCACAACCCGAGGAAAACACTATATACAGAGTCGATGCTGTCCTCATCATGTATGCTGATAAATATTTAAAGAATCCCAGCAAACAAAACAAAAAAAAAATAAAATTATATATTCAACATTTTAAATAAATATTTGGCGTATCCTAGAGAAAGACATGTCACCATTAACGATATCGAAATATATTAAAGCAAAACATAAAAAATTTTATGCATAACCGCATTATTTAATAAAGTTATTCGATTAATTTCAGCAAATTTATTCGAATAATATTTCAAAAACTTTTTTCACCAAATTGGATTATAATTAAATTATTAAATGTGCAAATGTGCGTCATTTCGATTAATTGTTTACGATTTACTTTATTCGAATAATTTTATTCGACTAAATCTTTTCGAATAAATTTGAACTATAAATAAATTTTAAGCAAGCAATGAATGTAGCTACTTTTTTTCGTTTCAAATAATATTATTCGATTAATTTTACCCACAGAATTTTATTCGAATAAATGTTGTAAGAATAAATTTCTTAAAAATTTGCTTCGCACTATTTGGATTATGAATAAATTTTATACAAATAATGGATGTACATGCTTTCGATGAATTTTATTCCACTAATTCCGATTAAATTTATTCAAATAAATATTCAAATTTTTTTTGTCGCACTAATTGGATTGTGCATAAATTTTAAGCAAATAAAGGATGTACGTACATATTATTTATACTTGCTTCATTATGATTAATATTATTCGATTAAATTTGATTAAATAAATATTAATTTTTTTTTGTCGCTTCAATTGTATTATAAATATATTTTGTTTAAGTAAATTCGAATAATTTCATTCGATTAATTTTATTTGAACCATTTCATTCTACACAATTAATTCGAATAAATTTCCTAAAAATTAGTTTCAAACTATTTTGTTTATGAATAAATCTTATACAAGTAATGGATGTAGATAATTGCTTCATTTCAAATAATATTAAATTCAATTAAATTTATTCGAATAAATATTGAAATTTTTTTGTCGCACTAATTGTATTTAAAATAAATTTTACTCAATTAATTTCGAATAATTTTATTTATAATTTATTCGAATAAAATTTTTAAAAGTTTTCTGCGAACAATATGGACTATTAAAAAATTTTATACGTACATACGTACATACATACATATGTACACACGTGCTTTTAATAAATAAATAAATAAATATCCAATAATTATTTTCGTATTATTTTGGAATTAACTTGGTTAACTGTATATAAATAATTGATGCGAATGTTCTAGACTCGAATTTTTTTTTTTCAAATAATTTTGCATGTCATAAAAGCTAAACAATATTTTTCATAAATGGGTCAGGCCCCATCCATCAAAAGGCGAATTTAATTGGTCTCCACTGCTGCTATGAGCTTTAGTATTAATTTGTATTGCGTTACATTTTTCGAATAGTTTTATTCGATTAAGCTATATAAGATAAAGAACACAATAAGCACATGCCCAAGAAGTCGTTTTCCCCAAAGTTTTGTGTTGGCGTAAAAAAGTTTTAAACATTTTGTTTTAAAAATTTTTCCATATCGCTTAAATTTAGCAAAATGTCGTTATATTTATAAACCATAACTATAAAAAAATAAGCACTAATTTTGGGAGCATTAAGTGAATATTAATCGCTAATAGCTTTTACGTGTTAAGACATGTTTTTACTGGCAGAACTCTTTTTCTAAAGGAAACATAAAAATTTTTAAAAATCAAATATATTCTGGTTCAGAATAATTTTATTTTTACATAAAATCTTTTTAGTTTTCAGTTTATTTTATACTGTCTGTCTACTTAAGTTGATTTGCAATTTAAAATTTTTCGCTGGGTTATGAATACAATAAATGCCTAAGTGTGCGTAAAGCTATGCATTTCTACTTTTGCAGAAATTTCCTTATTTCCATAATGGTCTAGCATTATGTATTCATTTGTAATGTAATTAAAATTTTCAGCCAAACGTCTTAACAGGGTGAACCAGTAAAATATGGTTTACAGAATACCTACACAAAAATATTTCAGTCTAAATGAGATCGAAACTGTGTGTCCTGGTATTTACTATGGATACATAAATTATCAATAAATATTTTTAACATATTTGCACACATACGAGTACATTTCTTCTTAGTGCTCTGTGTATTAACTTTTGATGTAAGAACTGGGGAATTTTCATGAATGTTTAATAAAAATTCAAGTAAAATCATTTTTGTAAAGACATACATACGTATGTATGTGCATACAAATCCCATCTAGGTTAACCTTAATTTAAACATAAATACGAGTATGTACAGAAACACACACACACACACAAACATTGCAATATATATATTGCCTATAATAAGTATGATGTATTTCTAATACAGATACAAAAAAAATTTTATTTTTCCAAGGAAAACTATTGTTACCATTTAATATGCACACATGTTTCCTATTTCATCGTAAAAACACATACAACTTTCAATGCTGCTAAGCCGTGTGTGTCAACAAATGGAAATACTCTGAAAATAAAAAAAAAATAAACGCTGCATCTAAAATCGAATCGATTTATATTGAATTGATATTAAGAAAATGTTTATATCTTTTTCTTTCATGAGTGCATTAAATATATGAAAACAATTTTTATATTCTTTCCTTTGCTAGAATAAGATCTTTTAAGTTTCAAGGATAATCCTGACATTTGCGAGCACGCTTTGTTTAGGTGCAACTAAAATACCCTCCTACATGGCACTGAAAAATCAAATTTATTGTAAAAGAATGTTGAAAGTTGGAATACGGAAAAAAATTTATACGCATTTTGTATTAATAATAGTATTCGGATAATGATAGTTTAATAATTTTAATCGAATAATATTAATCAAATAGTTTTAATCGAATAATATTATTCTAATAATTTTATTCGCTTTGTATTCGAACAACAGTAGTTTTTATTCTACTAATTTTAAATCAAGCAAAATTTATACGCATTTTGTATTAAAAATAGTATTAAGATAATGATAATTTAATAATTTTAATCGAACAATTTTATTCGAATAGCGTTAATCGAATAATATTATTCGAATAATTTTTTTCGAATAATTTTATTCGAGGAATTTGATTCGATTGATTTTGTTTAATTGTATCCGAATGTATAATTGTATCCGAATATATTTATTCGTAGCTCAATTTTACTGATTTTCAATTACGAAATAACCTCCTTCGCCTCCACATTCTATACAGAAACAAAAAATAATTTCTTTCGAAATCACAAGAAAATAAGAAAACAAACTTCTAAACAATAATCATGTGTAGCAAAGCTTATGAACAGTCATAACTTAATAATTATATTTCTTAAAAGGCATAAAATTTAAAAATATAATATAAATTATGATAAACTAAGCAGAACAGCATTAACTTTGGCTAATATCATCCTGCGAAATTCTTTCAAAATTTAAATTATCTTAAAGCCAAAAAAAGTACACACCACTAACAATCTTTTACAGTGCTCCGTTTTCATGTTTAAATAAATGTCTGTTTTTGATATATCATATATTTAATTCAGTTCTTCTTCGAACCCATTCTTTTCAATTGTGCGTGTTGAAGTGTTTTTAATTATATATGCCGTATGTCTGTATGTGAAACGGAAAGATGGAAATAATTTGGTAAATTGCTCTACAAATAGAAATAATAAAAAACAGACACTCCAATGTCAGAATCTTGGCCCAATGCATAATTTTTATAACAAAGCTTTAAAGCTGTCAGTATCCAAAACCAATAACAAATGAACGAACACGCTAAATGTAGAAAAAGAAAAACTGGAAAAATAAGACTAGAGAAAATTATGCTTAAAACATAATAAAAGATAAAATAATTTAAGACAACTCGACGCCTCCGTATTAAATTGAATAAAGCTAATTCGAATAAAGCGAATTCAAATAATGCGCATAAATTTAGTGGAAAAATATTTCAACTGTTTTTTGTTAAAAGATATGTTTTTTCCAATCTAACGAATTTATTCGAATAACAATTTTTCGTACAAAAATTATTGAAATGGAATTTTTCAATAAAAGTTGTTAGCAAAAAAAAAAAAGAACTTCGAAAAAACGTTAATCGAACCGAAATCGTTCGAAAAAATTTTTTCGAATAAACAACTATGTACATATATACATATGTATATGTATGTATATTAGACCTGGCGTTAAATTTTTTTTTTGGAAACTTGAATGCGGGTAGCGATGAAAATATGCGGTTTGATGCCAAAATTGATGTTGTAAATTTTCAGGCCGATCGCATGGTGCCTACCCGTGCCATAATGGGGTCAAAGGTCAAAATTTTGAAAAATCACCAAAATATTTTTTTTTTTTGCATTTGATAATTTTTTTAATAAGAAATACTATAAATATTTTTTTTAATTTTATTTTTATTTCATATGCTTATTATTTTTATTTTAAATCAACGAAGATTTTGTGTAGGTAGGAAAGTCCTTGCGGTAGCCCTCTACAATGTGTAATAAATATTGTTTATCAGCTTCGTTGTGTGTTAAGGATCTGTTAAAGTCAGTTATTAGTTTAACTTTCCTTTCGGCGGCATCATTTACAACATTAATGCATTTTGCGATCTGTTCCCCTTTACAAAACGCTTCGCTCTTAGGCCAATTTGACGGATCTAAGAGTAAGAAATCCATAGAAATTTCCAAACGAGAGAAAAAAAATTTTGTTTTGGTAGTCACAAAAGAACTCAAATCCTTGGATGTGAACAATTGCAATTCATCAACGCTTACGCACACTTTTTTAGAAGGGAAAACATTTACATCATCACCGATATGATTGTCTTCTTTGGACTCTATTTGCAATGCCAAAACCATCTTTTTCTTTGTTTCTGAGTCTACATGAGGATCAAAAAAGGCAAGTGCGATTGCCTCCTCTGATAAATACCACAGATGGTTCCGAATTTTTTCCAATAGCACTGTAGATACTTCTTTATTATAATAGGTAATAATCCCCATTATCAGCTGCATATCTCTATTTGGCGCTTCAACTGCATTTCCGGTTCTGAACCAGTACGGAATATAGAGACTTACTAAGAAAATGCAGATATTACGAATTCCATTCAACTGATTCGCAGAAATTTTAAAGTGTGCATGAAACAAGTATATTTTTAGACAATAGATAGCCTTGGACATGAATCTTGCATGAGACGTAGCTCCAGGTGTACGAAAAGTGAAATTGGGAATGCTACCACCAAGAAAAATGAATGCAAGTTGTAGGAGTTCTCTATAATCATGACGAATGTGAACTTTAGCTAAATATTCAAGACAAAAGTTCTTGCTTGCTTCGCGTTCTTGGACAGGTATGACTTTCAAAACTTGATCATCCTGCATACAAGTGCTGAATCCCTTTGAATAAAATGTGCTCCATTCTCGTGCAAATCGTTCAAAAATCGCCACCTCTGGGCCAATTGATTTTCCTACATTAATCTCAAATACAGCTTTTAACAGAATTTCTGCAATATGGTGGCGACATGGTAACCACAATAAGCTGCGTTCCAGTTTGCGTTCCAATAAAGTTCCAGCACCATTATGAGAGCCAGTATTTGCAGCAGTTGTGTCAAAACATATCATTTCTAACGAATTCTGCATATTCATTTTTAGCAAATATTCGTAGACTGATTGAGCAACTGCAGCACCTGTTCCATCTTTAATGATCGGGATAGCTATCAATTTTTCAACGTTCTCCGACGTGAGTACAATAGCCAAGCGGTCAACTTTGTCCTTTCCAGCAAGTGCGGGAAGTAGCTTTCCGTCCCAATGCAAAACAAATGTTTCAGGGATCTAAGTAAAAAACTTAAGCTCAAAAAAACTGAAAACTTGGCCAAAATAAAAAATATGTACCTTGAAATTTTCAATAATTTGTTTGCCATGACGCCGACGATATTTTTTACGTTGTTCACGCAAACTTGTGCAATTCAGAACAAGATCCTCAATATTGTGACCCAACGCTTTGGCAGTTGCACTGATGAAGTGTATAGCAAATGGAGTTGACATATTGCCAGCATCCATACAAGCAAGCATTCTATCGTCTATAAAATTCTTCTTTCCACGTCTTTGAATCGGCTTATTGGAGCAACTTGGAATGTTGTCACTCTGTTCATCCATCGCCTGGTTATCTTCTCCCGATTCATCACTTTCAAATTCAACATATTCCATAGTCAAGTCTGTTCATGAAATTAAGTGGTAAAAATAGCCACTGCCTGTCCAAATACTACATAATAATTACCTGAAGTGCCTTTTTTCTTTTCTACGTTTTTCATCTTCCAATCTTTGTGCCTTTCTTTTTTCTTTATTTGTAACATTTCTATCGACACAAGTCATGCTACCAACGCGTCCATTTTCTCGCTGCTTCGTTAGAAAGTCTATATCTTCCTGTATACTCATCAGCTTGAGTGCGTCAACGTGTGCAATGTCAAACAAATTATTTAAATTTTCCTTAAAGTCATTTTCTTTTTTGCGATAACTCGGAAAAGGAGAATTGCCCACTTTTTGGACTGTTCTCCACTCTTCATAAAGTTTAATGACTTTTGCAGCACATGTTCTTTGATCTGGAGTTGGTATTCTAGCTTTTTCCCAAAAAGGCAATATTTCCGCCAACACCAATCTTGCACTTTCTTTAACTGTTTTATTTTCACAACGAACATTATAAAAAAAACACTGAAGCACTTGTTGTTTTGATGGCAATTTCACACCAACTATTTTGGGTTCACATTTACCGATCAAATACACATTTGTATCAGCAGATCGAAGCCGTTTCAACGATGAAATTTTCTTTTGAGCCATTAATTACGAAAATTAACAAAGTAATTTATTTGACATAAACGAAACCTTTCACAACAATATTCAAATTTACAATGACAAAACTTTATATATTTATATCAAAAGCATTGCAATGTGTGCAGTAACAGAGCTAGAACAACGGTACTTTTAGACCAGACGTTGCAAAAAATCTCCTTATAGCAAAACAACAAAAAAATAAAAAAAATTCTGCTTGCCCAGAAGTCAAATGAGTTCATCATAGCTGTTAGAGGAATAACAGCAATTCACTTAAGAGAGCAACTATCAAGAAAAAACGTACACAAGAAAAGCATAAGAATTTTGAGGTGAGCAACGAAAAAATAGGTTTACCGTTGTTTCAATAATAGTTGCTGGTATAGATATTGTTGGTATTTTTTAATTTCTATAAATATTTTCGTCTTATTGTTTTAGCAGAAGCACCATAATTTTTTACAATTTAAAGCTGAATTGAAAATTATAATAAACATTTATTTGATTTTTAAAAATTTGGTGATTTGGTGATTTTTCAAAATTTTGACCTTTGACCCCATTATGGCACGGGTAGGCACCATGCGATCACCCTGAAAATTTACTACATCAATTTTGGCATTAAATCGCATATTTTCATTGCTACCCGCATTCAAAATTCGAAAAAATAAAAAACCCCATATTAGCAGCGCCAGGTCTAATGTATATGTATATGTATATATTTTTAGGTAAATAATTTTTTTAACAGTTTTTATTCGAAAACCTTTTTTAGAAACATTTGAATCGAATAAAATTATTCGAATAAAGGTATTCGAATAAAATTTTTCGAATAATTTTTTCCCCTTTCGAGTTTTATACTATCTTATAATGGGTGATCCAAGAAGAAATACTTTTTTCAATAGCCTTTTTTTGAAAGATCACGTGTGAGTCGTGTCTTGCTGTGATGTTATTTTTGTTTAGTATTGTTTTTGCATTTCAGACTTACGCCTGAACAATGTTTACAAATCGTTCAACTTTATTACGGAAATTCACGTTCTGTGAGGAATGCGTTTCGTGCACTTCGCTCAACTTATGGTCAACATAATCGGCCTACTGAGCGTACTATTCGCAACACCATCACCAATTTTGAGACCCAGCATTCATTATTGGATAATATTCGACCGAATAGACCACGTCCAGCATCGGTTAATATTTCTTTACAAATGATGCCGGTGCGAACGTAACCGTCAATGGCGACCGTTATCGTGCCATGATAACCGACTATTTGATGCCTGAAATTGAAGCTCGTGATCTTGGCGACATTTGGTTTCAACAAGACGGCGCCACTATAAAAGAAAAATCAAATTTCACTATTGATTTGTGTGTTTGAAATGTAATTGTATGAAAGAAAGACCTCTGTCGACATCGTGAAACAGGTAGTTAATATCAGGTTATTTTATAAATGACTAGCTGATCCCGGTGTACTTCGCTACCCCCTCGTTATAAAATAAAATAAAGAGTATTTATATATCCTATTGTGAAAATTTAATGACGATCGCTCCAGTAGTTAAGACTATATTACGATTTTTAATTTTACTAAAAAGGGGCGTGGTCCACCCACTTTTCTCCTGGTACGTATTCCAAATTATACCAATACTATATGTACCAAATATCATCGACGTAGGTAAAAAATGCCCAATATATGGCGGTTTAAATTTTTGGGTTATATGGGCGGTGCCACGCCTCTTTGTCCAATCAAATTTTCATATAGCCTATTATTCCTTCCAGAGTCACAGTAACATGCTGTGAAAATTTCAGGAAGATCGGTCCAAGGGTTTGGTTTTCCTAAAAAGGGGCGTGGTCCCACCCACTCTTCTCCTGGTACATATTCCAAATTACGCCAATACCATATGTACAAAATATCATCGACGTAGGTAAAAAATGCCCAATATATGGCGGTTTAAATTTTAGGGTTATATAGCTAATAATTCATCCGAGAGTTCCAGTTAAATACTGTGCAAATTTCAGGAAGATCGGTTCAGAGGTTTAGCCTCCTATAAGGAACAAACAAACACACGTTCGGTTTTATATATATAGATTTAAACACAATGAAATAAGAAAAATAAGAAACTTTTTCATAATTTACTAAAAGAGTGTTTCAATTATAAAAAAAAATTTTTATTCCTAATTTTAGCTAGAAACTCACTTAAAATAATTTTGTGTGCGAAAAATAAATTCAGAATTTTCCGCTCAATAGCTAACATTCTTCATGCTTGATTTGTTTGAGAGAAATTCATCATTTAACTTTAAGTAAAAGAAAAAATTATACAATTTTTATTCTACACAGCACAGCTTTACAAATATATCGTTAAGTTAATATGTTAAGGCCCTAACTCGTTATTTTCTTCAAATCGCGTATTTGTTACATTTCGATAGTTAATCCTGTAAGTTATCGAAATAAGCAAATAAACGCTATTTAAAAAAAATTAATAAGGCCTTTCTATATTAAGGTAATGATATACATAAAACTTATACAAATTCATGATGAATCTTGTTTGTACATGAATGACAATTTTGTGGCGTATTTGTTAACAATTATATGTATGTATTAATGGATTCCGCATTTCTGGGAAGATTACTCATGCACACAATTGACTGAGTTGGGATACCTGCAAAGTTCATAATAATCAGAACCACGTATTTAGAATAGAAGTAGTTAGATTAATCATGCACAATCATGAATCATTAAGGGTTAAATCCAATGCTTGGTGCTTACTTCATTTTGTATTAATGAGGGTTAAACTTATGATATCCGTAACTTAATTAACCTTAATTCAATATTATTCTTACTTTGATCCAATATTAACCTAACCTGATCCTCAATGTTATTGATAAAAGTTCATTTTCACAGCTATTAGCCCCATGGCTCATGTATTCAATTTGTTTAGCCGCTTTTTTAGTCCATATATCTTTCACATTAATCAGTTTCGGTGAAATGGTTGAGATAAAATATATTATTTATGCAAGAGACATCTTAAAGAATAGTGAAAAAGAAAGGCAAACGTTGACGCAAACATAGACATTCCTTATTAAAAAGTTAACAATAAATCATATGATACTGACTTAATCAGTCAATTAATTTATGTATGAAAGGTTGACAAAAAGTGACTCTAATGGAAAAACAACATGTTGTTCTAAAACGAAAATGGGATGCACAAGAAATTATTAATGTAATTGGAATAAAGAAATTATGAATAGCCATCTATTAGCAGATAATGAGATTGATATACATATATTGATCAGTGGAAACACTTATGAAGAGAAGTGTGGATAAAAATTAATTTTATAAATACTAGTCACATTTATATACAACTCGCAGCAATCAACAAGAGAAGCAGTTTAAATAATATTGTTCGAGTAATTTTAATAAAATTACTTTTATTCGAATATTTTCTTTTTTTGAATAACTTTTATATTTTTACTCGAATAATTTTGTATATATTTTTTTCTCGGCCAATATGATTTTACGGGGAAGATTTTTTTATAAATAATTTTATTGTTTCGATTTTCGAATAATTTTTCTTCGAAAAATTTTTACCCTAATAACTTTCTTTCTACTAATATAATGTTAATAGTACAATTCTAATGGAATTTCGTTTAATTTTTTATATGATTAATTTTATTCGAACAATTTGAGTTGCAAATATTTTATTCGAATAATATTATTCGATTAAATTTATTCGATTAACTTTAATCGCTAACTTTTTACGGCCAATTATTTAAATAAGCTTATGTGAATTTTATTGGGATAATTATGTTACAGTTTCATTACACATATTGGATATGTGATTAATTTAATTCGAATAATTTGAGTAGCAAAAATTTTTTTCGAATAAGTTTTATTCGAGTAATTTTACTCGCTTAGCTTTTACGGGCAATAATATTCGGTGTACATATTTTATTCGAATCATACATACATATACATATATTTGAATAGTTGTAATCGCAAGAGTTTCTTCTTAACGACTTTAATATGAATAAATTTAATCGAATAATGTTTGTTTAAGTAATTAAAATTGAAATTTTTATGAGAATATTTTAACTAAATTTTTTGATAATTTTCATTTAAATAATATGATACAAATAATGTATAGTCGACCAATCGTCAATGTGAATCGGGCGATTTTTATACGAATAATTTTAATTTCCACAATCGAATAACTGTTTCTGAATAATTTTATTCGAATTAATTTTGTTCGAAAAATTTTCACTTGAAAAATACTGTTTGTAGAAATTTTTTATTCGAATAATTTTATTATATTGATTAAACTTAATTGTGTAGTTTTTATTCGAATAAGGTGTTCTCAAAGAATTTTCATTTGCATATATTTACAATAAGTAATTATTATTGGAAAAATTTCTATTCGAATAATTTTTCGTTCGAATAATTTATATTCGAAAGCTTATTTTGGGTACACAATATTAATTCGAAACAATTTTACGCGAATATTTTTTTTTTAAATATTTATATAAGATTTTTTTTGATTAATTTAACAAAAATTTATTCGTGTATAAAAATTACACGAAAAATTTTAAGAGAATAAAATAATCGTACTACTTTTAAGCGAGTTTTAGGTGAATAATATATTCGAATAACTTTTATTCGAATAAAACAGATTTATGTGAAAAGGCCAACATAAAAAGAAGTGAATAAGCTTTTTTTTAAAGTGTAAAAATTAAACAGGATAGTACCGCTGTAATCCAAAGGCGACTCATGCGAAGGTATAGCAAATATGTGATCTTAAAGATGAAAATTGTTTCGCTGTCAAATATTTTAACGTCGTTAATTGCAGCTTGGCCAGGTCCACAGAGACGGCAATAAAATAATATTATTGTAATACATCTCGGTTCCTTTCATGAATTTTAAGAAGTATTGCGTCAAGTTTGCTTACATAAATACGAAATTTCAAAATAACTTTAATCGATATGATATAATTAAGTTCTACTTTAAGCATTTAAATATATTTCTATTAGCTTACTTTTACAGTGCGCTTCACATCAATCCATATGCATGTCACAATCTTATGAGCTTTAGTCATAAGCTAAGTAAGTAAGAAGAAAACTTACCTAAAATAAAAAAAAGGAAAGGATTTAAATATTTATTTAGTTTTTATATATATTTTAATTTAATTATTAATATACGATTCGAATTAATCAAATAGTTTATGTTTACAATTTTAATTTGATTAAATCAACCAGCATAAAATTGTTTAATTTATATTGGCTAATAATTAAAATAAACTAATAATTGCCTACAATTAGGCTGCTGCAATCAGGCATACTGTTCATGGCATTGTTTGGTTATATTGCTCTGATGATAGAATTGTGGTTAAAAGCCATTATGTGTAATTAGGATAATTTTTCTTTCTCATATATAAAATTAGCCAACAAATTTTGTTTACAGCCAGACAGAAAAAAACAATAACAAAAAAAAAATATTCGTATAGTAAAATTCAAAAGAAATAAGTTTATACTAACCAAAATAGATATCACAACGACACACATAAATATATAATTTTCTGACGCCCAAAAGTATGCAACAGTTTTTAAATATATAATAAGATTTTACCAGTCTTCCCTTATAGTATTCTGAAGCAAGCAATTTATTTTCGTTAGAGAAAACGTAAATAAACCTTCCTTGTCATGTCAAGACACTATTAGAACTATTAAATATTTTATGGCACCGCTAATGACAGGCTTTAATTTCTATTAAATAAATAATACAGCAACATGCAATAAATGTCCTCGTTCGAAGAGAATAGCGAGTAAGACAGTTATCTAGTAAAGAAATTTTATTATTCTTTCGGCAAATGTCTACAACGAAATAATTTCTTTTTCGTCTACTAAACTGAACTCTCATAATTGTTTAACCAGTTCGTGTCGTCAACCTAAAAGGCAAAAGCAAAAAAAAAAAAAAAAAAATATTGTAATAAAATTCAACTAAAACACATGCATACTTTCAAACTAAAGCAGGCAGAAAAATTCCAAAAAAAAATTCATGTTAAATTTCACCGAATTTTTCCTGGAAAAAGATCGTTAAAAAATGTGTTCAACTGTTAAAACCTTCTAAAGAGTCAAAAATATTTAGATTAATCAACATTCTTAATTATAAAACTATTTTAAGCAGTTGTATTCACAGGAATTTATATAATTATGCTGAAAAATTAAAAAGAAGAAAAATAATTTATATACGCGCAATAAAGTTTGACACAAAAAGTTTATTAAAAACTCTAGAAAAGGAGAGCCATTTTAGAGATTTCAATACGTGTATCTTTGGTGTACCATCACTTTCATGAAATGCGCATATCTCTGGGATGGAACACTTTTGGGGCATTGGATTGGTCTCATTCGATGCTCAGATGTTCTCCGCATCAAAAAAAAAAAACAAGTTAAAATTGATTTTTTACTCTTAGGTCCCTTTCTCTATGCGCTGTCACATATTCTTGAAAAAAGAAAACAGAAATTCAAGCACAATATTTTTCAAATAAGATGTTGTTTGACTTTTAATAGGCCTGCTTATGGCCAAAAGCATTATTATGTGCTTTAATAGATATTTTTTTTAATCATATTCTACTAAAAAACTTAAAACAGTCAAATCATAATCTATTTATAGATAAGTCATGGTACTCTACTCACAGTATACGCGCTGTTTAGTAACAGTCATTTCATAGTCTACTCTTATTCTAATAATAGTGTAGTAGATAATAGTCTAGTTATAGCCTATTCATAGTCTATTCATAGTCTCGTGATTATTATTATTATGTTCTGGTAATAGTCTCGTCTCAGTTTAGTCATAGTAACGGTACAGCATATTTATAGTCTAGTCATAGTCCAACCATAGTCTACTCACAGTGTAGTCATAGTTTAGCCTTACTCTAGTAATTGTGTAATCATAATGTAGTCACAGTATAGTCTTATTATAAACATAGTCTAGTAACAGTATAGTTATAGTCACGTCATAGTCTAGTCAGAGTTCAGCCATAGTCTACTCATAGTCTAGCCTTATTCTAGTCATGTCATATCATAATGTAGTCATAGTCTAGTCTTAGTTCTAACATAGACTAATAACAGTGTAGTTATATTCTCGCCATAGCCTACTCAAAGTCTAGATATAGTATAGCTATAGTCTAGTCATAGTCCAGCCATTGTCTACTCATGGTCTAGCCTTACTATAGTCATAGTCTAATCATGATCGAGTCATAGTCTAGTCTTCGCTTAAACATAGTCTAGTAACATCGCAGTTATAGTCTCCTCATAGTCTAATCATAGTGTAGTCATAGTCTATTCATACTCTAGTCATAGTCTAATTATGATCTAGTAATAGTCTCGTCTCAGGCTAGTCATAGTAACGGTACAGTATATCTATAGCCTAGTCATAGTCCAACCATAGTCTACTCATAGTGTAGTCATAGTTTAGCCATACTCTAGTAATTGTCTAATCATAATGTAGTCACAGTATAGTCTGATTTTAAACATAGTCTAGTAGCTGTATAGTTATAGTCACGTCATAGTCTAGTCATAGTGCAGCCATAGTCTACTCAAAGTCTACTCATAATGTAGTCATAGTCTAGTCTTAGTTCAAACATAGACTAGTAACAGTGTAGTTATAGTCTCCTCATAGTCTAGTCATATTCCAGCCATTGGCTACTCGAGGTCTAGCCTTACTATAGTCATAGTATAATCATGATCGAGTCATAGTCTAGTCTTCGCTTAAACATAGTCTAGTAACAACGTAGTTATAGTCTCCTCATAGTCTAATCATAGTGTAGTCATAGTCTAGCCATACTCTAGTCATAGTCTAATCATGATGTAGTCATAGTTTAGCAATATTCTGGTCATAGTCTCATTGTGATTTAGTCAAAGTCCAATTAAAGTTTATAGTTTTAATATATTCCTTTTTTCAAAAGATCCTTTAAAACCCGGATCCACAATGTATAAAAGTGAATGTTTGTTTGTTTGTATGTTCGAAAACTATAGACACGTAAGCTAGTGAACCAATCCTACTAAAATTGTCTCAATATTACGATGGTCAGTAAGGAACAATAGAGTAGTGATTTTTTTTTGGAATATCTTAAGTGGGTGTGGCACTACGTATAAAGAAAAACTTTTTATATGCTGACATTGATGAAACTAATGAACCTAAAAATCTAAAGTTTTGTGCGCGTGGCGAATACAAAAATTTTTATGGAGAAAAAGTATTAAAAATTAAATAAGTGGGCGTGTCACTTCTCCACATAATAATTTTGATATATCTTGGGAACTAATGAAATAAATAGCCTGGGATATTTTTAGGAGTAACTCCGCTGAATTAGTGTAGTTTTCTAAAAATATAGTCAAAAAAATATGAGTGGGCGTGGCTCCTTCAAGACATAATGAAAAGTAATATTGGAATATTTTTGTTGCTAATTATGTAAGAAAGTTGAAATTTTGTGTAATGCTTCCGAGAAAAGAGCGTACGGATTGGACATGTGGGTGTGGCTCCTCCCTCAAAGAGGATATATTTAGTTGCTATTCGGATATGCATTTGATGAAAATTCAAAGAATATAGTTTCTCCTAAGGCATTGGCATGATTTTATTATTATCAAAATAATTTTAACTAATAAATTTTAAATAGAACAAAAATATAAAAAAAATAAATAAATAAATTACTTTTAAAATTTTTATTCGTCATCTCATCATAAAAAAAATTGCAGTTTGGCGAGGCATGCCGTAGCAAGTATGCTATAAAAGTATGCTATAAAATATTCCTTAAAAAGCTCAAGTTAATTCTCAAATTGTTGCAAGCTTGACTGTGCAAAAAAATTTCCAACAACATTTAACTAAATAACTGTGACGGAATAGCGTGACAGTCTCGACACATTTTTATTTACTTCATTTATTTGTTTGTCAACCAGTTTAGTCATTCATTTGCAAGAAGAGAACAAAAAAACACACATGAAAAACGTTTGCATGACTGCATGTGAAAATGTGGCAAATTTCAGTAGAATTTCATTTTATTTCATTTCGGTTTTACTTTATTTATTCTGCAGGTATATGCAAAAAAAAAATATGCTAAGAAAGGACTAGAAATACGCCTTTCAATGTATGTGTTTAAAATATTCATTCAGTTGGAATTTTGTCTGAATATTTTACATACTTTTAGGAGAAATATTTTCCATAAAGTAGAATAAGCTTAAAAAAATGTGATATAGCGTTTTTTTTTGTAGCATAACTTGCAATTGTCGTGACACAATTTTTCTCTTTTAAAGCCAGTTAAAGCAATTAATTTGTCTTTGTTGCGTAAAACGACTTGTTGAGAAACTATAATTAATGACATTTGTTCTTGTATGCTGTTTAATCTTACGTGAATTTGCCTTCAGGTACTTGCATACATACAAACTTTTTAAACATTAAATCATAAGAAAACTTTGTTCGCTAACATTGCAGGAGGAAACAAGTGGAAAATTTTGCAAAATGAAAAATTTTAGATATTCACCAAAAGACAATCATATGCTTAGTTGATTATCATGCCGTAGTGAAATTTTGTTTACAACTACATTAGTGTGTGTATGTATATGTATTTGTATGGACCACTACACTACGTGCGTAGCTTATTCATGGCATTACATTGTGTAGTAATTTCGGATCACGGGTTTGCGGTCGCATTTTATAATTTTCTCATGTTTTGCGTGTAAAATAACGACAAAATGAGAAAGAAAAATAAAACGCATTTTAAACTTGGTATTTTGTGATGTTGTACATAAAACACTATGGGTTGGTTGTGTTCTCTTAAATTTAAAGTTCCTGTTTTTTTTACTTATTTATTACTAGCTAAAACCCGGCGTGCTTCCCTACACTACAAACTATGTGAGGTGAAGACAATTTGAACAAAAACTAAATTTCTTCCTGGGAGGGCGAGAGAGATGCTTCACTCACATGACCATTCCTTACGTTCTTTTCCGGGAAGCATTATAGCAAATTTCAATTTTTCTTACTTAGTTAGCTCCAAAAATATTCCAATATTATTATTACAAGTGGAAGGTGCCACGGCCACTCATATGATTATGACATTTTATTTCGAATAATATCATAAAATAACTGATTAACTCTTACAAAATCTCAGGTAATTTACTTTAGTAGTTTCCAAGATATGTCAAAATTATTATGTGGGAGGTGCCACGCCCACTTGTTCAATTATCAATACTTTTTCTTTAAAGCCAATATAAGAAGGCAAAATCTCATAAGTTCCACATTCGTATATTATCATAAAGAAAGTTTATTTATATGCAAAGTGCCACGCCCATTAAAGCTTTTCTAATTAGTTTTTTCTAGAGTAAAGCACTACATTAACAGAGTAACTTCAACAAAATTTTAGATAATTTACTTCATTAGTTCGCAAGCTATACTAAAATTATTATGTGGAAAGTGCTACGCCTATTTGGCCACCTCTTCATACCAATGTTCCGTTAAGGCCAATATAAAAGTGAAAATCGCACAAAACATTAAGGTTTTAGCTGCAAAAGTTCCATATTCATATAGTAACAAATGAAAAGTATATTTATATGCAAAGTGCCACGCCCCCCCAATTATGTTTTCTAGAATAATGCTTTAAAACAACGGAGTAACTTCTACAAAATCTCAAGTCATTTACTTCATTAGTTCTAATATACATAAAAATTATGAAGTGGGAGGTGCCACGTCCACTTGTTTAGTAATCAATACTTTTTCTTTAAAGCCACGCGCCTAAAATTGTTTAACTACATTACTTTCAAAAATATCATGATATAAAAAGATATTCTGCCTGGGAATTGCCAGGCCCCTTAGAATATTTAAAAAAATAATTAATGATGTTTTATCAATGCTGTTTGTGGAGAATGGAGAAAGCATTTCATCAACAGAATTAAATTTTGTACCAAGATTAAAGACTTATATCTAGCCCACTGTGCAGCAGCATGCATGACTGTGGTTTCTGCAATGTTGAAAATGTAAAATGTTCATACATAAACATTTTCTATTTGATTTGGTTTTATTTACTTTTTTTATTACGTTGTGAAGATATTTGCTTTAGCAAGAAGGTCGTTCCAAACGATGGCTGGAGGTTGTACATGAGCTTGACACAGCAAAAAAAAAAAACAGCAACAATACATTAATGTAGCTGATGGTTGTTCGTTAGTTGGTGTTGCTGATTCTTGTTAGTTGCCTAACAAAATTGCCAGTAGCATTAATGTAAAATGTTAAACATGTAGTTGTGAAAAGGAATGATGGGGCTTTTTTCTGTGTCATTTTTGACAGGAAAATAAGGGAGATCAGTATTTAGATAAGTTATAAAAGTCAAGTAAAGAAATGTCAAGAAAATACTTTTGCTGACTAAGTAAAAGCTTAAAAGCTTAAAACTTTAAGCTATTTTTGATCTTCCATGAGCACCCTACTTGTCCGCAGAGTTGCAGCATGTTAGCATTTTTTTTTTTTCATATTGTTGTTGTACATACATAATATTTTCTTTTGCCAAATCGTGTAGCAATATCGTTCTAATTACTGAAACTAAAGAAAAAACTTGTTGTTATATATCTTTCCTAAAATGAAAACAAAAACATATAATAGAACCCAACAATATACTGCTAATTTTGAAGAAAACAGAACAAAAAAAAATTGCAAATAAATGTGTTAAATTGTGTAGCAAAGCATAAGAGAAACAAGAAGAAGATGAACGAAAACCCAACTCATCAAACTCACCAAATTGAAAATTAAAAACAGCACAAAAAAAAAACTAATTTTAAACCAAAAATTTTTCAAGCATAAAAAGTAATTAAAAAGAAATCTAACACTTCAAGAGAAATGTTAAAATGAGAGAATTTTTGAAGAAATAAAATAAAAATAGAAAACTGAAAAACATAAAGTGATAGAAAACAGAAATAGGAATGTTTCTTTAATAGATATTTTTACAATAAATCAATAGAGTTTTTAATACCAGAGCTTTTCTCTTTTATTTATTATATCACAGAACTCACTTCCAAACGAAAGTGGTTTCAATTGCGATAGTTGAGTTCTTACAAAACGAGCATTTTGTTTGTAATAAAATCATTTTTAAAATTCGAAATGAAATTGATAATGAATTTTTCTACTGACTTCATTTTTAGTAAAAAAAATAAGACAACTTGCATACTTTTAGGGGCATCAGTAAAAAGAATTAAAATATTAATAAGAAAAGCCTAATATGAACCTTGCTAATAAAAAACAGTTTAAACAAACGTAGAATATGAACACTGTAAATATATTAAGAAATATTGGAAAGCCTAAGAATGTTTGTACATACATAATTTTTTTTTTTTTGGTGCTCCAAAATTGAATTTGAACCGCCAGTGACTTATAGAGAAAATAATAATTTTCAGCACCTGTGAATTATTGATGATTTATCGTTAATGCTTTTGTTAAAATGCTAAAAAAACCGTAGAAAATTGTGTGATAATTTATAGATTTATTATGCTACTTTGCTTTCGTTTTTTATATTTTACACAAAGTCATAAATTATTGGAATACATACTTTGTTTTATAACACCGTGGTATTATTTGTAGTCCTTTTTATGTTTGAGAGATTAAATAAAGCTTGTTAAGAGGCATACTCGTGCAATTATTACAAATAGCTTTTAAAATAAATTGGCTCATGGCTGAAAGATGGCTATTTTAAAAATATTTTTTGAAATCTTTAAAAGTCATGCAGGAAATGTTTTAAATATTAAATAATATTTTAAAATCGTATACAAAAAATAAAATCTTGAAAGCTTTCATAAAAAAAGCTGCCCTAAAAAAGTTTTAACAATTTTAAAAGCACACAGTAAATAAACTTCGTATGGAACGGATATTGTATGAGAGAATAAGGTATTATGTTTCTTCAATACTCTCAAAAGTGCTACTAAGAAAATAAAAATAAATAATGGTGTAGCATTTTTTTAGAACATCTGCTACAAGCACAAATTAATCCGCTTAATGAAGTGCTACAATAAAAAAATATATTAGCCAAATAGTTTATTATTATTACGGTTAGCTAGAATGTTTAGTAGCACGATAAGTAGCACATAAGTAGCAGTTAGATAAGTAAAGATAGCATTGCGATACATACTTTAGAGGTATAAAAATAAATATGAAATATGAATAAGTGGGTGTTATATTTCTATTGGGATAGTTTGTGAAAAATTTCCGTTTTATTATGTGCTACACATTCTTGTTCGGAATACTATTAATTCTATAAGTTTATATTTTTTTTTAGCAAAATTATTCTATTGCTACCCAAATGTCATGTAATTTTTGTATTGTTTTTGTATTGATAACTTAATATAAATCTTTTAATACCACAATTTAGTACAATTGCTACTACATGCTATTATACTTTTATCTAAATTTAATTACTGTTGTACCATGTTATTGTACTGCTAAGCCGATATCATTCTATTCTTGCATCAAAATAATGTTTTTGCTATAATAATATTTTTGCTATCGCAATGGAGATGTATTACAAGCACACTAGTATTGCTACATTTATGTAATTCTATTGTTAACAAAATATCAATCCATTGTTACGTTATTTTTCTCTTCCTACCTTAATGTAAATATGATAAGACTACACTTTAGAAGAACTGCTACTATATTCTATTCTATTTTTATGTCTATTTAAAGAATTGTGGTATGATATTATTGTTGTGTTAAGACCATATCATTTTATTCTTGCATCAAAGTAGCTATTTTGTATCATACTATTATTGCTACTTTAATGAAGATCTATAAGAACCGTACAAAAGCTTGATTCATACCACACTATTATTGCTATATTTATGTATTTCTATTGCTACCAAAATATGTTAATGCTGCAGTTAAGTATAACTGCTACTATATGCTATTAAATTTTTATCTCAATTTAATTCATGCTACTATAACATTATTGTAGTGCGTTAATGCTACCTCAATGTAGATTTATTATAACCGATTACTATCAAACTAGTATTACTACATTTATGAATTTTAGCAAGGTAACATAATATTACGCTATTGTTACCTTGCTAAAATTCTATAGCAATGAAAGTATTGTGATAATACTATAATATTGTGATATACTATATTTCTGATGCAATATGTTGATACCGCAATACTACATACATATTATTCTTTATATTGCTATTATATTATGATTAAGTATTTTTATCTCGAAGTTGTTAGTAATGTTCATATGCTATTACATCAGCATCATAATCTGCTAATACTACAATGTTGTTCAGTTGCTAGCACAATATTACTTTATTGCTCAATATTATTATTTTGCTACATCAACGTTATTGTACTACTACATCAATGTAGTTGTACTACTATCTGAAAATAGTTACATTTCTACTTAATGTTATTCAATTGATATCATCATCGTTGTATTTTTATTGCTAGCTCAATGCAGTTAGTTCTGTTACTACGGCATTATAGTGAAGTTAATATTGCAATTATACGTTTGCATAGTTTTAGTTAAATTTGATTGAACTGCTACCTTAACGTAAATCAATTATTGCCAATGCTATACTCTTATTACCTTAATTAATGCTAATTGCTATCACAAAATCATTCTGGTATTGTTAATATAATAGTAATTATCTGCTTTCTATATTGCTTCATGCTACAAGAATGACAAATACAATTAGTGCTACTAAAATTTTAAAAGTAGCTATAGGATTAAAAATTATAAGTTAAAAATTTTTCATTCTTAACTTTTCAGCTGCTACAAAAATGTGAAGGTGCTAATAAATCAATAGATATAGTGTTCTGTTGTAATTGTCTCTTAATAGTTGCTATTATATTATATTATTTATTTTCTTTGTTGCTTCTTAGGTGAGTAGCAGTACTATTTTCAAAAATCTATTTAATGCTACTGAAGTTTACAGGCAGCTGCAGGATCAATAAATTATAAATTTTGCTTTTATATATGTATATCTAACTACAAGGCCTTTTTAGTAGGACTTTTGCTAAAAAAGTATGAAGTTGATATAAAACTAATCGTTTTTAAATTTTGATAGTTTGAGGTGAAGCCTGTTGAATGTTGTGTAAGAGCCCAGTTTTTCGTGTATTTTCTCTCTTTCTCCTTATTTCTTTCAATATATCAACATTAAAAAGATTTATTTTAATTTCTGTTTTCTTCATAAAATAAACACATTTATTAGTTTGAATATTATTTATGTTTATTGTGTGTCTTCTACTAAGTTTTTGAATGTGATTTATGTATTATTCTATTTTATGTCATCTTTGATATGCATAAAACTTTTTTCCATAAATTTTCAATGCATAAATTATGGTAGAGTAAGAAAATAAGAAATGAATATAACGCTACACTGTTTGCCAATCAATCAGTTTTAGAAAGAACAGGAAAACTTTGGAAAACAACTTAAAACAGGGGTCGCAGTATCTTGGTTACAGCGCTACAAGAATCTGAAGACTGACAGATGATAAATAGCAGTCTCCGTCTCTTCGAGGTAAACTTTTAACTAATTCACAGTAGTGTTTAATATGGAAATGTTTGGGAGATTAATAAATTGTGGGAGAGAAAATAGTTTGTACAGAAAAAATTGTTAAATATGGATTTTTTTTTGTTTTGGTTTTCTTCCAAGGTTTTTTTTTAATTTTTTGAGTTTCGGCGATTTTATTTTCATTATTTGTTAATAAAAGCTTAATATAATTTCCTTAATAATAAATGCATTAATAAAATTTCAAGTGCCAAATAATTACGGTTTATAATATACAGCTAAATTTTCAAATAACTTTACTTGATAGGTTAGGTTAGGTTTCGAGGGCCGTCACATCTGAGACGTGACGCACTTGGGTCCGTTAATGGTATCCCTTTGTGATACCCTACAGCAGACAGGGCTCAGTCAATTGGTTATTCAATTACCTGTGATTGCCCTGTCGCCGAATCAAACCATCCTGATTGATGCAGGAAGGAGGATAGGTTGGTAAGTGAGTGTTGGAGCCCATAGTAACCGCCCTAATGCTGTTAAGCGCGGGGCATTGACATAGAAGATGAATAACTGTTTCTTCTTCCTCCTCATCGTTACAACTTCTGCAGTAGTCATTGTAAGTTAGGCCCATCCTTTTGGCATGAGTCCCGAAGCACCAGTGCCCCGTTAGCACTGTTACTACTCGTCTTGTATGACATTTACCAAGCCTAAGTAGATCGCGAGTTCTGTGCAGGCTATAGCGGGGCCAAGTGGACCTGGCGACTCAACAGGTATGCTCTTGTTCCCACCTTTCTTGAGCAAGATTGTATGATTCCTGCTGGATCAATCGCTTGCAGTGAGATAGAGGAATGCCAACGAAGTGACATATCATTGAGTTGTTCAATGATGCACCCTTTTTGGCAGTTTCGTCCGCAATATCGTTTTCAGTGCACTCCAATGCTCTGGAATCCAGACTAGTGTTACTCTTGAATGTCTACTATCTCGCTTAGAGATTTCCGGCATTCGTTTACCACCGTCGATGTAGTGTATACACCATTGATAGCAGCAATGGCCGCTTTGCTGTCGGTAAAAATATGAATGTCTTCCGATATCCTATAATACATAAGCCATCTTGCCGCTCTTGTAATGGCCGAGACTTCAGCTTGCAGGACGCTACAGCCATTCCGAAGTCTGAATGGAACCTTAACGTTGAAGTTTTCCACATAGAAACCTCCCCCAGTGTTTACGCCCCTTTTGGAGCCATCAGTGAAAATTCTGGCAGCTCCATCGGTGGCAGGAGGTCGGGAGTGATATTCCCTATTGGGAACAATGCATTGAAAAAGCCCGCCAAAATAAGGTTCCGGTGGGCAGTAGTCGGTGAAGTCATGGAGCGCTTGGTGCTGCCTGAGAATCTTGGAGTTATTGAGATCGGTTCTCGTCCATGAACATGTAGCGTTCAGTCTGATCGCCGCGATCAAAGCTAGCTGTTTGGCCAGAAGCCAGTTCAGCATAGCGAACAATGCCTTCGTTGGAGTAGACCTGAGCGCTCCCGTTATCAGGATCGCCGCTAGCCGAAAAATTTTCTCTATATTTCGTCGGTGGGAGTCTTTCTCTATCGCTTCCCACCAGACTATAAGCCCATAGAAAATTATGGGCTTAATTACCGTCTCCATTTAATTGATCCAAAAGGTTGCAATAGTACTCTGAATTTATTGTTTTACCTTTTTGCAGATAGTCAATCAATAAAATACCTTTGAAGTCCCAAAAAACCGTTGCCATAACCTTACCAGCCGATTGAATTGTTTTTGCCTTCTTTGGGGCACTTCCTCCAGCTTCAGTGCATTGTTTGGATTGTTCTTTTGTCTCTTGGAGTATAGTGGTGGATCCATGTCTCATCAACAGTTATGAAACGACGCTTAAAATCCATTTTATTTCGCTTAAAACGATCCAAACAAGCTTGAGAAATGTTCATTCTTATGCGTTTTTGGTCGACTGTTAACAAATGCGGCACCCATCTTGCAGAAAGCTTTTTCATCTGTAGTTCTTCATGCAAAATTAAATGGACTCGATCATTTGAGATGCCCATGATATTAGCTATTTCACGCACTTTTATTCGTCGATCATTTAATACCATATCATGCAATTTGGCTACAATTTCTGTTGTTGTGGCTGTTTTTGGACGTCCACTACGTGGTTCATCTTCAGTGCTTGTACGACCACGTTTAAATTCAGCAACCCAATTTTTTACTGTTGCATATGAAGGAGTACTTTCACCTAACACATTCACCATTTCATTATGAATGAAATAAACTTTTTTTATGTAAATATTTAATGACACCACGAATTTCTAATTTTTCCATTGTAAAAAAATCGCGGATGCGTCTTTTGTGAACACCTGTTTCTATATGAAGGAGTTGCCAGATCGAAACAAAATTTAACATGTGTTCATAGCAGAGATGGCAGTTTCCAAAACTCTTAACTTTTTTCTGTGCTAGGCTAAGAAGTTTCCGAACCGCCCTCGTACATCACAGTTTATCACACTTTTTAGGGATTGTCTTTAACTGTAAAATGCATCGCATTGCAAAAATTACATCACCTTAAATTGTGATACTAATTTTTGTATTAATTTTTGTTGAAAATATTCTTTTGCAATTTTGATGCGATCCAAAGTTAAACTTAATGTTTCAAAATTTCAGGTCCGAAGCCTGTTAAGTACAGACTGACAGACAGACAGACTGATGCAATGCGTAGTGAAAATAATAGTTTTCCTTCCTTTCACCTTTAATGTACGGCAGCCTAAAAAAAACCAAAAAATTTTAAACTTTTTTCTAAGGAAGAAGTAAAAGCTACTGACACAATAGTGTCAGCATACAAATACACTTTTTGTTTTATTGCTTTTCATTTTCCTTCGACGTACGACGTTTGTGTGCTGGCAAAAAATATTCCATTTGATTTTTCTTTTTATTTTTATTTCAACAGCAACACCATTTTGAATTCATGGTGCTGATAAGGTTAGTAATTTTTAGCTCCAATCAACAGGATAAATTTAAATGGCATCGAGACACTTTTGTGTTAGTGCAAATATATTTTCCTCCTTATGGAATTTTCAATTTTATTTAGTTAAAGCAAAAATATCCTGACAACTGATTGAAACAGGTGCACAGTAATTAAAACGAAAAACTTTTTGTAAGAAAACAAAAAATAAAAATAATAGCTAAAGAAATAAGAAGCTGAGAAGATGGAAATAAAACGGATGCAAATGAAATGTTGGGCGTAATCAATTGTAATTAAGGATTTCCTCTTCATAAAAAAAAAAATGAAAAAAAAAATAATCTTGGTGCAATTTTTTTGAAGAAAAAATAAAGAAATAAAGAAAACAGTAAATTCCCGAACTATTTATAAAAAAAAAAACAACTTTATTAAAAACTTTCAATTGACTCAGCAGAATTAATTTATGATAAAGGATATTAGCTGTTGTAATTGGCACAACAACTCTGATGATAAGTCCGTTGTTGGCTGCGAAACATCATGATTTCAGTTCCATCTTCCTTGCAGTCACAAATATTTTTCAGTTGCTACGAGTTTCTGGAGCATTTCTTGTTTTTAAAAAATAATATTATTTAAAAATTAAATTTTACGGTCTAGAGGCTGAATAATTAAACATTTCTGTGGATTAAAAATATATTATTAAAATTTTATATTCTTTAACGCACTTTCTATTAAAAAATTATCCTGTTATAAAATCAATGGATCCTGAAATGTAATAGAATATTGTAACACCATCTTTTAATTCCAATATTATGTTGATGATTTGAATAAATTTATAAATACTTTTAGAAGATTATTATTTTACATCAATTAATATACACGTATTTAAATCTTTAAAATGGCTCTCCTGAACAAAACCGGTTTTTACACATATGTGACGCGCCAAATAGAAAGGGACCTAAGGGTAAAAACCGGGTTTGTTCAGGAGAGCCATTTTAAAGATTTAAATACGTGTATCTTTGGTGTAAAATCACTTTCATAAAACGCGCATATCTCTGGGAGGGAACACTTTTGGGGCATGGGATCGGTCTCATTCGATGCTCAGATGTTGTCCACATAAAAAAAAGTTAAAATTGATTTTTTACCCTTAGGTCCCTTCCTCTATGCGCTGTCACATATAGATATATAAAATTCTCGTGTCACGATGTTTGTTATCGAGCTCCTCCGAAACGGCTCGACCGATTTTAATGAAATTTTTTATGGATATTTGGTAGGTATGCGAATAGGTTCTAAGGTATATTTTAAATCGCTAGGGGCACGAGAAGGGGAGGGAGGGGGCGATTTATGTATATACTAAACGGCTCGACCGATTTTAATGAAATTTTTTATGCATATTCAGTAAGTCTGAGAATCGGCTACTATCTATTTTTCAAACCGCTAGGGGCACGAGGAGGGGAGGGAGGATGCAATTTCTGTATTTCCGAAACAGCTTGACCGATTCTTATGAAATGTTTTATGCATATTCAGTAAGTCTGAGAATCGGCTACTATATATTTTTCAAACCGGTTGGGTCGTGAAGTTTTGGAGGGAGGCGGCAATTTCTGTATTTCCGAAACTATTAACCCAACAGATGGCGCTACGTCCGTCTCATAATTATTTTTGTTGTTGAATGACAGATGGTGCTACGTCCGCCTCATGCAGGAGTATCGTCGTCGTTCGTATTTCAAACAGAACAAAATTATTGTTTGGTATTTTTTTCATCGGCGGTCATCGTCAAATACTTCCAATACATTCGCTATTTTTTATATAACACCTAAAATATGTACTAGAAATATTTTGTATGGCAAAACAGCGTTTGCGGGACATCTAGTATAATTAAGGCTCGTATCTGTACTGTTTTTCGACAGCAAAAACTGCGTACTGCTTTTATCCCTCAAAATACTGTTTTTCGATACATAATAGAAATGAAAACGGCGAACAGCGAATTCATGCAATAATATGGTTTACTTCAAAAATAAGCATTCTCCTCGAGAATGTTTCGATTGTGGATCGGTGGGTGGAGATATTTTTTCATCTCAATAACGCCGATAGCGAATTCAAAGAAATGGCCACGATGTTTGCCAGGAACATCAACATCAGTGGAACGAATCTTATCTGCAGTGAACAAAACTTGGACGTCAGACAAAACCCGATTAGATGTGCAAACATTGAAGGCGATTCTGACCGTCAAATGTAATTTGAAGTACAAATGCTTTGATTTCTACAATTACCTCAAAACGAAGCCGGCATTGCTTATTCAAATTGCTTCAAACAACAAATCCAAAACAACAAAAGCTGATTTTGATGGAAATGATTCAGATGATGGAAATGATTGTTAATTTTTTTTTATATATTGAATAAAATATATACTGCGAAAAGTACTGTTTTTCCAAATCGATTTACTGCTTTTTTTAAAAATTTCGGTGAAATGTACTGTTTTTGGTTCACAAAAATATACGAGCGTTAAGTATAATATATATTTTTGCCAAAGTGTTGCCAAATGTGCAGATTTATTTGTATTTGGCAGTTTTTCTAAGTATTGAGCCGTTGTGAAGTCTTTTGTTTGAAAATTAAATTTTTCTATAAATTGTGCAGGTGTCGCAGTTTTTTTATATATGTGTGTGTGTCTCTTTTAGTCTGAATTTTCTTATTTGAATTCTAATTTCCGAACCCATAATTTTACACAATTTTTTTGATGTAACAGTCAGGGTTTAAAATTAGTTATATACGTTTCCTTTTTTCGTACTAGAGAAACTATAAAATTTTTTTTAGAAAGCTGTAAATGTATTTGTTATCAGGTGAATATTTTTCTAGTTTTCACAAAAAAATTATGAAATAAGAATGCTATTTTTAGTAAATATATTAGTTATTTTAAACCCTGGTAACAGCCACAATGTTATCTCCTACTTCTTACTACCTGTTAATATTGTGAAGAATAAATAGCGGCAAAACTATTCCTAAATGATGTCATTGTGAGCCATTCCTACTAGAAAAGAGGAAACAGAGGAAGAGTGCTGTAAGCTACAACTATTACACATTAGTTTTGAGGAATTGGGAAGACAAAGCTGGATCTTTTTCGATTAAAATATCTTTCTATAAAATTTGATTAAGAAACAGTAAATTGCAGCAATTTCGTACAATCAAAGAAAATATCAATCAAACAATACCAAAGAAATTTACAAAAATCTCATTAACTTTTAACTTAACTTTTTTGCGGTCGTCAAAAAATTTCATCTGCCAACCAATTTTTCAAAAAATATCTAAAACTTTTGGATTATTATTCTCAAATACTAGAAACTTAATGAAACATTTGGGGCAAAGGAAAACTTGGCTACCAATAATAAAAAAAATGTTATGTTTAAAACAAAAACCCACACAAAAATTTTTTTATAAAATTTAAAAGTTTTCTTTATTATATTTATTAACTTGCTGTGTTTATGTTTCAATAAAACGATGTATGAAATAAAATATATATTTCTTGAATGCTTTTATTTGTGCAG